>OU860787.2:9976607-11176607 GCA_917862395.2 Heliconius sara
ATGGATATCTTGATGAGATTTACTTAGAATACTTTTATTAATCATATACTGGCTCAAGCGTGTGACTGTCAACGCGACAGGTTGTGGGTTCGATTCTCACTGGAGGAAATGAAATATTTAATATTTCCATTTCTGCGCTCTAGTGTCGAGGCGAAAGCGCGGCGTTGAGTTCCGCCTTCTACACACAATGCCTCTAAAATTCGGTGGAAAGTGGAAAGTGGAGTGTCTTAACATCACTCTGCCTCTGTCTACCACATGTGGGTTACAGAGTGAAGCTGATAAAAGATATAATCATTTACACGTGTATTACAAATGTTATTGTATATAATTAGATAATTATTAGGGGCAAAGCGCGGCGTTAAATTACCTTACCTTACCTGTGTTTACCTTGCTAAACAGTAGGGAATAAGTATTTTTCAACCTTTCCCTTTGTTGCGAAGACAAAGCGCAGCGTTGAGATGCACCACTTAACACGCAGTGTCTTAATTCCAAGCATCACTTACTATACTCTTAACGACATACAGTGTGATATGGGAATCGAATCTCCAACCATCAACCTCTAACAATATCTATATATTTATATCTAAGCTAATCTACATTCCTGTCGTAACTTAAATCAATATTCATACAGTGTTCCCACCACACGCAGTTCTGATGGCCTATGAAATTATTCAGGTTGCTTCCTCAGCGAGATTTAGATATCTGCATGCACTTTCAGTAAATATTAGTTTATGTTTAGAATTGCTCATTGAGCGGATAGGGGAGGCTGGGGTGTATTGTCTATGTGTATAAATGTTGATTTGTGTGTCTGTCTGTCTGTTTGTATGTATGTATTAATCAATCATTACTCAGCTTCACGCTGTATCCTGCACACAGCAGGGTAGGCAAAGGGAACGTAAGTGATATGACACTGCGTTCCCCACTTTTCGCCGAGAGATATTTTTTTCGAGGCATTGCATGTTAAGTGGCGGAACTCAACGCCGAGCTATTATAAATAAAATTATTAAGAAATAATATTTCGTTCCTCCGAGTGGGGGTAACCAAAACTGTCAAGTTCAGTCACATCCTTGTGCCCTGGGCCACGACGGCTTCAATGTGTGTTTTAGGTATGAAATATAGCGTTTTAAAAGAAATTTTATAAGTAGAGAGTTTCATGTGGGTTCGGTGACTATTCAGAGGAGATAAGTTAAACTGGTGGTATCCGCCACTCAACACTACATATCTCGAAATCAGGCGAAAAATTGAGAGAGAAAGAGAGAGAGACAGAGAGAGTTGAGAGACGGGTGCAAATCAATAGCGCCCGTCATCTAACCAAAGTAGGAAATGAAAATAATTTGTATACACATTAAAACTACCGAATGAGAATCGAATCCCCAACCCAGATTCTACATACTCTCTATGTACCATGATAGTGTTTAGTCTGTACATTAAAAAATACCTATTTACATTTTACCTCAACACGAGATATCAATGAAAGGTTTTTCATTACGTCCTACTACTACTAACATTTTTATTTACAGAACTTGCCGGTATTTCTTCACAAAGGATGCTTCCGCTTAATTAATTATTTGTGTTTCCTATAAGAATTTATAGAAATATTTGTTTGTTTGAGTACAATCTTTATTTCTTATTCAAATAATATATATTAATTCAGTATATTTCAGATTTTCTTGGAAGCTTGGTAGATTCAGCGCGGCGTTGAGTACCGCTAATCAAAATGCAATATTTTGAATGGAATTTGAAGAATGGAGTTGTCCGCCTTTTTACCAAGTGCATTATGGAATGCAGAAAATTTTTGATATACTTATTTGCATGCTTCAAAGCTTTTTATTCAATTTGATTTAGAAATTATATCTATGATTTTAATTTAATTTTACTTTAATGTATTGTTTGTTTTAATTTAATTTTACTTTAATGTATACAATTTTGATATTGACAAAACTAAAATGGGCATCATATATATTTTCAGCTTCACCATTTTTCCTATATTAGGAGGATAATCGAAGGAACCTCGTATTAAAGCACAACGTTTCCTACTTCCCACCTGATTCTAGATTGAATAATTAAACTCAATAAAAAGCTAAAACTGAATAAAAAAATAAATTATAACCCCATACTATGCTATTTAGTGACACTTTCGACCATATCACCCGAACAAAGTCACAGTACACGCTATACGGTCTATAAAATCTATATGTAAACATTTGATGCTTAATAACGCCCTATCGCGCCGTCTTAGAGAAGATCAAAGAAATAAAAATAGAACAGTTTACCTTAAGTTTAAAATTGTGATCTTTGTAATGCGTTCAATGTTTATATTGATATTGTACACAGTTTTTTTTTCTTGTATTTTTGATATTAATATCAGGACCCCCAAAGAGGTTTTCGAAATATTTTATATAAGCTTTTACATTTACTACTAATTTATTACATATTCACATATTATGATATTATTTTATTCTAATATGAGAAAGTGGATGAGGTTGGTTGAGCGTATTAATCACGGGACTACTGTTGAGAAATAATAATAAAAAAAACTAAATCATCTCCTCGTGTTAATTGCGCGTTCGGGTGTAGAGTGGCGGAATACAACACCGGGATTTGGCCTTGGTGCTAGAGCGAAGAAATAAAAGTATTAATAATTAATAATTCATTCCCTCGTGTGGGGATCGAACCCACAATCATCGCGTTACAGTCACACCCTTGAGCCCCTGCGTCACGGTATCCTCGACGACTACAGGTTCATATTGCAAAAATAATTTTGTTTTGAATATTTTATATATCGAGGAAGGCTATTAAAATATCACGATAATCTTTTTGATGTAACCCACAGTATCTGCGCTCGGAGTAACCTCGGCGTATATTAATTACTTTAATTTTTGTGCTAGGGCGAAGCCGTATATAAAAGCTAGTTTATTATATGACTCGCTAAATGACCCGGTGTTCCTCAAAAACATTTATTTATTTCTGTAACGATAAGATATGCTAGATAATCACTAGATATTCTTATGGTATTCACTATACAAGCATGTTACGTGAAAGTAGCAAGACGAAATCCGCTCAATCCGCAAATTTCTTGAAAAAATATAAAACATTTTCGTAATATATGTGAAATTGGCACTAATACATACCCCTGATACCCTACTCACCCTAATATATATAAAAAGCTACATTCTAATATACATAATATACATACAATATTTTCTATATTCACTAGATTAATACATTTAGATAAATATAGGAATTATTCATATTCAAGAGGCTATTGCGGCGCAATTGCATATTGATCCCAACTCGGTGTAGACTTCCGCCATTCAATTCTTATTATCAGGAGTGTCATGACACTCTGTTCCTCTCCCTATTCTCCTTTATCTGATAAAGTATAAAGCTAAAAAGTAAAGTAACTTATACAAATAAAGCAAAATATAATTAAGTCATTCCCTAACCAAGACATACTGATCTACCTAATGAGAATAGTTGGTCCACCATCATTATATCCGGACGAACCATTATCTATTCAGGCTGGCAAATGTCGCTTTTATCTAGTAAATAGTTTATTTTACAAAGCAAACGAGTGTATGTCTTAAGGAGAAGACGTTAAAGTGTAGTTTTTGGTTGTTGGTTCGATTCCTATGTGTGGTCTTTTCTAGCAGTATATTTCAGCGTACGGGTCTTTTAAAATATTGAATTGTTGGTGTGAATTGTATGTAATCGCAATACCTATATTCATTATATAGATTTTGTTTTATCTATGGAGAAATAGGACAAATAGATTGTTTTATTGTTTCTTATATACATATGTATATGTGGAACCAAAGCACCCAGTCGAAACCATAGGTAGAAACTTGTCTCTACGAAAGGAGAAGTCCCATAAGTGATAAAACTCTCTAATAAAATACAATCATACATTCAAAACGCAAGTACAAATATTATGTATTATAGTTGAAAAGTTATCAAGAGTTCTCAATGAGATTCGCTTAGGCTATTACTAAGTTAGAATACTTTCTTAGATTTATATGGGGTTAGTTTGTGAAGTCGTGCTAGATCTTTCACTTAGAATAAATGTTAGGACTCATTTTGAATGTATAATATAGATTTTGTAACTGTCATTGATTAATATATAATAAACCGATTCAGTGTCTCAGTGGCTAAGGCATCTGATTATAAATAGGACGGTTTTGGGGTTCGATTTCCACGCGAGGGATTATTAGTTTTTTCGATAATAAGGCAAAACGCGGCATTGAGTTCCGCCACTCAATAAGTAATGCCTCGAAAATGCGGCATAAAGTATCATAATACTGGGAACGGAGTATCATAATACTGGGTTTCCTCTGCGTACCTTGATTTATATGCAAAAAGCTGAAAACGAAATACTGATTTCGATAACAAAGGACGAGGTTCTTAGTTCGATTGCATGTTTGTTACGCGATTTCTCCCAACTATTTTGAAAAATTTCTTAATTATCATTTTTTATATAAGACATGATGTCCTGAAGTTGATGGATAAATAGTTTTTTATTCCATTCATAGAACAAAAACAAACAAAAAAATATATGTAAGAGAAAGAGAAGATAAAAATTAGAATACTCACAGTTTTTACTTATATAAATATTTATTATTTGAATTACACAAAAAATAAAACACCATAAATTATGAATTTTGTATTAAATATTTATATATTTTTGTCTGTAATAACCCTAAGCCTTACTAACAGATCTCGTAATTCATGTTTCCATATAAGAGGTAGGTTAACATATCGTTGAAATATGTAGAGGATATACAGGTTTTATTTACAATCTGAACCGTTTACGTAATTGATAGGATGTTTTTTGCTTCATGTTGTATCCCGCACGCAGCAGGACTAGCAGAGAAAACCAGAGAATCTAATGGGAATCGAACCCACAACCCGTCACGTTAACAGCGGCACGCTAGTGCTCCTGCACCACGATTGTCTTACTGTTTTGTACAGTCCGCCCGAATATGAAATTGTGTTTTGAGTTCTGCAGAACGAAAGATGTCGCCTAACCAGAATGGAGGATAAATTCAATTTTCATATAACTATATATGCGATGGTTCTGGGTTCGATGGTGATTGGTGATGGTGAAGGTGGTGAATGTGATGATAGTGAAGATGGTGATGGGGTACAATTTTTTCACTTTTCAAGCTACAAAATTATAAAAAGCTTTTGGATAGACAATTTTCTTTTATTTGCTATTTTAGATACCATATATCATACTAAATCATTCACACAATACTTTCAATTACCAATCAATAATAGTCAATAATAATCTATAATAAAAAAAAAACTAAATCGCATACATGCGATTTTTCTATTGTGTAAATTCACTTCTTAAGAAAATTCTTCTTAATAAATTACTTCCAATTCATTGAGCTACATATAATAAAGGCATCTTCAGATGAAACATTACAAAGACGAATTCAGTAAGAAAAAATGTGGCACCGGCTTCTCTCATTAAATAACATTAGAGTTTCGAGAATGAAAAATGAAAAATAAAAGCATATTGTAGGCTTCGGTATGACGCTTATGGTTTTTTATTTGTGTGGACTCCTTAATGTCTGTTTTTTTTTAACTCCACTCGTATATCATAGTAGACAGAGGTATAAGAAACTAGACCTAGTGTTAAGACGCTTCGTTCCCCATTTTCCCGAATTCTGGAGGAATTGCATGCTCGGGCCGGAACTAAGTGCCTAAGTAAGATAAAACGAAAGAATTAAATATTTCATTCGATCGATCCACAACTTTCTGTGTCTTTGCTAAGGTGTATTCTCTTTACTTAAATAAATTTATTTTATGTAAACTTTTCATATTGATATTTACATATTATAAAACAAAGTCGCCACCCTTTTAACTTTTACCCTTGTTTCTCAAACGATTTTCACTAATAAATTAATTTAAATAAAAGGTTTATATTTTTAGATATGCTGAATTTTGATCTACAATTGTCGCTCAATCTTTGTGACAAAGAATATTTAGAGGCTCAGAATCGGACTTTCTCTTGTTACTAGAGCAAGGAATTGACATTAACAACTCAAATGGAAATCGCACTTAGAACCCTCTTGTTTACAGTTGGACGATGTGCCGCTACTACGATTGCATTTTTGTAAAAAATATACTTACATCATATTTTTTCATAAAAAAATGTAGAGACACCTTCAAAACTACTCACTTTTCACTAATTCACGATAAAGAGAGTTCAATTCTAAAACATATGTTTTAACCTACAAAAATTTGTTGGCTCTAAGCAGCTAATATATAATATTTGAAAATATTTTTTCAAATAAACTGTTTCAGCAAAAAAATATTATAGTAAAATGATACTTTGCAAATCTCTACATGAAAGTTTCTATTCTAGTTAA
Organism: Heliconius sara; assembly: GCA_917862395.2. Taxonomy (NCBI): domain Eukaryota; kingdom Metazoa; phylum Arthropoda; class Insecta; order Lepidoptera; family Nymphalidae; genus Heliconius; species Heliconius sara. The sequence continues at coordinate 9,982,985 of OU860787.2, forward strand.
ATCATTTTACATTATGTATTTGAACAAACAGTAAAGAACTCTAAACTGAATGCTTAACTTATTTGGCTAAATCAACAAAAATATAATCATACTGTAGATCGGAATCATCGATTAAGTGAACCCGTAACCAATAACCGTTGCCGAATTTCAATTGATATTGTTATTGTTCAGTATTAATTAATTTCTGTGACCTTTGTATTTTTTTTCAAAGCCACGCTAATTAAAAACAATAGCCTATTGTAATAAAAATCAATAGAAAACAATTCATTCATTTACTTTTGATCCACCCACATACAATATTAAATGTAGAGTCGCAGTTTTCAGTTTTTTAAACACGTTAACTATTTAAATCTAGAACCAACCGATTTTTTTTATAAAGCCTTTTAGTACCAGCAAACTTTTAGCACTCAGTTCACAACACTGATAGTAATCCGAGACTTAAATCTGCAAACATGCTATATAAACACCGGTTACGATGTTATACGCGGAAGGGCCGAGCGGCAACAACGCTCTCCTCCAACGGTCGGGAAGGGACTGACTCAAAATTATTAGTTGCCATTGCATCCGAGGATGTACGAAAATTGCCGAATGTACTTCGTAAATGTGAAAGAGAGAGTATGGTGGGAGTGAAAGAGACAGTTGCGCAGGTACGGTGGGAGACTGCATAGATTCTATGCTTGTTAATGCACAGGTTGGAGATTAAGTGCCTTTATTTCTTGTTGACAGAATATTAGCTGTTATGTCTAAATGAGAGAGTTAATTTATTACTATTTCTTTTAGATCTATTTAAGTATATTTTTCGTTTTGCAGAGAAGATAAAAATAGCTTTATATTGAAGTGTTTAGTTTTCACTGTGTTAAATACACATATATACATTTAGCGTTATTTTAGACTGTAATGAAATTTAATTAACGCTCAGGGCATTGCATTCCATACAATTCTGATATAAAAAAATGTTTTGGTAAGCTATTTAGCTATATTAATATATTTGTACTTGCTTAATTAAAATATTAACGTTTAACCGTTGGATGTCATAATATTCAGTATAAATTGATAGCTCGAAATTTGGCCAGAAAGTGGAGAGTCTAAAAAAGTGTGCAGTTTTTTTTGGCTTCAGCTGTATACTACATGTAGCGGTAAGCAGGGAGAGCCTAGCCAGTGCTAAGAGACGCAGAATTTTCAATGCATTGCGTGTTGAGAACTTCACGTCACGGTTTGCCTTGTTCAGTCATGGCGTCTTGGACACTGGAGTTTTTTTTATTAAGCTTACATACCATCAGAGTAGGGAAAATAATATAAATTAAATATAATATTTTTATCTAGAGTGGATGGAATCCGCAAACGTCACGTTAATAATTCATTGCGACGGCCTCGACAGTTAAGAAGTTTCATAAAAAAACAAAAAAATCAAGAATAGAGGCCGACGTTGCGCAAGAGGCAGGCAACATGCATGCAAATATAAATGCAACGCCCACTATGAGTTTGAATCTCAATTGGAGGAATGAAATATGTACTATTATCGTTCATTTGCCCTGATAAGGCCAATTGTGGGATGGAGTTCCACCACTCCGCAGCTTGGATGGGCAACCGCAACAGGGTGTCTTAACACTGAGTTCATAGGTTATCTCTGCCTACCCTGCTATACACGGGTAACAATGAAAAGATAAAATAATCAAACATATTTTGTTTACATTAATATTTTTGTCTGTGTTATGTCTTGAGTAGTTTACGTTGAACTAGTATTATGTTTTATAATTCAACATGGTAAAATATTTAACTCACAACAGTCAAGTTTTATATCATATTGCCCAATTATTTAAAAGAATCAAATTAAGTGTAGCTTTTCTTAGCTGTCTTATTTTGATGTATCGACCATATTTTTGTAAAATTACATCTAAATCCGTTGCGTAGTTTTTGCGTGGAAGTAGAACAAACATCCATTCACAACCACAATTATTATTTTTTTCTTCTCATATTTTTGGGGCTAACGATGACTTTTCACTAACAGCAGTTGTGAGTTCAATTCCCACTCAAAATAACGATAGCGCTTAAAATATTTTCATTTTCACCTTTTAATAGAAAAAACACAGAGTTGAACTCCGCTACGCAATAACTTCTAAATTGGACTAGGTTCCCTCTCAACCTACTATTCCGGCAGTATCCAACCAAATCCAGTTAGTCGGTTAGTAATTTAATTTTTCAAGTCCGTAATAGAATGATGGTTGTGATCGACACATTTGTGTCAATTGTCTATCAATTTGCTGTTGGAATTATATAATGGCGGATATTTCCCGATAAATGACTTTGATAAGTGTCAGTCGATTGTTGGGCGAAGCAATAATAGTTGGAAACTGAAATAGATTGGGTCGATCACGCTCAGAGATATCAATTAGCGTTTAACTGATGTTTAACTGTGTTAATCGGTATAATTTGTATTGATTTATATAGATAAAAAAAATGATGCTTTACGATGTATCCCGCACACAGCAGGGTAAGCAGAGGGAACCTAGTATTAAGACACTCCGTTCCCCACTTTCTGCCGAATTCTGGAGGCATTGCGTGTTGAGTGGCAGAACTCAACGCCGCGCTTTGCCTCGACACTAGAGCGAAAATGGAAATATAAACGTAGTGGATGGAGCTTCATGCTTATAATATGTAGATTAAACGCACGCAATTATAATAGTAGGCCAAATCGCCGGTAATGAGGCAAGGCACAGCGTTAAGTTCCACCACTCGAAACTCAATAACTCCAGAATTCGGCGGAAAGTGAGGAACGGAAGTATCTTAATGAGAACAGAGTGTTTAAATACTAGATTCCGAGGTTTTCTCTGGCTACCCTGCTATGTGCTACATATATAAGCAGCGTCAAGCTAAAAAAAGACACAATTATTATATTAATACATATATTAATAATATTGAATTTTAAATAATAAACGTAATTTATTATAATCTTTTTTTTATATTATTCCTTATCTACATAAAATATATAAAATTTTCCAATTCAATGCTACAAAACCCAAGTCGTTGGACATAAATGAAAAATGAATATCGACATTTTAATGTCACTAGTTCAGAATACTGTTTTAAAATGCAGTAAGTAATCGTCGATTTAAACTTCGTAGTTGTACCTTACAAAAGAATCCTTTCAAAGAAGATTTACATTTAAAATGGGGTGCCTTGTTAAAATGCTTCATGCGATTTTGAACCTTGACCCACTGTGATACAGTATAGAGATTTCGTTCGCATATTTCGAACTACGGCACGGTTACAGGTGTTAAATAATAATATTCAGTAGTTTATTCCAGTGATTTGTGTTGGCTCAAATATATTGGATATATCTAAGGTATTTTCACAATGTAGGATTTTCTAGCAAAACTCGTTTTTTCTTTTCATCTATACTTGCGTGTGTCAGCAATTTTTTTTATATGACAGTGTTGTAGCTCTATGTCTACTTTTATAAAAACCCACCAGGATTCGAACCCGCGCCTTTTGGGTACCGTTCAAGAGGAGCGGGTCCCAATCCTGCTGCGTCCAATCTTTTATACGTTTTATAAAAAGTAATTTTCTTTCCATAAGTGTGGTATAAAATACACTATGAAATTATTAAAAATACCTTTATGGCTGTTATATGGCTGATATGGCACACTATCCAGATGGATATGATATAGGATCATATAGTAAGTACGAATCTATAGTTACATTACTCTATTTTTATTCTCTCAAAGGGTTCTTTAAATGAGTAAACATAAATATCCATTGTTTTAAGAAACTCTAAAAGGAATTACGATTAAAATTGTTAAATGAAATAAGTTTGAAATAGGTTCACAGGTTCCCTCTGCCTACCCTGTTATATGTGGGATACAGCGTGAAGCTAAAATAAAAATTATGATAATACACTTAAAAGCAACAAATGTTAGAAAATAGTATGAATATTGTAGTATTCTTGAAAACTATTCTTATTATGTATTCTTGAAAAATATTATGTATTCTTGAAAAACGCAATCGGGAATTGCGTGTTCGATCCCCATTTGTGGGAACGAATTTGACCACTTAAGGCTAACAAATTGCACTAAAGCTGTCAAATTTGAGCGGGAAATGAAGAAAGGAGGGTTTTAACTCTAGGTTTTCTATGCTTTTCCGACTAAATGAGGGATAAATGCAAAAAGCAAAAAAAAAGTTATCAAAATATTTAGCAATCGCAAGAAAAACTCACTTCAAAAAACTGTTTACCGTGTGACTGAATGACAAGGCACAGACGAAATTACTGTAAGGATTTTTTTTTCTAAAATCCTACAGAAACGGCGGAAAATGAGAAAGCTCACAGAAACAGAGTTGTTCTTTTAAAAAAAAAAATTAAGTAAATTAATATTTTTCATGTATAATCCTCTTTATGCCCTTTGAAATATCATCTACAATGACAATTAGCAAGTCTGTCTTTTACAATATTTACGAGTAGGGTCCGTTTCGTTATACGTTTTATTTATTGTTTTGAACTAAATTAACATAAATTTCTTAGTGAGTAAGAAGGTATGAATGTAAGCGTGGTGGTTGTGGGTTCGATCCCTATTTGGGGGAAATAATTGTTTTAATTTCATTGCTCTCCTAACAAAGTGAATATCAGCATAATAGATATACTTATTTTCTGCGTTACTGTCGTACGGAAAACAATCTGGTGGCAATTTTCATAATCCTTATTTTATTTTGTGGTGTCGTAATTTAACACCGCGTTTTATCTATCCGTACAAATTAAATAAAAAAAAATTAAATGGAAAAATTCACCTAACTTCGCATCATATTCACAATTTTATTATCCGATATGAGCCGACTGAGATAGATCAGTTGCAGAATCGGAAGCGTCATATACCCGCTGTAGGCCCAGTTATTTAACTTCCTAATTTCATTCGAATACACTGCTAGATCAATGGTATAGTGCCTCTAACAATAATTAAATATGTTTAGAGTTTTTTATTATTGAATCTTTTCTTTTTTATGTTTTTCGAATAAATGAATAACAGACAAATTGCAAAGTGTGGCGTTGAGTTCCGCTGCTTAACACTCAATGCTTAGAGGATTTGGCGGAATAGAATGGAATCAGAAATGTCTTAATGGGAACGGAGTATCTTTACAATAGGTTCCTAGGTTCCCTCTGCCTACCCTGCTATGTACCTAATAAAGTGTGAAGCGAAGAAAAAAGTGAAAAAACAGTCAAGTTCGAGTAAGACCTACCCACCAGGCGTTCCGTATGAATTTAGGGACTGAAGGTCAATAGGAAGTGAAACTTATAAACATTGACAAACTTAAGTTTGCGGCCGTGTGCACTCATTTTTTATGAAATTAACTACAAATATCTTTGTATTGACTTGTTTTAATATTGGACTTTTTCTTTTAATTGTATTGTGAGTTTACACTTTGTGCCAGATTTCATGACAGTAGGCCTAAAATTAAGAGAAGTACCCAATAATGAAATTTGAATTCGTTTTGGTAATTTTACCAACTTTGAAAAAATAAGGTTTTCAATTTTTTTTCTTTTTTTTTCTTTTTAAAATAAATATGGACTTTACAATGCTATACGGGTAGTTGTGGAAAAACATAACCTAGTAAAAGTAAAATCGCCATACAATATTTTTGATATTTTATTACTATAATAAAAGGCACCATATATAGCGAGCGAACGTGTTAATACAATATTATGGTTTTCATTTTATAGTCTGTTTATAGGACTACAGTTCACAAAATACTTTTATATATAGTTTATGTATACTTTTTTTGATGTCAGCACTTTAGAGAAAAAAATTAAGTGAGACATAAATATCTAGTGATTAGTCACTATCATTTACTAAATTTTTATTTTTCAAATAATTTTAAGACAATGTATATTGTATGGACATACTTAGTAACTCACTCATAATCATGAAATCGTTTTACCACAATAATATATATACTATACTAGAGGCCGGTCGTGGCGCAGCGGCACAAAGTGTGACTGTAAACCGACTGGTTGTGGGTTCGAACCCCACTCGAGGAGATGAAATATTTACTTAAATTTATATTTCCATTTCTTCGCTCTGGTGTCGAGGCAAAGCGCGGCGTTGAGTTCTGCCACTTAACACGCAATGCCTCCGGAATTCGGCAGAAAGTGGGGAACAGAGTGTCCTTCACTACGTTCCCTCTGCCTACCCTGCAGTGTGCGGGATACAGCGTGAAGCTGATTTATTCATTTTTATTTATATATATATACTAATATAAACTAAGAATATTGAAATATATTATGAGACCGTTGTGGCGGAGTGGCATAGCATCTGAGTGTAAACGGAAAGGTTATGTATTGGACTGCAACTCGAAAAGTTAATTATTTGTATGATCCATCTAGCTAAAATCCAAATGAAAATGGAAAACTAGGAGTGTCTAAGTACTAGGTTCCCTCTACCTTCCTTACTGTACTGTCATACATTACATTTTTATGAATATTGTGATTTCTCTTATTCTCTCCTTTCTGGGTAATTTTTTAGAAGTTCCTAAGACAAGTGTGAACTCAAACAAGAAAACTCTTTAGCTTTATAATGTTAGTATAGATATAACGTAAGTAAGATTATTGATGACAAAAGTAATATAATGAGCTTGTATTTGCACGCATTATCACGTCCCACACATGTTGGACGTGTATGGAGCGTGTTCGCTTGTATCGTGGGCGAAATCTACGATTTATTGATTTAAAGCTTACCTTCTATCTATTTTAAATGAGTATTATAGAAAAAAAAAAAGAATTTGTAGATTACACTGACTGCCTAGAAATAAACAATTGGGGGGAAAGTAGGGAACGGAGTGTCTTAACACTAGATTCCCTCTACCGACCCACATATATGCGGGATATAGCGTAAAAATGACTATTATACCTACAAAAAATTATTCTATATATATTACTATAGGTATCCACACTTTCAAGATCTTTCACTAGCATTATACTAAATGATTTATACACCAAGTCACTGCATCCGAAATGGCTACCGGTTCGTCATACTCATAACTCGCAACGGTCGTACCGTCGTGGTAGTAAACAATGAGAAGATATGAAAACTCAGTAGGATGTATGTATGGCAGAACAAAGATTAACATTGTATTTACCTTTAATAAAGCTTGAGATTAGTTATTATATATTGTTTTACTGCTGGTAGCGTTAACTAATTTTGTTTCAATGCAACAAGTGATCACAAAAATGTTTCAATCATATATCAGTACCACAGATCAAATAAATAAAATGGTGCATGAAAATATAAATATTTTATCAACAAAACATTACTAAAAAATTTCACTAATTTCACGAGAACACAATCGGAATCTAGGTTTTTAAAACTTACAATAAATATAGATATCTTAGATTTAATATAATATGACCTTCAAGATAAACAGTTAAAATGCAAAATGTCTTGGCAACCAAGAAAAAAATGAGGACTGACTACTAAATTTATTTCTGCAGTACTTAAAAACTAAGAAAATTTTGAATATAAAACAGTAAACATATACGCAAGCTCGTCTAGCCCTTTTATATCTTTCACAGCATCAACAGCTAAAACAGTATGATTCATCCGTTCAAAAGTCTTCTTACTCACGAACTAGTGTAAATTTAATACGTATTCTGTACAACGGAGTTGAATGATATATCCCATGAATATTCTATCAGGTATTATCGCGCATTGTGTACGCGTAATGGCTACCGGTCGGCAAAACTGGTATCCGTGTCGCATTAACATTAAAATACTGGACCTAGAATTGCACCTTGTGACAGCCCTCTGAATTGATCATATTTCGTCGGCTTTAATAATGAGGTAGTAGATGCTGTTTAAATGTTCGGTAGGAAGTCAACTTCTGGTTCTAGATTGTATTCTTTGTGCTTTATGCTATATTTCACATAAGGCTAGATAGTCAGAATAAATCTGGGAACCTAGTGTTAAGACACTCCGCGTCCATTGAGGCTGCTCGTTTCCCACCACTTTCTGATAAATTCTTGAAGCATTGTGTATTGAGAGGCGAAACTCAATACAGCGTTTTGCCTCGTGGCAAACCCGAGACTGATGGTACCAAAGCGAGGAAATGAAAATATTAAATATTTCATTGCTTAAAGTAGTAATCGAACCCACAACCTGTCATGGGTCACTGAGCCTCTGTGTTACAACTGGCTTCACAGATATAGATGATACATACATATATGTAGAATATTGAAAAAGAAGCAGCCTCGTGTTTTTTTTCATAACGTAATAGGCATATGGAACAGTGTTAAGACTCCCTTCACCATATTTCGCCTAGTTTTAAGACATCACATGACGAGTAGCGACACTCAACACCACGTTTAATTTACCAGGGTGGAAGTGAAAATCGTCGATGACTTTTTATTACTTTCTATAAAATAATGGCTAAAGCCAGTTGTGGCGCAGGCACACAAGCGTGCGACTGTAAACGCAATAGGTTGTGGGTTCAATTTTCACTCGAGGAAATTAAATATTTAATACACATGTAAACTCGGTCATGTGCGGGATACAGCGTGAAGATAGAAAAAAAATAACAATCATACTGACTCTACCAACCTGACACTTTAAATTGTGCATCACCAAATCATTTCAACATTTCATAACTGACTCACACGTAAGACATGTCAAAAAAAAAGTAACATTCGCCTCGTTCTTAGTCGAAAAAAATCCGTCCTTAATGAGAAATTCTATTCATTTTTCTACTTAGCAATGAAAATGCAGTATAAATCGACATTCTTATAACTGTTTTATATTAATGACCAAAATTTTTTTGATGGCTTTATATTTTTTTTTAATTTACCGCTTCCTTATGTAAACGATTATCACAGAGAGTACCTTAGAGTACATCAATAGAAATTAAAAATATTACACTACAAAAAACACATAGAAGGCCAGTTCGAGCGTAAATTAGATTCTTTAAACCTGTGTTAAGACAGTCAGTTCCCTACTGTTCGCCTAATTTACTTAAATGAAATTATCATAAAATTTTAATAAATTTAAAATTTAATTAAAATTTTCATCATCATTTAAAATAAAAATATGATTATAGAGTGGTGGACCTCAACGTAGAGTTTTTTCTAATGGAGCAGGAAAATGAAAATAATTTAAATATAATAATTCCCCCGAATAGGGATTTGAATCTACAACTAACAGTTGGACTTTCCATTCGGGGATTCCATTCGGGGGAATTCGTTTTTACTCAGAAATATCATGTATATAAGTGATAGTCTCTTGGAACTAGGTTTTCTCTGTCGATCCAGCTGTATATGAGAGTTGTGGTGTGAAACTTTTTAGTTTAACCACCATAAAATGCAATAAATGTAAATTAAACAACATTCCATAAACATAAATATGTACTAAAAATGTCTCGCTAAAACAGATGAAAAATGAAAGATTGACAGAAAATTAAATGATGTCGATTTTTAGCTACAAGTTTTACTTTACAACTTTTACAATGTTGCAAGAGTCAATGAATAACAATGTTGCTGTATATATATTATAATATTTGAAAGAGCTATATATATACATAATATTTAAAAGAGCTTTTTGTACATCGACTGCCTTTGCTTGTAATATTAAAGCTACGATAGCATCACGGTCTACTTGCGATTAATCTGTATAGTGTATAGTCGTGGGTTGTAATTCCTTGTGTTCTATTTAAAATACATAAACGAACGTACGAGCTATGCTGCCGCTATGCCTGAACTATTGAATTCTGGAGACATTGCGTGTAAAGCGGCGAAACGGCGTTGACGCCGCGCTTTGTATCGTAGAAAAAGCGAAGAAATAAAAATATTAAATATTTCATTCTCCCGCACGCTTGTACCCCTATACCACGACGGACTAAACATAATTTTTAATAACAAAAAGCCAAATGACCGCCCTTAAATAATCTGAAGTGATTTTATATAACGCCTCTGTTCTCAAAAGCGTATTTACCTTACAAGTGCCGTCTTCCGGATAAGGCTCTTACAGTCTCCACAGTATAATGTGGAAGCCTTTTGTTGAGGGCAAACGTAAAGAATCGTAGAAATTAAATGGAAATGGTTGATTTTGTTTAACTTGTTTTAGATTACGTCCCACGTAAAGGATAGAGAAATTAAGTGTTACGACACTCCTTAGTGTAATTTAAAAATATCACCATTCGATAGGAAAAATACAAATCAAACCTATCGAGTCACATTCATATGCTATCCTATTATATGGAAAAATCATAACGAAATGGAATTGTTTAATTATTTAATTTTTGAGAATCTAATTCAATTATTTTAAGCATTTGTAAAGAACTATACTCATGCCATCTTAAGGGTTTGGAAGTTCCTTTAGCTTGGAATTCAGGCCTTTCTAGAGTTCATGGAAACAAATCTAAAGACAGGCAGAATTAACCATTCAGTGCTTTTTGAACATTTTCTGTTTCAGACCAGGATCTGTTGTCTCTTGCATTATGTTAATTCCTATTAAAATGACCTGGATTAAATTCTGGGACTGTCAAAATTTAACAAAAATTGTCAAAATCCCAGAAAGATAAATATTCCAAGGTGAACATGCTTTTTTTCTTAAAATATTGCCAAGCGGCGTATTTTATCAACAATTTCACGTTTGCACTACTACTACTCTACTCAGTGTGAATATATCCTAGAAGTAGGTTCTTCTTCTCACATCCTTTTCTAAATTAATTCTTCCTCGTTATATGAAGTTTAACGTCCCACGTTTGACTTCTCCGCCGTATGTAATTTTTTACGTAAATACAATTACAGGACCACATTTTTGTAAAATATTATGTATTACTAATGTACTGTTTAATTTTTGTTAATATTTATTCAATAACATTATATTTATTTTATTGTAAAACCTCTTTCGTGTGGTCTCCTTACAACGTTATATTTGCAAGTGTGTTTTTAACTGGCACGTTCAGAAAGCTATAATTGAAGAACAGAACCGTTACATATAAAACTTAATTATAATATAATATGTAGAAGATTTGTTATGTTCCCAGAGCAAGCTAATGAAAATGATAATCATTTCCCCGATTGCTAAATCGAACCCAGAACCCTCGCGCTTACATATATTGGCTACCATGAGGGCGAATAATCTATTATATTTAAAAATTCCGTTTACTCTCCTTGCTTTTAACGATTTTTTTTGAAAAATTATATCACTTCTAGCTGTTTATCGTCATGTCTTTTGTTGGAGAGGGCTTTGTGAACCCACAATGAGAGTGTTAAACGGTGGTCCGGAGATCGCCTTTGAATGACCTGTCCGGATGCTGTGAACTACTGAAATAATTAAATTGAATGTGTTTGTTTTGATTTTGTCTTCATTTTAGTATTTTAGTATACAATTTTGTGGTTAAACTTTATAGTTGTGTCATACTAATTCGTGGGATGTAAGATTAAATCTCATAATGAATGTAGCTCTAATGAATCTAGAGCAAGCGTCGAAATAACCTGTGTTAGCCCCTCTATAATGTTTAGAATATATTCGTAGTGTTTGTGTTCTCCACTTTCCACCGAGTTCTGGAAGCATTGTGTGTTGGGTGACGGAATGCTCTTTGCCTCGTCACCAGAGCGAAGAAATGAAAATACTCGAGTAGTGATCGAACCCAAAACAGTCGATTTTACAGTCACACTTTGTACCCCTGCGCCACGACTGGTGCAAATGAGTATAGTTAATTTTATAGTATATTCTAGCTTCACGATGTATCCAAGGCATTCAACGTTGCGCTTACAAGATATAACATAGTTCCGCCGTTTAGGTATCGAATCCACAACCCTAGCGCTTACAGTCCCTGCGCCATGAGGGCCTCGCTGGCTGGCTTTGAGTTTCTTGGGTACGTGCTAGATTAAAAAAAAATCGACGATTACAAATAACTTATTTACATACTCTTATAACAACTCTATCAATATCTATAGATCTAAACATATTTATTCAGTATTACCATCCCGTAACAAAGCATCGTAGAATCATTTTAAAATCATTTATCATTTCGTAATCTCCACACAGATTTATTTGTATTTATGCTAGCTAGCCTTTGTTGGTATTAATGATGGGGTAATTCGCTGACTCACAAGTAATGTATACTGTGGATGATGGCTCTGAAAAATTGTAGGGTATATGCCACCCTTGAGTCGATGTAAGTGTCTATTGAAATGATATATTGCAAATTTTGAGTGGTTTTAAATGTATGTATATATAGTGAAATTTTTGAAACATTAATATTGAATAAAATAGTTTTGAATTTTTAAATTCATTTTTTTTTGACATCAAATACACATATTCATAATTTAAAATTTCTAAGCAGTATATCTATCTATCAAAGTGAAGTTGTTTGTTCCCATAAGAATTTTATAAAATCCGTTCCTGAAATTCTTAAAAAAACGTTAAAAGACGGAATCTTACGATTTATATATAGTCCACCCAGTCAAAGTCGAAATATTTCATTTATATTTCAAAAGTCAGGATTAAATTGAAATAAATAAAAAAAATATATTTCGCACACCGGTTTCTCCATTAAGCACTTAAATTATAAAATAACGAATGATACACACATTACTTTAAATGGAGCCTTAAAACCAGGTATTTGCAAAAAGTTCTTATTTGAATCCATTTACTTATTGATAATTGCATTAAAATTTAGTGCCAAAGTAATATAAGCTCAATTTGAAGTACAATAAGAAACATTTTAGTTTATGAGTTAAAGCTGATAAAACCCCATTTTGTGACAAAACAAACAAATACTTAATCAGGACAACAAGACGGCTTAATTAAAAGTCTGAAACATACATACATGGGGTTTTTTACTGCTTTTTTTTTATGTAAACTAGTTGGTGACGGCGAGGAGTGCGTTGGTGGATGCTGTGATATATGTACCATAACAACGTATTCATATTGAAGTTTTTAACTAACCTTAGAAAAGGACGTCTGAGGCAGTTGTGGTGCAGGGCACAAGCGCGTGACTGTAACGCGACTGTTGTTAGTTCGATTTCCAGCTGGGAATTAATTGTTATTTATTAATATTTCACTTATTCGCTCTGGTACCGAGGCATAAGCGCGGTGTTGAATTTCGTCAATCAACATGCAGTGCCCCGAAAATTTGGCGGAAAGCGGCAAACGGAGTGTCTGAGCACTAGGTTCCCTCTGCCCACTCTGCAGTATGCGTGATACAGCGTAAAGCTTAAAAAGATGAGGTTATCATATTGGTTTGCATATGTGATGTCGCTGGAATTGGAAGAGTGAAGGAATACTCTCTCCGATGCCAAGAATGGTCATGTTACGAATTTCAGAATGCCTATCCTCCTATATGAACCTTACCTTACCTGAATCTGAAGCTGATTTTTTATGTGAAAGTTTTAAAGCAAAAGAATTCATAAGTTTTACCTAATAATGAAAAAAATAATTATTATTTAATTTCATCCCACTCGGTCCACCGATTTAATACTAAATTAGGAGTACACGACCTCATTAGAGACGTTTAGGTTGAACGTCTTCATTTGAATTTTGACCGCGATAAAATATAAATTAAGGCTTTAATATCCTTTTATATGAAAGTAAGCAGATCACATATATTACCGAGAATATAAAATTTAAGTACTGTTGACGCAGCGATTATAAACTTGGCAGTTGTGGGTTCAATTCCCACAGTAAAGCACGGCGTTTGGTTCCGAAACGTTGGGCACCAAGTGAGAAACGGAGTGTATTAACACTATATTTTCTCTATCTTTTTTTAAATTTATTGGGGCATAACAAAATATATAAATTTAACACCAACACCGTTTACCACAGACTACTATAAATATAACATAATACGTAGGTACGCCAAACACAATATTATTTAAACAGTGAATGTATTGCTTTCTTGAAACTGCTAGTACGCGTAGCCGCAATATCAATAAATATTATAAGAGTTAACCATTCTGTATAGTGGTCGACATTTACCGGCGTTTGTGCGACAACGATTGGTTGCAAATAATCGACAAGGATTGTGGCAACGTGTTCTAGTTGGTATACAGCAATGGTTCCCAACCAGTGATCCGCAGTAGCCTAAATATGGTCCGCTAACGATTTTAATTTTATGACTGGGGATGGTAAGGCTGATGTTTCTGTTTGATTATCACAGTTAATTTTTATTATACCTGCCTGCATAGTGGTCCCTGCTACCAAATATGATATAAAAGTGGTCCTTGACCAAGAAAAAGTTGGGAACCTCTGGTATACAGTAACAAATTAGATTAATCAGACTAGGGCAATCATAATTATTGTGGCATAAACTATATAAAAATAATGCACCAAGCTGCTTACGTCTTGCTTCTAATGTAATGAGCTTATAATCGTTAAGCAATTGCACATACAGTATTTGATTGCCATTTCATCTTCATGTACTGCATGACACGTAAAAAATTCAATTTCAATTCTACATTCAATTCTCTTAATAAATATCAATATCTCCAAGGTATTTTAAAATGAAGATATTGAAGCAGTCTAAACTAAACACCGTCCAATTAATTAGTGAAACGCAATCGTGATAGCCCGAGCAGCTATTAATCAGACTGAGATCGATCTGATACTAAGGACAGAGTATGGTGGTGTTCCGCTTTGTACTTTACTTTGGTTTCATTAATATTCCCTTGAAATATTATTAAAAGAATGATAAAATACTTTTAAAATCAGCATTAAGATGTATTCCACATTTAGCAGGATAGGCAGAGGGAACCTAGAGTTAAGAATTCTGAAGGCACTGCGTGTAGTGTGTTCCACTCAACGCCTCGCTTTGCCTCAATACACGACCGAAGAAATAAAAATATGAAGTGGGATCGAATCCAAAACTGGTCACTTTTATAGTCACACTCTTATGCTTCTGTGCCACAAATGGCCTCTATTATTATTATAAAAATAATTAAATACTTTTTTTTTCAAATTAAGTTCTTATGTTATATTACTTTATCGCGTACTATAAATATTTTTATGTTATTTTTTTAAATTAGAACTTGAGATTTGAATTAATAATTAATAGGCCGCCTTTGTACATATTTTATTCTAAAAACTGATGTAATCAATCCTGTATAAATGTGCAATAAAGACTTTTTATCTTATCTTATCTAATAATGGATTCCAGTGATAAAATAGTAGTTGAAGATGTTTATCATCGTCATTTTTCACAGAATAGTAGTTCGATTACTACTAAAAATAATAACAATGTTACCGTTTTAATAGAATACTATAATTGTTATAAGAACAGTAAAAAAAAAATATTAATGATTCCATTATTCAGAGATTATCGCAGCGCAGCGGCACAATGTCTGACTGCGAATGTGGTAGTTGTGAGTATGATTTCCTTTCGTGGGAATGAATTATATAATTTTTTTCCATATGGTAAGAAAATAAAGTGTGACATTAAGTTTCTTCACTAAACGCACAATGTCATTTAGAGAAGAATGACTGATAACGATACTACAAAATGACTACGTAGTATTAGGGCAAAGGGCAACATTTTAAACTTTTAAAGTTAGTTTTCAAAAGTATAATCAAAATATATTTTATTTTAAATACTTAATTAGAAAACGTATAAAAATTTGAACCTTTATTTTATTATACAGTGATCTTGTTCTCTAACATCTTTATACTGATTCATGCGGCATTCTGCATCCGCACCCCACGTTCCGCCGAATTTAACTTGAACATCTCTAATATATAAATAAATTTCTTTATACAATATTAAATGAAACTAATTTAACCGGATTAATCGCGGAGTCTACCCGTGACCACGGACTACTGTAAAGTGTTCGAAACGTCGGGTTTCCAAAATGTAAAAATCTTAAATATACGCGATTAATCCGGTTAAATTAGTTTCATTTAATATGAGTATAATAATCGTGAAAATCAAAGAACTTATTCTTTATCCAATGCTCATCACCCGTTTCTTCTCGCCCAAAAAGAAATCGTGATTTGTTAATTTATTTAATTTCAAATACAAACATTTCAAAATATAATTCTATATTAATTATTTCATAAAAGTTACAAACGAAACGAACTCATCTGGTCGTGTCATCGTCCCACGCCTAGATGAATATGTACTGAAATAATAGATGGCCTTAGTAATACCAGTGCAGAAGTCTCTTGTAGCTGAGCTTAAAAGCTACTTAGAGTTATGATGACAAATTTAATTTGTATCGTCATTATATATGTTAATTGGATAATTTGTTTTTTATAGATAAGTTTTTGTTTTTCATATAAGTTTAGCTTATTTTTACGTTAGAAATTGTTTATATGAATTTAATTTAACTTAACTTAACTTCTTCACGCTTTATCCCTAGCGGGGAAGGCAGAGAGAACGGAGTGTCAAACGGTACGGTCTCTATGTACCTCTTTCGCCACATCTATTGTCATCATATATATATATATATATATATATATATATATATATATATATATATATATATATATATATATTATATATATATATATATATATATATATATATATATATATATATATATATATATATATATATATATAAAACATACACCTGTATATAAATTATTCCTATTTATCTCCTATATATTCCTATTTATCTGTAGATCGAGACAAGAATAACTCAAGTAGCTAGTAGCTAGTAAGCTAGCTAAAAATATAATAAAAATATAAAAAAGAATAAAGGACTAAAAAAAGTTCAGTAGCCTCAGCTAAAATACACAGAATCTTCAGAATCAAAGTTCAAAGGGTTCCTGAACAATTCATACAACAATTTTTCAATCAAACTTAATAAAGTTGTTTGAAGCGACGACGTAAGATGGTTTCAATAAGAGTTGCTCACGAATTCGGGCAATTTTGTTATATAGTTTCTAACTTTGTGTGTTGGTCTAATCAATTTTATAGTTATATGACTATCGTGTATGACACATGTCACATTGTAGGAAGGGAAGGTAATTTTGGTCATGGCTTGGGAACCTGGGAACCTAGTGCTAGGACACTCCGTTCCCATTAAGGCCGTTCTCCATTTTGAACTTAATTCTCTAGGCATTACATCTTTAGTGGCAGAGTTCAGGGAAATGAAAATAGGATAATTTACAAATAACCGATCGAACGATAGCGTCATTTATAAGTCCTTATAATATTATAATTAATATTTAATAGGTTCATAATATTATAAAGCAGCTATTGTAAAGCGGTGAGAGCTTATCTGATTCCTCACATGGTTATTAACTCCTTACATCTTGTCTAGATTAGAGCCCTTGCAAGGCAAATTATGCCTATTTTCAGGCAAAATATTTCGACTTTTTCCGAAAATTATTCCTATTTCCGCTTATTCAGAACTGTTTCTATTTTGATTCGAAAAATATTTTATAGACACACATATACCTTAGTTTTGCTTGAGCGTAGCTTTATATTTTTGTTTTTATTTCTGTTTACTGATTTTATTTTATTTTCATAGTCTCTCTTAATATTTCTTTCTCTTTTTGCAGCGTTACGCTATAGCCCGCATATATCAGGGTAGGCAGAACCTAATAAGACATTCCGTTTCCCACATTGTACGATTTTGCGTTGCGTTTTTTGTCTTGGTACATGAGGGAAGAAATGAAAATATTTATTCAATAATATATCATTACTCCGAGTGGGAATCGAACCTACAGCTGTACGTGTTAAGGTCATACGCTTGTAACTCTTCGCCACGACGGTCTCATTCATTCTGTTCCTGTACTTAATTTTTTAGTAATTACGTCAAGTTTAGCTTATCCAGAACTTTTTCATCTGATACCTCGCTTAAACCAGCAGCTTTAATATCAAATTTTGCCCCCATTTAAAAGAAATTATATTTTAGAATTTAATTACAAATGTATAATTTTCAGTATCAATGTATTGTATTGTATGTATTCTTTATGAACGAGTACTACCTGTAGATGCTAGCAGCCAAATTTCACAACTCTCGGTCAAAGGGGAGTACCCTATTAATTTTGATTCTCTTCGTAGTGATATAAACGGCCATATCTTTTTTTTTTAAGTAAATGTAATGTAGTATAGTTTTTTCAGGAAATCAAGGAACCGTAAATCTTAGTATATGGTTTGAATTTCAACTCGATATCTCTAAGCATTCCTGAGATAAAAAAAAAACGGACAGACAACAATGTGATCTTATAAGGGTGCCTTTTTTTCTTAGTATGGAACCCTAAAAACAACTTCACGCTTTTTTCCACACAGCAGGATAGGTACAGGGAACCTAGTGTTAAAACACTCCCTTCTCCAGCTTCCATCCAAGGTTTGAGACAAAAGCGCGGCGTTGAAAGGCAAAACTAAACGCCGAAATTTGTTGAGTGGATTAAACCCATAGCCACTGCGCCACAACAGCTGAAGTCAGAAAAATAAAATGTATTGATTTAATATCACTTATGCGAAAGAGCTTTAATCGTTTACGCGTAATTGACTTATAGATAAAGACAGGTACGATAATTCCATCCGTCGTGATTCACATTCGGATTTTTTGAACCATAATAACCATTTAAAGATAATCTTTTGATATGTTTCTGAATGGTTTTGTATGGAGTATTGTTAGTAATTTTATATATGTATGTACGTATGTCGACCATTTAAATTAGTTAAGTAGGTATTATGTTAGTAGAAATTTCTACAGTAGCTTATGTGTTATTACATACAAAATTTTATAAAATAAAAGAATAAAGACTTAAATTTAATATAAAGATTTCTTATAAAAAACCTAACTAGTAACTATTTTATTGTTTTGTCATATTCTCCGAGTGCCTACTGCCGAGTATTTAGTGTCAAGATACGACGATACTCCTATGTCGAAATTTAATATAGCGGAGAAATTAACATAATTAATTTCCCTAAGTACGAATCGAACCCACAAACATCCTGTTGATAATTGGATTGTTTCTGTGTTCCACAGTGCTTACCTTAAAAAATATAGTATTTTCATAACGATAAAAAACACAACCTCTCTAGACCACTCTTATCCCCTTTTTTTCTTGTAACTTAAAAAAAACATTGTTTACCTACCTTGTAAAATATGTTGAAAATTCACAATCCTTGTCAATAACGAAACTTGAGATTTATCTCGAGATTTATCTTAAGAATGATATCTTTGCTTCACACTTGTTAACGCCTTTCCCGTGAATGATGTCGCTCGCGATCCATTGAAAACACGAATGTATTTGATCTTGCAATTGATATGGAAAATTTAAGGTTTTTTATAAATAATTTATTTTTACATTTTTTATTTTGTATAATTGTCTAATTCAGGTTCACATATATAAAAGACCGAACTTAATGTCAAGACACTCCGTTGCTCACGCACCAAATGCAACTTTCTGGACTGTTGAGTTTTATGGATCGAGCTGCCTGTGCCCTTAGAATATTCGAAATATTCCCTACACGTGACTTTTGCCAATTGAATAATATTCTTATGGGAGGCAATAGCCGTGGTTGGCTACTATCCACCTGATAAAACCGAGTTGTGGAAAGGCCGAGTCGTGTTTCGACATGTTGTCAGTTGAAATCGTTTTATGTAGGGCGAAAACACAAATTATCTTCTACTACCCCATTTTATCATAGAATCTCTAGTAAAAGGCTGCACACCATCAGTACATGGTGGAAATTCCAACTGTACGGACGAAAATCATTGAATCTACATTCTTCATCTGCACTACGAAAGGATGGATATCATTGGGTGGTGGTAGTGATGGTATGTCATACAATATTGAAGTCTTCGAATATAGAGTAAATCGGTATAGGCCAGGCAAGTGTGTATCATGCTCGATGTGGTTAAATGCTAGTCTATTTTAGGATAACTAAAAGTAACCGTAAGACCGTACTTGTTGTGTAGCCGTGTAGTGTACCGTAGATATTTTGTTACCAGGGAGTAGAAATGGAAAAAATATATTCTACAGAGTAAAGATCGAATCCACAACCACCTCGTTTACTGTCAAACGTTATACCAAAACGCCAAGATAGCCAATCTTTGTGGTCACCGCCTTTCGCTACTTTTTTTACTTTACATTAATTGTTGAATGGCGGAATCTACTGTTTTTCTTATTTTCTTCATAAATATTTAATGCATTTATCTAACTCATTTTAGTATTTCACGTGTGATGACACACACATGGGATAGAGCGTGAAAAATGGTCTTTTTTAGACTATAAGTTGTAACCTTTTGTTAAATTTCATAATTCTAAATCTACAGTAGATTTGAACATTTGATGTTAAATGTAGCTTATAGTGACAAATCGCTTGACAAATAGACAGACAAACAAACGGACTGAAAAGTTACAAAGACTAAGGTGACAAAGACGAAGTGATAACGACTAAGGGTGCCGTTTTCTTCTTTGAAGGTGCGGAACCTTAAAAACAAATAACATTACTAATATCGTACCCTAAACCTTCAATTGAAGCAAAAGTAACTTTCGACAATACAACAAGAGACTAATTAATATCCGTAATTAAAACCCTACTTAAATAACGTAACACTTGTTGACTGTAAGCAATCAAGTCCACAATCAAATAATTTGAAAGACAAGGGATTTGGCCCGTTTCCTTTATTCCTAAGGATATTAAGAGGGTTAAGTTGAATTAATAACTACCAAATGAGACCACAATGGGGGTTGATGGAGTTTTAAAACTTCTCGTTTGACTTCAAGAATAATTGGTAAGGAGGTCAATTATTTCATTCTCTACTTTCCGCACAATTTTCGAGATATTGTGTGTTGAAGGGCGCAACTCCACACCGCGCTTTACATTATTTATTTTTAATATTATTTATTATACTACAAGAACCAACAACTATAGTGTAGAAAAACATCTAGTTCAAAAAGGTGGACTAATCTATTTAAGAGATCTCTTCCACACAAACAGTCTAAGTGGATGAGTGACAATCAGTGGGTAAGATCACAGTACATTTTAGTTTATTTATCTTGTTACCAGACCGAGAAAGTGAAAATATTAAATAATTCACTTCTTTGAGTGGGAATGGAAATCTTCTCTCTATCTAGAGGTATAAATTCCGCATATAGTAGAGTATATCGAGTAAACCTAGTTTTTAAAGAAATTATGATGTAATTAAAAGCTGCTTGTTTGTTTTCTTACCACAGCTGTGAAATGAATATATTTGAAAGAATCTTTTTTGTATAATGAAAATAATTATAAAAGTAAATAAATCATTATTCCCTTTTCATCAAGATCTAGATACAAAATATACTTATCCCATGAGTTACCAAAAAATCCGTACATATTTACATTTTCTACACATTTTTCAAACAGTTCATAAATATGTTTGCTTACAAACTGTCCGTCCGTCTGTGTAGATTTTAATATAACTTTCTATGTTGAATAGATTAAACATCCGGCTTATTTCAATGGGCGAATGTGGGTCGTATCGATGCGGGTGTATTTTTAAAATTATTTGTATTTAGGTCGCGTTTTTCAATCTTTCATATTACTAACAATGCTGTAATGAAATGAAAAACTATCTCACTTATGGATTTTATATGCAATATTTTTGTATGACATACAATTATAATGATAGATTTCAATTTTAATGTCATTTTTTGATGCATTCTTTTAGCTGCACGTTTTAACCCGCATATAGCAGGTGAGGTAGAGAGAATTAAGACACTCCGGCGTAGTATTAAGAGACTCCGTTCTCATTAACAAACTTCTCTTCTCCGCTTTCCGCCAAATTCAGGCCGCGTTTACGGTCGCATACTTGTACCCTGCCCCACAACTAGAAACGTGTCGTTCTATTAATTTTTAATTTATAAATCAATATCGTAGCAACAGTATTAACCATGTGTAAATATTTTTTTTAATATATTTTTTTATTAATATCTACTACAAAATTCATATAAAACGTATATAATGTATGTCAGAAATAGCGCCACGCTAAAATCGATGTAATTTTAAAGAAAGTATTATACAGATTGATAAATCTTATAAAATTATTAATAATTACTAAAACATCCCAAAAGAAGTATGTACAAGTATTTCACTCAATTTTTACGATATTGTTTCAAATAATCTAAGAGCCATGGGCTTTTCGAATTGCAAAAATGTGTATACAAGAGAAGTATAAGCTTTTTCTTGCCTTCTGCTCTGCCTGCCTGCTTGCCTTCTCTGATCTGCAATAATGAGATATTAATAAATTAAAAATATATTTTTAACCGTTTGTTCGGGCATGCCGGGAAACGCGACGCATGTGGGTTCGATATCCGAATCGAATTTATTTTATTTTTTCCACCATTCAACACCCAAGAATTGGCTGCAAAGTGGGAACCGGATTAGTATTACTCTAATTTATCTTTGCCTATTCTACTGTATACAACATGATGCCAAAATAAAAATTACACATATAGGTTTTAGTACACCATGTATAAATACAATAAGGTGGTGGAAGCGATCTTATCGATTGCTAAGGCGATAGATACAAGCGATTTGATTCAGCTATCACTATCTGATTTATACGTTTATTGTAAAAACTTACTAGCAAGGACGGTCCCTGATTTTGCTCTTAGCACGAAGATATAATTGTTCGGGAGCTACTGGATGCACTTTTCTATCGTGGAGTACTCTAAAACTGTTTTATAGTACAATCGGTGGATGTAGGCTTTATATTTAAAACGTTCGTTACGTTACTCGTTGAGGCCATTCGTGGCGCAGGGGCACAAAGTGTGATTGTAAAACCGACTGGTTGTGGGTTCGATCCCCACACGAGGAGATGAAATATTTATTTAAATTTATATTTCCATTTCTTCGCTCTGGTGTCGAGGCAAAAACGCGGCGTTGAGTTCTGCCACTCAACACGCAATGCCTACAGAATTCAGCAGAAAGTGGAGAACGGAGTGTCTTAACGTGAAAGTGAAAATCTAATAAATAAACCATAACCAACCCGTTTTTGTCAGAATTTTTTTCTACTGTACCATAATAGTCTTTTAAGCTTGGCTAAAAACAATGCATTATATCGACATTTCAGTATCTGTTACAAGATCAGAGACGCGACATGCGGGCGTCGCTGGATTAAAGAAATAATACAAGTCGTGTTTTATTTATATTATTGAATTTGATCAAAACAAAGTATATATATACTTAACCTAAAAGTGAACTTGAATTTTCTATTTTTTACACATTTATAAAGTGTTATTCTACACTTCAGAAAGAAAAATACTTATAAGTAAAACGTATAAAATTTTTAACGTAGCGGGATTTGAACCCGCGCCTTTTTCGAAACCGTCCAATTGGACAGTTTCCAAAAAGGTGCGGGTTCAAATCTCGCTACGTTAAAATTTTTATACGTTTTCTTAATAAATATTGATTTTTCTAATGTTTACATGCTACTTAGTTTTATTATTTTTTAGTAGCTAGGTAGATACATAGGCCTTAATGGCGTAATTAGTTAACATTTGATAGCTGGGCTCCCACACAGCAGCAGTAATAATGAGGTAAGCAGAAGGGACCTGAGAACGTAATGTTAAAGTACTCCGTTCCCATTAAGACACTTTCGTTTCCTAATTCTCGCCAAATTCTGGAGTCATAGTCTGGAGTGGCAATCAAAGTCTATACGATAATATCCGTGTACCTACAATTTTGAAATGTGGCACGAAGTGAAAACTTACGATACAAATAGAGAAAATAAAAGTGAAAAATTAAAAAATATATATTACAAAGTTATATTTGTAGTTAATTTCAAAACAAATAAGTTCATACGGCTGTAAACTAAAATGTGTTAGTATTCTATGAATTTACAAGCTAAGAAGCTCGGAGCAGTGTCTGGGATTTGTCGCCTTTGTGTAGGTTTAAGGGTCTTAAAAATACTTGCATCAACTAGCTTGTCTCTCACTAAGTAACCAAATTTGGAACTATCCTACTTAAAATTATAAGTATACATTATTATATTAAAAAGTCTTCGCTACCTCTAATAATAATTTAAAACAAAATTATAGTCAAGTGCTTTACTTAAAGGCAACAGCTTAAAACGTAATTTCGAATTTTGAGCGAATATTCGTTAATTTTCTGTCGCTTAACGTTGATTCAAGTAGAATCCTATCGGAAATCTGGAAAGAGGTATCGGTTGGGAGAAATTGAAACGATACTCTTATCGTTTAACTTGTGATGAAAATTTAATATTATGATAAATATTTTAAAAAATGTACAGATTATAATATGGAATATTAAAAATTTGGTTAAAGTAAATAAAATAAATAAATAAATAAATCAGCTTCACGCTGTATCCCGCACACTGCAGGGTAGGCAGAGGGAACGTAGTGAAAGATACTCCGTTCCCCACTTTCTGCCGAATTCCGGAGGCATTGCGTGTTAAGTGACAGAACTCAACGCCGCGCTTTACCTCGACACCAGAGCGAAGAAATGGAAATATAAATTTAAGTAAATATTTCATCTCCTCGAGTGGGGATCGAACCCACAACCAGTCGGCTTACAGTCACACTTTGTGCCGCTGCACCACGACCGGCCTCTTGGTTAAAAATCAGGAAATCAAATTTTTCTTTCATATTTGTAAATGAGATCAAATTAAATGAGGTTCCCTGTATCGGAACTCAACGCTGCTGTTTGTCTTGTTACCAGAGACAGGAAATTAAAACAATCCATACCTACAAGTTGGATTCATATCCAAAACCTTCACTCTACGTCGTAATAGCCGCTATTTAGTACTTAAAGGCAGTTTTCAATTCAGATAACAATTAAAAAAAAATCAAAATAACATATGTCCCATATATAAAATGTTTTTTTTTTAATATTTAATTAAAAAAAAAAGTTTGACTACAGATCAATAAACAAGGATATAAAAAAAACAAATCATTTCATAAAGTCTCAATAAAAACTAAAAAAAAAGAATCAGACACATTTCGTTTATTTCTAAATAGGCGAATGATTAGCAAAGGAGCTCCCGTGTACATAGCACTAGCTGTGCGTCCAACCGTTCAGTACTGCCGACTGGAACAGGAATGCATTAACTCACTTGTATACATGTTGAAGAGAACCCTGGTGGTTAGCTTCGTTTTGGATCTATAAAGCTTTTGGAGTTGCTATATGGACTACGGTTTTGTATTGTACTAGTTAACCGATGGCGGCTTCGCCCGCTTGATTTATGTAATTATGTGTTTTGGCACCTGAATTACTTTCGTGATCTAATAACAATGTCATTTTAAGACACATGTATGTATATTACACAAAAACGAATAAGGACATGTAGGAACAGGTTGATGACAGTGGACGAGGCGAAACAGGTATGTAGAGACCGTAGCGTTTGGCGCTCCGTTCTCTCTGACTATCCCGCTAGGGATAAAACGCGAAGCTAAGTTAAGTTGTTAAGTTATGTTAACGAACAAGCGCGAGTCAGGCTCACCCGCCGAGGGTTCTGTACATTTAGTACGTCATAAAACTTAAGAAAATATGTATTGGAATATGCACACTATATGTTTGCTATATGCTATGGATATATACTTTTATCTGATACCTCTTTTGAACTAGCTGAATTTAACTATTTTTTAAGATTTAGACAAATGTATCGTTTTCAAATATTTAGTACTACTTGTTTGTTGATGCTAGCTGCCTAATTACATAATTCTAGGTTAAGCGGAAGAACCATATTAATTTTGATTCCCTTTATATTACCGAAATACCAATTTTTTTTGCTATGTAAACGGCCATACCTTTTTTTAAGCAAATATAGAAATTTGTTGAAAACTGATTGAAACAAAGCTACTACAAAATTTTAAGGGCAGCTTGCCAAAAAACATTATGTAAACTGTATTTGAATCGGTTCAGCCGTTTTAGAGGTAAGCGTGCACAGACAAACACATAAATAATTTAAAAAATCATTGTTTTGAATTATATTGTTAAGTGCCCCTAATAACAACTTATCTCACATTTGTCTTCCATGTACAGACACCGATCACTTACAATTTTATTATACGAGTAGGTATCGATAAAGACTAGTGGCCGCCCACAAGTTCGTTTACGAGAATTTTATGACTTGCCACGCTGTTTCCATTTACCGTGCGTTATTATTGAAATTTGCAGCAAGTAAGCAAAGAGAATATAATCTTCAGACAATTCATATTCCGTTTTCCACCCAAATTCGAGCCACAGCTGCTCCACTCCATCACAATAGACCAAGAACAAATACAATTTAATGTTTCTGCAAAATATTTTTAAACGATCGGTGTCTGTACATGGTCGGTTTCCAGGACCGCCGCGGGTTCGAGTCCCGCTACGTTAAATTTTTTATACGTTTTCTGAATAAGTATATTTCTGCAATACGTTCAATTACGTATATTTCCAATATTAAACTTCGTAGCTTCTTGTAGCCATGCTTAGATTATCTATTCTATTTGAACGAGCGATGCAGCGATAGCGGTAATCGAAATCGAGCTAAATTTATTCGATGTCGGCTCGTGGCTCCTAAAGATTGTTCGCGATTTATTGGACTTAAAGGATATTAGTGTATTGATTTCACATGTGACAGACATATATATGTAAAAATAGAAAATATACAGACATTCTGGTATGTCTTTGTGACCTGAGATGCACCTGCAATTCTATATGTGAATGTTAATATATTATAATAAGGCCAGTCGTGGCGCAGCGGCACGAAGTGTGACTGTAAAACCGACTGGTTGTGGGTTCGATCCCCACTCGAGGAGATGAAATATTTACTTAAATTTATATTTCCATTTCTTCGCTCTGGTGTTGAGGCAAAGCGCAGCGTTGAGTTCTGCCACTTAACACGCAATGCCTCCAGAATTCAGCAGAAAGTGGGGAACGGAGTATCTTAACATTAGGTTCCCTCTACTTACCCTCTTGTGTGCAGGATATAGCTTGAAGCCGATTTTTTTTTAATATATTATAATCTGTTAAAATATTTTTTAACTTTCTAAACTTTTTTCGCTTTTCATTTATACATTTGCCATTCATCGCAAAGTATCTAAATACAAACAAAATATGAAAACTAAATAGTAAGTATACCATTAAAACTAAGGTCCGGTCAAGCCTGCTATAGCAGGCTTGACTTGACTGGTGTTTCTTTAGATATATCTAAAGAAACACCAGTATAACAAAGAAGCGAAAATATGGGACAACTTACGAGACATTACTTATTGAGTAGCGGAACTCAACGCTACATTTTTCTTCTTACCACAGCAAGTTAATGAAAATAATTCATTTTTCGAATTGCAAATCGAACCCAACACAGTCGCGTTCACAAAATATCTAAAAATCTATTATTATCTAAAGATGCGCGATATCTCAATAACTCTAGAAAAACTACAACATTAAAATTCTTATAATGTTAAAATTACAATGCGTTCGATGTGAAAGCTATAAATTAACGTGATTAATATCGCGCCATATTAAAGATTAAAACCCGCCCTTTGTTACGTGTGACCGAAATATGCATGACTGGATGAACATTGCAGTAATTAAATGTAACGTAGTTTTATTTATAGAAAGAAGTGTATTACGAATTCAATACTTTGTAGAGTGAACGGTGGTACTGGAGTCAAATACTGTATAGGAAATGTAGAGTGAAAAAAAGACAGGGAGATCGTCTTTTCTCAAATTAAACAGTCTTCAAGTGTTCAGTGGCGGAGTTTAATTCCGCACTTTGTGATACCAGAAAAAATGTTTTTTTTTTGTTAATTTTTTTTTTTGAAGTTGAATATAATTATGATCACTCTTGTGATATGATAATCCAATTTCAGCAAGACCACGTTGGTGTCAAATTTCGTTATAAGTTAAACATATTATCTTAAGAATAAAAATAAATCAGCTTCACGCTGTATCTCGCATAGAGCAGAGTAGGCAGAGGGAACCTAGTGTTAAGACACTCCGTTCCCCATTTTCTGCCGAATTCTGGAGGCATTGCGTGTTGAGTGGCAGAACTCAACGCCGCGCTTAGCCACGACACCAGAGCGAAGAAATGGAAATATAAATTTAAGTAAATATTTCATCTCCTCGAGTGGGGATCGAACCAACGACCAGTCCATTTTACAGTCACACTTCGTGCCACTGCGCCACGACTGGCCTCTGGATAGGAAGTAGAAAGTAAAAAAGTCAGCGCGATGGTTGAGAAGATGAATTTTATTTATATGTAAAACCGATTGGTTGTGAGTTCGATCCCCGTTCGAGGAGATGAAATATTTATTCAAATATATATTACCATTTCTTCGCTCTAAGTCCTGCCACTCAACAGGCAATGCCTTCAGAATTCAGCAGAAAATGGGAAACAAAGTGACTTGACACTAGGTTCCCTTCCCTATTTACTTCCTATCCAGTTTGGATATATGCAAAACAAGCATCCAAACACTTACTCAAACATATACCATATATTACCACCCATATATTGTGAGTAGTATCAAATCCTTAAAACAAAAAGAAGATACAAAACAAGCGATTTCACTTTCATTCAAGAAAATTTCATTTGCTAAAACACCCAGCTATTTGTGGTTAAACGTATCAATTACTTAAAAGCCTGTCAACACATTTACATGGAACTTCCGAAATCTATTGAAACATGAACCAGTAGATTTGACGTACGAAAACCCTCTAGTAAATCTATATATCGCAACTGTGAATTGACCAAGAATCTTGGGTACGGTGTCTAAAATGTTGCACGATGTGATCCAATTCTTGTCTTATCCTGAAGCTGGTAAGGCTTATATTGGTGTGTTTGTATTGTTGTTGAGTGATTTAGGATGACTGTACTGTAGGCCACATGTGTGTAGTAGAATTACTCAGCAGTAGGATTCGAATTTGTGGCTGATGTCAAATAAATCATGTTAGCACTTCATGAATATCTTCAAATATTCATGGTTTTCTATGTACTGTTATAAATTGTTGAATAGCGTATCGTATTGTGGAATTTTTACTTTATTTTTTGTTAATTTGATGAAAAGAGATATAAAAAAGAGTGGAATAAAATTATTTTTCTTTTTGGTTCCACTCTGTATTTCATATATAACTGGGTAAGAAAAACAAACCTAATGCTAACACACTTGACACTTCGTTTTCCACCTTAATAAACTTGAATTTGAACCTAACTTCACGCTTTGTCTGATTCCCATTACGGGAAACTGAAAATATTTAATACTAATTTCTTACATCACGTTTACATTAGCAAACCGTGCACTGCTGCGATATCGGCCATTGTATCAAATAATTCTAGATAGTTAATAAATAAATCACACTTCACGCTGTATCCCGCAAACAGCAGGATAACATAGTGATAAGAAACTTCGTTCCCCACTTTCCGGCGAATTGTTCGAGGTATTGCGTGTTAAGTGGCGGAACTCATCTCCGGGCTTTTGCCTCTGTGCTAGAACGAAGAAATGAAAATATTAAAAAATTCATTCCCTCCCTCCCTCCATAAAGAGAGATCTCTTCTCTCTCTACAAGTAACATTTTTTTTGTTTATAAATTTCTATAATGAATGGAGGCCTAAATTTTTAACATAATAAAAACAAATTCCTAATGTCACGTTAAACCTAAAAGAATCTCAGAGAGTAATATTCCAAATATCACATTTACGCTCTAATTATATCTTGTTTCTTTTGTAAACAAATATAGAATTTAAAAAAATCTAACAGCGCCCAAACAATCATTTAGCATACACCCTCTAATAAGTTTAATATAAGTTTCACACTACACTGTTTCGAATCGATATTTCTTAGAAAAGCATATTGGTTACATTTTTAATTAACTTATTATGTAGAGACCGTTGTGCTCGACACTTCGTTGCCTCTGACTACCCCGCTAGAGATACAGGGTGAAGCTAAGTTAAGTAAGTAAGTTAAGTCATACTACGAACAAGACCTTGGGACTAGCCGTGGCATAGGAGTACCAACAGCGACAGCAAGCGGGATTGGCTGTGGGTACGATTCCATTTTCCTAATTTCCTCCGAATTCTGAGGACATTGTGTTCAGTTCAGTGTTTAGTGTGAAAATGAAAGTATTCAATATTCCAATTTCTTGAGCGAAAATTGAACCCACAACCTGTCGCTTTACAGTCGCACGCTCGTATCCCTGTGCCACGACTGCCCTCAGATGACAAAATTATAAATAATTTTCAAATGTTATCGATAAAGTAATGAGTTCATCACCTCGATATTTAATGCTAAATAGATAGAAATTTGCTTCCGTATAATCACTCCTCGAATGAATATCGAACCCACTATCTACGTATGAGCTGACAGGCATTGCCCTACTGCGCTACAAAATTTTTGTATAAACAATTTTTATTTCTTTAACAGTTTATACATTTAATTATAATTTAATATAAATACGTCTTTTTATGTTGTCTTAACGTAGTATCGATAATGCGATCAAAATATGAAATACAAACTCAATTCTTTTTGTATTAAACCTACAAAGTTACCCGATATGGCTTTAACATTAAAAATTATTTCATTAATAACTTTAAATAAAACAATAATGAAGCTAAACTAGCAATAAATAAAGAGAAGAAAAATCAAACAGAACGGTCTGAGTCGGTCGATAAGAAGGTAATCGATACGATTCCGAGTAAACAATATAAATTTAGTTTTTATTTACTTAAGTATGGAATGAGAATAATAATAAAGTGATTTAATTCAATTCGCTTATTATAGTTCAATGTTCATTAACTATGAGACAGTATATATACATTATTAAAAGTTGCAACTTGAACGATGAGTGTGGTTGTGGATTCGATCCCCATTCGAGGAAATTAAATATATACTTACATTTACATGTTACATTTAAATGAAAATATCATTACTTTGCTGTGGTGTTAAGGTAAAGCGCGGCGTTGAGTTCCGCTACTCAACACGTAATGCCTCCAGAACTCGGCGGAAAGCGGGGAACGGTGTGTCTCAACATTAGATTCTTTCTGCCTACCCTGGTGTGTGCGGGATACAGCGTGAAGCTGAAAGAAAGAAAGAATTGCAACGGTTACCAAGAGAAGAATGTTGGTTATATATTTTATTTTAGCTTCACACTGTATCCTGACCATATGCAGAAGGATCCCTG
Source organism: Heliconius sara (assembly GCA_917862395.2). Lineage (NCBI taxonomy): Eukaryota > Metazoa > Arthropoda > Insecta > Lepidoptera > Nymphalidae > Heliconius > Heliconius sara. The sequence continues at coordinate 10,014,028 of OU860787.2, forward strand.
GGAACCTAATGCTAAGACACTTAATTCTCATTAAGATACTTTCGTTCCCGAGTTCTCGCTGAGTTCCAGGGACGAGGCAAAGCGCGGCATTGAGCTCCGCTACTTGACGCGCAATGCCTCAACAATTCGACGGAAAGTGAAGACTGGATGGAGTGTCTTAACACAGTAGGTTCTCTATTTCGCGCTGGCAATTCTGTTTTGTAAAAACTGTTGGGTAAAAGTTGCTCATATTATTATTAAACGTTTGTATTCCTTCCTCTTAAATCATTTTATCTAATAGTGAAAACCACATTTGATTCCGTTGCGTACTTTAATAGATTAAATATGTCGTTGGCAATTGATTTTGTTCAACGAGTAAATAAAATAAAAATACAAGACCACGAGTTTCAAAGTTTCTCAGTAAAAGTCATTATCACTCGCATTACGATATCTTGAAATATGCTAAAACCTACCGTATTTAGCATTTTTTCAATTTAAAAATTATACATTTATTCAATTTGACGAATTTTTATATATGGAAAACAATACGTCAATTATTCAAAATGATAAAATCTACTTCGTTAATTAGTTCATTATTCGATATTTATGAAACGATGGAGCTACCGGAATTTCATTTTGCCGGCTTTATTTTAATATTTATAAGAGTATTACTTAAGACTGTGTATTCACTTGTTTTTTTATAAAAAGTGATAAAATATACTAATAATAATATATTGGGGAAAGCAATAAAGCGCAGCGGTACGAAATGTGACTGTAAAACCGACTGGTTTTGGGTTCGATCCCCACTCGAGGAGATGAAATATTTACTTAAATTTGTATTTCCATTTCTTCGCTCTGGTGTTGAGGCAAAGCGCAGCGTTGAGTTCTGCCACTTAACACGCAATGTCTCCAGAATTCGGCAGAAAGTGGAAAACGGAGTGTTTTAACACTAGGTTCCATCTGCCTACCCTGCTGTATGCGAGATACAGTGTGAAGTTGATTTAATATACTCAACAAACTAAGAGTATCGCGGCCGTCGTGGAATAGGGCCAAAAGACATCAACAATGATTGTGTGTTCGATTCTCTATCGGGGTGAATTTAAAATATTGTCATTTCCTCTGTGGTAAAAAGGCAAAGCGCGGCGATATGTACCTACTGCACTACAGGAAACTACCCCTACATGCTGCACCAGCACAGCCCCAATACTCATAAACAAAATAAATTAATCTAATATTGTATTAAAAAAGTGTACGTACAAACAGACAGAACAGACAAATTTTTGCCTAAATAATATTACTATGAAAGTTGTACGAAAAAATCGTCAATAAATGAATGCGTCGTCGTCTTTGACCAGCTTTGGACTTATTTTCAAGGGAAATCCAACTTAAAATCTTTAACTTATACTTCAATTTTCAACTTCATTACGGCACAAACAAGGAACAGCGTGGGTAGTAAATTCGCCTTTTTATCCAACATATGTTATTACGATCGCGGCGGCATTGAAAACGCATCAGCTAACCAGTTTGCATTATACCCACCGCAAATGTGTACGGTTAGAAAAAAACATATAAATTTATAAAAATATATATTCAGTTTTTTTATTTCACCGAGAAATTAATGTCGAAACACTCTTTTCTCTACTTAGTGATTATCTCTTTATTAGATGATCAGAATTTACTAAGTTAAAATCAGCTTTTTTTTAATTATTTTTTTGTATAGGAAGAAAATATAACATTTAAAATAAACATAATAAAAATAAAATTATTTATTCATACAAAATTAAACCGAAAATTTCCGTAACCTAACTCCAAAACATATTAATATTTTAACGAGAGTACCTTTAAATATATACGGACGAATACCTTTTGTATTCAACACCAAATGGCTAACAATATCTCGAATCCCACCACAGTGTAGAACGAACAGGTTTATAATGTCTCATAAACTGAGACCACATTGTTCTATTTACATTCAATGTTTATCTTGCATCGTTATAAAAATTGGAATAATTCATGTTATTTTCTGGACATAATAAATTTTGTATGGGCACTTCTTATATGGGAGAGAATAATACAAATACATACATACATATTTATGTGTGCTAAATAAATGGTGTTTCGGTGGGAGCGTTTAACTGTACGCGTGAAGGGTGTGGGTTTGAGTTCTATACAATGTATCAAAAGAATTTAATATCTTAGGAGCTCGAGGTTCCCTTTGCTGCCTATCCTGCTCTGCGAGAAAAGCGTGAAGTTAACGAAATTGTGTTTTTGAAATATGAAATCAAATTCATAATTAATATAATATAGGTTTGTAAGTATACTTAACTAACTTAAAAAGTCTAGAAAAATCTGACATCTTGACATTGCGCTTTCTCTACTTAATGTTGAGAAATGGCCACAATTCATTATTCCATGGAATACGAACTCGCGACCATCGCGTTGTAAATGCAACACACATAAATATGTGATTTTTCCACAAAAGTTTCAAAATACTTTCAAAACAAAGCATTTCTTAGCACACACTCTTTATACGCACATCCTATCGACACAACCAGCGAGATTATTGTTTAGCCAATTTAGATCATACCAGCTCCATAGCGCTTATTCACATAACTCGGCATTCACAAAACAAAAGGTTATGGAAACCATAAATACGATCCAAGGAACATTCGCGCCTACAAAATACACATAAAGTCCCATATCATCATTACTGAGTGAAACAAATCATGGTATTATTTCTGTTTTTATGTATACGATACGATTTGGTTTTAGATTTGTTCTTTTTTTGAAATTGGCGTGTACGAGTGAAAGAAAAAAATAGTAAATATAAGTACCATATTAAAAAAAACAACAGTAGAGAAATGTCTAAGTTCATTAATGTAGTTACTAGTCTTTATATTTAAGTTAGTGAAGTTAAGTTATTTAAAGATCATTGCATTGGCATGCACCCTGTAGCTCCTTTGGTGTTACACGGGGCAGTGTGCGGCGGTGATCAATTACCATCAGGTGACCCGTATACTTGTTTGTGGTGAGAAAGAACGGAGAGCCAAACGCTACAGTCTCTACATACCTCTTTCGCCTCGTCCACTATCATTAACCTCTTCATACACGCGCTTCGGAGGGGTCTTCATGCTTTTTACTCGACCTGTCTCCAGTATCTTTGATACTGTATTTTCGAAGTTCAATCGAGATCTCCCCTACCACTCTTATCGCTCAATTTTCTATAATAAATATTTTTTGCCATTCTTTCATCACTCATTGGTTCGTGCCAAAACCAGATGAGTACGTTCTTCTTCAATCTCACCGTGCCACTATCTCGCACCTTCCATCTCTACTGAGCATATTTTCCAAGTATGTCGCTTTATTTACTTAATTCACGTATTTCAATATATCATATAACAACTGTAACAAAAACACTCTAAAAATATTTAATATAAGATCAATGTCAAAACGATACTCTGTAAACGGGTCCTCTTTTAATATAAATCTGACCGGCGGCATACATGCGATTTTGTAAATCAACATATTCGTTACGACCAGACTTCATTGTCCTCGCTTCATACACGGTCGCAGAATAATGAAATAAAAAAAATACTATTAGTATATAAGCTACAGTAGTTCTGTATGTTATTTTTTATTTATAAATATAATAAATGTCGATATGACAGACACAAAGATATATACTAGATAGATCTATATACCTTAATCTGTCGTCAAAGATACTCCCACCACCTGAATTCGACGGCAAGATAACTAGCGGTGTTAAATAATGCATCCTTTTTTACGAAGGCAAAGATATGAAAATAATTTATCCATCAGATTCACGGCCTCAGTGAGCCAGTTGGTAGAATTTTAGATTATTTTTGGTAGACAAATCGCGGCGTCGAATTTTGCTTAGTAAATAAAGAAAATCGGGTGAAGGAGTGTCTTAACACTAGACTTCCTCTGTTTTCACTGCCATGTGGAAAAAAGAGTGAAACGGTTTATAGCATAACATTTTGCATTTTCCTATTACATAAGGATCTCCACAAAAGAGGAAAGAGGAGTTGGATTGAAATTGTCAAAACGCATTCGTCGCGTCGTGATCGTAAATGGAGCAACTCGGATATTCAGTTGAATAATGCAAGCAAAATGATGTCAACCACATTTAGTTTCAATTTTATTTTTAAAAATGCAACGGTTTATGTTTATATCCTTTTTGTAGGGTAGATGTTTTCAATTTTCTAGGCGTTAGTGGTAGCGTATGACTGTAAACGCGACGGTTGCATGTTCATTCCCCATTCGGGGAAATTAATTATCTTTTTACTAACACTCCGTTCCGTTCCGTTTCGTAACAAGGCAAAACGTGGCGTTGACTTTCGCTATTCAACGTGCAATGTCTCTAAAAATAGACGCTACATGAGACATGATGAGACTGTTTTAACACTAGGTTTCCCTTACCTATCGTGCAATATACAGCGTGAGCCATTTTCGATAGAAAAGATTTATACTTTGCACTTTAATTACAACATTCCACATCCCGAAACCGTTGTAGAACGTTCGGAGTCACAACAATGACATCAGGACAATAGTACATCCATGTATCGATGGCACTCGTCGGAGAAAGAAAGAAAAAATGCATCGTCGACCGCCGCGGTCTGATAAACGGTTTTTACCAGAGCATATACGCGTGGGACTGCGTTTTGGCAGCCAAACCAACGCGATGCTGTGTGAAATTTTTTCAGTTTTTTTTTTGGAAATTTTGAGTATTGGATTAGCATTTGTATCTTGGGTAGACATCTAACATTGTAAATATATATTTTTTTATCTTCAAAAATGAATCCCAATAGTAATTTAGCTAATGTTTAACTATATATCTTAATATATAATATATATTAATCTTAAGAAATTAGGAATTGACATACCGACGCGTGTGTTTTTTGGTGGTACGTTTGGTGGTAGTAGTGTATTTTCATTCTTGAAAGACGCCAAAAGTTAAATATATTTGGCCATTTTTTTTAATTATACGTAATTTTAATTATCTACAATCATCAAAGTGATAATGTCTCAGATTTAACCGAAAAGCTGAAATATGATGTTCTCATAATGAATAAGCTGAAGAATGCTGAAGCATAATGTTCAAATACAAAATCTCTCTGCCCATACTGTTTTGTACGAAATATATTTCGTATAATAAATAATTTAGACGAGATTCGAAGTCAATACTATCAATGTATAGTTAGACAACTTTCAACTGCACCACAGTCAATCTTAGTATAGTTTAATTATTGAAGTAAATGGATCTGGAATGGAAGCGCTCTCATTAATCACACGCAATCAGCGACTTAAAATCAATGACTTTTACTCAATGGTAGTTCTATTATGAGAATGACGTATTAGTTTCTGCAAACTTATAATTATTCTTGGTAATGCTTTCAGGCTGTCTTGGCGTCTGATCGTAAACGAGACCGTTGTGGGTTCGATTTCCAGTTGGGAATATATATTTTTTTTTTTTGCCCTAGGCATTGCGATTTGTGGATAATTGGACGGAAATGCGGATCAGATTGACTTAATACAAGATTTTCTATATAGGATGGTGGTGGTGGAAGATGAAGGTTATCTTTATGTTTTGTTCGGTAATGTTACTTTAAATATTAATTAAATACTAATCTAATATGACTAGATAACCAAGTTAAATCAATAAAAGGTTCAAGTTTACAAAATATTTTTATGTTGAGTAGTTAATTAAGCAATAATTACATATATATATATATATATATATATATATATATATATATATATATATATATATATATATATATATATATATATATATATATATATATATATATTATTTATTATATTCAACACATTATATTTCTTTTTGGGAATATCATGACTTTGGTTATTGGATATGGAAGTACTAGTATTTTCATAGAATTAGTATCTAAATGCATTTGGGTTAAGCGTGTTTGTCCTATTAAGGAGAACCTCACGTGAGCGTCCCTTATTTTGTCAATATATATTTTAGAATATCGCTGGATTCGAAAGTGCTATAATAATAGTCATGATTTTACAGTTACGTTGCAGTTTTTTATGTTCACGCGGCATCCCGATTAGGAAGGTACAGGGAACCTTGTACCACAACTTTCCGCTCTTCACTTTCCACCCATTTTTCATGCCATTGCATGGTGAATAACGAAATTCAACACCGCGCTTTATCTTGTTACCAGAGCGAGGAAACGCAAAATCTTCATTCACTGAACAGGAGTCGAACTTACTACACAATGCACCACGACGACCCTCCAATTTATATCCCTTTAATTAATTATCTTCACTAATAAGTTCCAATTAACACAAAGTTAATAAATGTCTTAAATATAAATCGTAAGCTCACGTTAGTCTTTAACTAGATCTTGAATACGTGGCATCATTAGTTACGCACTGTTTTTGCTCTTGCCGATCACAATCTTGATAAATTATATGCCTATAGTTGAAAAGAAAATATAATATCTTAGTAAAAATATTAAGAATATTTATTATAACCAAATCAGCTTCACGCTGTATCCCGCACATAGCAGGGTAGGCAGAGGGAACCTAGTGTTAAGACATTCCGTTCCCCACATTCTGCCGAATTCTGCAAGCATTGCGTGTTGAGCGGCACAATTCAACGCCGCGCTTTGCCTCGACACCAGAGCGAACCTCCTGGACCTCCTCCTGCACCCGCTTTAGTATTTTTTTTCCTAAGTATGGATTAACACTTTAAAAATGTTAAAAATATAATGATATTTTTTATGGAAATATTTTATAGTATATATATATATATCTCTGAAAGGACTAAGAACGCAAGTATTGTGTTGTGTTGAAACTTACAATCTCGGGAACTTGGTTCAAAAATTGTTTGTTAAAATAAGCCGTATAAAAATACAAAAAGTTGACATATCATTAGTTTTATTTTAGCTTTACTGTATCTCGCATACGCCATGTAGCAAGATAGTCAGAATTACTTAGTGAATGGCAAATCTCAATACTTTTTCGTGTTACCAGATCGAGTAAATAAAAATAATTTATTCCCTCAAATGGGAATCGAATCTCTATACCACCATAACCCATTTTACATGTTAAATAATTAAACCACAGTGGAACTATATAATGTATATATATTTAATTTACTGTGTCAGAATTTCAATATTTTCTCTAAGTAAGGTGTCGAGATCAGTCAATTGCTGTTTTAAGATCTTATGCAAATACTAGAGCTACCCTCGACGAAAAGTTTGTCGCTCTGCTGTTGATCTTGGTATTTAAGAACATTAAGTTATAAATCATGAGTGTGGCATTATTTTCTTTATTTTTTTGGGTTCATGTTGTATCCATAACAGTGTAGATGAACCCAGTGTTAAGACACTCAGTTCTCATCTTTTCGCCCAACTTCCGAGATATTGCTTTATTACTGAAAAAGTCAAAAAGTCAACGACGTGCTTTGTCTTGTTATAAGAACTAGCCGGAAGAAACGCCTAACCGGAAACAAATGACCAACCAGTGTCCCTTTGGGTTGTCATTGTGGTATTAGGTAATCAAGTATGTAATAAACCATAAAATACCCGTCAACTAAAATCTCCACTAAAACTCACTCAAATACCGCGTCCATCGCAAAATATTTAGATATTTGTTTGTATCTTCCACACCCGTACTATCGAGGCCTCCCAGAGCTTACACAAGGATATTTTTGCAAATTTATACAGCGATTCAAATGTATATTGATCGCTCAGTCACTTTAGATAAGCGTTTGATCACGTCGGGATGCTGTAAATAGACACTTTATTTATAAGTTTATTTACTTAATCATAATATTCGTCTTTAATAAGCAAGGTTTAAAATTTTAGGATAAGGTCAAACTAAATGTTATTTAGAAAATGACAAGTACCCTAAAGACAAGAAAAATCCTAATTCATACAATTTTTTTCTTGTTTTTAGGGTTTTCTTCAACAAAGTGATCTTATAAGGATCTTTTAAGAAAAAGATCCCTTATAAGATCACTTTGTTGCTCGTCCGTCCGTCTGCCTGACTGTCTGTCTGTCAAGAGCCTTTATCTCAAAAACGACATGGAAATGATTTCCTGAAAAAGTCGTATTTCTATCTTCACCTATAAAAGATATCGCAAAAACCGTTTATATCGCAAACCGTTTATATCGCAAAAAGCACGAATCAGATGAAAGGGCTCTGGCTAAGATATACTTGAATTTTGTTACTTACTTTGAAAAATGTTAAATATTTCATCTCTTCAAATGGGAATCGAACTCGCAATCTGCCGCGTTTACGCCACAACTGACTGGCCTTGTTATTTTAATAACATGATCACTTTGTTTCGCAATAAAAAACGATGCTTACATAATTTTTTCACACTCAACTTGTTTTATTCTATATACCTATAGCTATGCAGGCGAAAAAACAGGGTTAACAAGTCATTCAAGTGGTGGAACTTAACGCCGCTCTTTAATACCACCAACACCAGTGCAACTAGACAAACAAAATTCATTGCTAGAAAGGCGATCAAACTTAAAACCAGCTTCAATTATACAGTCAATATGAAAAAATAGTAATTACATCAGGGCAAAGTCACGACACACCAGTTTCATATAAATCTTTTTGTAACAGACTATTAAAGGTGTAATAAATTCTCTTCTCTCTCGAACTTCCTTTCACTAATTAATATTTAAACGATGTTTTGTCGTTGACTTTTCTCATTTCGAATGACTTATATAAGATATTATATAAGATAATAGATATTATATTATTAGATATAATAATATCATATTATTATTATTATTCTTTCATAATTCACGGGTTCAAAAGAACCCGGTCCTTTGGAAGGCTTGCGTGGGGACACAGGTCCAACACGTAGAGGCCCTTTAGAGAATATACAAATGTTTTACTGTGACGCATCAGCCGGGATCCATCTCTGCGTAACCACAGGTAAGATGACCCAGAGATGGTCGCCGGTTAATGCGTAGGAAGTATGGAAAATGTGGAAATCTAAACTAGGACTATGGAATGGAATTTGGATGGACTGGCTACTGGGCTATTGAGTGAGACTAACGGACGTCCGCCTTTACAATAGTCTCAAATTGAATGGTTGGCGGACGGTGACTCGCCTCCCACTAGATGGGCCCCCACAAAGCGGCGTAGTGCCTTGGGCGCAACATCGGCGTGGTCGGCTAAGGGTGTAGAGAGGTGTGCACCGGTTTCACCATCACGAGGAGCTCGTGAGCGGGTTTCCCCGCTATTACGCAGATTGAGCACTTCCACCCTTTCGAGCATATAGCTCTTGCGCTCCACTCTGCCAGCCAATAAAGGCAAGCCAGAGGCGGGGGATAGATTACAATTCCCTTCCGGAGGACTCAGGTCCGTGGGGTCGCCACTCCCCAACAGCTCGCCACAAGCTGCCCTGCGGGTTTATTATTATTATTATTATTATTTTATTAGATATTATATTATATTATTATTATTTATATGTCATTCTATTTATTTATTAAGCTATATATGTTATTTATGTATATATCAATGTAACTTTTGCACCGTTCTGTTTTTATTTCATTAATCCTATATTGTTGGTTGCCTGTAAGAGATCGCTCTTAGCGATAAGGCCGCCATTGCACATTGATCCTATGTACTTATGAAAGAAATGTATAATCCAATTGTAAACGTGCAATAAAGTGTTATTATTATTATTATTATTATTATATTTTTTACTATTATCTTAATTACCTTGAAAAATATAACGTAACTTCATTTTTTTCTTGTTGCTGCACTCGGCTTTGCTGAATTAGCCTAGAGGGAGAATTAAAAAAAATATATAAATAAATCGAATCCATTATTAGAGCGACAGGTTGTGGGTTCGATTCGCTCTATAATATAATATATTATATTTAATATTCTCATTCCATCGCTCTGGTAAAGAAACAAGCGTAGCGTAGTATTTCGCCACTCAACACGAAAAATGGGGAAAGACAATATTTTTTTTTTTTATGGAAAAAAAAAATTAATAGAAAAGGAGTATTTTAATAATTTTAATAATGATACTTCAATTTCCCATTTTCCGTCTAATTCGTCCTCTGAGCCATTTCGCGTTGAGCGCCGGAAATCAACGTACCACACCGAGGATTTCATTTCCAGGTGTAGAAATTGAAACCAAAACCGCTTACAACAGCTTACAGTCGAACACAAGCACCACTGTGCCACGACGGTCTCACTAAATGAATTAACTTACTCTGTATAAGAAAACTAGTAATTATTTAAATTCTAATTCCAGTTAAATTCAACGTGTCGGCAAAACCAATATTTTCACCTCTATCTTAGCCACCTACGTACTAAAAATAATTCTCTTCTAATATAAACTTTATTGACATAAAATACGGTTTAATTTACAATAACCGGAACCAGTAGGTGGTTATTAATGTGAGCCTATTTAGTTTAAATAAGATGTTAGGGCTCAAGGCGTCTCACGCTATATTCTAGATTTATGACCATTTCCGCTACTTTAGTACTGTAATTGTTTATATGTAGGTATTTTTGTACCGGTTTGTATTAAGCTTTTGTTTTGTAGTTAGAACTATAATAACGTATATTTTTTTATAGACCAACAGACATAAGCGTGTGACTATCAGCGCGTTAGGTTGTGGGTTCGACGAGGTCATCCTCGGCCTCTAGAATCAGCTGAAAGTAGTTTCAACGGTTGTTGAGGCTTAAAAAATCGATATACCTATTGGTATATCGATTTTTACCTATTGGTATATCGATTTTTACAATGAGAAATCTTTTATTAAAGGTTCATTGATACATCATCGAGGCATACTATTCAAGGCGCAATTCTTCACACCTTTACACGATAGGTGAACTATTTTGATTAATTTAAGACGAAGTAAATTCGGTACGTATTAAGAATCATTTCACTAAGTAAATAAATGAATTAGACGATAATTTTTCTAATAGTTTACAATTCGCAAAATCAAAACCAGAGCTTCCCAAATTTTTTTTTCCTATTTTCAAAATTTTGCCGGTGGCGGTGGACCCCCTTCAACTACATTTCTATTATATTAGCGAAACAAAAAAAAATACATTTGCGAAAGAACATTCATGCTAGAAATACAAATTAAATAAATTTATAATTTAATATAGAGCATCTGATCTAGTAATGAGGCAAAACGCGGCATTGAGTTCTGAAGAATTCTTTAGACATTTAGGCCTTGAGAATTCGGCAAAAAGTGGGGAGTATCTTAATATCTTAATAATGAAGTATCTTAACACTAGATTTCCAAAGAAACCATATGTAAAAAGCAGCTAAACTACCTATATAAAAAAAATAAATTAAATTAGCTTCACGCTAGCTCCCGCACACAGCAGGGTAGGCAGAGGGAACCTAAGTTAAGACACTCCGTTCCTCACTTTCTGCCGAATTTTGGAGGCTTTGCGTGTTGAGTGGCAGAACTCAACGCCGCGCTTTGCCTCGACACCAGAGCGAAGAAATGGAAATATAAATTTAAGTAAATATTTCATCTCCTCGAGTGCGGATCGAACCCACAACCAGTCGGTTTACAGTCACACTTTGTGCCACTGCGCCACGACTGGCCTCAATTAATATAATTAATTGAATTTTAATCGATTCCTTAAATAAAATTCATATTAATTGCACTTCTAGAAAACAATATGTTCTATGCAACAAACATAGCGTGACAAAAGTTAACGGAGACAAACTGTGATTTATTTAAAAGTGCGTTAAACGAATCGCAACACCCCACGTTAGTGGACTGTAGGTGGATTTATGGGTTTGAATGTAGGTACCTCTATACTTTATTACCATTTTGCTTAGAAAGCTTTTAAATATGTAATTAGGGTAGATTGGCGTTTTCTTGGTGAAATTTATTATTTTTGATATTAACTTTGTATTTGAGGCCTAGGTACTGTAAACGCGACGGTTGTGAGTTCGAATCTCACTCGGGGGAGTGAAATATTTTTATTATATATTTATTTCCTCGCTCTGGTAGCGAGGTAAACACAGCGTTTAGTACCACTCAAAATGCAAAGAGATTCATGGTGAATCCCGCATATAGAGGTAGGCAAAAGACACATGGCAGTCTAGTGCTAAGTAACACCTTTCTCCATTATAAATAAAATTCATCCCGCCGTGAGTGGGTCTTTAAATATTTAATTTCCTCGAGTGAAAATCGAACCCACAACCATCACGTTTACAGACGCATTCTTGTGCCCCTGCGGCACGACGGCCTCGTTCAACATAATATTTTATGAACAAATTTTATATCAATAAAAAAAATATTTTTTATAACTACAATTTTTTTTATTTAAAAATCTCTAATACTACTAGTTTTTACATAATCTAACGGATCAAAACAGATTAATGAGTGCATGCCAAATGTGAGAGATGGCGCGCTCTCTGTTTTTATACGCTGAAATATTTGTTCACTTAATGCGTCGTATTTTGAAACTAAAGCGGAATACTTTAATGGCTCTATCAACTGGTTTGTGTGTATTTTGTTTTAATAGTTATTTTGTTTTAGCCTCACTTCAATTCGAGGCCAGTCGTAGCGCAGGGGCACAAAGTTTGACTCTTAAGCAGACTGGTTGTGGGTTCGATCCCCACTCGAGGAGATGAAATATTTACTTAAATTTATTTATTTTTTTTTCAATTTTTTCGCTTTGGTCTCGAAGCGCGGCGTTGAGTCCTGCCATTCAACTCGCATTGCCTCAAAAGTTCGGCAGAAAATGGGGAACGAAGTGGAGTGAATGGAGTTCTATCTGGGATACAGGTTGAAGCTGATTGACTATATTTAAATATAATTGTATTACGTATACTCAATGCCTCAAACTGTCTACCAAAGTGAGAAAATGAATATAATTGTAGCCATTCACCTGTATGGTGATCGAGCCCACATACATCGCGGTTATGACGATATCGACTTGAAAGAAATCAAATGACCTTGGGACGGGCAGAAATTAATGATAATAAAAAAAAAACTTTGATAATGAAATCAGCAGCAGACTTGATTGATAATAGATAAGAGATAAGAATTAAATTATTCTATTACATACTTGAGTCTTCAAAAATATGTATATCAAGTCAAAGAAATATATAAAAATGTATGTCCAAAGTATACAAAGAGGCCGTCGTGCTCAGTATACAAGGATGTGATTGTAGGCACGATGGTTGTGTATTTGATTCCCGTTCAGGGGAATGAAATATATAAAATATTGGCATTTCGTAACGAGAGCGGTCACGAGGCATGATTTCCTCACATCGAGAATTCGGCGGAAAGAGTGAGGGTTTAATACAAGTTTCGCTTTGGGTAACCTCGCTATTTGCAGGTGTTTGTAATAAAACATTATAAAATATATATAAATGCATGGCTTTGTGTTTCATTTTCTGCAGTATATCTTATTATTAGCTTCACGCTATATCCCGCACACAGCAGGGTAGGCAGAGGGAACCTAGTGTTAAGACACTTCGTTCCCCACTTTCTGCCGAATTCTGGAGGCATTGCGTGTTGAGTGGCAGAAATCAACGCCGCGCTTAACCTCGACACCAGAGCGAAGAAATGGAAATATAAATTTAATTAAATATTTCATCTCCTCGAGTGGGGATCGAACCCACAACCAGTCGGTTTTACAGTCACACTTCGTGCCGCTGCGCCACGACTGGCCTCAAATCTTATTATATCTTATTATGCAGGGTAAAATCTAAACCTGCTGATATAATTAAATCTTGAGGCTCAAATTCAAATCTGAAATGGAGAACGGAGTATCTCGGCACTAACATATTATCTCTGACTGCTGTAGCTAGCAAAGAGTGCACTGAAAAAAAATTAACCACTTAAGCGCTGAAAGCACATTAGAAGAGACCATTGTGGCGCATGGCTACAAGCGTGCGGTTGTGAATTCTATTTCCTTTCGGGAGAATTAAATATTTTATATTTTCATTTTCGCGCTCTGGCAATAAGTCAAAGTTCGGCATTGTGTTCCGCTACTCATTGCGCAATGCCTCGAGAAATCGTCTTATAACTAGGTTCCCAGGTTCCCTCTGAATATCTTGCTATGTGCGGGACACAGCGTGAACCTCATAAAAATATTACAAGATTCACTGTCCGTGAGATATGCCCCACACGCCGCCATTAGTGTAACAGACATACATACATATTTATTTATTTAACGTCGCGAGTAATATTTTAAAACTAAATTAGTATACACATTAACAGCTCTATTCGAGTTTCACATTGCTTAAGTGACGTATGGTGTACAGAGTAAGTGTGAGTAGAGGGTTTGTTTTTTTTTAATCTGTGGCGCAAGGCTACTAGGGTTTGACTGTAACGCGACAGTTGTGAGTTAGTTGCCCATTGCTCGGAATTCGAAAGGGGGAAATAGAGTCTCTTAACTAAAGGTTCCCTCTGCCTATCCTGCTGTGTGTGGGATACAGCGTGAAGCTGTTTTGTTATTTTACTAGTTCTTACTTTCGGCTTCTTGAAATCTTCTTGAATGATATTTTTTTGAAATTAAGTTATAATTATTGTTTTTATAAAGAAATTATTAATACTAAAAACCAAAATTATTATTTATTCCACTTTTAAGAAATCACTATTAAAGAATTTCTCTAGTATATAGTAAGCTGTCCGTAATGGTCTCCTTACTTTATTAACTGGATTCGATAGATGCGCGGCATTCGTATTTTTGATCTTCTGTGATTATTTATATAAACGGGTGGATGGTAACGCAAAGTATATGATTATAAGAAATAAGTGATCTCTCTTTTTATCTCTTTTTTTACTTTCACGTTGTATTCAGCAATATAGCAGGGTAGGCAGAGGGAACCTAGTGTTAAGACACTCTGTTCCTCATTTGCCGCTGCTCGAAGCATGGCGTCTTAAGTGAAATTAACCCCGCATTTTGCCTTCTTATTACAGCAAACAAATGAAATGAAAACCTACAATATTTCATCCTCTCCAATAGGAATCGAACCCACAACTGTCCACAACCGCATTACAGTCACACGCTCAAATAAGATTTACCTAGAGATGTAATAAATAAGATATTACTATCTATTTTTTTTTCAGCTTCACGCTTTATCCTGCGTTCCCCACTTTCCGCCGAATTCAATGGAGGCACTGCATGCTGAGTGGCGGAACTCAACACCGCGCTTTGCCTCGACACCAGACCGAAGAAATGATATAAATAAATGTAAATAAATATTTCACTTCCGCGAGTAAGGATCGAATCCTCAACCCGTCGTTTTTACAGTCACACTTTCTGCCTCTGCGGCACGACCGGCCTCAATATTACTTTCAAATATTTTTTTTTTACGACAATAACCTTTTAAGTTAAAAAAATTCAAGCAAAACAAATGTAGAAAACATTCTAATGAAATCTTATTAAAATCAATTATTGAATAATTATTTAGGCATTATTTATATTAATTTTAAATATTTTTACTCATGAACCAACCGCAATAAAAATCCTTTAGAAACTGTTGCATGATTTGAAAGTTTTTCTTATATATTATGTTAAGAAGATATATTTCCACAAATAAACACTGAAATATTTTCATTTCTTCGCTTTGGTATTAAAGCAAAGCACGGCGATGAGTTCCACCACTCAACGTACAATGCTTTTAGAATCCGGCGAAAACTGGGGAACGGAAGTGTCCTAACATTAACGGATTCTCTTAACACTAGGTTCCCAGGTTACCTCAGAAACAGGTCACCCTGCTGTATGTGGAAGACAGCATGAAGCCTAAAAATATGTTCACTACTAAGTTAGTACGTAGCACGAAAAATAATTTACCAAATTATGTTACTTATAAGAAAAAACCTCACAGGAAGCTACGGAAAAGAGAGTCTAAAATCAGCCAACCGTTCTTTAGAGAGCGTGCCCTGCATACATTTTGTTCACCGTCTACAAAATAACTCTAATTTTTAACTTATTGTAGAAACAAAGTGGGGACCTACTAGGTTAATTTGATCTTATTATATTTTATTAAGTTTTTTGAGATTCTTTCTTTTATAGGGTTGCTAATATTTTAAAGTGTTTTTTGTAAAGTTGTTAATATTGTATAACTGAAATTTTGGTTTGGTTACTGGTTCGTTTTTTTATAGTAAATAGCCATATAGGCTTTAATTTAAATTACTAATATATCAATTTGAACCTACCTACTTGTGACCTATTATTAAAATTAATAATAAACTAACGACTCGAACGCGGCTTTGCTCGCTTAAGCTCATTGTTATATTATAACCAAATACTACAAAATAATTATACAAACTGTAGCCTACATTCTATTTTAAAATAAGAAGAAAGAATAGATGTTAATTTTACTATAAAACAGCAACGCCCTTATCAGAACAGGAGAAACTTAGGTCGAGGCACTTCTCCCTCTTCTTTCGGAGCGAGAAACGCTACAGTCTCTGCATACCTCTCTCTCCTCTTTCCTCCACCGTCATCAACCTCTTCATATCTGCCCTACGATTCTCGTGCTTTTTAGGTAAACTTTACTGTAATTGCGTAAGTCAACCGAAGTCTCTCTTACCTCTCTCACTGAAACGTGAAACGAAATGGAAAATAAGAATAATTAAAATATAATCATTCTCTCTTTAGGTTATCGAACCAACAACAATCGAATTAAAATGTATTTATTATAAATATTTAAAATTTAAAAGTTAAGTCTCCAAGGAGTGAAACAAAGGGAGTGATATGGGAGTGAAAGTAGGTGACCTGAATGTGAATTGCCTGCTGTACGCAGATGATGCAGTGCTTATTGCATCATCAGAATACGAGTTGCAGGCATTGGTCACCACTCTGAAAGAAGAGTGTAAATATAATGGTCTAAGCCTCAATGCGAATGAGACGAAGGTTCTAATTTTTGAAAGAGATGAAGAAAGGACGGAATGCAAGATCAGTGTAAATGATAAGATATTAGAACAGGTGAATGAAGTGGTATATTTGGGAAGTATGTTCGGTAGAGATGGAAGATACGAGATGGATGTGGAAAGGCATATTGCTGCCGGTAACAAGGTTAACGGAGCCTTAGCTGCATTGATGAGACGGCGAAATGTCAGCACAGCTGCGCGTTTGGTCGTACACAATGCAGTTTTTGTACTGACGCTGTTATACGACAGTTAAACGTGGGTATTACAGAAGAAGAATGAAAAAAGATGAATGCTGTGGAGATGCGATCTCTTCGTAGGATATGCGGAGTCAGCCTAGCTGATCGAATCCGCAATGAAGAGGTACACAGAATGCCAGGTACCAGCGACGATGTCACGGTGAGAATGAAGAAGAACATGCTCAGCTAGTTTGGGCACGTCGAACGAATAAGCGAGGAAAGAATGGCAAAAAAGATTTATGATGGAAAAGTGAATGGTAAGAGGGGTAGGGGAAGACCTCGGTTGATCTTCGAAAATCACAGTATCAAAGATACTGGAGGAAGGTCACGTAAAAAGCATGAGGATCCCCCTGAGGGCATGTATGAAGAAATTGATGACAGTGGACGAGGCGAAAGAGGTATGTAGCGACCGTAGCGTTTGGCGCTCCGTTCTCTCTGACTACCCCGCTAGGGGTAAAGCGTGAAGCTAAGTTAAGTTAAAATAGTTATACATTTTTAGTTTTCATTTAATTTTTCCAATTTAAAAACTTATACCTATAAAGTGCTGATGTCACAGAGACTAAATAGAAACGCTCATCTGATTAAAAGTTGGACTTTTAGTTGAAATTTTCATTTAATTTTATTTTCACTGTAGAAGTTGGAGAAGTTTGTTATTAAAACAAAGTAAACTTTTGTCAAGAAAACATCGTTTTATGTACAAGAAAAGTTTCAACTTCAACATTAGGAAGAATTAATATAAAAGGCGAACATAAACTTTACAATGGAGAATATAGTTTTTTTTTTCACTCTTCTTATTAACATATAAATGATTATTGATAAATACACAAAATATGTATAAAAAGAAGAAAGTAAAATATTATGTAGTTACTCATTTTCCACCCATTTTTCGAGAACAGACTTTAAGGCCGCGCCTATGACAAGGAAAGAGTGAAAATATTTTTTCTCGGGAATTGAACCTACAACTGCTTAGCTAAGCTACGACGAACTGAATGCTAAAATAGGTATAACATATAAATATTTTCTATAAAATCTCACTATAGTGTATTCGCAATATTACCGCAGACTGCAAGCTCTTGACCTCATAAGATTCTCTAGCGCTATAAGAAGCCCTTTTATTTACCTATAAAATAAAAATTTGAATATGAACATTTAAAAAAATATATTACATAAATATATTCAAAAATCATATCAGCTTCATATTGTATCCTATATAAAGCAGAACATGCAGATGGAACCTAGTGTTAAGACACTCCGTTCTCCTCTTTCCGCCGATATTTTCGAGGCATTGCGCCAACGACGCCTGACAGGCAAAAGCCTTGGTGCCACAGCAAAGAAATAAAAATATTACTAAATAATAACTCATTTCCTCGAATGGGGATCGAACCCACAACCGTCGTGTTTACTATCGAAGGCTGTGTAACTACACCACGGCTAAGTCACGTCTTTTTCAAAAGGGGGATATTTCCGGTCCACCAGACTACCTGCGGCGTTTTAGCTCCCTTCATTCATATGTTAATGGAGTTCGAATTTGCCACCTTCTTTCATAGAATTCTGTAACAGAATTTAATCGCTTGGAAGAATTTATAAAGGATGGTCGCTTGGGATTTATGAAAGTTTATCTATAGTTTCAATTTGTTGTAATAACTTATAAAGAAGTAACTCACCTTTAATGGGATTTATTTTTTAGCTGTACGTTTGAGTGGCGGCACTGAACGCCGCGTTTGAGATCGATCGAGGATCCGAGAAATATGAAGTCTTTAATTTTCTCGAGTGGGAATCGTATCCACAAATATCGCGTTTAACGTCTCTTATTTTTTTTTTATTTTATTTTATTTACGCAAACAATATTTCAAGGGGCCAATTGTATAAAAATAAAAGAGACACTTACACTTTTATAGCGAAAAAGATGGAAATATTAAATATTTTATTTCCTCAAATGGGAACCGAACTCAAAACCTTACAGTCCTACTTTGCGCCCCTGCGCCACGACTGGCCTCTTTAATTATCTATATATACATATACATATATATATATACCCTAAACTAATAACAAACATATTATTAAATTAATCTAAGCAACAATTCGAAATCCAGAATGCGTTTTATGTGGATGCTGGAACCATCTCAATGAAAACTGATATATCTTGGTATAAGACAATCACTTAGTCTAAGTAATTGGTAAGCAACGAGTTAGGATACCCAATCAAAGGCTTCTCAACTCAAAGACCTATAAAATATGTTAAAATAGACCTTAGTACCTTAGAATAAGGTAACAATATCATCGGACGAGTAGCCAATTTTGAGATGGGAGAACGCTACGGGCGAAATATTGGTGTGCCTGTATAATTGAATATTGGGAACATAGTTTGACCCATATATTGTAAGTTACTTGATTTGTAGATCGTAATTAGGGTCCCATAGTCCCTATTATTTCTTGACCCTCCTAATCTTACTTGTTTGAACAAACGCATCCCATCTGTAGGATAGCTTGGAAGGATAAATGTGTATTTGGTTTGGATGGTGTGTTTGTGAAGTGATTAGAGAATTGGATTTTAGGTATTGTGAATTCGATTTGGATGGAGAATGGTTGTGTTATAAATGATAAGTGGTAAGAGAGGTAGAGGGAGATTTCGGTTGAACATTGAGAACGCGGTGTCGATGATATTAGAGAAAGTCATGTAAAAAGCACAAGGCGCCTACCGTAGGGCATGTCTAAAGAGGTTGATGACACTGGATGAGGCAAAAGAAATAATATGCAGAGACGGTAGCGTAAGGTGCTTCGTTCTGTCTGGCTACTCCGTTTAGGATAAAGTCTGATCTATAAACAAATTATTTTTTATTATCTTAAGAATAATTATCCTTAATATAGGCCAGGGTGGGACTAAAGATAGCCTCATCATCGCTTATATTTATATTTTAATGTATAAATATATAGTGAGTCCGACGCGACGGTTCAAAGTTATATTTAATTCCGCTCGCATAACAAAATAAAGCACATCGTTCACTCGATAGGTGATTTCTTTAAAAACCTGATAAAATGCGATAATAGTTCTAATACTTCCCTCTGTTCAGCGTATAAAAAGTAAAATTGAACCTGTATTCACTGATTTAAGATAAACACATCCAAATTCCACAGGATATAGAAAATCTTGCTACAAAACTACTAGCTATGAAACCAGAAGAACAAATAAAATATAATGAATTAAAGATACTCACGGTATTTTTATCCCAACCCAACTGTCAACTCTAACAAAAACAAAGAAAATCCAAAATACCTAGAGTGGACCTCGGGCGTATAATATAAAAAGCTTATATTCAAGATACTTCAATTCATTAAACGCTTTGCCAATCCACCTAATTTCATGGCTGCTTACGTCTTAGAAGAAAATAGAATAGAAACTCTGTTAGAAAGTGTATGAAGTTATATGAAATGGATGAATTCGTTTTTAACCGATGCAAATACTAAAGTTATTGTGATACAGTATTTCACTATCTGACAATAAATGCGGCGGTTATGGGTTCGATTCCCACTCGTGAAAATGAATTCACCAGGTCAGGAGGCAAAGTGGGGCATTGATTCGAAACGATTCCCTGTTGAGTTCAGTATGATATAATCATGAATGTAAAATGAAATATCATAAATAACTTTCTGGATATTTTAAGGCGGTTCCGCTACTTAATACGTAACGTGACAAAGAAATGGGCGGTGAGCGGGAAACAAAGTGTGCTAAAACTAGGTTCCCTCTGTCTACCCTGAAGCTGTGACTGAATTATTTGTACCTGAATTATAAGTAGTTTAACAATTGAGTGACTTAGCTATATAATTATATGATTTTCTTTTCAAAAACAGAACAAACAAAAGGCTTTAACTCTGTAAATGTTAAAAAAAAAACAATAGAGTAGCAATTTATATTTACTTATTTTTAACGATGGCTCTTCATTTCATGGAAAAAAGTACATACGTATATCGCTAGAATCAATAACTCAGTATTAATTTTATCAGTATCTATACAGCTGAGCAAATAAGAAAGTTTAATAACAATTTTCATACATAAGTAATTTGAATATGGAATAGATTTTGACAGAAACGAATCAAATAAGAATTAAGAATGATTGCTTAATAACATTCAAATATTTTATTTAGTTTGTTATTGTGATCGTCATAGGGCAAAGCGAAGTGACTGTAGATGCGATGGTTCAACGGTTTCTTGCTCTGGTAAAGAGGCAAAGCGCGGCATTAAGTACCGCCACTTCTGCCATTCACCACGCATTGCCACGTGAATTCGGAAGTGGGGGATGGAAGTGAAAGGGAGGAGGGGAATGGGAAAGGAGTATCTTACATAAATATAAAAAGGGTTCCTCTGAGTGGTATGTCTCTCTGTCAACTCTGAGAAATGTGAAATATGGTAAATTTTGCATTGTTAATAATGTTTTGAGATTTTTGTAACCTTCACTTACAAAAAATCATCACTTCAACTTCAATAAGCTCCTACCATTTCTAATTTCCCTTCTAATCTATGACAGATAAGGTCAGCATTAAAATGAAAAACCGGTAAAACGGACGTCAGTTACACAAATAGAGAGACGAGTGGCTGCTCTCGAATAAAAATCTATTGTTCACCGTCCAGCGTTCACTTGGGACAACATTACGTAAGGTTGAACAAGAAATTGTATGGAGACTCATTTTTTTTATAAGTTTCAATCATTTTTCGTATGTTGCGAAGTAGTGATATAATCCACTCTTTTCTTCCGTTAGAAAAGTTGAGAATACGGAATCAATTCTCATCAAAAACTATAAAATATTTTTTTATTAATGAATATTTTTTGTATCTTGTTTAATAAATGATACGTTACCGTATTATTTAATTCAGAATTTTGATTTTTAGTTGATAAGAAGATATTACTAGCTGTTTTGTTTTGATCGATGGCGGAAGACTCCTTAGTGTAACGGGATCTAGTAGACCAAAAGCTTCCATTATAGCATCTAAAAACTTAAGGTGACTTACTTTCAAATTATTTTAGCCTAACGCTTTATCACACATATAAAGAGATGTGAAAAAGGAACCTAGTGTAAAGACACTCCGTTCCCATCTTTATGCCCAATTTAGAGATATTGCGTATTAAATAACGGAGCTCAACGTCGCGTTTGTCTCCTAACAAAAACGAAATTAAAACAATGTATTCACACGAGCGCGTCTTATAACATTTCCTGTAAAAAAAATAATACAGTTTCACGCTGTATTCCGCACGTAGCAAAGTAGGCAGAAGGAATCTAGTATTAAGACACTCCATTCCCCACTTTCCGCCGGACTCTAAAGGCATTGCGTGCTCAACGCCGCGCTTTGCCTCGACATCAGAGCGAAGAAAATTTAAATAAACATTTCATTTCCTCGAATGGGATCGAACCCATAACCAGTCGGGTTTATAGCCACACTCTGTGACTTTGCGCCACGACCGGCCTCGACAAAATAACAAAATAAAATCGAACCCAATACCAAATGTATCATCAACATCTAAAGTCCCCTTTTCGTTCAATGATCTCAAATATAATAGTTTCTTTTGTCATGAATAACGACTGGTGCGTACAATAATATTATGGCAATGTGATTATAATTGCCGCATCCATTATTATTTACTTACCCGCCCTAACGACGTGTGTTTCGTCGATTTTCAAATAAACACAAGTTAATTTTCGTCTTCTGTTTCTATATAAAATTAATTTTAGTTTCGTTTTTAGTGCGGTAATATTTAGTTTTTTTGGCGTTTACTTAATAAATAACATGATGATGATATGGTAATGGCTATAGATTTGATCCCTGCTTGAGTAAGTAAGGAGTCTTGAACCCGCCATTGGCACCACGGTGACGTGTATGTCGGTTCGAAAAAATCGGATAACTTTTTGACTCGGCATCAATGCGTGTTGTGATTTTGAGTACCTGTTAACGTCCTCCGCAGTTTCTAATCTCCATAGCAGCAGCGTCAATACACGTTACAGAGTTTTTCTATCCACCCGGTTCATGAGATCGGCGTCACCAAAGATGTTAATCAAATTAAAGTCCCCAATGGCGGGTTAAGAATTTTTTTTTTTTGTTAAAAAATATACATGAAGTACAAACATTAGGTAAG
This sequence comes from Heliconius sara, assembly GCA_917862395.2. NCBI lineage: Eukaryota > Metazoa > Arthropoda > Insecta > Lepidoptera > Nymphalidae > Heliconius > Heliconius sara. Next base: position 10,037,272 of record OU860787.2, read on the forward strand.
AATATAATTTTAATATTTTGTGTTCTCAATCATTTTCGCGAAATAAGAAAAGTAGCTTCATTGCTACTCGTCGGACTCGCTCACAGATGGTTCTGTATCAACAAAGACAAAGAGAATTACAACTTATAATAAATTTAAATTTAGAGGTGTGTACTCTCTTTTTTATGAAGTAAACTACAAATACATTTGCAATATGTAGTTTTCGTCTGTAATATAAAATTTTATTTCTTGGTTTTCTCCTCCTTTTTTATAGATATTTTTAACTTCTTGCCGCGCTTTGCCTCTTTACTAGACCTAGGAAACGATAATGTTAAATTTTTAGTGCCTCCTAATGGGCTCCATCCCACAATTCGCATTTACAGTTTCACGCTTGCGCTCCTGCGACACAACGGACGCAAATTTTACATATATATTTATAGATTCTTTAGCACCACGCTGTATCTGTGCCACACATTAAACTAGTGTCCACTCATTTCCCCACTTTCTGTCTAATTATCGAGACATTGCGTGTTAAGCGGCGAAACACAACACCGCGCTTTGTTTTGGGAACAATCTCTCTAATAATATTATGATGTCAATTTCTACAAATTCCAAAACAACGTGAGAAAAACCTTTTAAATTAATAACAAAAAAATCTGACAATACAATTGTTTTTATATTCACTTATAATGAAACGAGAGCGTTCCCATGGTTATGCTTTCACTTACTTTATCAAACTATCGACATTAGGCGAAATGAGTTTAAAATTATGTATTTTGTATGTACTCTTTAAGTATTTTGGAGTGGGCTCGTTTTTTGTTTGTGGTCAACAGGTTCATTTCCCGCTTGAGGCATTGCTTGTATTTAAAGGGGTCATATATAAAAGACGGAATAGAAAATAATAATTATATAGACCCCCTAATCACAGTTTGTATGCATTATTTTTCTATTTAGCAGGGTAGTTAGATGTAATCTAGTATTAAGACACTTCGTTCCCCACTTTCAAGGCATTGCTTGTTGATTTGCGGAGCACAATGCTGCGCTTTGTCTTGTTATGTAATAACTAGATGAGAAATGGAAATATTGAATAATTAACTCCCTCGAGCTGTACCTAGTCTGTCCACGGCCGTCGCGCTTTCTATTCTTTATATTCAATCGAATATTATATTTAAATTCGCATTATGCTTGTTGAAAATTTTACGATTAACTTTAAGTTTCTTTCAGTTGCAATTGTACCCAAAAAAACTTCACGTGGTAACATATTAACTTTATATTTTTAAGTTTAAAATGTATACAGGGTAGGCAGAGGGAACCTAGTGTCAAGACACTCTGCTTTCCACGTTCTGCCAAATTGTCGAGACTCACATTATTTTCTTACCAAGGAAATGAAAATGAATCATCCTCCTGAATGCTAAATGAACCCACAAGGCGTTGTACCGCCCAAAAACGACGGTCTCCATATTAATATCAATTAAATAAAAAAATGTAAAAGAACAAATACAAGCCAGTCGAGGCGTAGGGGCACAAAGTGTGACTGTAAACGCGACAGTTGCGTAAAATGAAAATTTTTAATATTTTATTTTCTTTGCTCTGGTGTCGAGGCAAAGCGCGGTGTTATGCTCCGCCACTCAACTTGCAATATCTCCAGAACTAGGCGGAAAGTTAAGAACACAGTGTCTGAACAGCAGGTTCCCTCTTCCTACTCAGCTGTCTGCGGGACATAAAGCGTAATGCTAAAACAACAAATAGTAACTGTTATAAATAATTCAAATAAATATAGTTATGCATTAAATGATCCACAAAAAGCAATAAGATCATAGCATCGTATCGCTCTCTCGATTGATTGGTTTGTGTGAACGATTATGTTTATTCGCTATTGAAGCGGGTGTAGTGGGTTTAATATATTTTGATAGTTGAAATATAGGCTTAACATGTTGTTTGTGTTATTGGTTAATAAAAATGGAAACGCGACGGTTGTGGGTTTGATTCCTACACAGGAGAATGATATACTTAATTTTTGTTCGCTATGGTAACGAGGCAAAGTGCCAATGAACATACAGTGCCTTTAAAATTCAGTAGACAGTGGGAAACAAAAGTATCTTAATGGGAACAGTGTTTTAGCATCAGGTTCCCAAGTTTCTTCTGCCTAACCTACTATATGCTCCCACATCTATAAAAATAGCGTGAATCTATAAAAATAAAAAAAAATTATGTAGGTTAGACTTTTACCTGTGGCCTGCCGCCTGCTTGGCTAATTAGAAATAGCTAAAAATTCCGCCACTGAACATACAAGTGACTAATAAAACTTGTTTCGATTTCACACTTCAATCATTTGGGGGAATGTGTTTTAAATATTATGTTTTGTAGATGAATTATGGTTTTAATATCAAGTTTCTTACTTTTGCCTGATATATTATCGACAATTTCAAAATATTATTGAATGACGTTATCCTAAAAAACATTATAATTATTAGGATTTTGATACAACATTCTGTACAATATAGCGATTCAATCGATATTATTTCAAGGAATCAAAACAAAACAGAACATTAATTTCCTCTTCACTTTGAAGCTAAACAGAAACCTAAAAACGAAACTCCTACAAGTTGACCCGTAATTGTCAATAATTGACAGTCACTTATTTAGATCACCGTGATTGTGTTAAAATTACGAAAAAACGAATAATTTATCTCTTTCCACTATTTTTCCTAGTTTCAGGGAAAAGTGAAAAAATTAAAATAATTCATTCAACTAGATTTGAAATGAACACACAACCCCCACAAAAGTGGTGAGTGGCTCAACCACAGCTCATCCCTTTATTATATTAAAAGCTGAAGATCAAAACCAATTGTACCATCTACAATGATTGATCCATTATTGATAAGAAATGCTCTTATTTCGAATGTAATTGATCGATACGGAGATAAGTTTAGCGTGTTAATGTTGTTTTTTGTTTACACCTTCGTTTTTTGATTCAAATACATTAATGTATACTAGTAATGTGATATGGTTTCACTTCACAAGGTTCATAATAGAGTTATAAATTATATTTTTATAAATAATAAATGTTATAGAAAAACCGATTACGATGTTTTTGCTTTCATCTTGTTTTTACTTTTTTTTATTTTGCTGTATCTGGAACATAACTCACGTCTCTTGGAAACCCGCCAAATTCTCTAATCACTAAGTCATATGTTCTAATCAAGGTATATCGAACTTATTTATTAGTTTTACGTTGTACTATCTCGTATACAGCAGGGTAGGCAGAGGGAACCTAGTGTTCCCCACTTTCGTTGTGTTGTGTTGTTCGTTAGGTAGAGTGGCGGAACTCAACGTCGCGCTTTGCCTAGACAACTCATTTAATTTATTGACATCTTATTAATTAATTCTAAAAATATACCAAATGTAACCTAAATATATATTTTTTTTATAATACAAAAAAATTAAAAACAATAAAAAAGTCTTAATTATTTTCATTATCACATCCAAAAAATTCAAAAGTATTGCATGAATCATTGCAACCCATTACATTCGGCATAAAAATAAATGAATGGACACACAGTCAGAATGTCAAAGTTTATCTGTATATATAACCGTTTCGGTCATTAATAACAATTATCATTGAAACATCTTTGTTTTGCCATGATCGTGCACTTTTTAACTGTTTTAGTAAGAGAGGGTTCGATTCTATAAAAAAAATTTAACTTTTATTTATTTATTTATTTTTTTTATCTTTAGACATCTACTGTATTTCGTTATTACAGAAGAGATTTTGTTAAATGTCTCTATTTTATATATTATGAATACTTAGAGTATTTAATTATTATTTTGTTTTTGTTGATGACAGTGGACGAGGCGAAAGAGGTATGTAGAGACCGTAGCGTTTGGCGCTCCGTTCTCTCTGACTACCTCGCTAGGGATAAAGCGTGAAGTTAAGTTAAGTTAAGTTAAGTTAAGTTAAGTTAAGTTAAGTTAAGTTAAGTTAAGTTAAGTTAATTATTATTTTGCTTGTTTTAGTAATCACTCGGAGGAATATATTGTTTACATATTAAAGTATGTTGATTTAAGGTATTAAAAGTAGGATTTCTTTGGTATGATAAAGTGCGGCGTAGAGCGCCACCACTCAATGCACAATAACTTGTATTCATTTCATAGCAGGAAGCGGGGAACAAGCACTAGATCCCATGCCCAAAGAGATAGATATTCGATACAGCGTGAAGCTAAGCAAATAAAAGTATACTATTCTTCTACTACTTCTATATTATTTATTTATTTTTGTTATGGAGAGGCCAGTCGTGGCGCAGGGGCACAAAGTGTGTGTGTAAAAGTGATTGGTTGTAGGTTCGATACCCTCTTGGGGAAATTAAATATACATTTAAATTTATATTTTCATTTCTTTGCTCTGGTGTCAAGGCAAAGCTCGGCGTTAGTTCTGCCACTCAACATGCAAAGCCTTCAGAATTCTTAAGAAAGTAGGAAACGGAGTGTCTTAACACTGGGTTCCCTCTGCCTACCCTGCTGAGTGGGGGATATAGCGAAAACCTTTTTTTTTTCTATGGATATAACCAAATAATAGGTACAAGCAATGTATTGTAAGCATCGGCAGCTCTAAAACCTCAGATAAGCTTCATTGTTGAAGCCAAAACCTTTGCCTGAAGCCAAACAAAGCCAATCGTGATGACTATACAAACTCTATAAACAAACTCTATACTATATAATAAGAATATAAATATATAATATAATAAAGACTTAGAGATTTAGAGGCCATTCGTGGCGCAGGGGCACATGTGAGTGTAATCGTGATTAATTTTGGGCTTCCCATTTGAGGAACTTAAATATTTGTTTAAATTTATAGCGCCGTTGAGTTCCACCGCTCAACACGCAATTCCTCCAGAAATCGTTGAAAATTAGGAAACGGAGTGTCTTAACACTAGGTTCCCTCTGCCTACCCTGCTGTGTGCGGGATAAGGCGTGAAGCGGATTTTTTTTACATTACTTTTCTGGTGCTAAGTGACTTTTCAAAAAGAACGACATATTTAGAAAAAATACCACATACGTGGTAAGACATAACATTAATTTATTTAAGAAGAAAAGAGTACATTCTTACTAAAATTACCTTTTCTTTTGATATTACTACTCAAAATCTATAAGTCATCCTAAAATTGTAATTGTAGTACGTTCGAATTGCGCCACTTTTTTGTTTAACTGACGATATATATATATATATATTTTTTAAATAATCTTTTCTTTTAACCTTATCAAAAATTGAACTTGTTTAATAACAAGCAGTAATCTGCTGTAGGTAAGTCAGATTATGGAACCTTTTAATATTAAGGTGTAGTTTCTAATATACCTTCTATTCGTAAGCTCGTCCATTAGCCAAACCATAATGGTTGAAAGCTAAGTCTAGCTTTACTTACTTTACTGAGGATAAACACAATACAGTATTATCGCAGCTAGTTTTGGTTTATATATTTTTTTTGGTTATTTTTTTCCCATTTCTTTGAATATCTGAAAACGCCGATGAAGGCGGCTGGGGTATAAGTTCATAGTAGTCTCTTAATTCTCATCCTATATGTAATGTATTTATGAGAAGAGGAACTGATAGGTAAGGAAGAGATATCATTATAAAAAAAAAATTATAATTAGGGCATATATAGCAAAGATTTTGTATTTTAATGTTGCCCTGGAACTTCGAATGAGTTTGGCCAGAGTGCTCTGTGGCAGAGTGGTTCTGATAAGGCTGAAACATGTGAAGATGAAGCTGAAGAAGTCAAGACACGAAAGACTCGTCGTTCGTGCCCATAAACTCAAATGAAAGCCGACAAATAGATTCTGTTAATTACAAAGAAAAAAGTGTGCCTTGACTGTGCTTGTTTTCAGTACATTTATTTTCCTATTTTTTTTCTTAGAGTTACATTATTTGCTTGTTGGAAATACGATTAATATAAAATAAATACTTTTCTGATAAATGTGTTTTGTTTATTATTTTAAGCAAACTGATTTTTTCCTAAATTCAAGCCAAATATTTTACTGTAGTGCTATTTTGAAATATTTCATTTAGCAGTTTTTTCTTTCGTTTTCATATATATATATATATATATATATATATATATATATATATATATATATATATATATATATATATATATATATATATATATATATATATGTATACATTTCTTTAAAGAAATCGACTATCGATACTATATACACGGGCTCTCCGAACTCACATCGATTCGATTCGATTCGATCGACTAACGTTTCAAAAATTATAAAGTATTCAAGGTACATAACTAAGCAACTGGGCAAGCATTAGGCGGTTGCTTGATAGCAAGTCGTCAACGTCAACGGCGTGTATTATTACAAAATGTTTAATTCAAATTGTTATAAAAGTAACGCACATAAATCTTTTTATGCAATATATATTTTTTATTTCATTTCAATTATAACAATGTAAAACCTATACATCAAAAAAAAAATCCAACTATAATCATTTATCAATAAAAAATACCCATTACGTATGTATATCATTGATTTATTTACATAAACAGTATAAATATAATTAACTTAAAATTTAAATAAAACAGTAAAAGCTGAAACAATCATCAAAATGGATGCACTCACACCGTGAGCACTATTTTGCATGTAGCCGAACCTCTTTGCCTGATAAAGTAGGTCAATTATTGAGTCCACAAACTCCTGATTATTAGGCAAAATTTGGTTTGCGGGAAGTAGGAACCCACTATCACCTTGATCACGAAGCTCATAACAATACACAAGAGGTACATTTAAATGTCCTTTCACCCAGTCGATACTACCACCGGTAGCGTGATCTGAAATATCACAACAATTTGCTTTATCTTCAATTGAATACCTACCTTTGAAAGAAGTAAATATGTAATGAAATAATTATTCATTAGATCTAGAATGTTAGTTTAAATATAATATTTGCTAATTACTAATAGATTTTTTTTTTATTTACGCAATGCCTCCAGAATTCGGCAGAAAGTGGGGAACGGAGTCTTAACACAAGGTTCCCTCTGCTTACCCTGCTGTGTGCGGGATACAGCGTGAAGCTGATTTTTTTTGTTCTTGATTTTATTGTATTCATGCTATATAGCCCAATTGTATAATTAACACAGTTTAATTATGCTTTTCATCGTCTGTATCGATCGATTGTTATTGACTTCTGATCAGTGATAGGTTACAGTTTTATTTAAAGCTTTCACTACCAGCCAACTTAAGTTACCAATTGTTCGAGTATTCTTATAATATCAATAACAACGGTTCAACAAATTTGACTACGCTTACTTAATAATCCGGAATATAGTTACAGCAAATATACGCCTTAGTTTCTATAATAAAATTTTAGCTACACTTCTACATACATATCTCTGTTGAAAAGTGCAGTAAAATAACTTAAAAAACTAGGTAATACTGTAAAATATATATTAAAACTTAAGAAACTCAATGTTTTAATTTTCGCTTTTCATACATTTTTTTCTCATTTAAGTATTCTTCTTGAAGCATGTTGATTTGAAATTTATCTTTCTTTCCTCCTATCTATTGTTAAGTAATAATTTTATATTATCAATATGGATTATTATTTATATAACTTACATATGGCTTCAGCAATATTGCCCGCTACATATTGTGTACCATATCTCACAGATAATGCGCCCATAGCTCGTCTACCGATGTTTATCTAAAATGAATAGCACACAAATATATTTTTTGAGTATATTAAAATTTTTAAATATATTTTAATTATTTGAATAATTACTTACTGCATCGTTATAATTGCCATATGGAGCGGTAGAATTTCCAAAGGGCAAAAGCAAAAGTTGCCCAAAAGAGTGAAGTGAAATATATAAGTCCAGCTTATTTCCAATGGATCGAATGTATCTTGATAAAGATCTAGTTTCAGGTTCAGAAAAAGGTCCTGGTCCTGCATATGCATCTGAGGCTGGATTAAGACTCGATCCAGCAACTGTTAATAAATTACAAAATTTTGTAAAATGTCTCACAAAAATGTGTAATATCAAGTACATATAGTATTTTTCACACTATTTATTGCTTACCCAGCCAGTTGTTATTCCAGTTTCTGTTTAAATCAACACCAAAATTATTGCCAAAAGGTCTTCTGTTCTTACGCCACAAGCGGAACTGAAATAACAAAATTTACTTAAAATTAAATGCTTTTAAAAAAACAAACATATTTCATTTGAGGATATCTTACCTGTTCGTGAGACCATACATAACCATCAGGATTAACAACAGGAAAAATGTACCAATCATAGTCTCTTGCAGCTGCTTGAATGTCAGAATTTTGGCTGTACAAAAGTTCATTAATAAGGTAGCATGCTGATGATGGAGAGATCCATTCTCGTGAATGAATACCGGCTTCGATAAATATAGCTCTTCTACCAGGACCATGAGATATTCGAATTCCTCTAATGTCTCGTTTTTCGTAAGATTCGCCACCCTTGACAATACTAGCAACGTTTCTATGAGCTGCGACTAAGCTATCGAGCCAACTGTTAGTTTGGTTTAAGCTATAATAAGCATTCCATTGCATATTTGTGACAGCACTTCTTGATTCTCCATGAACTCTTTCTTTATCAATAGCTCTAAAAGTCAATTATTACACGCAATGCCTCCAGAATTCGGCAGAAAGTGGGGAACGGAGTCTTAACACAAGGTTCCCTCTGCTTACCCTGCTGTGTGCGGGATACAGCGTGAAGCTGATTTTTTTTGTAGATTTTATTGTATTCTAAATGCTATATAGCCCAATTGTATAATTAGCACAGTTTAATAATGCTTCTCATCGTCTGTATCGATCGATTGTTATTGATTTCTGATGAGTAACAGGTTCCAGTTTTATTTAAAGCTTTCACTACTAGCCAACTTAAGTTACTAATTGTTCGAGTATATTTATAATATCAATAACAACGGTTCAACAAATTTGACTACGCTTACTTAATAATCCGGAACATAGTTACAGCAAATATACGCCTTAATTTTTATAATAAAATTTTAGCTACCTATATACATACATATCCTTGTTGAAAAGTGCAGTAAAATAACTTAAAAAACTAGGTAATACTGTAAAAAATATATTAAAACTTAAGAAACTCAATGTTTTAATTTTCGCTTTTCATATATTTTTTTCTCATTTAAGTATTCTTCTTGAAGCATGTTGATTTGAAATTTATCTTTCTTTCCTCCTATCTATTGTTAAGTAATAATTTTATATTATCAATATGGATTATTATTTATATAACTTACAAATGGCTTCAGCAACATTGCCCGCTACATATTGTGTACCATATCTCACAGATAATGCGCCCATAGCTCGTCTACCGATGTTTATCTAAAATGAATAAATAGCACACAAATACATTTTTTGAGTATATTAAAATTTTTAAATATAATTTAATTATTTGAATAATTACTTACTGCATCGTTATAATTGCCATATGGAGCGGTAGAATTTCCAAAGGGTAAAAGCAAAAGTTGGCCAAAAGAGTGAAGTGAAATATATAAGTCCAGCTTATTTCCAATGGATCGAATGTATCTTGATAAAGATCTAGTTTCAGGTTCAGAAAAAGGTCCTGGTCCATGCATATGCATCTGAGGCTGGATTAAGACTCGATCCAGCAACTGTTAATAAATTACAAAATGTTGTAAAATGTCTCACAAAAATGTGTAATATCAAACACATATAGTATTTTTCACACTATTTATAGCTTACCCAGCCAGTTATTATTCCAGTTTCTATTTAAATCAACACCAAAATTATTGCCAAAAGGTCTTCTGCTCTTACGCCACAAGCGGAACTAAATAACAAAATTTACTTACAATTAGATGCTTTTAAAAAATAACAAACATATTTCATTTGAAGATATCTTACCTGTTCGTGAGACCATACATAACCATCAGGATTAACAACAGGAAAAATGTACCAATCATAGTCTCTTGCAGCTGCTTGAATGTCAGAATTTTGGCTGTTCAAAAGTTCATTAATAAGGTAGCATGCTGATGATGGAGAGATCCATTCTCGTGAATGAATACCGGCTTCGATAAATATAGCTCTTCTACCAGGACCATGAGATATTCGAATTCCTCTAATGTCTCGTTTTTCGTAAGATTCGCCACCCTTGACAATACTAGCAACGTTTCTATGAGCTGCGACTAAGCTATCGAGCCAACTGTTAGTTTGGTTTAAGCTATAATAAGCATTCCATTGCATATTTGTGACAGCACTTCTTGATTCTCCATGAACTCTTTCTTTATCAATAGCTCTAAAAGTCAATTATTACATTTACTTTTCTATTATATATGCGATATTTTCAAAGTAAAGGCCGGTCGTGGCGCAGCGGCACAAAGTGTGACTGTAAAACCGACTGGTTGTGGGTTCGATCCCCACTCGAGGAGATGAAATATTTACTTAAATTTATATTTCCATTTCTTCGCTCTGGTGTAAGAGGCTAAGCGCGGCGTTGAGTTCTGCCACTCAACACGCAATGCCTCCAGAATTCGGCAGAAAGTGGGGAACGGAGTGTCTTAACACTAGGTTCCCTCTGCCTACCCTGCTGTGTGCGGGATACAGCGTGAAGCTGATTTTTTTTTTTTTCTTTTTCAAAGTAAATTAAATATATTTAAAATAAATTTTAAATAAAAAGTACTTACTCTTGAATATTATTCATTTTGATCTCATATTTTATTTTGTTTTCCTTCAAAATACTTTCCAAGTCACCTTTGTTTTGAGGACTAGAAGAAATCAAGGCAAAATTCACCAACGGCCCCAGTTCGTTCCAAAAATCGAATCTTGAGTCTAAATCTTGCACATTTTGAAGGAATTTAATTTGTTGTTCATTTTCAGGGTAAAACTTTATATAACGCATAGTTTTCATACCGAAATTTTTCACTCAAGCCCACAGATAAAGAGGCAATTAAGAATATTAATGTTAATTTTAAAATCATCTTGATACTACAAGTTACCTATGAATATGAGAGACTGATCAATTTTAGATCCGCATGCTTTAAAAAATAATTACCCTGTTATCAGCTTACAAAATATTATTACTAAAGCTGATAAAATATGATATGGATAATTAATACTTACAATCGGTATCTTGTATTGTCATCGTTTATGCATAGACAATACATTTATTGCAGTTATGCTTGTATTTGTAAAATATTAAATTATCGGCCAAAAAAAGGTGTTATTTTTTTTTACCTGACACAAGCCAGGTAAAAATATAATGGTGTTTTTATATTGAACTACAATGGTGAAGTATATTTGTAAGTATATAGTTGGTGATCCTGTGTTTCGAACCAAATTTTTAATAACTTCCGATGGAAATGTCTTAATATGAGTTAAGCACTCATACTTGATTTTATTTTTGCTTTGCCAATGATATAATTTTCTCTCAAAAGACCTGACTACAATACTAGGAAAACTAATTAATATTTTCTTTATTTAGCTTACGACTGTATTTTCAGTAAGTACAAGCAGATTTATATTTTTTTTACTAAACACATTCAATGCACTACAAAATAGTCTTATATAAACAATGTCACCTAATTTAAAAAAAACTTGTGGCAAGTTCAACACGTAATGCCTCCATGAATTCTGCAGAAATTGGTGACCGGAGTGTCTATACTATTATATATGTGATATAAGTAGGTTCCTTATGCTACCAAAGCTGATATGGCTATTTCATATTTCTTTATATATTTTTTGTAACTAACTAATGGGTCAAGATTATTAAAATCTTTTTCATCCTAGGAATATTATATATGTGTAATATTTTTCAATCTTCTTTAATTCCATGTATTTTTTTATTTCTTAACATAAGGCGTGGAGTAAATGCTAGTACCTAGACTACCTTAGAAGAGAGTTCTGAAAAATCTAGAATATCTAATAATCCCCAGGAAGAATGTAATATAGATCAATCTCAAATAGGTCTTACCGAAAATTAATAAGCATTTTTTTTTCTTATTTTTAGCATTCTGTATAAAGTATAAAGCAGGTTCTTTAAAGATAAAAGGCACTGTAAAAGGTAAAAACGTCGGAACCCTTATAGGATCACTGTTGTCCGTCTGTTAAGCTGAAATTAGTACTAAATATTCAAGTCTATCCATTATATCACAAGTCGATAATATAACACAGAAAAAAATCAAAGCTTATACGACTCACTTGTTTTGGGTAAGATACATCCAAAAAAAAATCCATTTATTTTTTAAGTATTTATAATATTGTCTATTTATTTACGTACACAGTATAAATATAATAACTTAATTATAGTCATTAATATTGTATTAAAATAGTGAAAGCTGATACTACAATCATCAAGATAGATGAACTCACACCGTAAGAGCTATTCTGCATATAGCCAAACCGCTTTGCCTGATAAAGCAGATCGATTATTGAGTCCACAAACTCCTGATTGTTTGGCAATATTTGATCCACGGGAAGAAGGAACCCATTATTGCCTTGATCGCGAAGCTCATAGCAGTAAACAAGAGGTACTTGCAAATGTTCTTTTACCCAGTCAAGACTATTACCAGTAGCGAGATCTGAAAATGTTTTTTTAAATATATTAAAGAAAACTATATAAATGGATTTCAATATATACTTTACCTATCAACCCGTTAGTCTCTGTTATAATATTTAATACTAGCGGCCCGCTCACGGCTTCGCCCACTTAAAATATTTGATTATTAATTTAACAAGCGAAATTGATTGACAACTATAAATTAAATTTAAATTAAATAAATTAAATTAATAAGCTTTTTGATTTTCACGATTATTACAGAGAGATTTGAGACCAGTGAAAAGTAACATTCCTTTACAATGTGCAGGTGTATACAAACTAGATTGTGACTGTGGCTTGTCATACATCGGTCAAACAAAGAGAAGCATCGGTGTTGGGGTGAAGGAACACATCTCCGATATAAAGAATGGGCATGTATCAAAGTCAGCTGTATGTGAGCACTCTGTGGATAAACCTAGCCATTACATAAGGTTTGATAAACCCATCATCCTCGCTAAGGACAACAGATATATTCCTAAAATGATCCGCGAGGCTTTTGAAATACAAAAATATCCTAATTTTAATAGAGAGGATGGCTGGAAGCTTTCTACCACCTGGGACCCACTTATAAAATCTTTGAAGTCTCAAACCCACCATACCAGAGTATACAGTTAACTCATTCTGCAAGAATCCAGGGCAGTACGCGAGAATATATATATATATATAACAGTCATATAGTATATATATATATATATATATAACAGTCATATAGTCCGTGGTCACGGGTAGACTGAGGTGGCATTCGTCTGTCAGTTGTCATAATTACTATATCAAACTACCGCCAACGATTTCTTAATTTTCTCGCGTACTGCCCTGGATTCTTGAATTCAGCGACTTCTAAAGTATTATCATATTGATATGGTTATCATTATGTAGTATATTACAATATATCAGATACATTAATATATATATATATATATATATATATATATATATATATATATATATATATATATATATATATATATGTAGTCGCTGAATTATGTAGAGACTTGTCCTTTAATATTATCAATATTAATAATTTTGAGTATTGATAACACTTACATATGGCTTCTGCTATATTGCCTGCTACATATTGTGTACCATATCTTATAGATAACGCGCCCATTGCTCGTCTACCGATATTTATCTAAAATGAAATATTCAAGAATAAGATTTTTTAAATATTAAAAATACAATTTAACATTTAATCTTGCAGATTACTCACAGCATCATGGTAATTAGCGTAAGGAGTGGTTGAATTTCCAAACGGTATAAGTAAAAGTTGCCCAAAAGAGTGAATTGAAATATATAAGTCTATCTTGTTACCAATTGATCTAATATATCTCGATAAAGACCTACTTTCTGGTTCAGAAAAAGGTCCTGGACCAGCATAATTGTCTGATGCTGGATTAAGATTCGATCCAGCAACTGGAAAATGTACAAACAAATTATAAATTGACATGTGGAATTAACTTAAGAAAAGTTATAATATAAGAAAAGTTATAATATAAATTATAACATTTCACACTTACCCAGCCAGTTGTTATTCCAGTTTCTGTTTAAATCGACACCAAAATTATTGCCAAAAGGACGTCTGTTTTTACGCCACAAGCGGAACTAAAATAATAATTTTTATTTAAGTATCGGCTAGTAGTAATTACTAATAAAAAATCAAATTATATTTTTTTATGAATATATCTTCTCTCGATACCTGCTCATGAGACCACACATAACCATCGGGATTGAAAATGGGGAAGATGTACCAGTCAAAGTCTCGGGCAGCTGCTCGAATGTCAGAATTTTGACTGTTTAAGAGTTCATTAATAAGATAACACGCTGATGCTGGAGAAATCCATTCTCGTGAATGAATACCGGCTTCAATAAATATAGCTCTCCTACCAGAGCCATGTGATATCCGGATACCTCTGATATCTCGTTTTTCATAAGATTCACCACCCTTTACAATACTGGCAACGTTTCGATGAGCTGCGACTAAACTATCAAGCCAGCTGTTAATTTGGTCTAAGGTGTAATAAACATTCCATTGCATATTTGTGACAGCATTTCTCGAGTCCCTATGTACTGCTTCTTTGTCAATAGCACTGAAAAATTAATATTGTATCTACTTTGTATTCAACTCAAATAAGGTGACAAAACAACCAGATAGAATTATTTATAAAAAGTACTTACTCTTGAATATTATTCATTTTGATTTCATATTTTATTTTATTCTCTTTTAAAATATTCTCCAAACTATCTTTATTTTGAGGACTAGAAACAATTAAGGCATATTTCACTAAGGGTCCTGGCTCGTTCCAAAAATCGAATCTGGTGTCACTATCTTGTATATTTTGAAGAAATTTCATTTGTTGTTCATTTTCAGGTAATGTTTTGTATAATGTATAATTTTCATAACGAAATTTTTCACTTAAGCCGACGGATAAACAGAAAACTAAGAAAATAAATGCAAATTTCAATACCATCTTGGTAATAGGAGGTACCTACATGAAACACTGATCAAGTTTATCCTCATAAAATAATTACACTGCTATCAGATAGCAAAACATTATTAGTAAAGCTGATAATATGTGACATGAAAAATTGATTTACAATGGACATTGTAAATATAATTATTTCAGTTTTGCTTATATTTTTAAAACAATATGTTGCCGAACTCAGAGGTGCCTTACTGAGCTTAGCTCCATTTTATTCAAAACTTATAATAATTAGGACTTTATGTAATGTGCAACAATAGCGGAGTTACAATTAATATATTTTACTGAGTCATCTGTCCATGTGCTTTAAAAAATTAAGGTGAATTTCCTTTGTAACATTCAAAAATTTTATGTCATAAACTATATAAATTTTATTATAATATCACAGACTTTATATGATCTTTAAAATCTTATTTAAAAATTTATGTTTTTGGCTTGAAATTTAAGTTGCAATATATATTTTTATTTCAATGTTGACTTAATAAGTATGTCGATGTAATAAATTTAATTACTGATAGCATTATTTAATTAATGTTATCGCGAGTAAAATACGAAAATTGCAGATACCGATAATCTTAGCCTGCTAGATTTGCATGAAGCTTTGTATTAAATTTAAATTTTTAAATTGTAGTTCTTGTTGTTGCAAAATAATGCAATATAGTTTTGTGTTTAGTTACTATCAATAAAAAAACCGGGTGAGTGCAAGTTGGTTCGGTACCAATTTCATTATTCGGTATAGATCAACGAGAAATACAACTTACAAAAGTTGGCAAACGTAAGTTCGCTGGCACTCAATTTTCACTATTTAGATTTTTTCCTTGTCACTTTGTGCCCAATTTTATAATTGTAGTTCCACGGGAACTACCCTATAGGTTTTGATTACAGCAGCAAATGTCATACAAAACTTAGAAAAATCGATACATATGCGCTGTTCGTATCCTTTGATTGCTGTGACACAAAAATTGATTTTTTCTTCTAGCCTGAATGTTTATTAAGTCTCATCTCCGTGCTTTAAAAGACCTTAACACTTGACAGTAAAAATTAATAGCCTTTAAATTATGGAACATAGAAATAATAAACTGACCATGTTTATTGTTTTTTGTCACTTATTGGGCAAAACTGTCACTTATTAGGTAAAAAAACCATAACCAACCCCATAATTGTTATGTGTCACTCACATATTAAGAAAATACCAGGTGTGCCATAGTAGCGTTGTTGTAGCATATAAAGGAAAACGAGTCATAAATGAAGCTATATATTTTGTATATATCTATTTCATAAGTGTTTATTTTATTTTTACAGTACATTAATATTTTTCGCTTCTCCCAAAACAGCTACTATAGAATCGAAAGTTTCTTCACAAGTCGGTAAAACTTGATTAACGGGTAGGATATAGCCCCAAGCGCCGTTATCTCTTAGCTTATATGTCGCTACTACTGGAGGGTTGTATCGATGCTTGGCCCAATCAGCTACAGAGCCTGTAGCACCATCTGAAAATATTGATTTTATTAATTCTTGATATTATAAAATAATGTGACAATATGTGTAAGGACTTAAATTTCATGTCCATGTTTAGTAAGCGTAGGTTTTGTCATAAAATTAAGAACGCATAATATTCTTTTTTACTTTCACGTTTTTTCGCCATGACTGGACTCTGGCGCAGCGTGCGTCTGTAAACACAATCACGCACCCACACACAGTAAGCGCGACCTTTGTCGATTTGACTCTCCCCTGACGAAATATTTAATTTTTCTGTCTCTGGTAGACAAAGTGTGGAGTTGAGTTCTGCTACATAACACTTAATATTTCAAAAATTGTGCTATGAATGGGGAACGGAGTGTCTTAGCACTATTTTCTCTCTGTGTGTCTGATATGCGCGAAAAAGCATAATGCTACTACACGGCTACTACAAATATAAGGCATTACCATGTACTTCCATTGACGTTCCAACTAAATATTGTGTATTGTACCGTACGGCTAAGGATCCCATGGCTCTTCTTCCTATTATTATCTTTAAAATAAAAAAAATATATGTAATGTTATAAAAACTATATAATTCGCCACAATTTTAAATGATCGAGTTGTACAATATTGTATACAAAAGATTTTCTCTAGTTAATCTAATTTATTAATTATTTTTTAAGGCTTATACTCGTAGGTAGGTCCCGGTCATCTACACACAGCATTTTCACATAAAATTCATATAAAACGCTTACATAAATTGTGGTATGTGTTATTCTGATATACAACCTATATATAGTACTGTATATTTTCATCAAAATTTGTTCAGAAGCTTACAATTTTATTTTTATTTGTTTATAATTTAAATAAAATTATGTTTTTATATTAGTATAAGGAGTATACACACGTAGGTATACACCTACGGACTTTATTAAGCAATGTAACTTAAAGTAAATTATCTTAATATTCAAGCATATCAATAATTTTAAACGTACCGTTTCATTATAATTATACATATGAGAAAGAGTGTGAGCGAATGGTATTACGAATCTTTGTCCAAAACCTCGGAATGATAAAAAGACAGATAATCCAACATCAATGTTTTCTATGTATCTAGATATTGATCTAGTTTCTACCTCCGAAAATGGGCCTAAACCAATATAGTTACTATCAGGAGCGTTAAAACTACCCCCTCTCACTGTAACAAAAAAAGTAGTATAAATACCTATACATAAATGTACAAAAAAATCGTAATAAACATTATATATATTATTTAAGCTTATTATTTTGCTTTTATTTAGCAGTTTATTTAATATAAAAAAATAAGTCCCGCAAACTTGTTAAATATTTTATACAATTATTTTATGTCAACGTTACCTCCCCATTGCGAGTTCCAGTTCTTTGTTAGATCAACACCAACAGACGAACCAGAGGTAGGTCTTCTATTTTTAAGCCAAAGTCTATTCTATTAAAAAAATGAAATAAAGTTAAATATAATCATTTATTTAAACAAATTTGAACTTGTGATAAAAATACAATTTGGATTCCTAATACTTACAGAATTCTGTGTAAATTCATGACCATCAGGGTTGAGGATAGGGAATATATGCCATTCGAATTCCTCTGTAGCTTGTCTTATTATAGGATTGTCACCTTTAACTAGCTGATCTATAATATAAGTCACTACAGTTGGAGATAACCAATCTGCAGCTACTTGTCCACCCTCAATGAAGACAGCTCTCTTGCTAGTTCCTCGAGAAATTTTCACTCCAGTTATGTTCCTCCCTAGAATGTCAACAAACAGATTTATTCGGCTATGTCACAAAGTGTGACTGTAAATCGACTGGTTATGGGTTCGGTCCCCACTTGAGGAAAGGAAATATTTACTTAAATTTATATTTCATTTCTTCGCTTTGGTGTCGAGGCAAAGCGCGGCGTTGAATGCCTCCAGAATTCGACAGAAAGTGGGGAACGGAGTGTCTTAACATTAGGTTCCCTCTGCCTACTCTGCTGTGTGCGAGATACAGGGTGAAACTGATTTATTCAATTTTTTTGTCACAATGTACTCGTATCCGTGCTGCAACATATTTGAATAATACAAGTCTTCTAAGTAATATTAAAAGAATAGAAATAACTTGTAATATTATTGGATTGCTTTAGTCCTTCTAACAACATATATTGCCTTAAATATTTATATTGGCATAATACACAAATGTTCATAGAAATTCATGATGTTATCTTTAATAGCTAGTCTTTATATTCTAAGCATAACATTTTTTTTATGTTCTTTAAATAGAATCATATATATTATACAGAAATAGAGCGATTATAGCATAAACATGGCTAATTTATTCTGATACCTTCATAAGACTTCCCGCCATGGATAATAGAAACAATGTCTCTGTGGGTATCTGCTAAGCGATGAAACCACGCGTATATGTCATCCATTGTTTGGTAATTGGTCCAGAATAACTGATTCCTTGTGTCGCGTTTCTTTCTATTAATTATAAGTTCATCTTCAAACGCTCTGGAAAAATATATATTATTTATTGTCCAGTTAGTATAGGTCCTAGACAAATATAGAACATCTTCATACATGCTTTTTCTATGTGACTTGTAAAATTTGCTTAAAGCAAAAACCTTATGTTAAAAAAATATTTTTTTTTTTTTTTATGGAAGAGACACGGCAAACGAGCGTGCGGGTCACCTGATGGTAAGTGATTACCGCCGCCCATGGCCCCGTGCAACCCCAGAGGAGCTACAGGTGCGTTGCCGGCCTATTAAGATGGGTTGGGCGCCGGGGCCCGGCATTACCTGATGCGAAACGCAGTGGCATAAAGCCACTACTTCACGCCGGTTTTAAATGCCGGGGGTGGTAATGATCCGGTCGAGTCTGCCCATGCGTGTTGCCATTGCTGGCGACGTGACTCTACCACACGTACTGTAGTCGCCTCTTACGACACCACCAGTACCAGGATGATCCTATTCTAGGCCGGGATCACACGGCAAAACATTCGCAAATCCCAGCCCATTGATTAAAAGTCCAAAATAGATAATCTGTCTTTGTCATACGTAAATATATACAGCACGGTAGGCTTTTGTGGCAGAACACAACGCCGCGCTTCGTTTTTTTACAAGAACAAAGAAACGGAAAACATTGAACATTTCAGTCTAGTAGGAATCGAACCCATAACGCCCTCCTTGCTTGCACGCATACTTTTGCTCCTGCGCCACGATGACTTAGTGATTAATAAATTATATAATATATAACATATTAAGTTATGTGATTAATAAATTAGCATGTATTTAGCATGTACGCTAATTTATTAATCACATAACTTAATAATCATTAATTCTCACTAATTCATATCAATAATAACTCACTCTTGTATATTTTCCAACATAACTTCATAGTTAATATTTTTCTTTTTAAGATCATCTTCGAGCGCAACTCTCTTTTTCGGTGAAACAACAATGCTCACATAATCACCAACATTTACAGCCGATTTCCATATATATAGATCATTGCTTTCTTCAATCTTATTCAAAAATTTTAGATCACTTCCATTCTGTGCATGTATTCTATATAGTACATAGTTATCATATCTAACTTTCTCTGCACTTATAACACTTAAAAGAAGTAAGAATACAAATTTTAGTAACATTTTCGTTGTTTTTCACAAAATGCACTGAATAGCCTGTTTCTATAAAAAAATATCTGATACACTATCGTAGTTTCTAATTTTTATCATCTTCGTAGGATATAAGGTTGATTTTAATACAAATATTTAATTAAAATCGTGTGCCTTACATTGATAATTTAAATGTTATCAGGATTAAAAAGATATCAAATGAATGTTGTACGATTATCTATAAATTCATTGTACAACATTCAATCGATATCTTTTAAATTTTGACACTAAGATATTTTCTGTTTAATATATTAGGCTAAAACTCGTTGAGGTCATTATGGAGGGAAACGTCTGGCTGTAAACGTGACGCTTGTTGATTCGATACCCGTTCGAAGAAATGACTATATCTAATTTATTTTTTTCTTTCCCGTTGTGGCAGTCAATATGCAATATTTTAAAAACATGGCAGACAGTGAGAAAAGCAGCTTCTTATTACTAAATCTCCTTTGCCTATCCCGCTATGCAGCTACTTTCTTACATACTTCTATCGACTCCACAACCACCACACCAAAGATAATCTACTAAGCCGCAATCCAATCTTACATATTGTATATTAAATTTGTAATTATATAAAGTCAATATATTACATTTTGAATTGCCTAAGGGAGCTAGTACAGCAACACGCAGTATCGAGTATCGTTTAGTATTCGCCGGGCAATAATGCTTACTAATGGCCCACTGATTTCGAATTTCCATTTAGGTCTAATTCGAAATTATTGACCATTCTAGCGCGATAATATCACATAATAATGTATTAAGTTAATTATTCTGAAATAATCTATATCTTCATATAAAATGTAACATATTACGATTATGCTTAAAACTACTTGTTGCGCTGTGGTTGGGAAGTTTAAGGTTTAAGTATACTTTTTTTCTGCTCTTGTCACTCTTTTTTATTTTATTTTAATTTAAAGCTAATTTGAAGCATGTTATTCATATAATTGAAGTTGTACTTAAGAGTTGCTGGATCAGTTCAAGTATTGGTCAATCCGGTGGTTGTGTTTCTAGTCCTTGTTTTAGGTGTCAATGTAATGCTTCGTAGTACGTATTTCTATGAGAGATACCCATCTTGGGGTTGTGATTGTACACATGGTACATTCTCAGTGTCCATGAAAGCTGTAATCGTAAATACAATAGATTATATCGAATATAAAAATAATAATAGCCTTCTTCGATAAATGGACTTTTATAAATGTAGAACAAATAAACATAATAAACAAAATATATTATGAAAATAAACAATACGGGATTTGAAACCAAGTCCAATATATTCGTCTTTAATGTTCAATATTATAATTTGTATATAGGTAGTATATTATTTATACATTACTATAGATAATTTTTGAGGCCCTCGTCGGAACAGCATCTAAATATAAGTATGACTGATGTGGGTTCAATTTCAAATCTGACAATAATATTACGAAATTACCCCGCTGTGTCAACAAGACAAAGCGCGGCGTTGAAATCCGCCAGTCCACGTGGAATGTCGGAAATTTGATAGTGCGTAGTGAACGTAGTGTCTTAACAGGAAGGTTCCCTATGCCCAATTATATGGATAACTCGGCGTAACCTACTTATGAAATATATCTGACAATGGTATCTGTGGGAAAATCATATGTCTTAAACTTGCAATAGGCATATACGATTTCGATGATTTTTTTTAATTAGAAATGTTCAGGAATGGTTTGGTACAAGTTTGGTTAGGTTAAGGAAAAAAAAACTTGTTCAAATTTATCCAAAATTTGAACAAGTTTTTCTTTTTTTTAAGATAATTATACGGTAATAGTCGGTGTCAATCCTACGATAACCTTACTATAATATCAAATTAATAAGCCTGTTTGTTCTACTTGGCACCGACTTCAAAATTATAAAATCATTCTTATTGTTTGTAGTCGGTTTTTCGGATTATAAATTATATGAATTGAATTGAATTATTAATTATTACTGAATTATTAATATTTTGTAATATACAAAGGAGTTAACTGATTTTTTTTTGTATAAATTAAGATTTTTTCTCTCTCATTAAATCAAAGGCCATCGTGGAGCAGAAGCACAAGGTTCTGACTGTAACATGGCGGTTGTGGGCTCGATGTCCTCTCGGGCAAATGAATTAAGTATTAGGCATTTATTAATATATTCATTTCTTGTATTACTAGGTTCTCTTTGCCATCCTTCTATGTGCGGGATACAGCGTGAAGCTGACTTATTATTTTTTTTTGTTACTTAACTTATACAAATTAATGTAACAATATGATTGCTTCGACCGATCGTGCCTCTACATCGTTTGTTCCGCGCTCTTGCTTACACACTTGGCTCAGGACGAACGTGACAATGAGTCATGCTTTTTCGTGCGTGCAGCCCACGTTCATCGACTTATAAGACGTTATCACGTCTATAATTGCTATATATTTCATACATATACGCTTCATAAATAATATATAGGTTAATTTATTACCTATTTAGGTTTTATATCCATTTTTAGTTTTACGAAACTCTATAGTTACCAGAACAACGACCAAAACTCGACCAGCCACTCTGAATAATTGAGTTCGTTCTTTGTGCAATGTTTGTATTTGTTCTGAAATACCACGAGCCTTTGTCGTTTTTAATAAAATTTCATGGATACTAAATATGATCCAGTTCTTTTTATATAAAAATGTCATTGAAACGTCGGAGTGCCTAAAGGCACGACGTATATGAGTTCGAGTTTTGATAATGTTTTTATTAAACTAAAAATAGGTTTTCGCTTTGTGGAAGATAAAGAAGTAAGAATAGTGTTGAAACACTCCGTCCTATATTTTTAGCACAATTTAAGAGATATTGCGTGTTTAGTGGCAGACATCATAGAAGCGGTTTATAGTAGAGTAAATTAAAAAAAATAAATCAGCTGCTCGCTGTATCCCGCACACAACAGGGTAGGCAGAGGGAACCTTGTGGGAAGACACTCCGTTCGCCACTTTCTGCCCAATTCTGGAGGCATTGCGTGTTGAGTGGCAAAACTCAACGCCGCACTTAGCCTCGACACCAGAGCGAAGAAATGGAAATGTAAATTTAAGTAAATATTTCATCTCCTCGAATGGGGATCGAACCCACAACTAGTCGGTTTTACAGTCACACTTCGTGCCACTGCGCCACGACTGGCCTCAAATATCCTTATAGTAGAGCGAAGGAATAAAAATTTAATTGTCCTGAATAGAAAATGAATTCACAACCGTCGCGTTTAATGGACACTATGTCGCTGTTCCACGACAGTTTCATGTAAATATTAAATTTCTTTTAAGACAGTAAATATAAAGCCTTAACGAAAATTATTACATAATTTAATAATAAAGAATTTATTAAAACTGGTTGATAGGTAATACGCTATAGTAATCAGATATTTTATGCTCTTGATATAATTATGTACAATCTAAAATCAAAATTTTTATACTTGTAGTATATTTATACTTGTTGTAAGTATAAATGAATATATTTTTACAGAACCACTTCTAATACCTATGCATTCTACTAATCTTGAATCCGCGATTCTCAAGTTTTTCAGAAGCAAATTTTAAGTTAATTTGCTTCTGAAAAACAAATTTTCAAATATAATACTTTACTTATAGTGCCCTGGATATTTAACAACGTCTTCTAAAGATGGATGACCTGAGAGCAATTAGCAATGGATCGGTGGTGAACTGTCTGCACTTAGTTTTTAACTGCCAGCGTTTTGACAACGCGTTAGTGAGTATTTCGAGAACAAAATTAAATTCCAAATTTAATGAGGCCAGTCATAGTGTAGGGGCAAGTGTGAAAATCGACTGGTTGTGGAATCGATCCCCACTCGAGGAAACGAAATATTTTTTTAAATTTTTATTTTCATTTCTTCGCTCTAAATGGAACGCGGCGTCGAGTTCCGCCACTCAACACGCCTTGCCTCCAGAATTCGGCAGAACGTGGGGAAAGTCGACGTGTCTTAACACTAGTTCCCTGTGCCTAACGTGCTGTATAAAATTAATTAAATCAGCTTTACAGCGTTAATCTGATTTAATTTATTTTAATTATAATAATATTTAATAATTTAATTAATTTGAATATTTTGTTAATTTCGTCTGTATCTCGCATACATAGAAAAGGAAGAAGAAGAAATATAAGATCCTAGTGTTAAGTCACTGTGTTTTTAAGACATTAAGACATTGCGTGTTATGTTGCGCAACTCAACGTCGCGCTTTGTCTTGACACCAGAGCGAAGAAATAAAAATTAAAATAAATATATGAAAATATTAAATAATAAATTTAAACATCTAAACGAAATTGTTTTTTTTTTTACTTAATTGTTATTAATGTAAGCTGTAGCGGCGTCATCGTTTGTCTTTGCTCCCGATGCGGACAGTTACTTTTCACTGCTGGCTGTCCAACAGACATGCGCACGGAGTTCTGCCTCAGTGAACGTAATTAGGTTGATTGAAAGTGTTAAGGGATGGTAAATGTATTAAAGGTATATTGCGTTTAGGGTTACGTGATAATATGGCTTTGAAAAACCCTTTTTGTCATTCATTCGTTCACTCACTGCGGTGGTGACTTAATGAATGTAATGTATTTGAGGTCGTCGTGACACAGGAACATAAGGGTGCGACTGTAAACGCGACGGTTATGGGTTCGATTCCCACTAAGAGGTTGCCCGTCTCTGGAAAACAGATAGAAAATCGTGGCATACAGTACCTTTCAACACGCAATGCCTTAAGAATTCGATTCGAGAATTGGTAATGATTAATGATGAACGAAGAGTAATTTTAGTACGAAACGCTTGATAGGAAAGTCCGATTCGGACTTGCCCGTTTTTTTTGGTTCACGCTGTAACCTGTGTATCTGCTATATACAGGTTACAGCGTGAAAACGTATAGGAGGTAGGCATAAGGAATATAGTGTTGTACTTCATTCTCCACCTTTGACTAAATTTCGGTATATCGCGTGTTGAGTGGCAGTACTTAACGCCGCTCTTTGTCTTGTTACCAGAGCGAGGAAATTTAAGTACCTCAGTCCATAGAACGGTCGCTTTCATTCAGCTGTGAAGCTGTACCCCTACGCAATGACGGCCTTAATTCTTTTCATCTATCACATCTATGTACCAATTTTCACAGCCACAGCTAAATCACCGCGTAAACCGCGAAATTATTGTCCACCGCATATTACAAGGGCTAAAATTAAACTAATGGATTTGAAACACGAAACAAATTAAATGATGAACGATTCAAGCCAAATTGAGTTGTCGTGCCCGTGCAGTTTCTAAAGCTTCTTGACCATAATATGCATTTTATATAAGATAATTAAAGTTAAGAAAAGTACTTATTTAGAAAACGTATAAAAATTTGAACGTAGCGGGACTCGAACCCGCGCCTCCTGGAAACCGACCAGGCGCTCTGACCACAGAGCCATACGTGGTATATTTTCGTCGTCGTCGTGGTATTATTTATAGTATTTATATTTTCCTAAGTGTGGATTAACACTTTAAAAGTGTTTAAAAATAAAGTTAAGAAAATATTAATTATATATATATATATATATTATGGCCTGTAGTACAGGAGTACAAACAGTGGAATCTGGAACCTTAGGAACCCTCTCGGAATATTACCCAAGGCCTTCACAAACGAATGTACTACAAATTACCACTACGGAATAAATGAATCAACACCACCCCACTTACAAATACGCTAGCTAGGGCACAAATTAAAAAAAAATCTATTTACAAAAATCACTCTCCCTCCACTCAAAACGGATACAATGCAGAAGTATAGAGGTACTCCAAAAGCGAATCTATTCAGATTATATTCTGAAGGAACGACCGAGCCATAATATTCAATATTTATAAGAACTGCGAAAGTATTACTTGAATTAATTAAATGGAAACCTCGCCATCCTTTGTTGACCTTCGCCGGTATAGAAAGGTTATTAAGAAATTTCGCAACGTCAGACCATTACTTTAAAGGAAATGGCTTATGCTGAAGTGCTTTGGTAAACTGCTTTTTAAACGAGGAAATTAGAAAAAAAATTGTTAGAAAAATGCAATTTTATTATAAAGTGTACGGATAACGGTCGATTTTTTTTTTGTATTTTTTATATGAATATTGAAGCGGAATTAGGATTTTTAAACTACTTAACTAGATATACAAATGTGCCATTTTCTAACATCTAAATTAGTACTAATTTTATTATGTTTTTCGTTCACTATTTATTTTTAAATTTGACTAGAAAGTGGATAATAGAGTGTCTGGACACTAGATATTCTGTGCAAAACGATTGTGTTTTTTGTGATTATGTTGTATGGAAAAAGGTGTTTTTTTATGTCTACACGTCTGCGTGAAGGTATCAAGCAGTAATTAATGTAATTTAGCAAGAAGTTGATTATTACAATACAAATATAGGATAAAAATTGATAAATTAAAATATTTATTTAGGTATTTTTTGGATAATCGTAAATTTCCATTTTCTAAAATTTCTAAAATTTTACATTCATATGCATCATTTCAGAACAATATACTTTATATAGTATTTTGTTTTTCATACAAAAACGTATATTTCTAATTCTATTCTATCATTTCCCAGTTATTTATGATTACAAACGTAGTATGAGGCCAGTCGTGGCGCAGTGGCAAAAAGTGTGACTGTAGAACCGACTGGTTGTGGGTTCGATCCCCACTCGAGGAGATGAAATATTTACTTAAATTTATATTTCCATTTCTTTGCTCTGGTCTCGAGGCAAAGCGCGGCGTTGAGTTCTGCCACTCAACACGCAATGCCTCCAAAATTCGGCAGAAAGTGGGGAACGGAGTGTCTTAACACTAGGTTCCCTCTGCCTACCCTGCTGTGTGCGTGATATAGCGTGAAGCTAATTTAATTTAATTTTCCAAACGTAGTTTACATCTAACGTAGCTACTTTTTCATAAACAAGATTTTTTATAATTAAAGAATATATCAAACTATTAATGCCAATTAAACCACAAACTGCTCCAAAACTTTACTTTGTTAAACCGATTTAATTTAATTAACTGACTATCTATATAAATGCTACGGTTGTGGGTTCGATTGCCACTTGAGGGAAATACTTATTTACATTTCCTTGTTCTAGTAGTGGTTGAATTTCGCCACTCGATATACAATAACGCGAAAATTGAGCCGCCCACAGGAATATAATGCTTCTTTACCTTAATGTTGGGTTCCCTCTACTTATCCTGCTATATTCGGGATACAGCGTTGAGCTATAAAAAATAATAAACAAGCTGTAGCTATATATAAATCAAAGAATTTCTAATTCTATTTCATCGTTACCTTAGTCTATATCTGTAAGTAAATCACAATTTTTATAGTCAATTCGACTATAAACGTGGTTTACATCTAACGTGGCCGTCTATTCACAGCCATTGGAGAATTCAAGAATATTTCAAACTATTAATACTAATTACACCACAAACTGCTCCAACATTTAGCTTTGTTAAACCGATTCAAAACATCCGAAAGTCGATTTCAGTAACAATAAAACTGTCTACCTTTTATAAACAAAAGCGCGATTGTAAATTACGCACAGCATCCATCACCCGGGTCCGTCCGTGCCACAATAACGCGGTTGACTTCATCTTCGAATAATTCCCTTTGTTCTTTACGGATGGCTGATGCCTGTTTTTTGTATGGTACAAGTAGTGTGTGTGTATGATTATATGTGAATATTTTGTTTTTGAGTTAAATATAAAAATCAGTTTCACGCTGTATCCCGCACACAGCAGAGTAGGCACTCCCTGTGCCTTCTCTGCTGTGTGCGGTAACACGTAGTGTTAAGACACTCCGTTCTCCGCTTTTGAGGGGATTGAACCCGCAACCAGTCAATTTTACAGTCACTCTTTGTGCCCCTGCGTCACGACAGTCCTCCAACATTTTATTTTGAATTATATATTTAATGCTGGACATATGGATTCTATCCCCATTTATAAATATACATAATTCACTATGGAATAAAAAATTCGACAAAATACTAAAAAAAAATGTTTATTCCAAATAAACGCAAATTTTATAATTTTAGATCAAAAGGGTTATATGGACACAATTTAGCCAAATTGTATAGAACACCGCCAGTGTGAGTACATAAGTTATAGATCTTATGCTGAATCCACTCTTCTCCAAATCGGTCGCTGGAATAACTCGTGTCGTAAAATATACAATGTATCTGAGTCTTCAGGCGAGGACGGTTGTTTTCATCTCATTCAGGCGAGTTAAGCGTTGTCGCGTACGTACGTCTTAGCTTTTTCATGATCGGAGTTACTGCTGGATATCACGTCTCTTCAGCACTGGCTAGAACTGCCCTCGATATCCTTTCTATTATCACAGCGGCTTCGAAAGCCGCGTCATCATCCGCGTCCAGGTTCGCTTTCACGATTTTCTCTTAATAGCAAAGAATCTCACAATTGCAAACTGAGGACAATATATTTTGTCTAGGCATCTGTAAACAAATAAAATATTCAAATATCATATTTGTGTGTTATATGGGCCCCGGGTCCATAATGCAAGGAATAGGAGCGAGCCAAATTATTAATATCATGGAATCTATTAACAAGCCTTTTGAATATTATGTATATTTATTTACCTTTTAAAATTCTCTAGGATAATGTTAATTAAACATATTATCGAATTTCTTGTAGCTATGAAAGGATTTGTTGAAATAACAGTAGTATATTAAAAAGTTTTGACGAGCGCAGTATTAGTCGTAAAACACAGTACTGCGCTGCCTACTCTCATTTTTTTTGTATATTTTTAATATTGTTTTATTAAAATTCCATTTAAAAAAAAAAATCACTGGATGGAGTGATTCTAAACCGCAAATATTAAAGGGGGTCACGATACCTTCGGCCGCCACAACTCCACCACCACCACATTGCACAAATTTGTTATACTTAATTCATTATCTTATCATGCCATGTCAACGGTAAGAGAACACGGGTTTCAATCCCGTTAAAATTTTAATAGATTTTCTAAAAAAAAATATATAGAAATGGAATATAATATTTAAAAAAATGACTATTTACTAAAACATTTAGCTCAAATCAGAATTTTACTAGATACCAACCAGAACTTGCACCAAACTTCAACGGCCGTACATCACCGCGTGTCGTTAAGGGCAGGAGGTGGTCCGATAAATCAGGAGCCGTCGTCTCCGCCGCTCGCACGCCCACTAATGTGTATGATAATGAATGAGATCATGCAATACTTACTTGGATTTCTTTGACAGATAATACGATTTTTAATTAGATTTTTTTCTGTTTCACTTATGCTAGGTTGTTGTGGTGAAGAGATACAGCATCTGATTGTAACATTTCGTCTTGAGTGTTAAAATCTACGGTGTGATTTGTCTTGGTACCAAAGCGAGAAAAAAGTTATACATCGAGTGGAATTGCAATCAAACCAAAGTAAAACAAAAATATTAATTTCATGCTACATTAATATAAATAAGTAAATTAAATTAGCTTCACGCTATATCCACACATAGCAGGGTAGGCAGAGGGAACCTAGTGCTAAGACACTTGAGGCCAGTCGTGGCGCAGTGGCACAAAGAGTGACTGTCAAACCGACTGGTTGTGGGTTGGATCCCCACTGAAGCAGATGAAATATTTACTTAAATTTATATTTCCATTTCTTTGCTCTGGTGTCGAGGCAAAATGCGGCGTTGAGTTCTGCCACTCATCACGCAATACCTCCAAAATTCGGCAGAAAGTGTGAGTACTGAGTGTCTTAACACTAGGTTCCCTCTGCCTACCCTGCTCTGTGCGGAATATAGCGTGAAGCTAATTTAATTAATATAAATAAATACAAAATATTTCCAATATTTGCAAAACAATTCAAAACAAACTGCAATCATTAAAATTATACGATTGATTAGAGATGGTAAGCAGATTAACGTATTTAAATAATTAGGCAGCAAATATTGATATTGACATCAGCGTATGTCTGTCTACATTAAGTCCACTGTACACATTTTAATAGATATTGTAGTTTTAGGAACCTCGGAACCTAGTGTTAAGACAATTCCGTTCCCTAATTTCCGCTGAATTCTGGAGGCATTGCCTTTTTAGTGGCAAAAGATATCACTACGCTTTGCCTCCTTACCAGAGCAAGGACAATAAAAATATTTTAAAAAAATAATAATTTTCTCGTGTGGAAATCGAATCCACGACCTGCCACGTCTACAGTCCTAAAAATGTAAAAAAATCAGAGACCAAGTAATAAAATCATTTATCCTGTCACATCTCAACAACAATGCAATCTATCACACGGGTGCATTAATTCAGACAATTGTAGCTCGAACTGACGTTGTTTTAGGCACGTACTGGCGAATTGCCAAAGCTGATTCGAAGTCCGATACTTCGTTTACAGGTTTAATTGATTTATTGGGCCATCGGTATAAATAGTTTGTAACTTTAGATGGGAGTTTTAATTAAATATTTTTATTTGCTCACCGGTTTTTTTTAATATTTTTAAAGATGATAAAATATGTCTGTTTTGCATTGCAACAAAATATTTTAAGAAAACACATCATTGAGACGATCCTTGATCCTATGATGATTCCACCGGTCTCAAAACGCGACCTGTACCCACGTGTCGAGGTACGAGAGTGCAAAGGGGAATGAGTCTCGAACTCCGAGTCTGAGTCATATAATATCTTATTTGTTTAGCTTCACATTTGTTTTGCATATAGCAGGCTAGTCAAAGGGACTTTTTGTTAAGCGTTAAAGTAATGAGCTTTCAGCTGTATCCCGGCAGAGTAGGCACAAAAAGCAGATACAGAGAAACTTAATGTTAAAACACACTGTTCCCCATTTTCCGACGAATTCTGGGGGCGTTGCGTTATAGTGGTGGAACTCAACGTCGCGCTTTGCTTCGACATGAAAGCGCAGAAATGGAAATATAAATTTAAGAAATATTTTAATAACTCTCGTGGGGATAGAACCCACAACCAGTCGCGTTTACAGTAACAATTTGTGACAATAATGATAGTAATGAAATCCTTTAGATATAAAATAACATTAACGCACATTGCATCGACAACAACATATACTAAATCGTGGCGTAGTAACTATTCGCCCTGTACGGGATTCGAACCCATGCATCAATGCCAACTAGACATTGACGTATAGGGTGAAAGATCAATACCAGTGAATTACTCTGAACTATGCCACTCATGTTCTGATTTCTTTATTTCTCTTCAAATTCATATATCTCTCACTTATTATAATAAGTTAGAAGGAGAGTTAACACACTCAATTTTATAGTTTCCGTTTATTTTTCAATGTGAAGCCTTGTGGTTAATAAGTAACGTTTGATATTTTTTTTTATATAATCCGTCCATCTGTCCGTCTGTCTCTAGGTTGTTTTTCATGAACCGTGATAGTAAGACAATTGAAATAGTTACAAATTATGTAATCCTCTTGCCGCTACAACAGAAAATACACAAAATATATAATCAAATAATTATTAACGAGAGCTCTCGTACAGCAAACAAGATTTTTTGCCGTTTTTATAGATAATGAAATATGTGGTACGAAACCCATCGTGCACGAGTCCGACTCGCATTTGCTTAGTTTTACTTGTTGTAAGAAGTATTTTTTATTATATATATATATATATATATATATATATATATATATATATATATATATATATATATATATATATATATATATATATATATATATATATATATATATATAATATTTTAAACCCATATTTGAGTTAGTCTTGTAGAAAAAAACGCTGCTTTTGTGAGCGTAATGTATCAATAGTAAATACAATAATTCTTACATATTTTTTTCATAGCAAAAAGCAAATGATAAGAAGGACTACTTAGTTTCAGTACATGCACTGAAAATTTACAGTCTCAGGAGATTACACATGGAATGTCGGCCTTGAAGATGAAGGTTCTTGTTCACACGATGTTTCAAACCACTAAATTATAGCGCTCAGTGAAATTCTTAGGAAGTAAATTATTCACTAATAACATAAGCTGAAATAATGAAAATAAAGCAAATTTCAAAATTTCTTTAAGATATATTCAGCTTCACGCTGTATCCAGAACACAGCAGAGTAGGCATAGGGAACTTAGTGTTATAACACTCCGTTTCCCACTTTCTGGCGGATTCTAGAGACATTGCGTGGTGCGTGGCCGAACTCAACGCCGCGTTTTGCCTCGACACCAAAGCGAAGAAATAGAAATATAAATTTCAGTAAATATTTCATCTCCTCGAATGGGGATCGAACCCACAACCAGTCGGTTTTAAAAAGTCGGTAAATGACTTTTAAGATATATTGAATTTTTTTAGCTTTTACGCTGTAAATACACTCCGTTTTCATTAGGACACTTCCGTTTCCCACTTTCCGCCGAATTCTGAAAGCATTGCTTATTAAGCGGCGGAGCTCAACGCCGCGTTTTGCCTTGTTACCAGAGCGAGGAAATGAAAATATTTAATGTTTCATTTTCCCAAGTAGGAATTGAACTCACAACTTTTAGCCACGTCACGACAGGCCCCTTCTAGTGCTTGTATAACAAATATAACACAAATGACATTAGACATTCAGTGCCAGACAGAACACAACTCGGTCTCCAGGGCTAAAACTTTAATTGAAAATGGTCACACTTTCAAACAAGTCATCTAACTTTGTAGATTTCTAAGACTGATATTTTCTTGGTGACCAGTACTATGAAGTCATGGTAGAAGATAGCATTTATTTAGTAGACAGTTTTTATAATATTTAATTAGAGAACGTATAAAAATCTAAACGTAGCGGGATTTCAACCCGCGCCTCTAGGAAACCGTCCATAGTCCACGTCCACCAGACGGTTTTCCAAGAGGCGCGGATCATATCTCGTTCGTTCTAATTTTTATACGTTTTCTAAGTATTTTTTGTTTTCTATGTGTCGAACAACACTGTAAAAATGTCAAAAACGTTTTACGCATATTGCGAAATAGAGAAAATTTTGCCAAGCTCGCTAACAACATAAGTTGTAACAAGCGTATAAGAATTTCGACGTAGCTTGGCGAGAACGTATGGCTCAGTGGTCAGAGCGCCTGGTCGGTTTCCAGGAGGCGCGGGTTCGAGTCCCGCTACGTTCAAATTTTTATACGTTTTCTAAATAAATATTTAAATTTTCCTAAGTCTGGATTAACACTTTAAAAATGTTTAAAGATATTCAACTTTACAATTTTTGGGCAGAGTTTTAACTCTTACTCTTCTCCCTTTAGGCAGAATCTAATGTTATTACATTTGCCCTACCAATCGAGCTCATGTTCGAGATTTTAACGTAATTATAATAGTTTTAATATAATGTGTGAATGTTTAATATAATGTGAAAAAATATACATTATCATTCCCTAAGTAGGATTTAAACCCATAACCTCTACTTTGTGCCAGTACTGAGTCATACGTGTAAGTAAGCTATATACATATTTCTGTATAAAAATATTATTTATTTTGTATAATTTTATATGCTTTTAACATATACAATTATCTACTTATTTAAGAAATAGATTATAAAATATAAGTACTTTAATCAACAAGAAATGTTCAAAGAAAATAACTT
Organism: Heliconius sara; assembly: GCA_917862395.2. NCBI lineage: Eukaryota > Metazoa > Arthropoda > Insecta > Lepidoptera > Nymphalidae > Heliconius > Heliconius sara. Next base: position 10,071,083 of record OU860787.2, read on the forward strand.
TGTATCCCAAACGAACTTTTAGATTTAAATATAAATATATAAAATTGGTCGTACATCGTTAACGAGGAAAAATGGAAAGTAAACTTCTTAACTCAATAAGTCTTTATTTGTTATAAATTTTTAAGTGGCACTGCTCAAAATTCTTTTAATAAGTCCATCATTTTCCTTTTTGGTTTTTTTTTATAAAAACTAGTCTAATAAACTTCTTTAGTTTAATTTAGCTACTACTAGCTTTCATTTACGGAATATAAATAAAGTAAGTATGATTCTAAATACACTTTTAAGTGCGTGTTAATGGACTATACATTTATTTTTATAGGATTAATCTCAAGAACTACTGTTCCTGAGATTAGACCTTTCAACTAAACAAATTCAAAAGGTGAAAATAATTTAAGGCAACATTCACATCTTATCATCGTCTGTTTGTTTGTTGAACTTGATAGGCTCAGGAAGCCGCTAGTCGTTCGTCTAAGTCTAGTCAGGCGGAAGGATAAAGGGTGCAAGCTTGTGACTATAAGAGCGACGAGTATGGATTCGATTCCCACTCGGGCAAATGAGATATTTAATACTTTCATTTTCTCGCCCTTGTTACAACAGGCAAAGCTCGCCTTTGAGTTTCACCACTCAACACGCAATGTTTCCAGTATAAAAATCCAGTACTACTAAAATGTAAAATAGAGTGTCTTGGCACTAAGTTTCCAGGTTCCCTTTACCTGTTCAGTGCGCCTACAGTGTGAAGCTAGAAGCCTTAATCTATCTACATAATAAGAGGAGAAAGTCAAACAAAAATGTCAACAATAACAGTAAATATCAGCTTCACGCTGTATCCCGCACACTGCAGGGTAGGCAGAGGGAACGTAGTGAAAGACACTCCGTTCCCCACTTTCTACCGAATTCTGGAGGCATTGCGTGTTAAGTGGCAGAATTCAACGCCGCGCCTTGCCTCGATACCAGAGCGAAAAGAAATGGAAATATAAATTTAAGTAAATATTTCATCTCCTCGAGTGGGGATCGAACCCACAACCAGTCGGTTTACAGTCACTTTGTGCCACTGCGCCACGACCGGCGCTTTAAATATCCTTTTATAAATATTTAAAATGAACCAATAGAGCTAGCAGTAAGCATCTAATACACTTAAAAATAAAATCCTTAAAGGCTACTAAGGAGCTAGTGGAGAAATGTCTCGGTGTTCCAATTAATAATTCCCTGTTTGGAGTGAAGCCAACTCTAACCGCAAGTTGAACGAGGGATGCCATTTTAGATGCGATTTCTGTTTAAAAAGCAAACTCGTTCAGAAATATTATAATCAGATTTGAATATTTTTTAAGAACTATTTATGCAGGAAAGAAGGATTTTATGACAAGCGTTTATAAGGTTGACTTAACTATGTAATTTTATGACTGTGTAAAAAAATGTGAACAACTAGATTTCATACAATTGTTTTTTTTAGCTGCACGATGTATCCAGAACACAAGGGGGAGTAGACAAAGATAGTCTGGTGTTAGTATACTCCATTTTCCGCTTAATTTTCGAGAAGTGTTGAGTTGCGGAACTCTTTTAGCAAAGAGAATAAATAAACGTAAATCATTGTTTCCATTGGGAATTGAACCCAAAATCGTTCCATTTACAGTCACGCGCTGTACTCCTGCAACACAACGGAACTGCCCCATAAAAAGTTGTACGTACTTGCATTTAAACCACTTCCGTTTTAGAAATATTAAAACTAATGTTAATGAACGTAACATAAAACCAGTGCACATTAAGTTTAAAAATCACTCGAGTGCGCTTGAGATTAAGCTGAAAATCTAAAGATACAGCGAAATTCTTGCCAACACAGAGTGCTCCTCGCCCACTACACTATTCTTTGTCCCAACTCGAAACTAGGACAATGGTCTTTAATTTCTCGTTTAACCTAATTTTTATTTATGAATTTTTAATTTTGTGAAGAAATTTTTACTTGTTTAATGATGTAAGAGTGCACACTAACGATGTAGTGAGATTTGAACATGCTACTCTCCAATCGCATGTTTTGTCGTTCAGCTATTAGTTGATACGTTAATATTAAATTCTATGCCATACTCGATCGATGGCCTTTGCCATATCTACTAGAGATAGACTCACTAAACTAAACTGATAAAGTAACTGCCAGGACCTCTCTCTTGCTCTTGATAGCTACAGCCCATCAGTGGATTAAGTAAGCCAGAAGATCACAGGTGGAGTGACTAAGGCGGAAGCCATATTGGTGATCATTGATCAAATTGATATCTGTCTATTCTGATATGTGCAGAATACTGTGTGGAATAAAAACATACATCAAGACTGGAGATGACACTAAAAATTTTGTATAAGCAAATTAAAATAGTCGCTAATGAAGTATTCGATGACGTTATATTCAAGAAAGAAAATCACATACAGTAATCCTACTAAAATTGCTATTTTATTTAAAAAAAACGCATTATTATACGAAGAAGTAATATAAAATCAACTGAATGACAAAAACATAAATCATAAAATATATTAAACAACGTAAATTGGCCTCATATTAAGCGCGTTCCGGGTAACCGTCAAATATAAATTGGTCCGTTTCGGTCTCCACATTACGTATTTTATGTATATTTTAGTAGGACATTAGGGCCAGTCATGGTGCAGGGGTGTAACTGTGAACTCAACAAGTAGTGGGTTCGATTACCACTTAAGAAATGAAGTAATTATATTTACATCTATTCGTTCTGGTTTCGAGGCGAAGTACGGCGTTGAGTTCTGTCACTCAACAATCAATGCCTCCAGAATTTGGTGGAAAATAAGGAACGGAGTGTCATAGGACTATGTCCACTCTTCCTACCCTGCTGTGTGCTAAAAAAGAAAGAAGAACGATTATGGATCATTTGAGTCCTTTTCAAATTGGTTGGGTGTAAGCACAATAAATGGCATGAGGTCACGTGATTAGACAATTTGTCGTAACGCCTAAACGATTATACGTTATCATTAGTCATGTTACCACCTTTGATAGCGTCGTTACTAAGTCCATTGTAAAATTTATGACGCCTCATTCCGAGGCTTTCATATAAGAAATAATTAAAGTTAATGGTTTTTTGGTGTTTGGATTCTTTTTTTCTTTATATTTATGTGTGTGTCGTATTATGTATGGATATGCTTATTTTTTATTTGTTAGCTGGTATTATAGGTATTTTGGAGTTACTTTGAGCATGATTTAGGTACCTTTTATCTAATATTTTATCTTAAACGCGACAGGTTGTGTGGGTTTGATTTCCACTTGAAGAAATGAAATATTTAATATTTTTATAACCTCATTCTCGTAACGAGGCAAAGTTCGGCATTGAGTTCCGCCATTCAACAACAAATTTCCTAAGAATTCGGTGTAAAGTGGAACGAAAATGTCTCAATGGAGAAACTAGTGCTAAGCCCTAGGTTCCCAGGTTCCCTCTGCCTAACTTATTATGCGCTGGATATAGCGGGAAGCTAAAAAGAGTCATTACAATATTGTTCACGTAATTTTACAGTCGGATTACTTAAACGTTAATCTATCTTTTTGGTTTAATCACATTAATGTATTAAGCATTCTAAGTAAGCCAACACTTATTTATAGCTCTTTGAAGTATCAAGTTCCTAATTATATTTAAATTCTAAAATAACCAAAAATATACAATCTTTATATAGATAATGATATATTTTAACTTAACTGGACAAATTGTTAAGACACTATGTTCTCCAACAAGGCATTGCGTCTTGAGTTGCGGAATTTAACACCGCGCTTAGTTTTTTTATTAATAATAATAACTCCTTTCCCCGTTGTGAGAATTGAATACACAACAGTCGCATTTGCAGTTCGATGTGCCGTTGAGCCACGTCAGGCTCAATTATTATGTATTTGATTAAATTTTTTGACGCGATAAAGTCTTATATTTGGTGAAGGTGGAACGTGGACGCACGAAACAGTATGACTCATAGTCACGTTCCGCGTGAGCCCTGTGTGCAAGTGAGAGCTCGGAACAAACGATAGAGATGCTCTTCATTTAGGCTGAATGACGCGACGACTCGTGGTGACTACGATATCCATTCATTTTTACATATAATTTATAAAAAAAATAAAAAAAATATTTTTTACAGACAGCCAGTTTTTTACTTATTTAATTGTGTCATTACGCTACAGAATGTAAAAATCCAAAATAAAAGACCGACTTATCAATAAAAACGCACTATAATAAACAAACAAAAATTCCACAAAACTTTGAAACTTTTCAAAATAGTCCCTCCATTAGATTTTTTTTTAGGCACTTTCTTCTGTCTTTTGTTTTTATTTAGGAGCTGGTTGTTTGATAAGAGTTGTATCATTCCTTCCATGGTTTCTTTACAAGTGGGCAATATTTGATTCGGTGGTAAAGCGAAGCCGTGTTTACCGTCATCGCGCAGTTCAAATGTAAGTACATAGCTGAAAATAAATTATTTATATATGATAGTAATAATTTATAGGTCTGAAGCCAGTCGTGGCCCAAGCCGGGGACTGTAAACATAACAGGTTTCAGGTTTGGTCCCCATTCAAGAAATTTGAATTTTAAATATTTTTATTTCTTGATGCCTCAATAATTTGGCAGAGACTGAGCAACAGAAGTATCTTAATGGAAATAGAGTGTTGAGACACTGCGTGTCTAGTCTAGGACACTTCCGTCTAATACAGTATGGTTCCCACTGCCTACCGTGTTATATGCGGGAAATAGCGTTAAAAAAAATCCTTAGTATTTTGTGGATTGCGCAAGCGCATATCGTAATAAATGGAGAGTAGCCCAAAGTTGATTCTGAGACTTGCTAAACAAATAAGGACTAATAAATAGCAGTTTTGAGTCGAAAATAAATATATATTAAAACTTACGGCACTTTAAATTCTTTCTTTGCCCAACAACCACTAACACCAGATGTTAGGTATCCTGTACAGTAAAATTTGGTATGAGCTGACCTTTTTCGTGGCGGTAATTATTTACTAACTTATTTAAAAAGTAAGGATGGAAATTCACAAAAAATTAACTGAAAGTAGAGAACGGAGTGTCTTAATAGTTGGTTCCTTCCATCGATCATACTGTACGGGGAAAAGAGTGAAGTTTTTTTTTTATTAAAAAGAATGAAAATAATATATAACTCATATATAAATAGCTCTGAAATACTAACTATTCGAAGAATTTCATACAAAATACATACCAACAGTATCGTAAGCGGTACCAACACTGTATTTGGTTCCATATTTTTGCGAAATGCGTTTTGCTGCTCGTCTGCCTATAACGAACTGCAAAGAAACTCAAATATTTTTATATTTGCTTGCTGTAACCGTAAACGTGACGGTTATAGATTCGATTACTATGGAAGGTGAATAATTTTCAATTTCTTATTCTGGTAAAACAACAAAGCGGCGATAAATTTCGCCACTCAAAACGTAGTCTTGAAAACTGGGCCTTTATATATTATGAATATTATACCTTTATGTATATGAAATTGTTCCGCAAAGAAAGGTGAAATTTGGCATATATATATACGATAAGATGGGCGGGGGGAGCTAGTTTAACTACAGGAACAGGTAAAAACAGGATTTCATAATTCATTTCCTAGAGTCCACGCAATCAAAGATGCTACCGATTTACTAGTCACCAATAATATAAAAGACTTACAACTTCATCAAAATTTTCTTGATGCTTTGCTGAGTTGGCGTATGGTATGATAATATACTGTCCATACGAATGAAATGCCAAATAATATTTCAAATTTTGTTTATTTTCTCTAATAAAATTTCCCATAGCTGAGCTTTCCGCTTCAGAGAATGCTGAAGGTCCACAGTACACTTCACTTTTTTTAGAGGAACTGACACCAACCGCTATTAAATAATGAAAAACGTGATTTTAATCCACCAATCAATCAATCCTAGAGATGAGACCAGTCATGGCACAGGTGTACAAGCGTGGTACTGTAAACGCGACATGCTGTGGGTTTGATTCCCACTCGAGAAAATGAAACATTTAACATTGTCACGCTCTGGTAAAGAGGAGGAGGAGGAGTCGAGTTCCGCCACTCACGTGGAGATGCGCCACGACAGGCCTCAAAAAAGATGCATAACGACAAGATTTTATTTACATTACATACTAACTTCCAAATCCAATATCGAAATTTCTATTAATATCTACACCTCGAGAGTTTTTTCGGTACAAGCGGTCCTGAAATATTAAGTGGTTAAAAATATTATAAATTAATAATATAAAGTAAAAAAAATTACTGAAAAACACGTTTGTCTACATCAAGTGCTGTAAGTGCCATGGAACGTACTCTGAGTTATAAATTATGTGAGCTTCAACTCTGTGAGTGATTTACTAGTTACCCATAAAGAATTCCACTATTCAGGTCCTCGTTCGATTACCAAAACCGCTCAAAATGGCGTACCGTGGGGCTGATAACTATAGTTGTGAATTCAAATACCACTCAGGGCACAGAATGAGTTCCGCCACTCAACACGCAACGTTTCATGTTCATATGGAAAATATAGAATGGAGTGTTTTGACACTAGGCAAAAATTTATAATACTATATATACTCGATTAATCACGTTAAAGAATTTAATTTAAAATCAATAAACTTACCTTTAGATGAGTATGTTCATAGCCATCAGGGTTAAGTACTGGTACGAAGAACCATTCGTACGACTCCGCGATATTTTTTAAGGCAGTATTTTCATTTGCTGTCAATATACGATGCAAAAAATATGTCACAAAAGCTATGGATATCCACTCCCTAGCGTGGATACCGCCTTCCACTATCACTTTGGGCCTAAAAATTATAAAGATGAAATCGCTGTGACGTACGGAGATAAACAGATAGACAGACAAGAAGAATTAATAAGGATTCCGTTTTTCTCCATTCTCCTACAAAACTCTAAAACGGAAACGTTTCAATACTTTTTTGAGTAACAGTAAGCTAGTAGTTGTAGGTTCCGTTCCTAAACAAATCAATTAATTTCATCTTTTTCGCCCCGCGAATAAGACAAAAGGCGGCGTTAAGTTTTGTCATTCAAAACGAGGAAGAAAATGAGAAACGGAGTAATTTACGACTAGGTTCCCCTCTACCCTACCCTCGGGATATAGTACTAAGCTATCAAAAAGAACCTCCAAATGAAGCTAGCCTAAAACTAATCATTAAAGCACATTTTTATTGAAAATATTTACTTGGTAGTCGTTCGTCCCATATTAATTCTAACCGCTAATATTTCACGTTTCTCGTACGTCCTCCCTATACTTTGCAATTGCATCACATTATCATATGTATCGCTCAAATCCTTTAACCATTCGTAAATATCCTCCAACCGGTAGTAATTAGTCCAATCGAATGATTCCATATTACGACGAATGTAAGTTTTGACTGTTTGCATGTCAAATGAACTAAAATATAGTAAATATATAAATATATATATCAACATTTTATATTATTAATAGACTTTTTTGCTTGACTTAGGTAGTTCTTAGAGATATATTGTACTGTTTATTGGCGAAAAATGGTTCGATTTCCACCTAGGGTAAAGAATTATTTTCATTTCGACGCTCTGTGAACAAGAAAAAAACGGCGTTAAGCTCCACCACTGAACACGCAATATCTCGAACTTGAGGTGGGAATTGTGGGAGGGATACAGTACAAGGCTATAAAAATATAAGTAAATATAGTATTAATTATAAATTGGCTTTAAAATTATTAAATAATAATTTCAACAACGTTAATTGAAATTATATACAGCTTATTAAACTTATTACTCTGTTCACGAAATTTTAAACGATCAACTTCCGGATATAATATGACTTAAATTTCATACAAAATTGTATTGCATTGTAAAATAATGAATAAAATTTAAAAGTGACTGCAGAAGTCTCCTTGAACGAATAATATTTTGGGCTTAAATTGAATTCTCCTGAGTAGAAAGCGAATCCATAGCCACCGCAACCCCTTTATTCATAAAAAAATAAAAGATTAAAAAAAACATTACTTATTATGTAAAATGACACTCAACTCAAAACTATAAATAAAAAGAAAGTGCAGCATACTTTCAGTAAATAAAGAAGAAGAAGAAGAAGTTGAAGCAGCGGAAGGAATAGGTATAGATCTCTCACCTTTGAATATCTTCAATCAGAGTTGACAAATAAATGTTCTGTAATTCCGCATTTTGCAGAAACTTTTCTTTCATATCAGGTGGTATAAGGAATTCCACAGGCTTTTTAACCTGACTTGGAAATCTCCAATAGTTAGCATTGTATGCATCATCCAGATCTAATAAGAACTCGACATCTTCTTTTCTCACTGGAATAGCTCTATATAGTGTATAGTTATAATATTTCTTTGAAACACATCCATTTAAATAAACAATAAGAATTATAATATAAATTATATTCATTTTTATTCTCGTTAAATTTAGATAATAAAAAACGGCCTTCTAGAGTCCACATTTTGTAACAAACGTCAATGGTTAAATTATGACAATGGCAGCAAAAAGTTTATTAATATGTAGGTTTTACACTCCGAAATTGTAGTTTTTTTTTTTTTCAAATTAATTCAAGTTATTTTCAAATTATATATAAGTTTTTTTCAAATTAATTAAAATTACCATCTACCGCTAGCCAGTCGTGGCGCAGTGGCACGGAGTGTGCCTTTAAAACCGACGAGGAGATGAAATATTCACTTCAATTTATATTTCCATTTTTTCGCTCTGGTGTCGAGGCTAAGCGCTGTGTCGAGTTCTGCCACTCAACACGGAATGCCTCCAGAATTCGACAGAAAGTGGGGAACGAAGTTTCTTAACACTAGGTTCCTTCTGCTTGCCCTCCTGTGTGCGGGATACAGCGTGAACCAAAACAAAAACAAAAAATCTACCTACCTAAATTTATAAATGTAAGAATTTTTTATTAAAGCGTGTGAATTTAAGTGCGACAGGTTCAATTTCGTATTTGAAAAATTAAATATTCACTCTTTTCATTTCCTCGCTCTGCTAACGAGACAAAAATGAAACGTTGAGATCCGCCTCTCAACACGCAATGCCTTCAGCATTCGATAGAAAGTGGAGAACGGCAGTGTCTAAATGGAAACGGACTGTCTTAATACTAGGTACCCAGGCTCCCTCTGCTTCTCTATACAATATTGTATTTTTAATAATTGAATTTTTTTACGCATAAATTTACTTTTAAATAGTAATTTATCTATATATTATTTACTTAAAAAAAAGCGATTAATCTATTTTATTAACATTTTTATGGGGCCACCACTAAAACCAATTCATAATTTCATTGAAACCACAAAAAGAAAATAAATAACTCTTTGACTTTGTAGACTAAAACAAATTGAGTATTGAAATTAATCCTCACAATCTTAATCCTGTCTGAGCCTAAATATAATAAATCAAAAATTGATATACATAATATCATGATAAATTTATTATATTCCAAATTGATATAAAACAATAATAGGTAGAATGATAGGTGAAGAGCTTCTAGTTATCTCCGCTCTACTAAATAACTCTCTGCCAACGTGTCTGTGCCTGGCTGTCATTACTTCGACGAGGCCCACTAGGGCTTCCCTGCACGCTGGCAAGATCTGATCTGCTGGTAAAGCATGCCCAAATGTGCCGTTGTCACGAAGGTAAAAGGACATCACGTGTCTGAAACAATGTAAAATTTTAACTTCTTTAGAAATGGAGACCGCAATTATATTTTAATTTTTTTTTCATTTTATAAATCTAATAGATAATGTGGGTCGTTAAGTTCCGCTAACCTTTCAAAAATCAATGGAATGTCTGGCGGTTGTGTCTTAATTGGAATGGATTGTCTTAAAACTAGACTTCCAGATTCTTCCTATCCTGCTCTGTGCGGGATACAGCGTGAATACGTGAAAAATGTATTATCGAGTCCGTAGGTATACTTATATAACAACATCACATACAAACATACATATATTTTAGCTCATATATTCATGCCTAATAAATTCTAATTATTCATTATAGTAATTAATATGTCGATTTCGTGTTCGCCACATCCATGTAGGTAAGTGGTACACACACGGTGAGCAAACATATTTGGTTAATAAGTTGTTTTAGGTTCAATACCTGTTTAAAGCTTATAATTTTAACATATTATATCGGCAAACTAATAATAATAATATATATATATATATATATATATATATATATATATATAATATATATATATCTATATATATATATATATATATGATATATATATATATATATATATAGTATCTATATCATATATATATATATAATATATATATATTATATCTATATATATATATATATTATATATAACGCTTTGCCTCGACATCTTATATTATTAGTATTATTAAATATTTCAAGTGCCTATAGAAAGTATATCATACGCGCGTGGAGCTAGCACGTTGCTTTGATAAGAGAAAAATTCTGTAGACATAATAGAATTACGTATCGTAAATTAGATCGTAAATAATCTTTAATTAATATTTAATCGAAAATATTTTTTTAAATTATTATTACTATGACTGTAAGCGTATTTAATTGTTGATGGCACAGTGATATAAGCGTGTGACTGTAGAGCGACGGAGGTGGGTTCGATTCCCAGTTATTTTCATTTCCTCGCTCTGGTAAAAGCGCGATGTTGAGTTACGTCATTCAACATACACTGGCTTGAAAAATTCAGGAGAAACGAGTGTCGGATTTTTGGCAGGAAATGGAGTTTTAACATTAGGTTCCCTCTGCCCTGCTATTTACGATATACAGTGTGAAGCTGAAAAAAAAAACGACTGTAATCGCAATTGTTACAAGTTTAAATTATTTTCATTATATTTAAATTTATTTCAATTATTTTCATTATTTCATTCGAATTTTAATCTGACGCGGGAAACGAAATTCTATGGAGATATTATGTTGTCTCTTTGTACTCTTTTTTGGACAGCATAAAGAATAAAGTTAAAATTTTTTATACATATTATGTACAAGAAAAGGCCAGACGTGGCGCAGGGGCACAATTGTGAATGTAAACGAAACAGGTTGTGGGTTCTATAACGGTTAAGCGTTAAGTTCCGCCGTCACCGTACGGAACGGAAGTATCCTAGCGGGAACGGAGGTCTTCAGATTCCCTCTGCGTACCCTGCTCTGTTTTATATACAAATTCAACGTGAACTTACTTTAATTTGTGTGTTTTCTTTACCCAAGATATGCTGTCACCAGAGGCTCTAAATCCTAAAATAAAAAAACATTATAGCTCTGTCTAACTTCAAACGAGTGGGAATCACAACCGTCACAGAGTTATACAATTCAATTCAAGATTTTCTGAATAAGACACCAAAATCAGATTAACTCATTAATTCAATCGATCATTCGGATAACTGTTAGCGGATAACAAAAACGGGCCAATGTCGAATTGGCCTCTTTACGTTAGCAATACCTAAAATCTGAACGAGCTCCATGATAGTAATATTTTTTATTAATTTCAAGTTTTTTCCGCATTCCATTTTAGGCAATTTGAGAGAAACATATTTTATCTTAAGAATATGTTCACTGCGCCTATCCCATTGGATATGGGATAAGGCGTGAAGCTGTACGTTTTTTTTCGCACATATCAGGACAGACGCAGAAGACCAAGTCTTAAGATTAATAGTTCTGCAACAATCGCAATATCTCAAAAGTTGGGGTAGAAAGTGCGAAACGGATTATCTACGTCACACGTCGACATTACGTTCCCTCTGCCTACCTCACTGAATGCGGGATACGGCGTGAAGCTATAAAACAACAACAATCACTCACCATCAACATCATAAACGGTACCAACGCGATACTTGACACCGTGCAATCTGTACATCTTCAATGCAGCCTGTTTCCCATAATTTTCCTGCAAAATAAGTTTTGAAATTCAAAACTCGTATGAATATTCCGCTCTGGCGTCCCAGTTTGCACAGGCGCTTCAATTCTGATACAATTCGATTTATTTCCTTAACGTGGACGTTTTTTTGTTCGTTGCGGAAATTAATAATTCTTTTGGACTATTGAAAATCTGATCGTGGACTGACTTTGTTATTGATTTGGCTTTTGAGTTAAAGTATATATAAAAAGTTATATACTTTTTAAATAGTTATTTTAATTAGATTCGTTTGTGATTTTAAAAGGAATGCTTAGTTATATCAAATTAATGACTATTTACGTGAAAAGAGTACAAAACCGCATTTTTACAATGATCTAGTAGTGGCTGATAGATAGCAGTAAGTAGTATAAGTCACATAAAAAAAAATCGCACCAAAATAATGCTTTTGGCCAGGCACAAACCAGAATAACGTCACGAAAATTCATCTCCATTTTGTACATATTCAAGAACACTGTACATCAGATGACGAACGCAAACAACATACTTCCTCAACATAGACTTTAAAAAAGTTTTAATATTTTAGTGATATATATTACTACATTATCGACGCGCCCAAGGAATTTTTTACAATGATGATTATATTAATATCATTTATTTTATTATACTTTTAGCTTGACTCTATAATATGCCAAATATACTCTATATAATTCTACTTTCACCCAATTTACAGGACGTGCATATTGAGTGGCGAAACTCAACCCCGCGCTTTGTCTAGATACCAGAGCGAGAACATATCCAGTCGTGATACCACCACCGCCACCACAACGGCCACAAATAATAACGTAATACAATTTATCTTCCTACAAATTAAAATACATAAGTAACCTATAATTCTATAGAATTAAGAACTCGATAAAATTGTATTTACAAAGAAAAGCCGACGGGCATTAAATTATTGTATCTAGAAGTCTCATATGCCCACCAATTTGCTTAATAGCTATGAAAGGCTTAAGGGGAGCGGAATAGCGAAGATGCATTACTATGATATTCATGGTTATGTCAACCATCATAAATAACATAACTAAGTTATGGCCTGTGGAATTTAACTGCAAGTTTAGTTTTAAGTTATGAGCGATTACGTCGTCGTGGAAATCATATTAATCTATTATTTGCAAATAATAGAATCTATTATTATAAGTAACTTAGTGTTAAGACACTCCGTTCCCCACTTTCTGTCGAATTCTGGAGGGATTTGGTATTCCAGTCGTGGCGCAGGGGCACAAAGTGTAAATGTGGGTTCGATTCCCACTCAAGGAGATGAAATATTTACTTAAATTTATATTTCCATTTCTTCGCTCTGGTGTAGAGGCAAAGCGCGGCGTTGAATTCTACAACTCACACGCAATGCCTCCAAGATTCGGTAGAAAGTGGGGAACGGAGTGTCTTAACATTAGGTTCTCTCTGCCTATCCTGCTGTTTGCGGGATACAGTGTAAAGCTGATTTATTTTATTTTATTTAATTTTATAAATTAAAATCGCTAACTTCCTATAATACAATAGTGAACGTTGAGGCAATCACAGCAACTCATAAATCTTTAGTATGAAACAACTGCCTATTTATATGTACTGGTTCGGTTTAATATTAGAACAATGTACGTATATGTTGATTTAATAACATGATTATTCTGAGTAATATTATTGTTTAAGACCAGCTAATTATAACATATATTTTTGATTTAAATCTTATTCTTTTATAGAATCATTTGTATATTGCAGTTTTACGTTTTTTTCGTCATAGCAGGGCAGCTATGACGAAAACTTAATGCTAAGTCAGTTCTCTGGTTTCCGCGAATACGAGACACTGTCCATAGTAAAATTCAGAGCAAGCATAATTAGAGTTAAGACACTCCGTTGCCCAAATATTTAATTTTATTTCCCCGAGTTTAAGTTATTAAAATAATTTAAGTATTGGTTATACGACTAGGGATTGAACTCACAGCCATACCACTTATGAACAAGTTTACAATCTGACGTTCTAACACTGCGCCGCTATATAGTGTAAGTGTCACTACTCAAATATACGGAATACAGGCGGCAAGTGAAGAACAGAGTGTCTTGGCACTAACAATAAATTATCTTTGACTTAATGAGAAAGCGTGAGCGAAATAAAGTGTGAAACTAAAAAAATATTTAAAAAATCAATACCATTTCCGAAAAATTTTCAATATGCTTCACCCTGTCAGAGTAGGGTATGATGATCTTCTGACCATATGCGTGAATAGAAAAATAAAATTTCAAACTCTCTTTATTTAAATGTACGAATTCAGACAGTACTCTTGTTTCTGGTTCTGAGAAGGCCTGCGGTCCACAGTAGTAATCATGTTTGGGGTTAACGCTGCTATCGTGTTCTACAAATTAGAAATAATACATTTTTTATTGGTAATACGATGTATGTCAACATATTCTCCATTAGCAAAAAACATATGAATCTAAAATGTTAAATTATAAAAAAATGGCAAGGCAGATGAAAACTAGAAACCTATTGAAAAACACTATTTTTCCCACTGTCCATCGAATTCGTGAAGCGTAGTTGCAAGCTTGTTGAATACCGATACTCAACGCCTACGCTTTGCCTTGTTATACTCGAGCAGGGATATGAAATTATTCAATATTTCATTCCCCCGAATGGGAATCGAACCGATCGATTTCTTCAATTAATTTAATGATTCCCTAGGGTTGGATTCGAATCTATGACCACCACACTTAGTTTTTTAGTTTACAGTTAAAATATATAAGCAATTATGTGTATACTACTTACTACAAAAATTGTAGTCAAAATTTCTGTTTAAATCGACACCAAATGTGCCGTTTCCCAGATTTCTTCTATTCTTACGCCATAATCGATCCTATTAAATAATTCGGATTATGTTATGTTATAATAGTGCAAGAAATGTGAAAATTTGTGTGATGCATGTTTTTTCACAATTATTATATGCTTTGAAAGTAAATTCAGATCATGTGTTATATGTACATTGTATATGTATGTATCTATGTATATATGTTGAATACAATGTTAAGAAACTATCACTAAACCTGGAATCAAATAGCATTCACTTTGCATGAATATGCCGTAGGTTAGACTAGAATATAATATTAAAAAGAAAAACTAGATTTAAGGAAATTATAATGTATACAAAATTACATGTTTACAAAATATCAATTTCTGTTTTTTTCCTTTCCTGAAATTCCAAATTTTCGGAATCTCTAAATAATTTTAAATGTCATCTTTAAAGTATGCGTTTTTTCGGCTGCGCCTTATCTGTCAGTAATGGAAGAGTACATAAACGTATATATATAAATTACTTACGACCTTCATACTATGGTCATAACCGTCAGGATTAACAACAGGTATCAACATCCATCTGTATTTTTTCGTAACCTGCTGCAATTTGCTGTTCAGAGTTTTCTCAGCATTAAGCAGTTGGTATGCAAGGTAAGTCACAAATTCAGCAGTTATCCACTCATTACCGTGCAAACCACCTTCTACAATAACTGTTTTGGCATTTTGATTTTTAACTTCTATAGCTAAAATTTCTCTGCCCTCTAACGATCTACCGATGGCTCTTAGAGTTGATTTTTCAGAATATAATTTAGTGATATCAGTCATCCACTGATAAACACCTTCTAGATCGTGATAGGCGTCCCATGAAAAGGTGTCTAGTTTCATTCGTGTGTACTTCCGAACTTTCTGACGTTCAAATTGTCTAAAATTATAAAAAGCCGGGTAAGTGTGAGTCGAAATCGCCTAACGAAGCTTTCGTATTAATTTCAGGAGTGTAGGTCAACGGAAATTACAGCTTATAAAAATTGACAAATTTAAGTTTGTGTTATGTTAAGAATTTGATTATATGCAGCCCATTTTATATAAAGTACAAATTTAAGTTTATAATGATTTTTTTCTACTTTTTGAGATACGGGAAACCTAAAACGAATTAGTATTCGTTTTAGGTTTCTGTATCATTAACACTGATTAAACATCGTCATTGAGATTTCTGGAACCAAAAAAAAATTGAAAGAGAGTGGTGAGTTTTGTACATTTGAAGATCTCAACATTGTAGAGTAAATTCGACGCGCTTGTTTTTCTTACAGAAACGATAAAATGAAAATAATAAATTTTCGCGAGTAGGAATCGAACCCACAATTGACGCATTTGTCACAAGTGAATTCTGCCTAATAAATAAAAATATAACTTACCCTAATATATTATCACTTAACAGAGTACCATTGATATTGAAGTGCCGTAATCTTTCCTTGAATAATTCACAATCATCCGGGCCCACTAAAATTTGGACGTCACTGTAAAGCCTAAAAGGTCTCGACCAAAAAACAACGTTCATATATTTCTGGTTTTCTAAGCTCTGTAGAAATTTCAACTGAAATCTTTCTATGGGTACCACATTATACAGTTTGTAGTTTAAATAATTGTGTTGACAATAAACAGAATTCGTAGAAAATATAAAAAATACTATCAAAAAATATATATGCATTGTGACAGAAGTATAAATATTATTCAAAAAGTCAGTCAATATTTGACAAATGGCATGTGTTGTCTTCTGTCATTGAATGGTGGGACAGGAACATTTTAGAATTAACGCAGTTTTTAAGCTATATCATACTTACCGTATTGTACGATTTTTAAAAGATGTCTGTGAGAGTTAATGAGTAAATATCGAAACTTATTAACATTATTGTCACATTAAGTTATTACTGGTTACAATTTACTGGTAGTGGGTTCGATCCCCGCTCGAAGAAATGAAATATTTATTAAAATTTATATAAAAAATTCTTCGCTCTGGTGTAGAGGCAAAGCGCGGCGTTGAGTTCTGCCACTCAACACGCAATGCTTCCACAATTTGGCGGAACCTGGAGAACGCAGTGTCTCAACACTAGGTTACCTCTGCCTCCCTCCTGTGTGCGGAACAGCTAACAGAAGCTACAGCTTGAAACTGATTTTTTTTTAATGGCTATTTTGTAATTATGTTTAAAATATTTTTTTTAACTTAAAGCAGTATTTCACATAGAGCAGTGTAGATAGAAGGAAACTGGAAGCATAATATTAAGATCCTTTCCGAATTCTTGATAACGTGGCGGTACTCTGGACGATTTGTAACATCTTAAATAGTAAAATGATTACTAATTTTATTCTACCGAGTGGGAATCGAATCTACAAACCGTCGCGTTTACAGTACGCACTCTTGTGATCCTACACCACAACAGCCTCTTTAAAAATCTCAACGCAGTTTAATTAATACGAACTAGTTAACTAGATGAGGTCCTCGTGGCGCAGTAAGACAAGATCTGACTAAAACCACGATGGATGTGGTTTCAATCCCCATTCAGGGAAATAGTCTTAGTCTAGTTAGTCGTTAGAAGCCTAGTTAGTCATTAGAAGTGGCGTGGATTGTAGGGAGTGCCCCGACGCTAGGTTCCTTGTACTTATCATGTGGAAAAACGCGGAGCTGTGTTATTACATTCTTTCAGATGTAATCGATGGAATTTGATATATGCATATTATAAACAATTTATTCTCAATTGGATACTATTACTACTGACGAGAACATAAAAAAAATTCTATAGTTTTGTGTTTTCTACAGAACACAATGCTTACTTTAATACTAATCCGATATCGGAAAATTGTAAATTATGTAGATATAAACATTTTCTTGAACAGGAATCGCAGTCGCCTCTTCACTAAGTGTTAGTACAACCGGTCCAATAAAGCCACAATTACATTAGCTTCACGCTGTATGCTTCATCTATATTCAGGGTAGGCACAAAAAACTTAGTGTTAAGTGACTCCGCTCTCCACTTTCTGCCGAATATTTCGAGGCATCACGTGTTGAGTGGCTAAACTCAACGTAGAACTTTAACTTTGGTGCCAGGCAGCACGGAGAAATGAAAATTAGATTTGGGGGATTGAACTCACAATCATCGTATTAGTGGCCGTGGCCGTGGCCGTGACGTACACCGTCATGCTTCTGCGCCACGACGGTCTTAAATTTATATTTATAGTAGTAATTTTTGAATTGCAATAAGATTTTGAACAAATTTTAACCAGCACTCGTTTCCAACTTCGCACATTATTCACAAAAACTTATTACTATAGACACTGGAATTCCTTCCGTTACTTTCATGGAAACAAACTTTTAATGAGCTTGAAATCGCAACTGTGTGTCAACAGTTTTAAGTTGTGTTTTCTAGTTATATTTATATTTATAAGCGAATAGCTAGGAAGTATTATTATTTATATTCATATATAGATTGTGATTATGAATCTTGTTTCTATTCTACTATCCTATCCCGCACATAACAGGCAGGCTAGGCTGAGGGATTGAGTGCGTGTTGAGTGGTGGAACTCAACGTCGCGCTTTACCGCGTTACTAGAGCAAGGAAAAGAAAAAAAAATATTTAATTTTCTCTAGTTAGCATTGAAACCACAACCTGTCACGTATACTAGCACCTCGACTCCACCTCAAGCCTCAACTTAGATATTTTAAAACTCCATAAAAAAATATACTACCTACTTACTATTAAACTATATTGGATTTTCCAAGATACTAGAACCATCGGTACTCATAAATGTTCCTGAAAGCTCTCAAAACTTTCCGTGTAACGTTTAATATCGGGATGTGCTCAAACTTAAAACATACTGGTTTATGAAACTACATCAAAAACTGATCGAACTCAAGTGGAGTGATGTGAGGTGAAGTTGTTGTATATAACTATTTTGTAAAGGTTAATGGATTATTATGTTATTTAATAATAAATTTCAAAATTATTATGACCTTATTTTAAAATATGTTATTTTTTGGCTATATTTATATTTCTCATCGTGGCCCGTTTTGATAATATATTACAGTAAATATGATCACTATGATGAATTCTAAGTATAGTAAGACAGGAAAAGGGAATTGAGTTGTGCGTTGAGTTGTTGAACTCAAACGTATCTTTTTATTAGAGCTAAGAAATGAAAACACTTGATTATTCCGAATAGGAATCGAATCCGCAATTATACCGTTTAAATTTAGAGGATGTTACAGAGCCAATTAAAATATAATTGTAATAAATAAAATAAAAATAAATCAGCTTCACGCTGTGTTCCGTACACAGTAGAGTAGGCAGAGAGAATCTAGAGCGAGTGCTCAACACCGCGTTTTGCTTCGACACTAGAGCGAAGAAATGGAAAAATAAATTGAAGAAAATATTTCATCTCCTCGAGTGGGGATCGAACCTACAACCAATCAATTTTACAGTCACACTTTTTGTGCCCCTGCGCCACGACTGGCCTCAATTGTAATAATTGTATTTAAAAATGTGAAAGCTTACAAAATTAAAATACAATTTCCGTTTAAAAAAGACTATCTCAATTATTAAACCTACACTATGACAGTCTAATTCCAAGCTCAAACAAAGATTTTGAAATCCCATCACAATAAAGTTTATCTAGAATATCACTAGAATTCATTTTCAAGACAAAGCTATCCGCGTTGTATAGTCTGAGAGACATTATCAGATACTGGAAGGAAGCGATGGTCTTTTAATTTCCTTAAATTGCCTGTTGAACAGCCAAAGTTTGTGATCCCATTTAAGCAGCTGTCACTTAACAAAGACTTGAGATTACGTTGAATAAAAAACCTCACTTCTGCTAATAGGAAAACTTTTGGTCGTCATCTGTTTGGTCGTTTCAATTTTATTTTATAGTGTCACTAGCCTTTTTATGCGACTTCATCGTTTATATCAAGTTGAAATAACTAAGATGATAATATAATTATTAATAATAGTCAATGTAGCCCTTGGTAGGTCTTAAACGGACTATTTAACACAAATATATATTTTCAATTTTCGAATTGAAAATATATTAATTCGTTCAACCTAAAAAACTCTTAAGATGTATAATATTAGTATTTATATAGATTGTGGATAACTTGGTAATATACAGAATGTACAAGCATTAGTTACAGATTTGATTCCTGATTGATGAATGCTTATTAAAATCATAATTTTTATTTCCAGTATGAATGTTGTAGACAAATGTGCATGTAAGTATGAAATATTAATCGTGTCTCATAAATTACTTATATGGGCGTGTTGTGTAATCAACTAAAACAAGGCAGCCCCCTGGTCTATAAACGTGACGGATGGTTGTAATGTGTCATGTCATGGTCTTGCCCTGCACTAAAAGTATATAAAATAATATTAGTATTTAGCGTCCTCGTATCGTACGTAGTATTCATCATTGTATAATATTTTTTTACCTTCCCGCTGTATCCCGCACACAGCAGAGTAGGCAGAGGGAACCTAGCGTTAAGACACTCCGTTCTCTACTTTTGTGCCGATTTCTAGAGATATTGTATGTTGAATGGCGAAACTCAACGATATGTTTCACCTCGACATCAGAGCGAAGAAATGGAAATATTTAAATAAATATTTCATTTCACTGAATGGGGTTCGCACCCGCAACCGCAACGCACTTGTACTCCTGCGCGACGACTAGCATCTATTCTTTATTTATAATAAAATCTTAACGGATCGGTGTCGCAACCGATTTTAATGCAATTTTCACTATTGGATTCTAGCAAGCTTATATTTTTTTATGTTTGTTACCTTAGAACTTTTGACTAAGTGAATCGATTTTGATGATTATTTTTTGTATTTGAGAGCTAGTTCTTCCTGTGTGGTCTCAATTTTACATAGTTCATTTTCTGACAACGGTATCTGTGAGAAAATCACATAAGTTTTAAATTCCCATTAGGTATGTGCCCGACAAATGGACGAATGACTCAATATTAAAATACTACTACTAATAATACGCCAATCGATCCCGATGATACTTTTTTTATTGAAAAGGTTACATTTTAATGAACGTGAACGTTTTGTTAGGTTGGAACTGATCATGGAATCCAGTTATTTATTTTTATTTATTTATTTATTTATTTATTCATTCATTCATTCATTCATTCATTCATTCATTCATTCATTCATTCATTCATTCATTCATTCATTCATTCATTCATTCATTCATTCATTCATTCATTCATTCATTCATTCATTCATTCATTCATTCATTCATTCATTCATTCATTTTCATTCATTCATTCATTCATTCATTCATTCATTCATTCATTCATTCATTCATTCATTCATTTATTTATTTATTTATTTATTTATTTATTTATTTATTTATTTATTTTATTAGTGAAACACTGTGTCGTGGCTATTGACGCCCACCTCTCAAACGTTGCTTACTATCAAATATAAATATAAATTACCAAATATTACAAATACCGATATGAAACCAAACAAAATTTACAATAAAAGAAATGTATATAATAAAGTAAGGTAAAATAAATATATGCGTGTTTGTGTTTGTGCGTGCGTGTGTGTGTGTGTGTGTGTTTATGTGTAAGCGTGTGAGTTGTGCGTGTATACGTGTGTGTGCGTGGGTGAGTGGCTATGAGTTTGTGTGTTAGGGGAGTGCTTATGTATACATTTGAAATTTAAGCCTCATATTGCAAGGATACGGATAAGATTTTCTGTGTCATCGTAATTTTGCATTAACAGCCAATTATTTAATTCGATTTTACACCTCCGTAAAGTTGAAACTAGTTGTTTGTTTTTTAGTATAAAATATAATTATATTGTAATAGTTACAAGAAAAAACATTGTTAAAATGGGTGTCAAACGTGAGATTCTCCATTATTGCATCTCTTTTTAACCAATTTCAAAAAAGAGGATGTTCTCATTTTCAATCGACTTCAAAAAAAGAGGTTCCCGAATCACTCGAATGTTTTTATATACGTGCAAAATGTTAGTTTGCACAAACATAATATCTAATTAAGATTGAAGTTCTATATAGAAGAATCACTACCTACTTTTAAAAAAAAACCGAGTTCAAAAAATAAAATAAAAAATAAATATATACAAATATAATCTAAGAAAGATTTTATAAATTTGAATTTGAAGGTGCCAAGTAAAACAAATAAACTTAGAATGTTGTAAGGTTGTTGTAGCTTAGATTTACATCGACTTCAAAATTATAAAACATATTTTAATTATTTTTGCTTAACAAAATCAAAGTACGTTTTATTTTATTTTAATTTACTTATTTTGTACTTTTTAATTTATTGTTTGAAGTCGGGTTTTTTAGTAAAAAAATACGTGTATCGACATAAAAGCTATTTACATCTTAAAATAATAAATAACAAACTTTAAATGGTGGAAGCAATTCCGAAATGTGTTCTGTAAGTGAAAAAGAGATTTTCAAGTGTTCGAATCTCACGATAGAACTGTTAACAAGGAGCTTGTTAAAGAAGTTTTGGTACATTTAATTGTTCTTTAAATTTCAGAAAATAGAAAAGATATTTGAAATTTGCAACTTGACGCTCTTAACCTGGATAGCAAGTTATTAGTTACTAATCCTAATAATATTATAAATGTGAAAATTTCTGAGAATGGATGTATGTTTCACTTTTACGTGAAAACTACGAAACGGAATTAGATGAAATTTTTATACGTTTTCTAATTAAGTATTTATCTTTCCTAAGTGTGGATTAACACTTTAAAAATGTTTCAAAAATATTTAAAAAATAGTATTCTCTCTTGCCAAACGATAATTCTTAGTAATTATCTTTGGGTAGCGGAAATTTGTAAAAATCTCCCTACAGAGATGCTAACAACATGAATAAGTTGTAATAAGCGAATAAGAATTTCGACGTAGCTTGGCGAGAACGTATGGCTCAGTGGTCAGAGCGCCTGGTCGGTTTCCAGGAGGCGCGGGTTCGAGTCCCGCTACGTTAAAATTTTTATACGTTTTCTAATTAAGGAATTAGAAGAAATTATCAGTTATACCGCTTATGTAATAATAGCAACATTGGATATATCATGCGCTGTATAACTGTAAAATTGCAGCATCATTCGACCGGTCCTCTTTTAAGGCTCTTCACTTTCTCCAGCATACTCATGAGCTTCTCGTAACGAAAAAGAGTGGAGTGCGGCGTAACGCAGTCTGACCGCATGCGTAACACATTAATTCGACGTAGTCTTGGAGTCCGTGACGTAGCGGATAAGCTCTAAGAACGTCGTGTGATATTTTGGCTACGTTACGCCCCGGCGTAGGAACAAGTGCTTTGCTATGTAAGTCCCTGGAGTGAGTAAGATCTCCCGGACGCCCAAGAAAGCGCTGGTTGGATGTCGTAAGGCAGGACATGACTATGGTCTTGCCACTGAGGATGCTAAAGACCGTGCAAAATAGAGTAGGTTGAGTAAGGAGCCAGACTCTGGCAAATGCTGGGATTAATGTCGGCTTATATAATCAAAATAACACATAAGCTATATAATATAACAGCAATTTTAAGCAGGCAAAGCCGCGTTTGATTCGCTGTTTGAAAATAAATTAAGTACAATCATTACCCTGAATGTGGATGGAACTTACAACCGGTCCGCTTATAGTCAGGCCTTCTACACTACGACGGCCGCAAGTTTATAAAGTTAATGGAAAGTCTCGTTTTTCCATTCCTGTAGGAATTTAAGAAAATATGTTTCTTACCTACAAGATAAATTAGTCCAGTCGCCTCGTCTGTGGTTTTCATTTCATTTCAGTCATTCAATAACTTAAAAGTTTTATATACACACATATATTTAAAATAAATGTATTCAGAATTTATAACGAACACCCATTCATTTGTTCTTAATTAATATAATGCATTACTTGGCTTTTTCACCAACGCATCTGATATAAAAAATCATTAATACATGTAAATCTCACGGCAACGCGATAATGGCCCCCGTTCGCCATACACGAAACCGGTACGAAAACAATAAAAACGAAAATTTTCCAAGCAAAAATACAATTCTCGTGCCAATTAAAAAGTAAACAGTGGTGTAATTAAAAAACGCGTTTCACAGCTTCGCAGCGATTCGTTCATTTGAGTTATTAACCTCAACGGTACGAAATTTATTTTTATGAAGTCAGCAAATGGATTTTTGTACGGCATTTTTGGGGTGTATTCAATACTTTTTTGTTTGAACGAGATTAAAATATATAACGTATTGTTCAAAATATTTTATATAATGAAAATAATAACGAGTTTTATAAATATGGTTGGTACTGGCTTTTAATTTGTGTAGAAAGTTTTTTAACAACGATATATAATTATGGTTGTCGATGGTGTCGTTCAGTAAGTTATTAATGAAACAATATTTGCAAAAGTTAAGAAACAAATTTTATTAATAAATGGTATTTTGCATTCTATACTAGCCTTAACACTTCTGTAATGATTAGATGAAAATAACTAACGATTGTAATATTCTAAGTACCCTAGCTTACATTGGAACAATTAAGATGATTTAATACATACAGCCGATAGCTTTCCTCGATATATGAACTATTCAGCACAAAAAAATCTATTTGAAAAAACAGTTCTTGAGAATATGGCTTTCTAAGTAAATTCCTTAGTTTTATAATATTAGTATACATATATGGATAATGTTTGGCTTAAAATATTAATGATAATAATAATAATATTCTCATACTATAACATATTTCAGGTATCAAATGTATCGAATTTTGTACTTATTCATTTGGAAAATAACAGAATTTGTACCAAATTCATATATATATAATGTTATAAAAAGTGAGTGATATGTAAAAAAATCTGTTCTTTTTCGCTCTTTTTATAATTATTGACAGATTTTATATTATATTTCTAATAGCCTAATATTTCATAGCCTTATCGGTTCCCTTTGTGTGGGACAATTAATTGGCACTTGGAAAAAAGTTTGGGAACTCTGTCAACAATTTATACAAAGACATTGAAGATAAAACCTCAAGTATCTTTTTGTACCATAATGAATTCTCCCCAAGATTATTAATATTATTATTATTTTGAACAAACTTAGTGGTATCTTTTGTCAGAGCTGGTCGTTGGATTGTATACAGAATGCTGGCTTAATTCCTTATTAAAATTTCTTGGATGCAGAATAAAACAATATAGTGTTTTTTTTTATATTTTAAAAGTATATTTATAAAGTAGTTTGTTCACAGAAAAACAAAATAAATATATATATAACCTCAACTTGACTTTATATAATACGACAGAACGTCATAGCGACACATTATTTTATTTAGATTTAAATAAATTTATTTTTAATAGCTGTAAGTTGACAGAAGATATGTGTGCAATAAAGAATAAATTAATAAATCAATAAATCGATTTTGCGGTCACGCTTTGTGCCCCTGCGCCAACAATTGTTAATCGGGTCCATAGCTAGTATACTTGAAGTTTGTTTTCTTTTTTCTTACAAATACCACGACAGGCGAAGGCAACCTAGGCACTACGTTCCTAGGTTGCCTTCGCCGTTCCTAGGTTGCCTGGCGAGAACGTATGGCTCAGTGGTCAGAGCGCCTGGTCGGTTTCCAGGAGGCGCGGGTTCGAGTCCCGCTACGTTCAAATTTTTATACGTTTTCTAAATAAGTATTTATCCTTCCTAAGTGTGGACTTTAAAAATGTTTAAAAAAAACAGTACAAGGACTTCGTTCCCTTGAGTGAGAATCGAACCTAAGACCGTTAGGTTTTACAGACGCACGCTTATTCTCTTTTGTCTCTGTCTGTGTCTTAATATACTTTCATATAACAGTAGGTACATATATGCCAGGAAATTAAATCTATAAAAATAGACGATAACTATTGTAGATTCCATGTTATCTCCAGACAAAAAAACGTTATCACATTCTTTAATCACTAAAAGTATGTCAGCTATCATAATTGTTTCGAGGATGTCTGGAAATTGTAATAATATATATATTTTTTGAGGCCAGTCAGAGGTGACGCAGGGGCACAAAATGTGACTGTAAAATCAACTGGTGGTGAGTTCGATTCCCCCCTTAAGGAAATTGAAATATTTATTTACATTTATATTTTTATTTCTTTGCTATTGTATTTAGACAAAGCGCAGCATTGAGTTCCGCCACTCAACACGCGATGCCTTCAGAACTCGGCACTAAGTGGAGAAAGGAGTATTTTACACTAGGTTCCCTCTGCTTAGCCTGCTGTGTGCGGAATACATCATGAAGCTGAAAAAAAAATTAAGCTTTATATTATTTTAATTTTTTCATCAGTTCTAGAGAAACTTATGGTGTTTTAAGTTTAAAACTGTTAAAATTAAATAACTGTTACTTCAATATCTCAATTGTTCTCCTTGACACCTAACCATCAGTGATTAATTATCAGCATATTTGATTATATGAATGGATACTGTATCTATATCTTTAATGGAATTCATTTTAGATTTATCGATTTATAATTACTTTTATAGGAAAGTCGAAAATTACATAAAAAATATAATATCCAAAGCCACGTACAGTATGTATGTCGTTAGTATCTCGATCAACGAATTTACGGTACTTTTAGGTCAAGGTTGTCAAATCCCATCTTCAGAAAATTAAAAAATTACAAAATTGGAAAATAGTATGAACGTATTCCATGCGATTTGATTTATGATTTATTCATTTCTTTAATTATCGGGAAATCGATGGTAGCCTTTTTACCCTACTCAATTTTTTCTTATTTCTGATATAGAAATTTTATTTTAATCTATGAATATAATTTTATTTTAATCTATGAATGAGGCCAGTCGTGGCGCAGTGGCACAAAGTGTGACTGTAAAACCGACTGGTTGTGAGTTCGATCCCCACTCGAGGAGATGAAATATTTACTTAAATTTATATTTCCATTTCTTCGCTCTGGTGTCAAGGCAAAGCGCGGCGTTGAGTTCTGCCACTCAACACGCAATGCCTCCAGATTTCGGCAGAAAGTGGGGAACGGAGTGTCTTGACACTAGGTTTAATTAAATTTTTTAATTTATCTATGTATATTTTAGTTCCTATGTGACATGAAACGCTTTTACAGGTGACAGTGATTGGCAATATGGGTTGATTTAAAAATAGTGTCCCAAATATTCATACGGGGCACAGCATCTAACTATACACGCGACGGTTTTGGATCCGGTTTGACTTTTTTTGTTATGGAAAAGACACGGGAAACGAGCGTTCGGGTCACCTGATGGTAAGTGATTACCGCTGCCCACGGCCCCGTGCAACACCAGAGGAGTTACAGGCAGGAGGCCTTTAAGGTGGGTTGGGCGCCGGGGCCCGGCATTACCTGATGTGATACGCAGTAGCACAAGCCACTACTTTACGCCGGTTCTAAATACCGGGGGTGGTAATGATCCGGTCGAATCATTACCACCCCCGGTCCCATCCGTGTTGCCATTGCTGGCGACGTGACTCTGCCACACGTACGAAGGAAATAAATATGAAGGAAAAGTAAGAGAAATAGGATGGGACCCCGCTTGAACTTCGACAACTTCGATGTCGATGATACTGGAAGAAGGTCACGTAAAAAACATGAAGATCAACCGGGATGTATGAAGAGGTTGATGACAGTGGACGAGGCGAAAGAGAATTACAGTGACCATGGCGTGAGGCTAAAATAGATAAAATAAAAGCTACATACAAAAACTAACTTACTCTCAAGTGGGAGTTGAAGCCACATCCATTATATTTACAAGAGATGATCGCTTCTTAGAAAATAACAAAAGTTTTAGCTTCATTGTTCATATAAGTGGAGTAAATTATAAAATTAAAACCGCTACATAAAGTTCAGTACTAACAACATTTTATTAACTTGCTTTTACTACTGAAACAGTCGTTAACTAACTAGATAACTAAATAACAATGTACTCGTATGTATGTTTAAGTACTTATGTTTATGTGAATTTGAAACAAATTAGAAAACTGGAGTCTTTCTTTTTCCTGCACACTGCAGGGTAGGGCACAGGGAACCTAGTTTTAAGACACTCTGTTCCCCATGTCCCACCGCATTCTAGAGGCATTGCATGTTGAGTGGTGGAACTTAACTTTTTGCCTACACATTATACTAACCTGCGTAATTTTAATATGTTTGTAGAAAGTGTAGTAGCGTGGGGTTTTTTAGCTTTTTTCCACTGCTGTCGTGAGGCCATTGCGGCGCAGCATCTGATTGTAAATGTGACTGTTATGAGATCTATTTTTACTCGGACGAATGAACTATTTTTATTTCCCCACTTTGGTATCAAGACAAAGCGAGGCGGAATTCATCTGCAATGTCTTGGAACCCACTACCCTGTGATTCACGGGGTATATCCCGTAAATCACAGGGTAGTGAGATTAGCTTCACGCTATAGCGTGAAGGTAATCTCACTACCTACCTCAAAAATAAACTGTAAAATCTTGTTTCAAGTTAATAAGTTATTTTAATAAAACTCTTTTGTCATTATTTTAATAGATTTGAAAAAAAAAATCAGCAACTTGCAATATTTGCCCACAGCATTATAGGAATATACAAAAGTTCAACAGCAGGGGAAATCGTACAAAAACACAATTATGGGTTTCATATAAAGTCCTTTTCTTTCCATAACTTAATAACCGACACTCCGTATACATAAGCTGTCGAAAATTTAATTTAAGCCTTATTGTCATTAAAATAAGGTTGATAGTAAAAATCGCATAATGGCATATTTCTCATTTCGATACTAAAGTAGGGTAATGACAGTAATAAATCATACGGATCGTTAGGCACGTTCCCCCATCGGTGTTGGGTTTGATTCCCAACAGAAATGCCATCATCTGTCAATAGCCTAGTGACTTGACATGACTGGCTAATGGAGTGGCATCCGATTGTTGAATAACACACATTTCAAATATTGTTAGAAGTTCGTTGTTTTTGTTGGGAAAGAAGAATATGTCATAATTTGTGAATTTTCGAATAGAACAAATCAATAGTTCTATACTAATATTGTCAAGCTGAATAGTTTGTTTGGTTCAACATGCTAATCTCGGGAACTATAGGATCTAATTAATATTTAATAATATTTTTTGTCCTAGATAATTATAATATGCAAGGAGTGCTATAGGTTACATTATTAATCATGTAAATATAGCCGACTGTACCTCCGATCATAATTTTGACAGGCATTTTAAAAAAAAAATTTATGTCTACTCTTAGTAGATACTATTTGACGCTTCGACGTGTTTAGAGGTAAAATCTCAGATTGAGTTTTATGTGGGCATTACATTGGGGGAATATGGAACGTAAGTTTGAATCAGGAATAGAGTACATAGACACTAGATTTCCAGGTTCCCTCCACCTACCCTGTTATATGCGGAATACAGCGTGACGCTAAAAAAACATTTTTTTTAATACAAATTCGGAAAGTTCATGATCGTTACCAAATTGTTAAAGGTTATCATAAAAAGGCAAGTATTGAGTTTTTCGCCAATTAAACTTGACACTTCGAAGTCGTAGAGTTAAAGCAAAAATGCTTGTAAAATAGAAGTATAGTTGAAAATACAATGTGGTTATAAGTTTGATGCCTACTATATAAAATAATCAGATTCCCGCTGTATTCCGCACACAGCAGGGTAAGCAGAGGGAACCTAGTGTTAAGACACTCTGTTCCCCATTATCTGATGAGTTCTGGAGGCATTGCGTGTTCAGTGGCAGAACTTAACGACACGCTTTGCCTCGAGACTAGACCGAAGAAATCGAAATATAAATTTAAGAAATATCTCCTCGAGTGGGACTCAAACCCACAACCAGTCGATTTTACAGTCGCACTTTGTGCCGCTGCGCCGCGACTCGCCTCAATACATACTACATTAAAAATATTTATATTAAAAAAAATATTACTGACAAAACACAGTGCCCAAATATAAAAATATGAGTGTAAAACATTAGGTATTCCTTATCGAACCTCTCCTTCTATCAAAACAAAAGAAGTAAGGGTTAGGTAACTAAAATCAGGAATACAATTATATTTGGTACGTATATTGAAACTAATAGTTTGTAATTCAATGTATTGTGATAACATTACAAAGAGAAAATTTTTAATAATTTTCTTGGAATTTGAACCCAATATCTTTTCCATATATACCAGTATCCAAAATCCATATATCGCTTCCATCGTGGTGCAGTGGCACAGCGTCGCACTGCAAACGCAATGGTTGCGAGTTTGACATCCACCCTGTGGATGACAAATTTTAATTTTCTAGCTCTAGTTACAATGCAATGTTAGGCATTAAGTTCCACCTCTTAACAGGCAATGAATAGAAAACAGTATTAGCACTAGTAACACAACCTATACCGTCAAGTTTTGTGCCGTGTGATCCCGGCCTAGAATAGGATCATCCTGGTACTGGTGGTGTCGAAAGAGACGACTAAAGTACGTGTGGTAGAGTCACGTCGCCAGCAATGGCAACACGCATGGGCAGACTCGACCGGATCATTACCACCCCCGGCATTTAAAACCGGCGTGAAGTAGTGGCTTTATGCCACTGCGTTTCGCATCAGGTAATGCCGGGCCCCGGCGCCCAACCCACCTTAAAGGCCGGCAACGCACCTGTAGCTCCTCTGGGGTTGCACGGGGCCGTGGGCGGCGGTAATTACTTACCATCAGGTGACCCGCACGCTCGTTTGCCGTGTCTTTTCCATAAAAAAAAAAAAAAGTTAAAAAAATATTCTTAATTCTCGAACTGCCCTTAAAGAATTAAAATTCAGCATCATTTCAAATTTAATCATTTAAAGGCGAAAACAACTGATAAAAATAAAATACTCCCTTGTATTCGCGCAACAACTTTGGCAGCGGTGTCATAACCACCGGAAAGTTGCCTCAAACAGAATGTGAAACACTAAAGATAATTCAGACAAAAGATTTCATTCGCTGCACTCTGAATGAACCGAGAACGTGCACACGAAATGCAAGTTAAAATTATAACTACTTCTGATAACAATATGTTATAAGGAGCTGATAGTTTGCTTGCTTATACGAGACTTTTGCTCGTAGGAAGTGGCGGGTCACTATATTTTCCTGCTTCAGAAAATCAATAATCTATATTTATAAAAGGACATGTACCTGACTGATTGAGGTAAGACGCACGCACAGCCGTAACCGCTGATGGTAGAAACGTGAAATTTTGACATACGTTTATTTTTGTAATCTGGACTTCTTAATGGACTACGAAGGGATTTTGAAAAAAATTAACTCTAAAGGGATGAAATAGGTTGAAAGTTTGTATGGAAAAAATAAATAAATCGGCACTGATTTTTATAAAATTCGAAATTCAGACTCTTTAAAATATTTCATTGAACACGTGTTTCATGGTTTTTTAGAATTCACCCCCTTAGCGTTCAAATAAGGGGTTGAAAGCTTATATAGAAAAATCTTTAAATCGCCACCAATTTTTATAAATATTTTAATTCAGACTATTAAAAATACTTTATTGAACACGTGTTTTGTGGTGTTTTTTGAATTCACCCCTAAGGGTGCAAATAAGCGGGCGAAGCCGCGCGCGTCCACTAGTTATTTATAATTAATTTTTGTATAATTTACATTTGCTTATTCTAGTATTCTAGTATATATAATAGTTTAAAGATCTTATGCTACAGCCAACAGTACTTATCATCATCTCGAACCATTTTTAATAGTCTTATAAATATAAACATACAAAAAATATATTTATAGCGCTTATTTTGGAACTAAGCCAAGATTTTTTGTTAATTTTAACGATTTGTAAAACATTATGTATTGAGTATAATCGTCAAAAGGATATTTTGCTTCCGTTTCGAATCAAAATAGTCATGAATGAACGGGTGTTAGTTATTTATACAATATTAATTTAGACTTAAAAGGCTTTTTTGAACGCCGGTGACGAACATACCAACTGTCATATTTCATCGACTGTATTGTTTATACGTTACGATTTCGTGTACGGTGTCGTTGGCGGCCCGTAATTAGGTCGTATGTTGTTGGCAACCAATGTCAACCAATGCCGATGGGTTGCCGATTATAATATCTATTTTATAACATTAGAGAAAAATATATATACCTAAAATAGAAAAGGAAAAGTGAAAAACAAAGTAATATCATAACAGATCACACTGTATGTATATAGTGATATGATAGTTTTATTTTATATTTGCGTGTTTTGGAAAAAGTAGTGGGAACCTATTTCAAATACTCTATTTTCTACTTTGCTCCCAACTTTCAATTGCGTTTTGGTTGGTACAATTCAATGCAATGGCTTGTCAAAATAAACATTTTAGTAATAATATAATATTTTCGTGGATTTCAAAATATAATGTTTTAAATGAAAATAAAAAGCAGTTAATATTGTCAAACCTCTTAATACCGAATATATGTATGTCTAAAATTGTATATAATATGCAATTTATTATAATTATATTAAAAATTCAAATGCTTTAACACTAGATTAATTCTGTCTGTCTGGTTACATAGAAGAAAAAAAAATATCCAAAACAAAAAGTAATATTTATTTAAACTTTTAACTAAATCGTGTCGTATCATCTAAACATAACCACAAGTTCATCTCAAATGTCATCATCGGGAGACAGCTGACGAAATGGGACGTCGCATCCCTATCAATTATCACATGTTTGCCAGTTTTGTTACTACTGTTACAAACGGGCTTCCGGTTCGAATTCGAGAGTGAAGGTGATAATTTCCTCTTAGTTCGTATTTTAATGTTTAATATTGTTTTAGTTATTTTGGTATACTATGACAATAAAAATCGTGATCACGAAGAATAACCTTAAAAATGTCAGGGGTATTCCCAGTTATAATGCAATTCAATTAATTAAGCTAAAAAAAATAATCGAATTGATAATCTGTTGTTACCTTTTGCAGTTGTTTAAAAAAATGACAGCTTCTTGTCAACTATAAAAGCAATTAATCAAGGCAAGATAAGAATTTGCTACTGAACACGCAATATCTTTAATCATCACGTAAACGAAATGACTTAAACCTAAGTTCCCTTTACTAATACAGAGGGGACCTGGCGTTTTTGCCTAATACTAAATTCAAAAGATGTAAAGAGATTTAAAAAAAACTCACTGCTTTATGAATTGATAGAATGTTTCGCGAAAGAAACAAAAGCAAATAAGCAAAAGCTTAAAACTTAGCCTTATGTATAATGTATGGTACATAAGTTCACTCATATATAGGATCAAATAGCCCAGCTAATCGTGAAATACCCAAAATAGTTGAAAATTAATAGAACCAGCGGCTTTCAACTATTTGCAAACCAAGCAAAGATACTAATACTAAACTTCTCAATCTAATTGTCGCCACAGAGTGAATAGTTGCCGATTAGTTATTTTGCTTAGAAGTTTGCCCATTGGCGAATTAATGTGGTTTCTAGTATGTAATGGTTCGGGTTTGATTCTTGAGTCATGCAAAAATTTAACATCGTATAGCTTACATGCTATAATACAAGAATAACTGATAAGAGTTAATATAAAAATCTCGGCTGGTCATCAAGGACATAGTATTTGATAAATTTCGTTTATTAGAAAGATAATAATCACCGTTTAAATAGAATTTTTAACTATCATGACTTTAAAATGCCAACTTTTTGCGTAACCATTCAAAATTTATTTAAATTTAATATTACAAAGTAATCTCATACTACTCGCAATAAGTTACATATATAATTTAACGTATAAATTTAAGATTCACTTAAGCCTTCAAAGCGAGCATTAACCTTAGGAGACGAATTAATCCAATTTGCAAATTTTATACCTGAAAATAGTATAAGGCTAAACCTCGAGCTTGATATAATGTTTGCTTATATTTTTTTTAGTTTTATACTTGCTATAAAGCCTGAGCTCCGTCAGAGTACTCCACCGAATTCTCGCGGCATTGCGTGTTAAGCAGTACGCTTTCCCTCGACACCAGGTTAAATAAATGAAAATATCAAATAATACGTAGCTCTGGTTCGGTGTTAAGTTACGCCATGTTTTTATGATCACATAAATACATAATAAAATAGCATAACCCGTTTACTTAAAAAGATAAAGACAAAAAATGATAATGTTTTCAGTAGTTAATAACTAAAGTTTTTACAAAAACATTACACCCACAAAAAAAGGAAAAGGAAGTCATAAAATTTCACATAATTATAGCATCGTTTAGTGGTTCCCATAAGATCTTGGAATGCAACAAAAAAACCTCATTATCTTCATTCTCGCAATTTTTTTTTGTTTTTAATTCTTCAGTGCCAGAGACTACCAAAAAAATTGTTGACAGACGTAAACGACTAGTTAGTTTATGTACAACACATGCATATTAAACGCGATGGTTGCAGGTTCAAAGCCTAGTAAGATGTTGTTTTATTCCATAATTTATTTTTTACAGGATGATTATGTATGTATGTAGTATGTATATATGTATGTTTAAAACTATTTTGTATTCGCTATTTATTGGTTTATGTATTTCTTAGTACTTATTGCACCTTTCTGCTTTCTTTCATAAATTTAATCCTTATGTTTTTCTTTTGATTGCCTGTAAGAGATCGCTTTTAGTGATAAGTTTTAGTAAGTTAGTTTTTGTTAGTTAGTAAGTTGTTATAATGTACTGTATTTTATTCTTATTCTAATTTGTACAATAAAGTATTATATTATTATTATTATTATGTTTCTCTTTTATAATTCACGGGTTCAAAAGAACTCGGTCCTTTGGAAGGCTTGCGTAGGGACATAGGTCCAACTCGTAGAGGCCCCTTAGAGAATATACAAATATTTTACCGTGACGCATCAGCCGGGATCCATCTCTGCGTAACCACAGGTAAGATGACCCAGAGATGGTCGCCGGTGAATGCGTAGGAACTGTGGAAAATGTGGAAATCTAAACTAGGACTATGGAATGGAATTTGGATTTTTTTTTATTATTATTGGTAGGTTATAAATAGATAAACTTATACAGGTGACAGAGATCATTTTCAACTATTGTTAAAATCTAACGTTTCCGAAATGTTGGCCGCCCAAATAAAATATTAAATACCATATAAAATATCATATTTTTATTTTTATTTAAAAAACTTGCGCAAAAGTCCTTACTGACAAACTCATCACGTTGACAACAGAAACGTGAGTGGGCGGGGAACAGCAGTGTATAAGAAAAGAAGAGATCTCACTGAGCTGTCTGTACATGATGAAATATGGCACGATAACCACTTTTAAGTTAAAATATAAGACGATATTTTACTTAAAATAACTTAATCTTAAATTACTAAACTTATTAATGGTATAACTACGGTATTTAATAAATAGAAAAGATAATGAGTTTTATTTAAATGAAACGTATATGTTATTATTAATTATTTATATCTTTTACTATTATTAATTATGTTTAAATGAATTAAAATATCATACTCATTAACCAATCAGCCTTATGAATGAGATCATAGGTTTTATGCAAAATCAACAATAGTAACGTTTTTAAAATAGTTATATATGTAGTATAAAAAATAAATATGATAAATAATTTCTAAAAATAAAAAAAAAAATAGCTTCACGCTGTATCCCGCACACAGTAGGGTAGGTAGAGGGAACCTAGTATTAAGACACTCCGTTCCCCACTTTCTGCCGAATTCTAGGGGCGTGTTGAGTGGCAGAACTCAACGCCGCGCTTAACCTCGATGGAACACCGGAGCGAAGAAATGGAAATATACATTTAAGTAAATATTTCACCTCCTTGAGTCACACTTCATGCCGCTGCGCCACGACTGGCCTCAGATAATTTCTAAATATTCAAAATAACGAATGTAATAAACTAATGAAAGCAAAATCCTTACAAACTTAACAAACCGTTGTAAAATACGACAAATTTGTGCTCACTGCACAACAATTTATTGCTTATGGTGCAACTACTTTTAATTATCCTTCACTTTGCGAAGGGACAAACCTATAGCTCCAGGCCTACCGTGAACTATATTTCTAGCGGCGTTGAGTTCCACTACTCAACGTGCAATACCTCCGAAATTCGGCTGAAAGTGGTGAACGAAGTGACTTAATATGACTTAATACTAGTCTCCTACATGCCTTACTCTATTACATATTGAATACAGCTAAAAAAAAATATATTACATCGAGTTAATTCATATAGTGGTAGAACGGAATAAAATCAATTTCACGCTGTATCCCGCACACAATGCTGGTTGTATCTCTCATTCTAAAAGGAAATGAAGATTCGAGTTTCAGCAGGACTAGTAGAGTATAAGAGTCAAAACACGCTATTTACGAATGTGTGCCGAACAAAAAAACGGACTACAAAAATGAACTTAACTCTTTGAAGATACTAATTAATACAAATAAGCTTCCACTGAAAGAGTATTCTAAAATATAAGAATATTATATTTTAAATTTTTTATAATCGACTTTGCCACTTGTTTATAACTTTTGTAATTGTTTAAACGAATTATATAAATAAAACTTAAGACCAAAATTTTAAGAACTTAATGTTTTAAATTAATATATTGAGGAATGGTTTATTTTAAACTGGTCCGCATGTGTGGAAGATATATGAGGACGCTGTAAGTATTTATGAGGACGCCTCATTATAAATTGGTTGTATGTATTTAAATGAAATTTTACGAAACATTAGTTCATAAGAGGAGATGTGTGATGCCTATCGTTATTTTTCTGTCTTCCTGTCAACTTTTAACTTTCTAAGTTCAGTAGGTTTGTCTGTCTGTGCAATCACTCATGACAGGGAGAATGAGAGAGTAACGTGATTTTTATATACGTAGATAAAATACTTTTAGTTTTTTTAGCACTTAGCTGGGTAGGCAGAGGAAAATGGTGACTTCCGTTCCCCATTTTCTGCCGAATTCTGGAGGTATTGTGTTTTGAGCGCCGTAACTAAACCCCGCCCATTGCCTTGTCTTGGATAAGTCTATTTAAAAAAGCGAAAAAACTGCTTTGCACTTTTTTCACGTAGCCAATTAGATAAATGGAATATATTCTTAAGGCACTCCGTTCTGCACTCTCCGTTCAATTTTTTAAGCATTGGGTATTGTGTGAAGAAACTAACCGCTGCTCTTTTTGTTCCGGAGCCTCCTGAGTAGGGATCGAACCCACAATCTTCAGGTTTACAATTAGACGCTGTATTTCTGTGTCACGATGGCCTCAGTCAAAAGTTCATTTAAGTAATGAATATTAGAAATAAAAAAAAAAACTAAAAAAGAAACGTCGGGTTTCCAAAAATGTATAAAAATGTATAAAAATACAAAATATACGCGATTAATCCGGTTAAAATAGTTTCATTTAAAATGTTTAATAATCGAGATAATCAAAGAACTTATTATAAAAAAAAACGCCACAAAGTACGCCACAAAGAAAAAACAGGTTCATAGTAAAAAGACTATGGAAATCGCTCAAACTCCACTAATTACAACGTTCAATTTTAAATGCCGACTGCAATTAATATAAGCAATCCCCAATTTTTAGAATTTAATAACTTCGAAGTCAATTATTAATTGTCTCCCTCCCCATTGAATGTGAACCCCCGAACCAACCCTTGTTCAATAATATTCCTCCAATTGGTTAATTTTACGCAAGATTACAAAAGAAAACAATAAAAAGAGGATCATTACGGAATATTATCATATAAATTGAAAATCGTCAGACTAGGGAAAACTGTGGAGATTGTATGTTTCGTTTAAAATATTTTTTTTACACATAGGTACATATATGCTTAACTATTATTTTTCGTTTTACACGTTATCCCACTTGTAGCGGAATAGGAAGAGAGAGGGAGTTCAGAGCAGAGAAATTAAAATACATTATTAAATAGTACATTTCCTCGAGTGGGAATCGAATCCACAACCTGAATGTTGTTTATATTCACGTTTGTGCCCCTGCTCTACGTCTGACCACAGCTTAACTGATTGTTTTATAATTAAAACACTATAGACACGTGGTCCGGACTTGTCGTCAACTGTTTCAAAATTATTAGCTACATATTTTTCACTATCTTCTATTTAAAATATTGTAAAATTTAGAATCAGACATAATTATCTTTATATATTTAAATAATGTCCTCATGCTTAGATTACAAAATGATACTCGTAGTTATCTAAATGATATATTTAATGTTATTCTAATAACTATTATAATTATACTATTTCTATATCTACTATAATATAAAAGTATTTTTAGGCCGTTTTAATATACTTTATGCGGGCCTGCATCCTACTCAGGGAACGATCTTTTTTTTATCTTCACGCTGAATCCCGCACATAGCAACTTAGGC
Organism: Heliconius sara; assembly: GCA_917862395.2. Classification (NCBI taxonomy): domain Eukaryota; kingdom Metazoa; phylum Arthropoda; class Insecta; order Lepidoptera; family Nymphalidae; genus Heliconius; species Heliconius sara. The sequence continues at coordinate 10,109,166 of OU860787.2, forward strand.
AAAAGGAACCTGAGAACTTAGTATTAATGCACTCCGTTCCCGTTCCTCACTTTTGAAGTCAGTCATGACGCAAAGGCACAAGCGTGCTACTGTAAACGCGACAGGTTGAAGATTTATTCCTGCTGAAAAATATCAAATAATATTTTTTTTTTTCGTCGCTCCGGTAAAAAGGCAAAGCGCAGCGTTGAATTCCGCTTCTCAACACGCAGTACGGGAAACAAGAAAAGGTTATGATAGTGCCGTAAATAAATAAAATATAGAGTCTACACGACTGGTCGGGGGTTCGATCCCCACCCGAGGAAATACAATATATAATATTTTCATTTTTTCACTTTGATGTCACGGCAACGCGCGGCATTGAGTTCCGCCACTTAATTTGCACGCATTGCCTCAAGAATTCCGCGGAACAAGGGGAATGTGTCTTAACACTAGGGTCCCTCTGCCTGTCCTGCTGTATGCGAGATACAGTGTGAAGCTAAAAAAAAATATTAAAAGATACCCACACAACTCTACATATCAAAGAATCCATATATAGGTGTACGGTATGATTTGTGACCGCGTCGTGACGTCTGATTTCACTCACGCGTCACCTTGTCAGGGGCGCGGTAATTTATTACGCTCATATCGTCCGGGGCATTATGGGGCAGTTATATTTTGGAGTATATTAACTTTGGAAATGAGCTAAAATAAGTGTGGATTTTAAACTGTTTTTTTATAGTTAAATATTGTATTTCCAACTGTGTTTTTTAAATATTTACAATATTAGACAAACTTTTAGAAAACAAATTAAACGTCTTCAATCTACATAATTGCTATTGTTGTTATATTGTATTTAAACACAATCACCTACACACATACACACACGCGCATATACACACACTCACACAATACAACTGTAATAATATGCTGTTGTTTTCTATATAATAATAAAAAAAAAATATGGATGACTTTTGATCAGTCAATAAGTCAGTAAAATTGTAGTTTTTTTTTACCTTTGAATATGCCAAATAGTTACCTATATTATACACATTTTTTATTTTTCACGCTGTATTTCGTACATCCAGAATACTCTGGAATACTAGAATACTCAGGTTTCCTCTGTATACACAGAGGAAACCTGAGAGAGAACATAGTGTTGAGACACTCCGCTTACGTTCCTCATTTCTGCCACACAACGCCACGATTTGCCTCACGTGTGTGGGAATCGAACTCACGAACGCCGCGTTTACAGTCGTGGCTTCTTTTAATAATCCTCATTAGTCATTTTTGGGATAGGCAGAGAGAGAGTATTAAGGCGCTTCGGTTTCTGCTTTCCTCGTATCATGGGACATAAAGTGGTGGAACTCAACGCCGCGTTTCGTTAAACCTGAGAAACGATAGTATTTCGTTGAGCACCACATGTTTCATTCAAGTCATTTATCCACCGCGATGACAATAATAATAATTAAGCAGCCCTTAATGATTAAAAAAGTTCATCGTCATTCACAAATAGCTAGCTGGTGAACTATTTTGGTATACTTAACGATATTCTGAAATTCCTTCAGATTTAAGCCCCGTGGGTGTTGTTTGCTACATTTTCGTTCTAAATCACTTCAGTTAATTGCTTAAGCATACTTTCCTTGGAAATTCTTGTCGTCTTAGTGATTTATAACTTTTGACTTTGTTAATGTGCTGAAAGTAATGTAACTAAGATATAATTAATTATGATAATGAATGACATTTTCATTTATATTATACGTTTGTTAATTTTTTTTATTATGCTTATGAAAATATATAACGAAATTTTAAATAATTTTATAGGCTTCCTTGGTCACTTTGCTTCCCAACTTCCGCTTACTTAACTTAATTTGATGTTAATCAAAATCTTTTTTATTAATGATATTCTTGAGGCCGGTCGTGGCGCAGCGGCACAAAGTGGGACTGTAAAACCGACTGGTTGTGGGTTCGATCCCCACTCGAGGAGATGAAATATTTACTTAAATTTATATTTCCATTTCTTCGCTCTGGTGTCGAGGACAAGCGCGGCGTTAAGTTCTGCCACTTAACACGCAATGCCTCCAGAATTCAGCAGAAAGTGGGAAAACGGAGTGTCTTTCACTAAGTTCCCTCTGCCTACCCTGCTGTGTGCAGGATAAAGCGTGAAGCTGATTTATTTGATTTTTATTTTTTATAGTCTTGATGTTATCATCAACTCGAAAAAAAAATCCCACAAGACTGTTTTATGTAATAATAAAAAAAAAACAAGAAAATATGTTATTCATTATTTTATTTCAATAAAATAAAAAACAAAGCACTTATAACTAAAATTATCGACAAATAACTCTTGCTAGAAGCACTGGAATAGTACCCCAAACGCCTTGTAACTTTATCCATTTCCACTAAGCATGTCATTATTTCTTCGTTGTTAGGTATAATTTGCTCTGGAGGTAAAAGGAAACCATATTCGCCGACGTCTCTAAGCTCAAATAAGTAGACTATAGGAACTTCAGCGAATCCTTTTACCCAATCGAAGCTTGAACCTGATACAGCATCTAGAATGTTAAAAATATTAAAAAAAAAATCAGCTTCACGCTGTATCCCGCACACTGCAGGGTAGGCAGAGGGAACGTAGTGCAAGATACTCCGTTCCACACTTTCTGCCGTATTCCGGAGGCATTGCGTGTTAAGTGGCAGAACTTAACGCCGCACTTTGCCTCGACACCAGAGCGAAGAAATGGAAATATAAATTTAAGTAAATATTTCATCTCCTCGAGTGGGGATCGAACCCACAACCAGTCGGATTTACAGTCACACTTTGTGCCGCTGCGCCACGACCGGCCTCAAAATATTTAGCATGCTAAAAATATAATACATATAAAATGTTATATATGAACTGAATGATTATAACATTGTAAACGCTATTTGTTATTTACATTTAGAAAATAATAGTTTTATTTCTTCGCTCCGATAATGAGGAGAAAGCGTGGCGTTAGGTTACGCCATTCAACGCGTCTCTAGAATTTGGTATAAAGTTGATAACGAAAGTCTCAGTGGGAACGGATTGTATTAGCGCTAGGTTCCTAGGTTCTTTTTACCTACCCTGCTATGTGCAGGATACAATGAAAAAAACGAAAAAAGTAACTTACACAATATATCAGCTGACGTTCCCACTTGGTAGACGGTGCCGTGCTTCTCAGTCAACTTCTCCGCGCCACGAATAGCTATCTCGAACTGTTCATAAATCAGAAAAATAGTCCATTGAGTCACTCCGTTTTCCATTTTCCGCTCTTTCTTGCGTGTTGCAAGTAAACATAAGTGGGGAAAATGTCCTAATTATTAATCTACTTGTTAAAATTTTTTTTGTTAATTTAAAATAAATAACCCCCAAATATTAGCCTCAGTGGTAATCGAACCCAGAACTAATGCATTTACAGAGAGTAATTGTTTGAAAACAAGGAGTAATCAGAAGTACTTTAAGAAACAACTTACCAGATCACCATAATTTGGAACACTGAGTACATTTGCACCGGACACGTGACTGTAAGGGACCAAAGTCATTTGTGAATAAGAATGGAAAGCAAAATAATACACTAAATAACCAATTCGTTTCAAGGACGTGGTTGGATATAGCTTGAGTTTCAGGCTCTGATGCAGCGTGTGGTCCAGCGAATGTATCAAAACAGGGATTTATAGCAGCACCCACCGCTAAACAAATAAAAATATATACACAAAATTTTACATAAAATTAATTTCTATAGAATCGAGACCAGTTGTGGCACAAGTGTGTCATTGTAAACGCGATCGTTTGTAGTTTCGATCCCCACTCTAGTAAATTATATATTTATTCAAATTCGTATTTGCATTTCTTCACTCTGGTGTTGAGGAAAAGCGCGGCGTTGAGATCCGCCACTCTGGAATGGTCCACTGAATGTCTTAACTAGGTTTACTCTGCCGACTATAGTATGCGCGGGGCTTAGCGTGAAGCTTATTTATATAGAGTAAGCAATTGAATTAAAATCAGCTTCACGCTATATCCCGCACACAGCAAGGGTAGGCAGAGGGAACCTAGTATTAGGACACTGCGTTCCCCAGTTTCTGCTGAATTCTGGCAGAACTCAACGCCGCGTTTGGCCTCGACACCAGAACGAAGAAATGGAAGTATAAATCTAAGTAAATATTTCATTTCCTCTAGTGGGGATCGAACCCACATCCAGTTGGTTTTACAGTGACACTTTGCGCCGCTGCGCCACGGCTGGCCTCTTAAGAATCTTAAGGCGACGACCTAAATTTCGAATATATTGCTCAAAACCTTTAATCAACTACTTAAAATACTTATTGCTTATAATAATCACTTACTTCTCCACATGTAGTCATAATTTCTATTTAGATCAACACCGTGACTCCTCTCAGCTCCAAAGAAACAGCTAGTGTTATAAGCAAGACTGCGATTCTTTCTCCACATTCGATTCTGAGATACATTGAGAATTTTAAGTTCTATTTTTCTAATATATTGACTTATATATTTGTTTAAAGATAGTGTTTTGAATATTTGATTTTTTTTTTTAGCATCATGCCATATCTCGAACACAGCAGGATAGGCAGATGGAACCTAGTGTCCATCATACATCCATCCAGGCATTTAGCAGTGAATGGCGGTACTCAACGAACAAAAAATTTAATATTTCATTTTCTCGAGTGTGAATCGAATCCACAACCTGTGGTATTTATAGTTACCCTTTCTGGTCCTGTGACTGGACTCAAAGTTGTACAGACTCTCGATAGACATTCCATCTAATTTTAAGATACCGTGTGTGGAGTGTCGAAATATAACAATTAGGTAAGTCAGTAACGTAACTAACATTTGGAATAAGAAATATCTACCTACCTCAGAAAATGTAAACTCATAACCATCTGGGTTTACAACTGGAAAAATGTGCCAAACAAAATTTTCAGCCATTCGTCTAGTATCGTTGTCATTGCTTGTTAAAAATTCCTTGATTACCCATGTAATAGTAGCTGGTGAAATCCATTCTCTGGCATGAATACCACCTTCTAACATACTAAAAAGTGGTGTAGATCCCCTACTCTCAGGTTTAAAGTCTATAACAACTCCTTTGATGTCTCGTCCTTCATTGGATTTTCCAATAGTAATAGTAGTGACTACATCAGGGTACAATTCTGGAAGCTCATCAAGCTATTCGTAAATTTCATCTAAATTGTGAAACTGATTCCAATTAAACGAACCAAGACTGCTACTTCTTGAAACGTCTGCAGGTCGCAATTGAGAATGTATTAATCTAAAAAATATTGTTGGTTACGATTTTATTGCTTTTTTTTTAACCTAACGCGGTACGCTTGTATATAACAGGATTGCCTACCCTAGTGCTAAGAGACTCCATTCCATATACTCCGCCCAATTATCGAGATATTGTGAGTTGAGTGGTGGAACTCAATGCCGCGCTTTGTCTTGTTATAAGAGCAAGGAAATAAAAATAATGAATTCGTTCGTTCGTCTGTTATCTTACAAGTTTCGCCATGTTTGATTTCAAAACTATATCATCATCAGTTTAATACATTGTCATCCACCCAAAACATATATAGATACATACATGATACATGCTTTTATCCAAATTAACTGAGATACCGATTCATATTCAACTTAAATAATGATATCACTTCACAAAAAATATAAGTTAACCAACAAAACATACCCAGAGAAACAAAAAGGGCAATAACGACTGAAGACGTATTCATAGTCATATTTATATATATGTACAAAAAATATTTGATTAATCGAATATCAATAAGTTAAAGTGGAAGACTACTAGGTGGCACCATTATTCTAACATCTTGACCAATATTAATTTTGTCTGTCCAAAAGTCATAATTTGAATCTTTATGCAGATCATTTAGAATTTTTACTTCTCTCTCCGTTTCTGGACTAACTTTATAAACTTTATAGTTATCATAGCTTTTGTAAGCTTCACATTTTGATAATGTTATCAAAATTAAAACAGTTAAATTTATAATCATTTTTAATTTGTTAATTTTCTACAAAAAGTCTAACTTGAAAATGAAATCAAATTTTTATAGTGTAATGTAAATTTTAATTATCTTATCGTAATTAGGCAAGTCTTAAGAAATATCACAATATTATCTAAGATATTTAGTAAAGCAAAACCACTACGGATTTGCTTTACGCAGCTTGACCTCAACGAGACAGCTACATTAAGAAATCCGTTTTAAATACATATATATTTATCAACTACACGATGATTTCGTTTTCCACATACAGCTAGAAAGACACACAAAATGTAAGACTTTGCTAAGACGGACGTTATCCAAATACACAATCCATAATAAACATTTACTATCATAATATTAAATAATAATATATATTATGTTCATGAGTATGAATAGTACGATAAAAATTGATGTATTTATTAATTGTAAAATTTTTATAGCAACAGAATTTAGTACATAATCGTTTCTTTTTCGTGTGATAACAGATATATATAATTCATTGATATTTAACAATGATAAAAATGACAATATCGATAATGAAAGATTTGAGTAATTTGTAACGAGTTTTATTGTATAGTTAATAAGAATAAAGCACTAATAAATAATAATATCAAAGATCCATAAATTGAAAATGACCCAGAATAATAGTAACCCAGCTCTTTGGTAGCTATGTCCATTTCAACTAAGCATGCCATCATTTCTTCATTGTTTGGAATTATATCTTCTGGGGGCAATAGGAAACCGTACATACCAACATCACGAAGTTCAAATAAATATACAACTGGTACTTCAACTACTCCTTTTACCCAATCGAAACTAGAACCAGATACAGCGTCTGAAATTTAAATTTTTCATAATAATATAATGAATATTTACAAAAATAATTGACGTAAGTGTTCATTTAAATTTTTCGGCCTTGAAATATAATAAATAGTAAATTAATGGTTGTGAAAGACTTAAAAATATAAAACAGACTTATTTAAAGTTTGTAAGGTTACAACAATCATACGTACACAATATGTCAGCAGAAGTTCCCACTTGGTATGGTGTACCGTGAACCGCAGTCAGTTTTTCAGCTCCACGAATAGCTATTTCATACTGAAAATAAAACACAATATTATATAAAATATATTTTAAAAATTCGACAACGTTCCCATTTTTATTACAAATATATTTGCATTTGTCTTACACATACAAATTAGTTTAGCCTGTTAATTTTAAATTTTAATAATTAGTTTAAATCTTATATAATTAGAGTCTAATCCATATTATTAGTGTTTTTTTTTAACTGCATAAAATATTACAGGGTAGGCCCAGGAAGTATTATACAGAAAGTAATATTGTATGAAGAATGGCAGCTCTCAACATCACTCTTTGCCGCGTTGTTAGAGCGAGGAAATGAAAATATAAATATTTATTGCCAGTTGAAATCAAATCCACAGATGTCACGTTTACAGTCGCAAGTTTGTACTCCTGCAGCACTACAGCCTCAGTCTTACTTCGCACTGTATAATTATTTTGTATGATAAATTCTAAACCTTTCTTAATTATTTCTTTTTAATACAATATAATTTGTAAATAGTAAAGAAGCTCACAAGATCTCCGTAATTTGGAACCTCCAGGACAGTCTCGTTATAAACATGACTGTATGGTACGAGTGTCATCTGGGAATACGAATGGAAAGCAAAATAATATATTAGTCTTCCCGAGCGCTTTAAACTAAGGACATAATTGGAAATAGCTATAGTTTCAAGTTCAGATCCCCCATGAGGCCCAGCAAAAGTATTTTGACAAGAATCGCTCGAAGCACCCACAGCTGAAATAAAAAATATAGTTCGTTAGACCAATTCTTCTAAAGAATATAATAATGATCTTGATCACAAAAATAATATACTTAAATGAAATTATATTGTCTTTAATCTCTATGAAAACTCGTTATGAGTCGAAGTAATTGACGTACCTCAGGTAATTTTTTTTACAAAACGCTAATTGACATTAATGAATGAGAAATTATCTATTTAAACCAACTCAGCAAACTTAAACAAAATAATAATATTTTACTATGTAAAAATGGCAATATTTATTAAATTATTAATAAATTATTAAATATATTACTAATGTGTATTGCTAACTATAAAAATAATTAAGTGAACTCTTACTCATCCAGAGGTAGTCGAAATTTCTGTTAAGATCAATGCCATTGCTTATATCATTTGATGCACTGTTACCACATTGCTTATAATGAGCAGGATTACGATTTTTTCTCCACATACGATTCTGTAAGAGTAATATTAATAATATAAAATATATGATAATATATGTATATACAGATCGAATAACAAGTGTCTTATAAGTTTAGAAAAATGTTTATAAAATTCCTCAACTTACGTGGGTAAATGTATAAGCGTATCCGTCAGGATTAATTACGGGAAAGATATGCCAAACGAAATTCTCTGCCATATGCCTTGTATCACTGTTGTTACTGGACAAAAATTCCTTAATAATCCAAGTGACTGTAGCTGGTGAAATCCACTCTCTAGCGTGAATACCACCTTCGATCATTCCGATCAAAGGGTTAGATCCTCTATTTCCAGCCTTGAAATCGATCACAACACCCTTAATATCTCGTCCTTCTAGTGATTGTCCAATTGTAATAGGTTTTACGACTCCAGGATATAAATTTTGGAGCTCATCAAGCCAAGCGTGGATTTTTTCTAAGGTGTGATACTGATTCCAACTAAATGAACCAAGATTGTTGCTTCTTGCAACATTTGCTGGATTCATTTGTGCACGGATTAATCTAAAATAGATTCACAAATTAATATATTAAAAGTCCCGTTGCTCTTTGCATTACTGTTGCATGTTGTATAATAACTTAGAATATAACATGCAACAATAGACGATAAATTAATAACTCACTCTTGCACGTTAGATATACCCAAAACGGGCTCCATTCCTGCACTTTTTACATAATTGACGAATTCATCATTCTGATCAGGGGATACCATTATCCTTACGTCGTCTCCAACTTTTGTGACATCTGTCCAAAATTCATATAACTGCTCACGTAGCACTTCGATCTTCTGCACGTGTTCATCGTTTTGTGGTATTACTTTATATACTTTAAAATTTTCATAACTCACATAAGCTTCACTTGCAGTAGATGCTATTATAGCTACTAACGCTAATTTTAAAAGCATTTTCAAGTACTATTTTTCGGTTGCAGTTTTGGTATGCAAATGTATTTTTGAAGAGTACTACTGTCCATATACTTATGCTTTATCTAATCAGAACGTAGTTTGGTCGGGTGATTATATTATGTTTATCTAAGAAGTCTGTTAATTGATAATATTGATAATATTTTACTGTGTTCGTACTATGTACTTATATATTTAATTTACAAATGATATTATCAACGTGAAATCATACAGAATAATAGACAATAGTAGTAGTAGAATAATTTCATAAATCGATATATATCTTTAACGATTGCGAGCTTTAACTATTATAGCTTAAGCTTGACCAGAGAGCAATGGAGAGGACTTGATGTACAAATTGCAAAACATTCTAAAATAGAGTAGTTTGGTAGAAAACTAAAATCATGCATGGTACGCAAAACAATCAATTAAATAAAATTAATAAATGTTGTTACATAAATATAATGTGGTTCTAAAAAATAAAAGCATAATTAATTTGTAATATTATGTTTTACTGCACAACTAATATAAATAAGGCACTAAGAAATAATGATATCAGCGATGTGTATGCTGAAGTTGCTCCAGAGTAATAATATCCTAACTCATAAGTAGCTTTATCCATTTCTATTAGGCATGCCATTATTTCTTCATTATTTTCTACGATGTCTTCTGGAGGCACAAGAAAACCGTACTGGCCGACGTCTCGAAGCTCAAAAAGATATACAATTGGAACTTCAGCAACTCCTTTTACCCAATCAAAACTAGCACCCGCGGTAGCATCTAAAAATTGTTGAGTGTCATATTATTTAATCTTTAACAAACTTCTTTCTTATTGATTTTTATTGTTATAAAAATAAAAAATATTATTTTACTTACACAATATGTCAGCAGAAGTTCCCACTTGGTATGGAGTACCGTGAACCGCAGTCAGTTTTTCAGCTCCGCGAATAGCAATTTCAAACTGCAATGTTTTTGTTTTTTTATAGTTTCATGGTGTATCATGTACATAGCAGAATAGGAAAAGAGAATCTAGGAACTTACGACTAAGACACTCCGTTCCCAATAAGACACTTCTCGAGACGTTTCGTGTTGAGTGGCGAGTATTATAAGTTAAAATCAATAAAATAATTAAATCATATTTAATATTTACATTTCGAGGCAAAGGCCTCAGCACCATAGCGAGGAAATGAAGAAGGAATGAAGAGCGGCGTTGAGTTCCGCCACTCAATACGCAATGCCTCTAGAATTCAGCGGAAAGTGGGGAACGGAGTGTCTTAATACCAGGTTCCCTCTGCCTACTCTGCTGTGTGCGGGATACAGCGTGAGGCTGATTTAATATTTTTTTTCTTATTTGGAATTTGGTATGTAAGTAAGTTAGTGAGTGTAGAACTTGCAGAGGATTTTTCAAAATTTCAACGATACCGAAAAAAATGTAATTTTACCTCACGAACCCCTAACTTTCAATAATCAAAAATATATTGTTGTTGTACACAGCGTACACGTGTATGGATTGTAGTAAAACGCTAACATCACTAACTTCTCTAACATAGTGTATACAAAACCAAGGCAACTAACCCAGTGATTCAACAATCCAGGTATTATGAAATAGAGTTAGCTAGCGTCGAAAAAAATTGCCGCCCCAAGAACAACTGGCGCGGTAATTGCTTACTAAAAGACAATATGTCGTATAAACGAGATGAGTTAAACGTTAAACAGTACGAAAACATTATGTTGTTTTCTGTTGTATGACATAGTGCGAGAAGATACAAGATGCCTATGATACTAAAAAAAATCAAACGCAATTGCTGCTATAGGCTGAGTAGGTACATTTAATTTAATTCTTTTTATCATTGGAAGCTGGAGGTTGTTGAGCATAGCGAGCAAGGGGCGAAGCCCCCTTGTTGATATTTAAAGTATACAACATAAAGATATTTAGGTAGTAGCAGTTTTAAAGTAAATCCAAGCTCAAATTTGAAAATAAAATAACGCCCCAATCTCGTTATATCGTATACTTTAAAAAACTTATCACGACGCAAGTAATTTTTATATAATAGAATGATAATAATATATAGATAAATAACAATAGATATATAGATACAGAACAATAGATTATTACTAATTGTCTAGACACCTTTACAGATATCTAACAACATCTATGTATGTATAAAGCTATTTTATAGAGATCAGTCGTACAGTGAAACAAAGTCGAACTTTTGCTGTTCAAAGATTTTGGAAAGGGCAGAATTAATTGTCTTGGCACTGTGCTCTCTCTGCCTAACCTTCTAAGCGCGGGATAAAGCGTGAAGCTTAGAAATGAATTATTAAGCTTGATATACATAAAATGTATGTATAACTAATAGTCCGTCCACGGTTTAGCCTTCGTGAACTAAGTACACGATACGACATTTGGTTGTCTCTGATATCAACTTCGAAAACTTCGATTTAGGTGAAGAATAGACTATCATAATGCTATCTTATCAATGCTCCATCCATTCTTATCAATCCGACTGAGCGAGGAAAAAGCGTGAAGATAAATAAAATATATTTTATAAAAAAAACTTACAAGATCTCCGTAGTTTGGGACTTCCAAGACACCCTCGTTATACACATGGCTGTAAGGTACAAGTGTCATCTGAGAATAAGAATGGAAGGCAAAGTAATATATTAATTTCCCTATACGCTGCAACCTGAGGACGTAATTGGAAATGGCTATAGTTTCAAGTTCAGATCCTCCATGAGGTCCAGCAAAAACTTCTGAACAAGAATTGTTGGACGCACCCACACCTAAAACAGAAATATATATATAAATATTGTAAAATTTCAAATGTCTTTGTAAGAATATCAATATTCATCACCCTATATTCAAGTTTAAAACTATTAAAGTATAAAACTATGAAACAGTAGATTTAAAACGTCGTTTGAAAGCAATACACTATTATATATCGTGATAAATAAAATTGTTCCTTTAGAAACTTAAATATAAACGAATTAAAACATGTACAAGATGTGCGTATATTAAAATTAGATTATGAAAGACAGAGAACCTATTGGTTGTATAGCTTGATATCGAATAAATTATTATAAATATTAATTACTATTAAGATTTTTAAAATTAATTTTGTAATCTTATACATATTTTGGACTACGTGCATCTACTTTCGTGCCAAAGATTATTTGGTCGCTTGAAGAATGTGGTACTATTTACTGACAAAACACACTTACTCATCCATAAATAGTCGAAATTTCTATTGAGGTCGATACCATTGCTTAAATCGTTTGATACACCGGTACATTCTCTGTTATATGTAGGATTGCGGTTTTTTCTCCACATACGATTCTGTAATAGTGCATTTAAGTTAAAAAATTAAATGAAAAAATCAATAAAAACAACGAATACTAATTTTTACAATCAACAAGGGGTTTTTAAATAAAGGGGGCTTAGTAAAAGGGTTTTTAATTACTAAATTATACAACAATAAATATGAAAATGGCTAAACTTACGTTGCTGAATGTGTAAGCGTATCCATCTGGATTAATTACAGGAAAAATGTGCCAAACGAAAGTTTCTGCCATGTGTCTCGTATCGCTGTCGTTACTGGACAAAAATTCTTTAATAACCCAAGTGACGGTAGCCGGTGAAATCCATTCTCTAGCATGAATACCTCCTTCAATCATCCCAATCAATGGCTTAGATCCTCTTTCTCCAGCTTTGAAGTCGATAACAACACCTTTGATATCTCTTCCTTCGTAAGATTGTCCAATGGTGATAGGTGTAACAACTCCGGGATACAAATTTTGAAGTTCATCAAGCCAAGCGTGGATTTCTTCTAAATTGTGATACTGATTCCAACTAAACGAACCAAGATTGTTGCTTCTTGCCTCATTGGCTGGTCGCATTTGTGCATGAATTAATCTAAAATAATAATATAATAAATGTCGTGAAGTTTTTGATACAAATATGTTGATATATATATATTTTATAATAAATAAATAACTCACTCTTGCACGTTCGATATACCCAAAACAGGTTCCATTCCTGCGTTTTTTATATATTTGACAAATTCGTCATTTTGTTCAGGCGATACCATTATTCTTACGTCTTCTCCAATTTTAGTGACATCTGTCCAAAATTCATATAACTGCTCACGAAGCACTTCGATCTTTTGCACGTGCGCATCGTTTTGTGGTATAACTTTATATACTTTAAAATTTTCATAACTTACATAAGCTTCACTTCTTATAATTGCTATAATAGCTAAAATAGCTAATTTTAAAATCATTTTCGTCTACTTTTTCGAACGTACAGTTTTATTCTGCATATGAAAAATAAAAAAGTACTACTGTATACTTATGCTTAATCTAATCTATTTGTATAAGTATAATGATTATTGATTTATCGAACACCCATAGAAACATAATTGTGGAAGTACAAGGTTTATTTAATTTTTATATTTTTTAATTATGTATGTGATACTATTATGAATGATGTAATATGATACGATATTGAGACGCAATTAAGACGAATCTTAGTTAAATATTATGACGTTAAAACGTTAGCTATAATATTTCATTCTTTTAGATTAAATCGAAAATACTAATTGAATTCAGTTTTTTAAATTATCTTTTCCTTTTTACTGCCTTGTAGATTATTTGTGATTTCTGTGATTTATATAATACATTTTCAAAAGCTATTTAATATATGGAATTTATGTTCCTGTTTTTATTTGTAATGTATGTATGTAAGCCCTTTTACTAACCTCTTAAAACCCGTTATTTAAAAACCCCTCGTTGATTGTTTATAATTTCTATTTAATTCAATCTTTTGAAAAAAAAAAAAACAACCTATCTATATTTTAAATGAAACTAATTTAACCGGATTAATCGCGTATATTTAAGTTTAAAACCCGTGACCACGGACTACTGCAAAGTGTTCGAAATGTCGGGTTTCCAAAATGTAAAAACTTAAATATACGCGATTAATCCGGTTAAATTAGTTTCATTTAAAATGTATAATAAGCGTGAAAATCAAAGAACTTATAACCTATCTATACTTGTGGTGTCTGTGCATGTGAGATATATTAGTTTTTAAATAAAAATTATTATAAAGAAAATACATAAAAATATTTAAAAACATTCTTCTGACGGTGTGGCAAGGATCCAAGCCGTCGGTGGCTAGGGCTCCAGGTGGAAACCTCCTCACAATACGCGCCGTCTCAAGTAAAACTGCCTTCTGCATCCGGTTACAACGACGGTACAACGACTACGCGATTACCTCTTAAGAGGTGTTGGTCAAGGCTTTTCACGGTTAAAACGGTTAACTGAAATCTTTTGTCGGTTTATCTGTTAGTCATTTTATTCACGGTAATCTCAGAAACGACTTAACTGATCTAAACGCATTATTGTATTTTGGCAAACTTTCGTTATCATTTAATGTTTGTTTTATTGATGGATATAAGCTTTTTAATACCACCTCACATTACATTCAAAAAAATGAGATCGCTTAAAACACATACGGATAGGCTTACTTACATTTCTCTGATTTTCCAAGCTACTTTATTTTAAATAAAATGAATAAAATGTTCATGATTGCCTTTTCATATTTCAAACTATCAACAGCAAGCACGACCGCCCGTCTCTAGTACAAAATTTCTATTTTAAATTTCCTATGAGTTCTAAAATGTAATCTAGTCTTCTCGAAACTTCCTTTCGCAGGTCTATTTTAAGCAATCATTCCGCTATGTCTCAATTTTGCAAAATTCTTAATGAAAAGAATGCTTTGACTCCTTTCGGTGACTTTTTGTGAAACGCAGCACAGTATGTCTAATATTTAGTGAGGTTTTTGTAATTTTTATTTCGATTGTTTAATTTTAATTTTTACATTATTAATATATTCATCATTTTGTAGTAACTTAAATTCAATTATCATTTTTATTTTTTGTTGGACATGTTTTGTTTATTTTGTTGTGTAAAATCGATTGGTATTTTTATTACTGCATGTGGTATTCACCTTAAAAGGTAATGTATTTGGCTATAAGAGTATAAATAATTAAGAAATCGATTACTGTATTATTTATCACTGGTGAGTAAATGAATAAATAAAAAAACACGTTACTTACGTTTTTTTTTATAAAATAAACAGTTGTGTAGGTAAAGTGGGCGAAGCCACAAGGAAGACCAGTGTGGATAGAAATAAGTGATTTAAGATTAAAGCATGATCTTCACGCTGTGTCTCACACATTCATCATGGAAGGCAACGTCAAATTTTCCGAGGCATTGAGACGTGTTGAGTGGCGAAATTCAACGCGAGGCTTTTGCCTTGGCGCCAGAGCGAAGAAATGAAAATATTAATAAATAATAACTAATTCCCTCTAGTGGGGATAGAACCCACAACCGTTGCTTGACAGTCATACCTTTGTGCTCCTGCGCCGACGTGTTACTTGTTCTTATTATTTAACTTTTATTTTTAATAAATTAGTTTATTTACTACTACGTAAACATATATTATGATTTAATAACTGATCTTAATAATTATTCACATATTTGTATCCTTTGTAGGGATATGATAGATGTCCACGATGAAAAGCTTGCTTGCAGCGACCCCTGCCCGCTCTTACGACGGCTGCAATATTCCATCCGCCACCTGCATCTGGCAAGAGCGCTATAATAGAGCGTCCATAAGATAACGCACACCAATGCGTCCCTTCTAGTGTGTGGCGACAAGAGCGGCGTTGGGGACCGCCATCTAGCACGCCATCACCATTTCCGCAACAGCGTGAGGTGAAGGTCGGAGCTACAAATAGCTACGTGGAATGTAAGAAGAGGGATGGAAGAGATTTGGCAATGACATGACCGATTTAACAGGCAGTCGGGTCGCCGGCGTACTAGAGAACAAGCGGGGCTGTCAAAGTGTGTTATTGTCCTCTAGATTGAATTGTGCTCCGGTAGAATAAAAGGCGATCAACCCGAGACTGCTTTGGGTTCGCTTGAAGCTATACCAAGAGTATTCTTGTTAGATGTGTATGCGCCAGTATCCTCTATTGAGACAAGAGGGAAAAAAAAATGAAAATGAATGGTGCGAAGCAGTTACGAAGGAGTGCTACGTCAGTAAGGTGACAAGAGAATAAATGAGATTGGAATGCTTATATTGGAAATTTGTGTTAAACAAGGATACGCCATGTCAGCTTGGTTGTTCATTTTCTATTTGGATAGCTGTCTCCAAGGAGTGAATTTCAATGTCTTTTTGACCACTTTAGTTGGTCACTAATCTTGCGGCTGCATAGTATTTGTATTATTAAAACCAATATTCTCAAAGTCGGATTATGATTTTTTTTTGAAAAATTCTAACGCCGTTATCACTGATAATTAGTGTCGTAACCTTTACATAGATAAACCGATGATAGATAATAAACACTTAAAGTCGTTCTTTAAAATGGATATATTTTATCTGTATGTCTAATTATTTAGACTTTTTTATATAAAAAAAAACTTTGACGTCTGTACCTGTATTATTATGTTTTCTATTTTGTAAAAATAAATATATTTCCACAATAAATAATATAATATTATATTATTTATTGTGAAATAAATTTAGAGGCCAGTCGTAGCGCAACGGCACGAAGTGTGACTGTAAAATCGACTGATTGTGGGTTCGATCCCCACTCGAGGACATGAAATATTTACTTAAATTTATATTTCCATTTCTTCGCTCTGGTGTCGAGGCTGAGCGCGGCGTTGAGTTCTGCCACTCAACACGCATTGCCTCCAGAATTCGGCAGAAAGTGGGGCAAGGAGTGTCTAAAACACTAGGTTCCCTCTGCCTACCCTGCTGTGTGCGGGATACAGTGTGAAGCTGTTTTAATTCAGGTTTAATTTTAATAATAATATTTATTCAATTAAAATTTTCATACATAACAATAACTTAAATCGGTAATAACTGCATTAGTATGAAACTGTGTTGCACCTATTAACTCCCATCTCGCAATCGTCCTTTCATATAATAATATTACTAATTTTACAAACAAATAAAATAATAACATAATATTTAACAAAAACCAATCATGAAATAGAAAAACAAAATTTAATAATTATAAATATATACATCAATTACTCAAAAGATAATAAAAATAATTTAAAATCAATAATATTAGAATAAATGACACAGATTAAAAAAGTTATATAAAACAACACTACAACAGTACGTCAAGAGTACCAAATATCATACAATTCTAACGAGTTCTACAACAAAAAAATTGTTATCGAAACAGTCAAGTAGACGCCGACATCTACTGGACTGGACTTAGTAATTCATTTACCTCGAGACTACGCAATTACATTTAGTGAGGATTGATCATTGGATATTATCTTCAAGAATAGGGCCTCTGTTGAAGAATCTTGATATTTTTTTAGGTATAGGTTTAAAATATTTTACCCTATATGCTGCTCCCGTAAAAAGAGCGCAGTCGCTTCCACGTTGTGTAACTAGGCTAAAAAAACATTTTTAGATAGGGAACGTTTAAAAATTTATTTTATAAAACAATAAAGAATATTTATAAAAAGTGGGCACATTTTTTTCGCTTAAAAAATAAGTTAAGTAAAAATGAAATTTAAGTGACTTAACAAAGAATATGAAAAAAAATCATTAAATTACTACTCCAGTGATAAACACATTTCAACAAAGGTGATTGATTGCGTACAACGCACGGCGTCTATAATTTTATAAGGTGTATATCACACTAATAAAAAAAATTACTTATTAAGCGGAATGTTGGCAATATTTTTTTTGTATTTTGACAATACTAGAAGTGATTGTTGATTTGGTGAGTTTTGATTACTGCCATGTGCTTAGTGACACTCTCAACGAAAAAACTGTTGAGAAGAAAAACCAACCAAAATCTGCCAAGGAGTTTGATCTCTACAACACCACATAGGAACACATACATATATACAGGCATACATACGCGTACATACATAGACTGATAAATACATTACACCTTCTTCTTCATTTTTACAGCTGTGCTAACGTTTCGCCATATCATCAATGCAGCTAAGGCTCCGTTAACCCTGTTAGCAATACGATTTCCACATACATCTCGTATCTACCATTTCTACTGAACATACTTCCCAAATATATAGTAATAGATTATATTTCAAATTTTATAATTATTACACATTATTTTATTATCGTTCAAGTGTCTTTCTATGACCTATCTAATTGAAATATTTAAATAAGGCCAGGTTCTAAAAATTGTTCAAATTAATGATGCAGCTCGTTTTCCAGATAATACATATGATCAAAGGTTTCTTAGGTTTCAGAATACAATCAAAATCATGAAAGATAAAATGGAAATATTACAGGCAGGGTATGACTATAATATTGTCATTATAACCTCATAGTCTAGTACAAGCTGGAAGTATACTAATTTACAAACATAATAAAAAGGCCTGTACGTAAAAAAATATTGAGTGAAATTTTGAGTTTGAGTTTTATCCTGTATCATATCATATAGATAGCTTCTTTTGTCAATGAAGTCGAGAACGACCAATTAATTAATGTTTAACTTGCTAGCTTGAAACGGTTTGTGTAAAATACACGCTGCCCCTTTAGAGTTTTTAAACTTGGCTGCACACTCTGGCGCGTGTCTTAATAAGCGTTAAATCATGACAGGAAAATTTTAATTTTGTTTTGAAATCGATGGTGTACATATTTTATTTTAATCAGTTCGAAAATTTACGTCAGTGCGAGCATTTGTGGCATACGGATCGAATTCGCGGTCTCTTTGCAATAAATAAAATATATTGCTGTATACATAAATAATGCCTTTTCATTAACTATTAAACACGCTTTTGAAATATCATTAAATATTTAAAGCTAGAACATAGTATAGGAATCACATAGTAATAAATCGATAAATTAAAAATTTATATTAATTAGTCGGGGCAAAAGTATTATTATTTAAAGGACGTGGTGTTCCACCATGACGATGCCAGACCGCACTTATCTATCGCCTATATATCAATTATCTATAGCCACACAGCAAAAATTAAGAGAGCTCGGCTGGGATGTGTTGATGCATCCTCCGTATAACCCTGACCTTGGTCCATCAGATTTCTGCCTGTATCGGTCATTGCAGAACTCTTTAGGAAGCATAAAGCTAGCCTCAAAAGAACAATGTGAACACTATCTGTCAGATTTTTTTAATCAAAAATCTGAAAATTTCTACAGGAATGGGATCATGTCACAACCCATAAAATGACAACAAGTCATCGATCAAACAAAAAGGCATATACATGTTATAAATAATTAAAAATTTATACCAATAAAAAAATATTCCCTTGTATGAACAATAGGAAAATGCTTTTGCCAAGCTAATTATGGTTTTTTTTTTCGAGGCCAGTCGTGGCGCAGTGGCACAAATTGTGACTGTAAAACCGACAGGTAGTGGGCTCAATCCCTACTCGAGGAGATGAAATATTTACTTAAATTTATATTTCCATTTTCTTCGCTCTGGTGTCGAGGCCCAGCGCGGCGTTCTGCCATTCAACATGCAATGCCTCCAAAATTCAGCAGAGAGTAGGGAACGAATTGTCTTAACACTAGGTTCCTTCTGCCTACCTGCTGGTGCGGGATACAGCGTGAAGCTAATTTTTTTTTGGAAAAAAATAACGCAAATAGCAAGGTAGATAGGGAGAACTTAGAAACTTAGTTTTAAGAAGCGATGGATCGGTACCAGAATGAGAAAACGAAAATATTGAATGTTTCATTTCCTCAAGTGGAAATTGAACTGACACTCAGTCGCGTATACATTCACACGTTTGTGCCACTGCCCAATTAATGGCCTCTGAATTTTCTTTTATAAAACACATAAGCAGAGGCAACCTAGTGTTAAGGGACTCCGTTCGCCATTTTAAACGCTGCGCTGTGCATCAACACTAGAGCGAAGATTGAAAGTATAAATTTAAAGAACTATTTTATTTCCTTAAGTGGAGAACGAACCCACAACCTGTCGCGTTTCTGTCATACTTACATAATAAGTCAGGAGATGTTCCCACTTGAAATGCCGTGCCGTGAACTTTAGTTAGTTTCTCCGCCCCTCGTATTGCTATCTCATACTAAAGGTAACAAAAATATTTAGTATTTTTTTACAAAAAAGTATTTTTTTATGGAAAAGACACGGCAAACGAGCGTGCGGGTCACCTGATGGTAAGTGATTACCGCCGCCCACGACCCCTTGCAACACCAGAGGAGCTACAGGTGCGTTGCCGGCCTTTAAGATGGGTTGGGCGCCGGGGCCCGGCATTACCTGATGCGAAACGCAGTGGCATAAAGCCACTACTTCACGCCGGTTTTAAATGCCGGGGGTGGTAATGATCCGGTCGAGGCTGCCCATGCGTGTTGCCATTGCTGGCGACGTGAATCTACCACACATACTTTAGTCGCCTCTTACAACACCACCAGTACCACGATGATCCCATTCTAGGCCGGGATCACACGGCACATTAGTCAACTTTTGTCAGAAGTCACATAAATATAAATTGTGACTCTTTTATTGCAGCAGGTGAAAAACGTTGTTGATATCCCTATCCATCGCATTCAAAATAATGTTTTTCATATTTAAACGAATAAAATAAATGTAAATATTTCAGGGCAGTCATGGCGCAGAGGCACAAGCGTCCGAATGTAAACGCAATAGGTTAGGGGTTCGAATCCCATACGAAGAAACGAAATAAGTATTTAATATTTTTATCGCTGTGGTAACGAGGAAAAGCGAGGCGTCGAATTCCGCCGAAACACCTAATGCCTCTAGAATTTTGCGAAAAGTGAAAAAAGGAGTGTCTTAACAAGTTCCCTATGCCGACCCTGCTATGTGCATGAAGCTGTAGTCCACTAAAGATGCATGAAGCTAAAAAAAAAATCTCTTTTATTATATACTTACCGGCCTTGAGATACGTCACTCAACACACAATTCAGACTTCAGAATTCGGCGGTAAATAGGTAACGCTACTTTCTTCTGCCTATCCTGCTGTGTGCGGAATACAGCGTGAAGCTGGTTTATTTTTATATATTTACAGTAAATAAATAAGTACTGTAGTTATAGATTTAATGTCACGTGTAATGGCCTCAATGAATACAATATGCAAGCTTAGAAATAAATCAGCTTCACGCTGTATCCCGCACACTGCGGGGTAGGCAGTGTTAACGTCGTGAAAGACACTCCGTTCCCCACTTTCTGCCGAATTCCGGAGGCATTGCGTGTTAAGTGGCAGAACTCCACGCCGCGCTTTGCCCCGACACCAGAGCGAAGAAATGGAAATATAAATTTAAGTAAATATTTCATCTCCTCGAGTGGGGATCGAACCCACAACCAGTCGGTTTGCAGCCACACCTTGTGCCACTGCGCCACGACCGGCCTCAAGCTTAGAAATGCATGAATAAGATCTAATATAATTGCTTTTAGAAATTAGCACACAGAAAAACTTACAAGATCTCCAAAATTCGAAACCTGTAGTACATCTGTTCCAGATAAATGACTGTAAGGTATGAGAGTCATTTGAGAATATGAGTGGAAAGCAAAATAATACACCATATTCCCACTATTCTTCAAATTTAGAACATAATTTGATATAGCTCTGGTCTCAGGTTCGGATGCAGCGTGCGGTCCCGCGAAGTTTTGGGAACATGGATCTAAGGAAGCTCCAGTTGCTGAAATAGGTAAAGGTTTTGGATAAATATTTTAATATTTCAAAGACATTCGTGGGACAGGAGA
Organism: Heliconius sara; assembly: GCA_917862395.2. Taxonomy (NCBI): domain Eukaryota; kingdom Metazoa; phylum Arthropoda; class Insecta; order Lepidoptera; family Nymphalidae; genus Heliconius; species Heliconius sara. Next base: position 10,131,130 of record OU860787.2, read on the forward strand.
ACCAATTTGCGACTGTAAACTTAACAGATAGTGGTTTCGATTTCCACCCGAGAAAATTAAATATTTTATATTTTAATTTTCTCGCAATGGTAACTAGGCGGATCACGATCCTGTGTTCCGCTAATCAACACGCGATGTTTCTTAATGGGAACAGAGTATCTTAATAGTAGGTTCCCAAGTTCCCTCTACCAACTTTGCTAAGTGCTACAGCAGGAAATAAAAAAAATATGTAAATTCTATAAAGAGACCCCTGTCGTCGAATCGTTCCGTTACTTTCACTTAATTTCAATCGAATGTCGAATCACGTTTCAATCAATCAATCAATCAATAGCTATAATAATGATCATGTTTGTAACTAATATAACTGCTTGTCAATTTATAAACTTATGTTCTATTGAACTAAGAACCTTATTTTTACGAACTCTACAAAATTTATAATAGAGTAATTGTTTCAGATTATACTTACTCATCCATAAAAATTTCTGTTTAAATCGATTCCGTTACTCCAATCGTTTCCTGCTGTACAGTCAATAGTATATAAAGTGTTACGATTTTGACTCCAAAGACGATTCTGTAATATAAAAAAAAAAACTGGTCAAATGCTAGCCAGATTAGACCACCAAGGCTTTTACGTCAACTACTAACTTTGCGGACATTTTACATAAAATAAGCTACAATAATATTCAATGAAGCTGCTATATGTATATATGTCATTTCTTAATTATTTTTAATTAATAAAAATAATATTAAATAAGATTAAGGTAAACGATAAAATTATGTGTTTATTACGTTAAACGTTTTATTACGTTAAAATGATATAATATATTTTGCTTGTCATTCATTGCTTCAAGGAAATTGTCTTGTTGACTGGGGATTGGAACCCCTATTTCCAGATCCAAAATCTCTTATAACACCTTTAATTTCTCTTCCCTCATTTGATCTTCCAATAGTGAGAGTAGTGACAATTCCAGGATACAAATCTTGAAGCTCGTGAAGCCAAGAATTAATTTCTTCTAAATTATGATACTGATCCTAAATTATGATGATGATTTTGTAACACTTCTGTACGTTTTGTATGTCAATTAGGCTAAAATAATACGACATGGCTAGTTTTACTATGTGAATTATTTTAACTTTATATTAAATTATTAAATATTGCCTAATGAACATAATAAAAGTACGTTTTAGTTAATGTTGATAATGTTTACATTAATTTTATATTAGTTGAATCAAACAGTTTTTCGAAAGCTTCATAATCCTGTATAAGTAAGTGAATGCATATATTTTTCACATAACGGAGTAGGAAGAGATTATCTAGTCTTAAGACACTCTATTCGTCACTTTACACTCTAGACAGATATTGCGTATTGAGTTGTTAGAACTTAACGCCACGTATCTTTATTTTATTACTAATAAATAATTTAATTATTATGAAATAAAAGCTTATACTTCAGAACTAAGTTGTGCTTACTCTTGCACGTTTGACATACTCAAAATTGGCTTGATACCAAGGTCAGAGACATATTTTTTAAATTCGTCATCTTTATTTGGTGAAACCATTATCCTAGCTTCTTTTCCAATATCAATCCTCGCGGACCAGAAATCATATTCTTTATTTAACTTATTTAAAATATGCACATGTTCTTTTGTGTGTGGCAAAACTTTATAACTTTGAAATTATCATAACTAACATAACATTCTAATATAGAGACTATTATTAATAATACCAGACTTAAATTAAAAAGCATTTTAGTAAAATCATTCATTTTTCACGTGCAACTATGAAATGCTAAATTGAAATGATGATGACAATTCATATATTTCTCTATTTATCTTCAGCTTCACGCTGTATCACGCACACAGCAGGGTAGGCAGAGGGAACCTAGTGTTAAGACCATTCCCCACTTTCTGCCGAATTCTGGAGACATTGCGTGTTGAGTGGCAGAACTTAACGCCGCGCTTAGCCTCGATACCAGAGCGAAGAAATGGAAATATAAATTTAAGTAAATATTTCATCTCCTCGAGTGGGGATCGAACCCACAACCAGTCGGTTTTACACTTCGTGCCGCTGCGCCAAATGGGTACATAACCATAATGGGTACATAACTGCTTACCTAAATGGGTACATAACTGACAAATGACAAGTTTGGGTTGCTTTACCATTTACAATCAAATGTAACGTAAATATTCTATTTCCTAGAGTAGGAAGATCAAACTCACAACCAATTACCTATACAGTCACACACTTGAGCCTCTGTGCCACGAATGACCTGATCAAAAGTGTTAAAATAACGATCTTAAATATGCACAAGACAAAGATTCGGATATTTGAAAGAAATAAAGAAATAACGGGATCCGAGAAAAGGAGCCTAAGATATAAAAAGGGCCTAGAAAGGAGTAAAGCTATAACTATAACAGATTAAAAAGTACCTTCACTACATTAATGAGGCGGTAAAACGTCAACATAGCAGCACAATACACAATCGATTGGTGTTACATACGGCAGTGAAACGTGGTTATTACAGAAGAATGAATGTTGTGGAGTGATGAATGTGATCTATTTGTAGGATATACAGATTCAGTTTAACGGATCGGACTGGTAGAATGACAGATGTTAGCGAGTATATCACAGTGACATTGAAGGAGAACATAATCATATGATTTGGAGACTTCGAGAGAAATGGTAATGACTGGAAAAAACTATTTGTGAAGGAAAAGTGAGTGGTAAGAAAGGCAGGTTAAATTAGGTTAATGAGACCGCAGTTGATTTTCTAGAACACAACATTAATGATACTGGAGGGTAGAACTGCCCTCCAGGAGGGAGGTTTAAGAATAATTATATTCGTCTTAAGCAAGCCCATAATCAGTCAGTTGCCGATTGTAGGTTAATATGTCACAATTGTGGTGTAGGTAAGGCACCATATATAATTATGATATAATTAATACATTTATAATAATTTCCATATTAAAATATTTAAAAAATATTTACCATCATCTCTTAAATCTTTTAAAGCGAATATCCTATTTCTTTCTTCGTTTCAGAAATGATCTTACATATTTAAAAAACTTTGTAAATGACATATTTACTTATTTTTTAATATTATAAATTTATAGTACTATAAGTTTTTTTACATTTAAGCTAATTATTTCATTACTTAATAACTACTGCATAATATTCAACTGATAATATATGAAAAAAAACGATATTAAATAACGTACGTGTCTTGATTATTTTTTATCTTTCCAGATAATAATATGTTTCTTAAACTAACGCAGTGTATCAGTCAAAATAATTGGTAAAAATTATATTTATGTATGTCATAAAATATATATAGAAGCCAGTCGTGGCGCAGAAGCACAAAGTATGACTGTAATATCGACTGATTGTTGGTTCGATCTCCACTCGGGAATGTGAAATATTTATTTACATTTATATTTTCATTTCTTCGCTCTGGTGTCGAGGCAAAGCGCGCCGTTGAGTTTCGCCACTCAGCACGCAATGTCTCCAGAATTCGGCGGGGAATGGAGTGTCTTAACACTAGGTTCCCTCTTCCTACCCTGCTGTGTGCGGGATACAGAGTGTAAAAAATATTTATTTTAAGACACAAATAAGTAATACAAGGTGTTCACACAGTGGCTGATTAAGCGACAGCGACACTAATTATTATTATTATTGTCTAAAGTCTATTATAACACCTTTAATTTCTCCTTCCTTCCTTCGTTTGATCATCCTATGGTATGGTAGTGACCTAATGGTGGTGACAATTCCAGGATATAAATGTTGCAATCCGGGATACTGATGTTCATACAGATACACCAGATCTTTTATTTTCATATATATATATATATATATATATATATATATATATATATATATATATATATATATATATATATATATATATATATATATCAAATATATATATTTTTTTTAAATCTACACATACATACTTACATTAGGAATTCTTGGCCCCACCACCACCAGAGGAAACTCATTAGTGATGCAAATCCGCAATGAACTTGTTGAAGAAATCGAAAATAGAACATGTAAACTTATAATCTTTTGGGATTCTAATAAAGAATTGAAATAAAAAATAATATATTGTTAAATATAATAAAATTTATTTCTTTATAACAAGTGTTTTTATTACTTTAAACAATAATTTAATATATTAGATAAATTAAATAATAATAATACTTGTAAAGAAAACGTACAATAAGTGTGAAATAACACTTTAAAAACATTTAAAAATTAATAATAATATTTTATCAATTCAACAAAGCTAACAAAACACTTAGTATCAAAATACTTAATGAATAAACAATTGTTTTTGTACCAGAATCGTAATACCCAAGTTCTCTAGTGGTCCTATCCATTTCTAGTAATGCATCCATAATTTCTAGATTGTTGGGAATAATCTGTTCGGGGGGTAATAGAAAGCCATGTTCCCCGAGATCTCTTAGTTCGATTAAAAAGGAAACAGGGATGTCCGTTGCATTCTTTACCCAGTCAAAGGTAGTACCACTCATAGGATCTGAAATGGATTGCCTATTTGTTAGTTTAAGCTAAAAAGGTTAATATATTGGTTTATTTTAAAGATTGTACTATATACTCATTTATTTATGGCTTCACGGTGTATCTTACATAAAGCAGGATTAGCAGAGAGTAACCTAGTGCTAAGACACTCCATGTTGACACTATCCAATTTTCATGATATGGCGTGTTGAGTGGTTGAGCAAAATTCGACACAATCGTGGCGTTAACAATTAGGCCTTATAACTATGTAAAGTTAATCAATTTTATGCTTTTTTATCTATTTACGATACAAATTTAAGTTTTAGGTAAAGAAAATAGAAATATACGCGGATAGCAAGTTTAACTATAAATTTAATAGTTTTTGCAAAAAAAATTGACTTTTCAATAATTCTAAGTGTAAAAACTGCCAAATAATACTATCATTTACTTGATGCTAAAGCAAATCAAGTAACGAATAAAAACAAAACTTACACAAAATGTCGGCAGATATTCCAACTCTATAAACAATTCCGTTTCTTTCTTCAAGTTTTTTAGCTCCGTTTGATGCAATTTTGAGCTGAAAATTATAATATTTTGTTATGTTTTATGAATATTAGAACAAATGTACTTTTAATATCTTGAGTTTTGGTCAGAGAGAAATAAAAATTAATATAATAAAGCTAAAATTTTTGGTTTGGTTGAACTTATGAATGTTATAGGAATCTTATAATTTTCTTTAATATAATAAATAATTTTAATAAGTAGATTTTTATGCTTTAGCTCCACGTTTTATTATAAGACTAAAAAAACGCAGTGTCAACAGTAACGACTTTCTCTTCTTCCTTTAAAGAACTTTTATACTTAATAAAAATGATAAATAATCAAATTTACATACCATATCATCATAATTACTTGGTTTTAAAATATCAGTTTTATTTACATGGCTGTATGGAATAACAACTAGTTGGGTATAAGAATGAAAATCTATGAAATACATAAGACGGCCTTGTTTGTTTAAATTCAGGACATATTGAGCGATCGCTATAGATTCTGGTTCAGATAATGCGGATGGTCCAGCGAATGTGTTAGTACATGGGTTGCTAGATGCTCCAATGCCTGAAAACATGAATAGCTTTTATTATCAAATGTCTCATACACAATGAAACAAATCATAGTATTTTTGCAAAACTATTTAAGGAATTAACAGCCAGGACCCTTTTAATTTTACAGGAGTAGAATAGATCCTGACTATAAATCACAAAAACATCTCATATAATGTGTTTTAAAATATAATATAATAAGACAGTAAAAATATTTTATATAGAGGGACACTTAAAAAGAATAATAGAAAGCAAACATTTTTTTTTTGTCAATCAAAAACTACGATATTACTTACAGAAATTACGATAATGTCGTAAAAAAATCATATTAGAATATTACAGATTAAAGTAATATAAAATCATATTAGAAGTCATTTTAGTTGGCAATCAATTCTGCTTATTAAATCAATTATCATGTAGTTTAAGCGGGCGAAGCCGCTGCTGAGCCACTAGTGTGTTATATAATATTATATAGACATTACTTACTCATCCATTTGTAATCGAAATTTCTATTTAAATCTACTCCATTACTCATGTCATTCGAAGCATTTAATGATGCGCAAGAAGTAAAACTTTGTGTACTTCTATTTTTTCTCCACATTCTGTTCTAAAAATATAATATGAATTAAAAAAAAAAACAATTTCAATTATTCATTAATTCTCTCCATTTAGTCTTATACAGTCTGTCGTGTACTTACAGTGGTAAAAGTGTAAACGTATCCATCAGGATTTACCACAGGAAACAGATGCCATTCAATATTTTCCGCAAAAGCTCTCACTTCAGGATCGTTGCTACTCAAAAATTCTTTAATTATACAAGTCAAAGTACTAGTAGTAATCCATTCTCTGGCATGTAGTGTACCTTGCAACATTCCTATTATTGTATTATTTCTGTTTGGTCGATAATTTATTTTGATCCCCTTTATAGACCTGTTTTGTACCGATTGTCCCATATTAACTATAGTTACTACATTTGGATAACTTCTTGCGACCTCGTCAAGCCAATCATATATTTGTTCAAGGGAATAATATTGATTCCAATTCATAGAAAGAAACGATTCTTGAGAGTTTCTCTTGGCTGGTTTTAGTTGGGCTTCTATAGCACTAAAAGTTTTAAAATGTATTTAAACATACCAAGTAAATTAATGAATATATAAAGAACATAATGAGTATAAACTAAAATGAAAAAAAAAAATAACTAAAACTACTAATATAATAAAGCGAAAGAGTTTGTTGTTTTGCTTGTTTGAACGCTAACATCTTTGGATTGATTTTTTTGTATGAAAGCTACATTCTTCAGGAGTGGAGAGGCTATATCAAACTTTTATTTTTCAATTGCATATATCTTTACACGAATTATCGTGTAAAGATATATTTATTAAAATACACAAAAAATATCTTGTTATTCTTGGCTCTGTATCTGTCTGATTTTAATATAACTGGCTATAAGGCATATTATATATTTATACATTACCTCTTGACGTCCTTTATTGACAATTTGGCGTCTATTCCAGCTTGATTAAGTATATGTTCGAAATTTACTTTATTATCTTCAGACACCATTACTCTAACTTCATAATTGACATAAAATTGGTCTTCCCAAAATTCACCAAGTCCATTGTTATGTAAATCATTAAGAACTGCTAAATCATTTTCAGATTTTGGTGTCACTTTATATACACTGAAACCTTCATAGTTCTTCTTTTCAGCAAACACTGATATTACACATATGCTAATAAATATTACTATTTCGGACTTCATTTTTTATATTATTTAATAAGTAGCATACTCGATAGCTTAAGCTATAATAAATTAACCATTTTTAAATTCTTTGGACGCCTGCCAATCTAATCATTAATTACAATCTGATAATATCATTAATTCACTTAATAACCTTCTGAGCGATTATGATAATAGAGCGATTTTGATAAATAAATAAATAAATTATATGTAAAACAAACAAAAATGTTAACAATAACTCTTACAAATGTTAACAATAACATACATTTATAGACATACATACTAAAAGTACATTTAGATACATGAAATATATTTATAATTTTGATTTTATTTGCTTCAAATAAAATTTGCATCAAAATCTATCATTTTCAGCGAGACACGCCCAAGAATTTATCATGTTCCTTAATAATTAACCTAAGCTAATTAATAATATTTGTGTTTATATATATATATATATATATATATATATATATATATATATATATATATATATATATATATATATATATATAATATATATATATATCTATATATATATATATATATATATATATATATATATATATATATATATATATATATATATATTTCTAATTTAAATATACTACACTGTATTGAAGGACTCTTATCATAATTATATAAAAAAAATATCGCCCTCAATCAACAAGGATTTTCAACTTAAGAGCTCATACATTTCCTTTTTAACTTTGTGCATACATATTTTGTTTTCTTATGTGATGCGTAAAAGAAAATATTTTCTTCTACTTCGCGCTGTATTCCGCAGCGAAGTGCACGGTAACCTCAGAACCTATTGTTAAAACACTACATTCCCCATTAAGACATTTTCGTTCCCATATTTTTTTGCCGAATTCTTAAAGGAGAAAATAAAATATTTTAAGAGAATATGTTTAAAGAATATTTAAATATTTTCATTTTACATATAGCACCACCCATTGGGTCGTATACAACGCACAATATTTAAAACAGACAGTCTATAAAAAATGCTACTATATCTCAAAACGGGACTTAAACTTTTACTTACCTAAGTGTTTAATACCAATTAAATAAAGCAAGAAAAAGAAATATGTAAAAAGAAATTCTAGAAAATACAAACCATATTTTGCTTTTATGGTTTTCCTACAATATCGCAAATAGAATGCACTAACAATTTCTATTATAATAACAATATTATTATAATACAAAAATTCTTATAACACTAAATAATAATAAACTTTTGCATGAATTTTTAGAGCCCATTATACGTTGATCTTTAAGTACTTTCAGTTATGAAAATAAAGGAACTTCTTCTTATAATTAAAGTCTTTTAGAAGCTTTACTATCTATCTGGGTGTAACTTTGAGGCTAATCTTCAGCCTTTATCAAAAAATGCTAGCTGAAATATATATTTTTTTCCTGTGTTTTGGCTTCCTCTTTAATGAAGCGCAGCAGGGCAGCAAATCCTAGTGTCGAAGCACTCTGATCTTTGTTTTTACTTTGTATAAAAGATACAATTCTAAATTGCGGATTGGATACCCACTAGAAGAAATAAAATATTAATTTTTTATTTCCTCGCTCTGGTAACGAGGTAGAGCACGGCGAATCGCTCCAGAATTTGATGAAAATTTGGAAACAGAAGTGTCTTAATAGGTCGGACTGTCTTAATTCTAGGTCCCCCGGGTTCCCTCTGGCTACCCTGCTACGTTTAAAATGTGCCGTGACGATAAAGTAATATGAAAATATGGACTAATATTAAAAATTATATAAAATGACATTTGAATCATCTTTTTTTCAGTAATATATTGTGTAGTGAAAGTCGTAATTTAACGCTACTTCTTCGTAACCTAATTCTTAAGACTTAAAAGAATCTAAAAATACGTACTATTACAATTTTTACTCAAAAAGATTTCAAAAAGCACTGAAAGTGTTACACAATTTGAATTAACCGCACTCAATTTTTTTAGCCACACACTACTTACCACCATCCTGCAGTGGCCATGACAGCTTCATTTATAAATAATGAAAATAAATTATTGCATAATTTATTTCAATATTCAATATACTATTTATTTATTTGACAAATTGGGTGTTAAAATAGTGAATTAATTTTGGTTGCTGCTTCATTAATTTAATCAGTAAACCACTGTCAGATTTTGTTGAAGTAAATTAGTCATAATATTTCAATTATTATATAAATATTTATTTGTTTGAATGACCACGTGTGGCACAATTTTATCAATTGCCCACAGTGGTCGTAGGTTTTGATTAGTTGGATGGAATCGTTGACGTCTTGATTTATATTATGAAGCTGAAGAATTTTGGTTTGGTTGAACGCCCTAATCTCAATAATTAGTAATATAATTTAGTATTAAATATTTTAATATTTAAATATTTTAATATTAAATAGTTCATTTATGGAGGAAGGTTGTAGGCTATACACATCATAGTACCCATTTTGATGTAACTTGTACCCGTCATCAGAGATCCTTCGGGTAAGTAGAATGTTTTATATAGACTTAGATATTTCTATTAACGTTCAACCAGCTCTTGTTCGGGCGTCCGGGAGTTCATTTCAGAAACAGATATAGCAAACCACCTCCATCCGAAATAACTCCTAGGCGGTCGCGCACCGTGGCTATACCATCTCAGGTGGAGTCAGACTCTCGAAGCTTATCCGCCACATCACGGATCCCTCGACCACCTCAAAGGAATGTATTGCGTATGCAGCAGACCACGTCATGCTGCATATAACCTCAGCACATTCATTTCCATATTTTATAGCTCCTGAGATTGCTGATATTGTATTGGTTAACATTCACTGTCGTATAATAGAACCTGTCTGATAATGCTCTTATATATCAATCAACCCCTTAAGCTGGGGCGATACTGTACAGTCACAGACCGAACCAGTGACCTTCCACCATTTGGCCCAAACAGGCATCATAATCGATGCTTGCAGATTTGTGCCTTACAGATCGAAAGTAACTAAATTTTTTAGACTTAACTTTTTTAGACTTAACTTAGGGCTGGAGGAGCCCTTCAGTTCTAGAACAGTTTCTGCACAGATAAAAAAAATATGATAAGTAAAAAAAAATACAAAAAACAATCTACTTTTACTTAAGATATTTTATTCGATTTTTATTTAACGTAACAAATTAAGAGCCCAACACGAGGCTTTTAATTTTTATTTTACATCACGACAACCTCAAGTTAAATATACTAAAACAAATAAATTCATATAAATTCTACAAACACATTTTTCATTTAACCCTAATCCTTACAAGCTCATTTCACATTATACCATTTAAAAAAATGTTTTCTTTTAAAAAATCTCAGAATTAGAATAAAAAAGAGCATTTGTATAATAAATGAAAGAATTTGCAAATAGCTCAGTTAACTAAATGATGATTGCGTAGCATCTTATTGTAGCTATTAGTGTTGGAGATATGAATGGAACGTGTTTATCTTGTTTTGTTGTATATTTTTTAATTTATTTAAATTAACAATTTGAATAAATTAAACGTGTGTGCAATTGCGCTACGAAGCCGGGAACGTGACTTTTATGGGTTCGATTTTCACTCAGGATATGAAGAGGGGAATTAATTATTATTTATTATTATTTTCGGTTCTTCGCTCTATTAACCGACAAATCACGTCGTCGAATTTCGCCACTCAACATGCAATGCCCAAAAAAATCGGCGGAAAGTGGAGAACGTAGTGTCTTAACACTAGGTTTATTATGCAAATAAAAAATAAAAAAATACAGTCGAATTGATCCTTTTCTTACAGAAGTCGGTTAAAATATGTGGTTTTCGTAGAGCTAAAAATGCATTGTTGTCTATCTAAGATTCGAGACTTTTTTATCATTACAGCGAGGAAACGATCATGGCATGGCTTCTTATTTGAATATAATAATGCAATATCTTCACTAATAATGTAGGAAGGAGATCAGACGGTTTATTAACAATATTGTGTGCCCATGCCTCGAGCTGTATAACATTGCATTTAGCTCTTCTTAATAAGAAAGTCTTAAAATAAAAGAAAAAAAGAGAAGTCTCTTATATTATACGAAATTCAAATGTAATTTATAAAAATGCTTATAACATTCTTGCTAAGCGAAGGGGTGATGATTATACAATATATACGCTGTACTTGGTGCAGGGACACAGAGTGCGACAGTTGTAGATTCGACTCTCAATCGCGGGAATGAAATATTAAACTTTTTATTACTTCGCGCAGGTAACAAAGTAAATCGAGAAAAAAATCACGGAGTTGAGTTCCGTCACTCGATACACAATGCTTCAAGATTTCGGTGGGAATTGAGGGAAGTGTCTTATTGGGAATGGAATTTCTTAAGGAAGGAGAAACATTCGATTATCAATATTACGTCCTAAAATTAACGTATACAAAGTTGTTACAGCAACTTAACTTTTTTTTCTATTATTCACTCATTGTAGCGGCACTAGGCGACGGCAGCATATCTTGTCAAATCGGTTATTTCCACGAGTATCAAACCCACGCTTCTTCGCTTCACGCTGTATCCCGCAAATAGCATGATAGAGAAAGAGAAACTATTGTTATGACACTTCGTTTTACAGCTTCGTTCTTTCGAGATATAATAATATGTCGAGATATAATAATATGGAAGTCGCCGCTGCGCTGTTAGTTACCAAATCGAAGAAATGAAAATAATTCGTTTCCTCGTGTGAAATCGAACCTACAGCCATCGCGCCTGCGGTCATACACTAAACTACTATACTATGATGTATAATATTACGATTTATACAATATATTACAAATATTTTTACTTTATAAGAGCTTTGTAGATCAATGATTAGAAGACCTAAAACTAATAAATTACGTTAGTATAGAATGCGTTTCTACAATACCTGTACAGCAAATCTACGATATAACGAGTATGGGCATTTTGTTTTTGAATAGTGATGTACCTATGTTTTATTATATCGATAGTAATAAAAAGAGCCCGAGTTAGTATCGATCTAGTGTTGTTTGATTTTTATTGTATCGAGTGATATTTTTTGTAGTTTCGTAGGAACTAAATAAATTTTAACTGTATTTAGGAGTGACTTCAGTATTTTATACATAAAATTCTATAAAACCGTGTAATATTGTACAAAAATATAATACAAAAAAATTATCAAATTAGAGTTCGATGGATACTAAAAGTATGGTCACTATTCTCTTTGCTTATTATTCGGTATGTAGAAAATTAATTAAAAAATCAGGTAAGTGTACCTATTTAATAAATTTTCATAATTCACGATTCCTGAGCTATACGAGATATGAGATATAATAGATATATAATAGATATAATAAGAAATATACAAGAAGAATTTAATTGAGAGATATCGTGTTGAGTTGAGTGAAATATTTATTTACATTTATATTTTCATTTCTTCGCTCTGGTGTCGAGGGAAAGCGCGGCGATGAGTTCCGCCACTCAGCACGCAATGTCTACAGAATTAGGTGGAAAATGGGGAACGGAGTAAACACTAGGTTACCTCTGCCTACCCTGCTGTGTGTGGGATACAGTGTGAAGCTGATTTTAATTTTAATAACGTTCCTTAGTAAGTGAAGATATACTTTGTCCTAAAGTAGGGCCGTATTTGGAAGACAAAGTGTCGTAACACTAAGTTTTCTCTGTCTATCCTGTTAAGAGGAAAAAAGCGTAAAGCTGAAACTATTACTTTTAAATTCCATAATCTTTATTTCCAAAATTTATTACATATAAAATTCATCAAATATTTTATAGCAACTTCAAAAAAAATATTCAATATGAAATACCAACGTTGAAAAAAGAAAAACATAAAAGTATCATCACACTCTGTTCCACACTTTCCGTCCTATTTTCGAGACATTATATAAATATATTGAGTTGCAGAATTCAACGCCGCGCTTTCTCTGATAATGCGGTGAAACGATAATAATATTTTGAGTAGGAGTGTCTTAACCCTAGGTACCCTTTACCTACCCTGCTCCATGCGAAATACATTTTTATAGCTTAATATAATTATAAAACTCAATATGAATAGGGGCATCCCTACGGAGCGATAAGAAGGTAGACGGTGAAACAAAAGCGTTATCGACGCGAATTTCAACGGGCGAGCGGCGTAAATCACAGCGTGTACAGTGTATTGTTCAGTGTTCGGGCTGGTGGTGGTCGTTTTTTGAAACGATTTTATCAGACTACGATATTGGTTTACTTGTTTATTATATTAATATTGATGTTTGTTAAGTTATTGAGATAAGGGATTTCAAAGATAAATGGTTATAGCTCGTTATGTATAAAGCGCGGGGTTCAGTTCCGCAACTCAATGCTCTAAATTCTACAGAAAGTGGGGGCGGAGAGTCTTAACAGTATATTATATATATATATATATATATATATATATATATATATATATATATAGTCAGTCGTGGCAATGTCGTGGAAGTGTAACTGTAAAATCGAATTGAGGAAATGAAATATTCATTTAGTACATACAAATGCCTCCAGAATTCGGCAGAAAATAGAGAACGGAGTGTCTTAACACTAGGTTCTCTCTGCCTAACCTGTCGCGTGCGGGATTCAGCGTGAAGCTGATTTAATTTTAAATTATAATAAGTTACATAAACTTAATTTCAATGAAAAAAAGTTTAAAATACAAGTTAAGTAAGTTTCTTTCATGTCGTTTCTGTAATAGACCGGGCAATAAGTCAAAGAATAAAATTTTCATTACTGTTTCCAATACTTCCTTTAGTTTTGCCAGCGTCGGGACTACTTCATAATAAACTCGGCTATGGCTTCTCATCGTGTTCTTTTGTTCACGTTTTGTATTGTTGGTAATATTTAATTTTTTGAATAAGTTCCAAGTAGGCAGAGGGAATCTGTGCTTATCATCAGTAGGTTTTATCAGAAGGTATGTAATAAGTCTAGATCTATAGGTAGCTCTAAAACCAATAGATTTGTTTTTGATATCTCAGAGAAATTAAAAGGTATAGTTTTCGTATGTCTTGCAGTTAGAATTTTGCAATAAATTTTGTTTCTTACTTGTGGTTGATGAATATAAATATTAGATACTTTCTACAATTTTCTCTAGTACTTGGGCTCTACTCACGCGTTTTATTAGAGGAAAGTGACTGTAATTGCCAAAAATACATATATGTAATCACACAACCACACAATATTTTTTTACAGACTTTGATCACACATTTTATTACATAGTCTTTGAAATTGTGATCATGTGATCACAGATCACACATGTGATCACAAATCTATATATGTAGTCACGCATGTACATCTATACAAATGAGTTATTGTTTTTCTTCTTTCGTTATTTATCATATTTTATATAATAAAAAAAAATAGAGTAAAGACTAAAGTCACGGGGTTAAATCTAAAACTAAATGGGACTAAATTAGTCTCTACAGTTGGCACTTGACGTGCTCATTTAGATATATTTTCCCGTAAGAAAAAATATAATATAAAATCCAAGGTATAAATGAATATGACCGAGTGATACTTTCCGGTTGAAAACATTTCTCGTTTTTGTTGATAGATTTTTATCCGAATTATAAAAAATATTTAATTTAGGCCAGTCGTGGCGCAGTGGCACAAAGTGTGACTGTAAAACCGACTGGTTGTGGGTTCGATCTCCACTCGAGGAGATGAAATATTTATTTAAATTTATATTCCCATTTCTGCGCTCTGGTCTCAAGACAAAACGCGGCGTTGATTTCTGCCACTCAACAGGCAATGCCTCCAGAATTCAGCAGAGAGTGGGGAACGGAGTGTCTTAACACTAGGTTCCCTCTGCTTACCCCGGTGTGTTCGGGATACAGCGTGAAGAATTTTTTTTATTTAATCCAAATTTCACTATCACCACGAAACCATGTTTTTTTAGAAGAAATGTATTCTAATGATTAAGAGACTGATTTAGTGCAAGAATGCATTAAGTAAAATTTAGGAATGCTTCCTAAAGGAATTTGGTGGTATTTGTCTTCTTTTCGGCGACAATAGAATTTACAGTACGTTTAACCAAATTTGGATATAGGCTAAGACTGGTTTATTTTATCTTTTGGTGCGTAAGAAATATTACTTATATCTTCTTCTTCTTCTTCTCTAATATATATCTGGCTTCAGTACATATTATTAAATTAAAAGTAATTTTATAAGACTCTATACTATAGTCTTATAGTCTATTTCTGTTTCTTTAACAATGTGAAGGCACTAAGAAATTCAATTATAATTTCCAATATTTCGCTTTGACTGTACCATTGTAGTAAGAGACAAGGATTTTTCACAAAAGAAAAAGATATCAATACTACATTGTTTTATAAAGCGTATAAAGTAAAATATATTTAGTGTTCTGCCGTTATTTTGAATCACGAATAAATTGTAGGCTGCATCCCGCAAATAGAAGGGCTAAACGCCGCCCTTTGTCTTCTTACTAATAAGAAAGAAATCATTCATTTGTTTTTATTTGCTCGTTCTGATAATACGAATAAGGCGCCCCGTAGAATTCCGCCAAGTAACATTCAATGCTTAAAATTTAAGCGAAACGAGATGGGGTGGTCTTAACTCTAGCCTCTTTCCAATTAAAAACACCCTAGTCTTAACATCTTTATATATCTATAGAAAATGTATATTATTAAAAAAATCCTTTCGGTTGATTTCGCTATTTTAATAATTTTCTTTATAACGTCATTTTCTCCGTAATTTTCACCACGTTTTCTTAGTCATAAATCATATTTTTATCTTTAGTAAACGAAAACGTGATAAAATATCTCTTCAATATAAACACTATAGCATTCCTCAAATTTAGATCATCCAAAACTTGATAATAATATAAAATATCAAAGAAATATCAAATTCAAAACTGCATACTGCAGACGCCATTTTAAAAATGGCGTCGCCGGAAAGCCCGTTCGAGTGACGCGGGTTTAAAATTGGAAGCCATAAAGGCGCGAACCGACCGGAAGTCGAGGCTCCATCAGATCAGTATCAGATACGTTCATTTCCTTTGCACTTGCATTCAGAAGGCATATTCGCATGAAATGGCTGTTTGTAATAACTTAGAGTTATAAAAATGGTGTTATTACGGTGTTATATTGGTGGTGATATTATAATAAAATAGTTTTATGTTAATTATTATTATATAGAGTAAAAGTGGCGTCGTATTTCAGTGAGAAATCGTCTTATAGCAAATGTGACGGTTGTGAGTTCGATTACCGCTAGCACCAGGAGATTAATTAATTATTTTGGTTTCTTCGCGCTATAACAAGTTCAACCACCCATGCGCCCACGCGATGTGTAAAATTGGGTGTAAAGTGGGGAACCTATAGTGTTAATACGATATTCCCATTAAATTATATATTATAAATAAATCAGCTTCACGCTGTATTCCGCATATAGCAGGGTAGGCAGAGGGAACCTAGTGTGAAGACACTCCGTTCCCCACTTTCCGCCGAATTCAGCCGGTCGGTTTTACAGTCACATTTCGTGCCGCTGCGCCACGAATTATATATTATATATTCTATAAAAAAAAGAAAAAATACATATATATCGAAAAATGACCGTATTACACACAAACTTACCCCGTTTACACAAAATGGAACGCCAGTCTCGTGTATCGCTTGTTTCCTTCGAATATTTTGCAGTTTTACGTTGGTTTATTTTTATTGTTGCATTTTATATGTCGTATAAACTAAAGCTGTCGATAGCTTGGCTTAGAAGTTATTGCCGTTTACCTCAACTTTATATGCATTAGATTGCCTTTTGCTTAAAGGCTCTATCGGCTTTCAAACTTTTTGACTGTAAATTGTATAGAATCCAGCAAAATAGGGTGTTCCTTATATAAAATAAGTTTCAGGCTGTATCCCGCACATATAAGGGTAGGCAGAGGAAACCTAGTGTTAAGACACTAGGCATATATTTTGTAATAAAATAAGTTTCAGGCTGTATCCCGCACACAGAAGGGTAGGCAGAGGAAACCTAGTGTCAAGACACTCCGTTCCCAGCTCTGCCGAATTCTGGAGGCATTGCGTGTAGAGTGGCAGAACTCTACGCCGCACTTTGCCTCGACACCAGAGCGAAGAAATGGAAATATAAATTTAAATAAATATTTCATTTCCACGAGTGGGGATCGAACCCACAACCAGTCGGTTTTACAGTCACACTTTGTGCCGCTGCGCCACGACTGGCCCCAAATTTATAAAGTTATTCTATATATATTTTGTGATATATATAAAATAACTTTATATAAAGTAAATTGTAAGATAATTTTGTGTGTAAAATGTAAAATATCAACGTATGATTGTTAATGCGTTGGTTGTGGGTTCTATTCCGCACGGGGGAATGAAATATGCAATATGTTTGCTACGTGTGTGCTTCTGTGGACCTATAGTTATAAAATTTGGTACGAAGTAAGCACTTACAATAAAAATAGGAAAATTTTATATTTATAAAAACAAATCGTTACAAATTATATTTTTATTTAATTTCACAAAGAATGTGTGCTTACGCTTTCAAATTTACGTTTGTCAGCTTTTAAATGCATTTTTTTTTATAAAAATCTGTATTTTTTTTACTTTGCAGTCAATGCAGCCATATACTATTTTAGAAAAATCAGCAAAGAGATTCGAAATGTTCCGTACTTTTTAAGGAAAAAAGGAACTCTTATATAAGATTATTAAGATCACTCTGTTGTCCATCTGTCTGTCTGTCAAGAAACTTTATCTCAGGAACGCTTGGAGATATCGAGTTGAAATTCAAACCAAATACTTAAATAAATATGTTTTTTTCATGTTTCATGAGGTCATGATTTCCTGATAAAAAACATATTTATGTACTTACTACTACTTAGAAAAAAATGGGCCGCTATATAAAACAGCAAAAAACACTTATTTCGACACTATAAAGGGAATCAATGTTAATAGGATACTTCCGGTTGACATATAATTATGAAATTTGGCAGGAGAAGAAGAGAAACGCAGTGTCTTAACACTAGGTTCCCTCAGCCTACCCTGCTGTGTGCGGGATACGGGATAGGGATTTGAATTGAAGCAGATTTTTATTTATCGTAGACTTATTGACAGTACACCTACCACGTACATTAATTACAATCAGTATATTTATAATAATTCCAAAAAAAATAAAAAATTAAATTAGAGTGCTCTTTTAACTAGAATATCTAAGCGTATGTATAGTTTATAGTACTTAATAATCAAAATGATATCCTCCTCTAGCAAAATCGGTAAAAACATCTCAATTTATTCATTCAAAGCATGAAGATATAATAAACTCACGCAAGTATACAGCAGTTGTAAATATCAACCCAATAATATACCTTTTCTATTTATTGGTAACAACCTTTCCGCATTATGTTAGGTTCGTGCACAGACTACGTCAAATATTTATTTCATTTAATAAGCCTTATTTAATAATAAATACCTGTTTTTATTATTAGCTTCACGCTGTATCCCGCACTTAGCAGGGTAGGCAGAGGGAACCTGAGAACTGTCCCCACTGTCTAGTGAATTCTGGAGGCATTGCGTGTTGATTGGCAAAACTCAATGCCGCGCTTTGTCTCGTTACCATAGCGAAGAACAGAAAATATTAAATATTTCACTTTACTGAGTGGAAATCAAATCCACAACCTGTCGCGATTATAGTAATACGCATGTTTTCTGCGTTACGACTGATCTCGTAAATTTTGATGGATATTAATTATTATTTTTTTTAAATTCGTGACAGCCAAAAAAATTAAGAGATAACTACTAAATATACCGAACAGAAGCTAAATATATATTTTTAAAATAGCCTACTCTAAAAAATGGATTTTAAATAGTAAATAATTTTTTTGTGAGTATTTTTTAAAATTTGTACAAATAAGTATAGTATTGAGGTCGATTTCTATTTTTATATAAATTATTTCATGAAAATCAATGATACCTTTGTTGACGTTGAAGAATTTTTGTTCCATTTTAACACAAAAAACTACTGAAGGGACTTAGATAAAACTTTACAGTAAAAGCTTATAAATCAGAATAACACATAGGCTACAATTTATGTAGATTTTGTATAATTGATATACAATAAAGCTTAAGCGGGCGAAGTCGCTTTTGCTTCGCTAGTAATTTAAATATAATCATTTCACCGAGTAAGAATCAAACACACAAAACGTACGTAGTAATCAGAAGCTTTCTCCCTGTACTATAATGGACTCAAATCTAAATAAAAAAATATCTAATATAAAAAAACAAAATTTTGATAATCAAAAAAAATAGAGGCAACAGACCGCATGATCCGGACGTCTGTCTGTCACTCTTGTAGCCGACAATTGCATTTCTAATTTACTGTGACGCGACGCTATCTCTGGTTGTGTTAGATTATTGTACGCATCTATCAAGTAGGCAGTGGTTATTTAGGCTGTGAAATAAGCGATTTATAATAAAAATATATATATGTATATTTTTATTTTAAATTTGATTTTTTTATTACTTTTTTGCATTGTATGTTAAGTGGTGGAACTCTACGGCAAGCTTTGCCTCTTTACCAGAGTGAAGATATAAAAATATTATTAAATATTTCATTTCCTCGAGAGGGAATCCAATTTTTAATCGTATTTACAGTCCCACGGTTGTGCCTGGCCACTGGCATCAAATCTCTATGTTTGTTTAATATAAACAATTATTTTGACTTTTTAAACTTAATTTTCATAATAACAATATATGTTACATTTAAAATAAAAGAAAAATACATATTGATTTGGTTTTTTTTTATCCACCCTAATTTTATAATAAAAAAATATATTTAAAAAAAAATATAATACTTTTTTAATTTATTAACAGCAAGACAGTTCTAGTGGCCTCATAGCGTAAGGTGTTCAAAAGTAATAATCTTTCAATCTAAGATAACGTCACGATATTTCACATCTTTAAAACTACTAAGTTAATAATGATTCGATCATTTTATATTAAAACTATAATATTAAAAGCCTTAAGTGCCTCGCTTGGTGGTCTTTTTATATCTAAATATTCTTCACGCGTTTATAATGTGTGAAAAACATACTCATTTTAATATATAACCTGTTCTTTTAAGTAATTCTAAAAAAAATGTTTTGATTTCAACATGTGTATGTGATGTTTTAAGATATTAAAATATTATTTTTCCTTCTTTAGTTGCTCTCTATATCCCGCATATAGCAGGATAAGAAAAGAGAACCACCGCTTTCTGAATTCTGGAGGCATTACATGTTGAGTGGCGGAGCCCTAAGCTACGCCTTATTACCATAGTAATAAAATGAAAATAAAAATATTCCATTCCCTCGAGTGGGAATCGAACTCGCAACCTCTTACAGTCAAAGCTTTCACAGTCATACTCTTGTGCCACTGCGCCACGATTGGTATGAATTATAAAATATATTATAAAGAAACTATTAAAATTTTATCGTAGAGGAAATAGAAGTTACTCCTCCTTTTGGAAAACGTTTAAGCGCCTTTACTTATTTACGTGGATAGTATTTTTTTAAGCGTTTTCTAAAATATTTTTCTTTCCTCAGTGTGTGATAAGTATGTAGACTTTAAAAATAAATTATGTAATATTTAAAATATTTAAATATGATGATCTATTTAGTCTTCCAAGCACAAGTGCTAGATTTTAGGTAAAAACCATATTAAGAAGATCCCTTTTGATTTAAATGAGTATTTCAACTACAGCAGCAGTCTAAGTATTCTGAAAATATAAAAAAAATGCCATAAAAAATGCGAGACTTTTAAAGAACCAAGCGAATAATGACCCCAGTCTTCTGTCCGGTTTAAATTATAGAAAAGGTGACAAAACGACAAGACAATGAAAAACGCGAGATTCAAATATTTCAACGATTCAGTCGAAATTGGTTATCTCGTACGGTTTCCAAAGGGAATGTTCATTTTCGGAGGCAGTTTTTTCTGAAAAAGTCTCTACTCTTTTTTTTTCTAACGAACATTGAATTCATTCTAGACGAAATCACTGTAGGCCCGATAGGATTCGACACTCACTCTGTTTATACAGGCCTTTAGGTATTTGTAAATGAAAATTTCGATTTCTTAGGGATAATTTTCGCATCGGCCGTGCTACGATACCAAGTCTAGTATATATTATATAATTATTATGTTATTGACATTTAATAAATATTAAATTATTATTTGAGGCCAGTCCAGTGGCATAAGCGAGTAACTGTAAACGCGACAAATTTTTAGATTCCTACTCCAGGAAATGAAATTAAAAATATTTAATATTTTCAATTGAAGGTAAGGTTCCAAGATTTTCTCTGCCTACTTTGCTATGTGCGGGAAAACGGATGAAGCTAAAAAATATTATTATGATGTTGATAACATCTTTTTTTTAATTTCGCGAAATACAAGACGAGAATAGTGACGTTACACTTAGAAGAACATCATGCTGCGCCAGATTGTGTTGAATTCAAAAAAATCAAAAAAATTAAAACTTCGCAGCTCCAGGTTTGCAATGCGTTTACAAACATTGTTCCACTTTTTCAACTTCATTTAAATAATTCATACATCTAACTCCAGAAATTAATTTATTTATTGAAATTAAAATCAAGACATTGCACGTTGTGTGACAGAGCACAACTTTTCACTTTGTCTTATTACATAGACGTCGGGTTCCCAGTAAAACGCGTATCCACTATAGCTTACGGTACCTTATTGTAACCTGAAAGTTACAAGACTATTTAAATTACCCTTTTAATCCCACCAATTTCATTAAATGTTTAAGCATTTTAAAATATTATTGTAACACTAAGAGATTTCATAGATGAAATATAAATGTTTTACCCGTAAAGATACGAAGGCGCCGGCGTGTGTACACGAGTATTGTCGGTTGTCAGCTCACGTAGCGTCGTAAACCACAGACGATGAAACTAGGCCTGCTGCTTTGATATATCGATAGAAATTAATCAAGCGTTTTATTTTTTTAGAAAACATATAAACACGTGTTGAAACACTTTAAAAATATTAATCATATTATTCTTATTTTTTTCTACTACCATTGACAGTAATACAATTTTTGGTATATTTGAATATATTATATTTACAAAATTGTTCCGTAACTCACTGAGTGATTGACAAGCATCATGTGTCTGAAAGTACTGAGCATAAAAAAAACTATTCTTACGGGAACCCAATTTTTTTTAATTGCCCAGAGAACGGCAGAAACTGGATATTAATTTTTAAAGTATCTGTAAACGCACTTGTGCATAGTAGTGCACAACAAACTTAATATAATATGGTAAATTATATACTTAACCTATGCATCGATGAGGAGTTAAATATTCGCTTAATTTTTTTTTGTACTTTTCATCAAATTATTTCTTTTTCATTAAAAGGCGATATTTCAATAATTGCATACTTATAAACATTTAGAAAAAGTGTAAACAAATAATTACAAGCATCTTTCAAGCTTTTCAAACTAAAGAACAGTTGCTTAATCTTAAGCGTAAGATAATCTTGTCATGATTAATATACATTTATCTTTTGAAAAATTCACATCGCAGTTCTTTTGAATTGCTGTGAACTGTTTACATTTACGCCCTTTCTCTTTGTAGTTGCTGTTGCTATTTTTGCCTTGCTCAATTTTTTTATATTTTAGCTTGTGCCTGTGGCTTTCCTCGTGTCATTGATCATTAAAAGTAAATGAAATAATGACGTACATTTTTTTAATTTCCTTTATCATTATTATTAAAAAAAAATTATATATTATTAAAAAAATATATATAATATAAAAATTAAATTATTTGTATCTGAAAGCTTAAGAAACAAAAAAACCTCATTTTTTACGTTTATTTTATTAGGACAATCCTTTTCAAAACTACTTCCGTATACCCCCTTATTGTGTATAAAACTTGCAGTTAGTGCCAGTTAAAAAGAAGCAACTCAACTACATGTTTTGAATTACGAAATAATTTAAATAGAATTACTTCACTGCGGTCAGTTGTTACGCAAAGGCATTCGTGAAAATGAAACGATTTCATTATTTTCTATTACTTCTGTTCCCCACTTTCCCCCAAATTCCCGGGGCATTACGTGTTGTGTGACGGAACTCAACGCTACGCTTTGCCTTGTTACTAGATCGAGGGAATGAAATTATTAAATATTTTACTTCCTCGAGTGGAAATCAGACCCACAATCTGCATCAGTTACAGCTGCACGTCTGTGTAATTGAATAGTAATATCAATTTGAATAATATTAATACAATACATTAAGCACAATTTTTTTCAGAATTTTTTTAACACGTGGTATTTTCCTCTTATAAAGAAAAAACATCCAGTAAACTATCCGAACACACTCGTTACAATAAAACATAGAACAGACATCATAAAAACTCACTTTCCCACTCACACTTTTCCAATTACTACTTTTCCATAGAACATTTAAATAATTCCTTACATAGTAGACAAGTTTTAAATGCAACTAACTTCGAATAGGGCAGTAAAGTTACTTCAAATTTCCCTTGAGCTGGTGCTTTATTGCGCTGTAAAATATCTTATGTAATTGATATACGGTTGTGATGTAATCATGAGTCATGAGTGTTTTAGTTTTTATATCCTTATGAAGTTTAACTGGAATGGGTTTTGGTGTTGACTTTGTAGTATTTTAATATTTTATCTTATAACGCTGTTCATTGTAAAACGTATCGTAATATCATATAAATAAATTATTTAATTCTTAGGTCAGTCATGTACAAGGCACAAGCTTGCGGCTATAAGCGTGACAGGTTGTGGATTCGATTCCCAATCTATAAAATTGAATATTTAATATTTTCAGTTTCTTGTTCTGCTAACAGACACGGCACGGCGGCAAATGGGGAACAGAATTGTCATAACACCTGGCCCCAAGGTTCCCTCAGCCACTCTCACACTTTTATAGACACACACTCACACACTCTCACAGTTTTGGATACAGCGTGAGGCTTCAAAAATTGAAAATAAGCTTGAGGCAACTGTGTGAAATCTAAAGTTTATATTATTTCCTCACCCTAGTAATAAATTGAAGTGTGGCGTTGAGATCCGTCACAACACGCAATATCTCGAGATTTTATAACGATATGGCTAAATAAACCTCACTCTTAGTGTAATGCTCGGTGAGGGATACAACGAGCAAGTGAAAAAAAAATTAAGAATACCTATATGCATTTACATATTATCGATATCTATTATATTCCACATGTCACATCACTTATTGTACAGAGACAAGCCGCAGATGTTCAGAATAAATTGTCCACAAAACATATTTAATAAGATATAAATAGTTTAAAACGCTGCGTATTAGAAAACAAATCCCTCCTACTGCTTTTGAATGTAAATTCTGATGAGAAAATACGAATGGAAGTTTTCAACTAAACAAGTACAATAAAAGTTTCTTTGAGACGACATGATCAAGTTATTTTATTTTTAACTAGTTGTCTGAATGCAGCTACGCTATGTACATACCTATGTACATACCTACGGGAATTAAGGAAAATCTTCTTATATATATTTTCTTAAAATCTTTTATGGCTCTCCTACACTCACCTTATGTAGGATACATGACAAATTACCGGTTTTCCATTGTGTGTGAGTCCCTCAATAACCGAAGAGTTTTATACATAAAATTCAACTTTTAAAGAAGCATTGGCTGTTAACAATTTTTTTTTAATAATTTTGATATTTTCTTGAAGAAACCATTTAGGGATGAAAAATAAAATTTATCAGTGCAAGCAATAATAATATTTAGGATATCATCAACCTTTTTCCAATTCTATTGTCAAATTCATCTCATGTCTATTTAATGGACACAAGTTAAATGGTTTTACTAACCAAAATTTCACCGGATCCTGTCATCGGATTCCATGTTCACATCAGCTTGATGTTACCATATTATTGTACTGACACCAAACCCATATAGATACGCCGTGCCCATTTGGGGATACTTATAAAAGAGCCCTATTGAAACTAAGTGAATGGTGTTCCAAGAGTGTTCTCATTTTTTTAAGTAATAAATTTTATTTTCATCCCATAATGGTTACTCCGAGAATATTGTGTTTGCCAATTAAGAAAAAATTAAGCTCCTTTATTTTAATTGTTATTAAATTGATAGTTGTCAATTTTATTAAAATGATAAATATAAGTAATTAAATTTTAAACATTTGTTTCATTGATACATTTATTTTATTAATACATTACTGTTCATAAAGCTACTCAGGTCAACTAGTCGATACCTCGGACTAAACGGAAGAAGACCAAGTAATATCTGCAGTATTGACAAAAAGCTTAAAATATAAACTATGCTTTAACATTAAAAATAACTCGTATTTCTTATTTAACGAGTTGCGGTTGTTTTCTTTCGTAACATAGTAAAATATAGCAAAATCTCGGCATAGGGAATCTAGTGTTAAGATCCTTCGTTGCCCATTTTCCACCGAATTCTAGAGGCACTATGTGTTGAATGGTAGAATGCCGCGCTTGTCTCGATACCGGAGTGATAAAAGTGGAAATATTAAAATTTAATTTCCTTGAATGGAAATGGAACCCACAACCTGTCGTACTTACAGTCAGCTTTGTGCCTCTGCGTCACGACTGACCTCAGTCGTGGCTCCAGGCCACATTACTGTTGTTTAAAATATACCCATCTTATAATATTTTTTTTCTAAATGCTATATTATAATTTAGCGTATTTTTATTTTGAGCACAGCACTTTAACATTAAGCCTAAGGGATGAGACTAGACAAGCAAAATCTTATTCCTCATTCACGTGTTCCAGTAAGTATGGTATAAAAAATTCATACTGGGAAATATGGAAAAATCTTGTTGGGCATATTCAAACGGATGTAAAATTCAGAGGTTTAAGTTATTTATACGCTTCTGGGGTTCGCAGGAAATTTGATTCTACTACTTTGCCTCAGTCGAGATGAACGCTTTTTAAATTATTTGTGAACTAGCTTTCATCTGCGGCTTTGCCTGTTTGGTGAAATTGAAATACCAACTTATGGTACGAGTAGACTACGATATAGTACACGGTTGTATACATCGAGAGGCTCTGATGAACACGAGAGTCTCTAATTACAATATTTATGGTGACACGTCTCCAAGTGTCTAGTTTAGTTGAAAAGTTATTATTTATCAATATTTGCATCTCCAAATTATATTTTCGTTCCAAAGCAACAGATCGGCGTTGAGTTCCGCTTAACACGTATACCTCGAAAATGTGGCGAAAAATGGGGAACGAAGTATCTTATCACTTGGTTTCATCTGCATACCTTGCTACAAAAGCGCGTAAAATAGAACACTAAAGGTTTTTTTTTCTATTACAACATTATTATCTGAAATTAGAGCATTCTACCAATTTAATTCTTCAGCTCAGCTCAGCTGTGCTTCAGCTTCTAGACTCCTACGTGACTCAATGGAACGGAATCTAACTTTTAACGTTGTTTCTAGTTTCGACTGATTTTAAATCACTTCAATATATCATGAACCGCCTTTAGTTACTAAAAAGTGGTAAAAAGTAAGGGGAGAACAAATTATCTCTATCCAACCCACATAACGCAAAATACGAGAATCATGAATAAAAATATATAAGTACAAGATAAAATAAAACTTTTAAAAATTTCAAATACCTGCTAAAGTTTCAAAACACATTCATAAGACATTACTTTCTAACAGTGTTTACATTTGTAAAATCAAAATGGAGTCGTAAAGAGAAACCTATTTCGGTCATATATCGAATTTGCGTCGATTCCACTGCCTTAGAAATGTTTTGATGTGCAAATTCATACTTAAACTGTAACCTTTTAAAGTTTATTTTACAATAGTAATAAAATAAATGTAGAAGAGGGAAAATCTGAATTTCGAAAATTTAACCTTCCTAGATTTAGTGTTTGGAATATCGATTCACACATTAGATTTTAAATTAAGGTAACACATTACCTTCCTTTTTAGCTTCACGCTGTATACCGCGCATAGCTGGGTAAGCAGAGGGAACCTGGGAGCCTATTGTTAAGATACTCTATTCCCATTAGGACACTTCCGTTCTCCACTTTCCGCCGAATTCTGGAGTCATTACATGATGAGTGACAGAGCTCAACACTGCGCTTTGCTTCGTTACTAGAGTAAGGAAATGAACTTAACTTAGCTTCACATTGTATCCCTAGCTGGGTAGCCAGACAGTCTCTACATACCTCTTTCGCCTCGTCCACTGTCATCAACCTCTTCATACATGCCCTCCGGGGGTCCTTATGCTTTTTACATGACCTTCCTCCAGTATTTTTAATATTGTGTTTTCGTTTTCCATTCTTTTATCACTCATTCATTTGACGTGCCCAAACCAGCTGAGCACGTTCTTCTTTATTCTCATCGTGACATCCTCACTAGTACCTGTATTCTGTGTATCTCTTTAGTTAAACTGACTCCGCATATCCTACAAAGATATCGAATTTCCAAGATATCGAATTATCGAATTTACATCTTTCTTTCATTCTTCTTCTATAATAACCACGTTTTGCTGCCGTATAACAGCGTCGGTACCAGCACTGCATTGTGTACTGCCAAACGTACAGCTGTGCTGACGTTTCGCCGTCTCATGAATACAGGTATGGCTCCGTTAACCTTGTTACTGGCAGCAATACGGATTCCCACATCCAGAGGAGATGGTAGATACGAATCTTCCACTTTTACTGAACATTTTTCCCAAATAATAAATATTTAATTTCCCCTCCTGGGGGGAGGGAGGAATCGCACCCACAATCTGTCGTGCTTACAGTGCTCATAGGGGCACGCATTGTGGCCTCTATTAATCTTATAAATGTTAAATATTGTGAAGATGGATGTTTGTTTTATTTTTTCGCAAAAAATACTAAATAGATTAATAGGAAAATATACAGTAATGTTGATTTTAACATATTAACACAAAGAGTACAATTTCTATAAAGATATGTGTAATTTGGCCATAATATAACAAAAAGTTTTAGCGGGCGAAGCCGCGCGTACGTCTCTAGTATATACATATATATATATATATATATTATATATATTAAACGTTTTAGTTCTAAGCAGTTAATTACAGCAATAAGCTTTGAGCAAAGAATGCACGCTCGATGCAACTTCCGCTCCACTACCGTTCCATTTACTTTATTGTCCTCTATCAACTATTGTTTATTTGTATTGTATTCCGTTTTAAGGTATTAAATTAATATTAATTGTATGTATAGTATATATATATATATATATATATATATATATATGTATATATATATATATATTAATATATTATATAGATATTATATATATATATATATATATATATATATTATATATATATATATTATATCTATATATATATATTATATTGTCTATATATATATATATATATATATATATATATATCTATATATATATATATATATATATATATATACTATACATACAATTAATATTAATTTAATACCTTAAAACGGAATACAATACAAATAAACAATAGTTGATAGAGGACAATAAAGTAAATGGAACGGTAGTGGAGCGGAAGTTGCATCGAGCGTGCATTCTTTGCTCAAAGCTTATTGCTGTAATTAACTGCTTAGAACTAAAACGTTTAATATATATAATATATATGTGTATATACTAGAGACGTACGCGCGGCTTCGCCCGCTAAAACTCTTTGTTATATTATGGCCAAATTACACATATCTTTATAGAAATTGTACTCTTTGTGTTAATATGTTAAAATCAATATTACTGTGTATTTTCCTATTAATCTATTTAATATTTTTTGCGAAAAAATAAAAAAAAACATCCATCTTCACAATATTTAAAATTTATAAAATTAATAGAGGCCACAATGCGTGCCCCTATGAGCACTGTAAGCACGACAGATTGTGGGTGCGATTCCTCCCTCCCCCCAGGAGGGGAAATTAAATATTTATTATTTAGGAAAAATGTTCAGTAAAAGTGGAAGATTCGTATCTACCATCTCCTCTGGATGTGGGAATCCGTATTGCTGCCGGTAACAAGGTTAACGGAGCCATACCTGTATTCATGAGACGGCGAAACGTCAGCACAGCTGTACGTTTGGCAGTACACAATGCAGTGCTGGTACCGACGCTGTTATACGGCAGCAAAACGTGGTTATTATAGAAGAAGAATGAAAGAAAGATGTAAATTCGATAATTCGATATCTTGGAAATTCGATATCTTTGTAGGATATGCGGAGTCAGTTTAACTAAAGAGATACACAGAATACAGGTACTAGTGAGGATGTCACGATGAGAATAAAGAAGAACGTGCTCAGCTGGTTTGGGCACGTCAAATGAATGAGTGATAAAAGAATGGAAAACGAAAACACAATATTAAAAATACTGGAGGAAGGTCATGTAAAAAGCATAAGGACCCCCGGAGGGCATGTATGAAGAGGTTGATGACAGTGGACGAGGCGAAAGAGGTATGTAGAGACTGTCTGGCTACCCAGCTAGGGATACAACGTGAAGCTAAGTTAAGTTCATTTCCTTACTCTAGTAACGAAGCAAAGCGCAGTGTTGAGCTCTGTCACTCATCATGTAATGACTCCAGAATTCGGCGGAAAGTGGAGAACGGAAGTGTCCTAATGGAAATAGAGTATTTTAACAATAGGCTCCCAGGTTCCCTCTGCTTACCCAGCTATGCGCGGTATACAGCGTGAAGCTAAAAAGGAAGGTAATGTGTTACCTTAATTTAAAATCTAATGTGTGAATCGGTATTCCAAACACTAAATCTAGGAAGGTTAAATTTTCGAAATTCAGATTTTCCCTCTTCTACATTTATTTAATTACACATATACACATATATATTATATATATTAAACGTTTTAGTTCTAAGCAGTTAATTACAGCAATAAGCTTTGAGCAAAGAATGCACGCTCGATGCAACTTCCGCTCCACTACCGTTCCATTTACTTTATTGTCCTCTATCAACTATTGTTTATTTGTATTGTATTCCGTTTTAAGGTATTAAATTAAAAACGCTTTAAATTTAATTTTTTTAAGATATTAATTGTATTTTAAGCTTTTTATTTATAAAGAATATATGTAAGATGTGGAGAATTATAAAACAAAAAAAAACAGTTACTCCATAATATGCGAAAAATGTATAGTATATTTTTGTATGTATAGTATATATATATATATATATATATATATATATATATATATATATATATATATATATTTAGTTTTACATTTTATTCCTGAAAAGAGTACGTGAGGCTGGAGGAGACTTCTCCTCAGAAATAATAAAGTAATTACGAAGCAAGTGTGTGTAGTAAGTGAAACAGAGTACCTACGAGTAGGTACATAGTATCAATGTTATAAAATCAAAATTAAAATTAGATCAGCTTCACGATTCGATATCTTGCTGATAATCTTGCTATTGAGGCCAGTCGTGGCGTAGAGACACAAAATGTGACTGTAAAACCGACTGCCTGTGGGTTCGATCACGATTCACTCGAGGAGATGAAATATTTACTTAAATTTATATTTTCATTTCTTCGCTCTGGTGTTGAGGCAAAGCACGGCGTTGAATTCTGCCACTCACACGCAATGCCTCCAGAATTCGGCAGAAAGTGCGGAACGGAGTGTCTTAACACTAAGCTCCCTCTGCCTACCCTGCTGTGTGCGGGATACAGCAAGAAGCTGATCTTAGTATTAAAAAAATAATATTCTCCCCTATCTATGTGAAAGATTTCAATCACAGGTATTAAAGCTGAATATACCGCTTCAGAAAACGGGAAAATATATATTTTTTTATATTATTATTTTTATTCCAAAAAAAACTCCTCAAAATATAGTAGAAAAATTGACAGAATAGTCTAACAGCAATATCCATTTAAAAGTAACAAATTATAATTCATGAAGATTAAAATTACGGGCAAAGTTGCACACTAACAAAGTTCGAACTGTCGTTTTTTGAAATTTACTTACATTTTAACACCGAGGGCGGAATGGGTTTTCCGTTAACTCGTTAATTTTAAACTTTTCCGTTGCAAAAAAGGCTTTGAAAGAAATCTAACTATACTATTAATAATGTAAATGGACTGGCTCGTGGGTTAATAAATGGATTTTTTTCTTTTTTTTAAACTTGTAACACGCTGTATCCCGCGTACAGAGTGGTAGGGAGAGAAAACTAGTGTTTATAGCCTTCGTTCCTCAGTTTCATCAAATTTGCTTTGGCTCGAATGCTCGCCTTGCCTTCTTGCTTACTTGCTTTAAATGAAAATAATTCATCATCCTAATAGGAAATCAACCTACAAACATTACCTACCACAGTCAGACACTATGTCGCTGCTCCACGATGGCTTTAATTTGATGTTGTTATTATTATTTATGCCTTTAAGATTAATTATATTATTCTGTACTAATATTGACACATTCTATCAAGTAAATTTTAGTACAAAATGATATACAATTCTTTGTAAAAACGGAGCGGAGCTTTTATAAAAGGAGGCCAGACATGGCGTAGGGGCACAAAGTGTGACTGCAAACGCGACTTGTTGTGGGTTCGATCCCCACTCGAGGAAATGAAATGTTTTACCAAATCTATATTTTTATTTCTTCGCTATGGTGTCGAGGCAAAACGCGGCGTTCCAGATTCCGCCGAGTTCCGCCGCTCAACACGCAATGAAATTGGAGAACGGAGTGTCTTAATACTAGTTTCCCTCTGCCACTCTAATATATGCGTGATACAGCGTGAAGCTGCACAATTTTAATTGTTTTTAACCAAAAACAGGAAAGAGCGTGAAACTTGTTGCTTGCATACTATTAATAGATTAACTATAAACAAACTATCGTCGCACAGTAGCATCTCAAAGCAAAGCTATAATCTAAAGCAACTAATCACTCCCACACGCTCAAATCATATTCACTAGCGTCAACCAATAATTGTGGTGTCTGTTCTAATACATAATTATATGGACGGTATTAATAAAATTTTGATATGTTCATTTTAGATTGTGTGGGCGGTGCCTTCCTGTGATTGTTGTTTTGTTTAAATTATGTTGTTTGTGTGTCTTGTTTTGTTTTTGACTCGTCTTTCGTAGGTTTGGTTGTGTGTATGTGTAAACGACTTCTTTATACTTATAATAAAATCGTATAGGATCGGTGTCTGTACTTGGTATTAGTAAAGATATTTTAGAAAAAACGATTTTGGGGACCACACATATTTTTTTTAATTTTTGTCTGTGTGTCTGTCTGTGCTTTTGTTATCGCTAATCTCGGAATTGGATTAAGCTTTTTAAATTCGGTTTTCAGTATTGATTTTTTGTATTCACAATTGATTTTTTTTATTTTTATTTTTTTTTCACTATGGGATTCTGGCAAGGTTTATTGGATACAAGGTAATGGTTATATAAATTCATAATACTTAGTTTAATAAAATTACTTATTGCAAAAACAGTCATTTTATGCAAATGTTTTGCTGAATCATTAAATTTGTATGGTGATAGAAAAACACAGAGATTTTAAGATTTAGGATCAATTATGTGGGAAAAGCTCACCAAAATTAAATGAAAAGTGGAGAACAGAGTGTTTACATTAGGTTTCCAGGTTACCTCTGACTCCTGACCTGAACGTACCTACCTGAACAAGAACTATTTATTATATATTCAAGGTAGGTGAACTATATATATTAAATGTAACTAAAATATTTGGTTATAAAACGCTAGTATTTAGTTTTTACGACACTATCTAATACCGTAAGCTACATTAATCAATTTTAAAATAAATATTTCAAAGATCAAAGCGAAGTTCATAAAAAAGATCGTAAAAAAATCAATTACAAAGTTTAAAAATGTTATCTCTTTTCACTCTAAATAGATTGTTTGCTGCTTACTATAAGTTGCTAATTTTAACTTTACAGTAAAAGTATAGACTAGTTAAGGATCAGTCTAGAAAAGTGGGGAACGGAAATGTCCTAATAATAGTAATAACACTAGGTTCCCATATTCCCTCTGCCTATCCAGCTATGTGCAGGAGATAGTGTGACGCTAAAAATATAGAACAAAAACATTAAAATCGTGATAA
This sequence comes from Heliconius sara, assembly GCA_917862395.2. Classification (NCBI taxonomy): domain Eukaryota; kingdom Metazoa; phylum Arthropoda; class Insecta; order Lepidoptera; family Nymphalidae; genus Heliconius; species Heliconius sara. The sequence continues at coordinate 10,164,564 of OU860787.2, forward strand.
ATTACAACGATGGTTGTGGGTTCAAATCGCACTGGAAATAATGATTTCTTTTCAACCGTTCGTTTCCGTTTTCCGGGGGCCTCTAGCCCTCGCGATGCAGCGGTAAAGAGTCTGACTGTTAACACGGCAATTGTAGGTGGGAATCAGATTTGGGGCATTTATTGGGGGAGTTCCGTCTCTTAAGATGTGATGTCTTGAACATTCTGAAGAAAATGAAGAGTTTCTTTACGCCTCAAACTAAAAAAATAAAAGATCAAGAGTTTTTTTAGCAATATATGAACCTTTTCATATTACCATTCATACAAATTCGTTTTGCTCTAATTCAATCTACTATTATATAATTTGAATTAAACTTGGAAAGCTTCACGTTGTATCTCGCACACAGCAGGGTAGGCAGGGGGAACCTAGTGTTAAGAAACTCCGTTTCCCACTTTTTGCTGAATTCTAGAGGCGTTGCGTGTTGAGTGGCAGAAATCAACGCCGCGCTTAGCCTCGACATCACCGAAGAAATGGAAATATAAATTTAAGTAAATATTTCATCCCCTCGAGTGGGGGTCGAACCTACAACCAGTCGGTTTTACAGTCACACTTTGTGCCACTGCGCCACGGCTGGCCTCTCCACTCTCTAACGTTAACTCTACACTCGCTAACGTTAACGTTAATAAGTATTTATCAGAAAGTAAATTAAAACTTGTAGTAATCACAAATAAATCTCGACGAAACATAAAATTTTAATGATACAACCGACATTGATTGTGTATAAAATACGAGGCGTGACATGTGACATGTATGTAGCTTTTAATAATAATTCGCTTTTAAGCATTTTAATGTAAAATTTAAAATTTAACGTTTATTAAAATTACATTTAATATTTATTGTTTTCATATGAAAGATTCTTGATATTGTGAATGATTAAATTGTATAATTGTATAATAAGGTCACTGTCGAACAGTGGTTGTGGCTGTAAACGTATAAGTTGTGGTATCGATTCCCATTCGGATGTTGGTTCGAGTATTTTTTTACGCTCTGATATTAAGACAAACCGCGGCGTTGTGTTTCGCCACTAACACGCAATTTCTATAATATTCGGTGAAAAGGAGAATATTTAGGAAAATTAAGTGTCTTTATGAGACCGAAGTGTCTTCACATTAGGTCATTCCATTCCAGGTTTCCTATGCTTACCATGCTACGTGTGAGATACAGTATGAAGAAATTGTACCATATTTTCTCGTAAGTGGAACCTTTTTTGCAAAGCAATTTTTTTTTAATTCTCGCTCTTTCTCGTGTAATTGTGAAAAATATATTATAATAGGGTTTTTTGTAAAATTTGAGACAGTTGTTATATAGCAGCATAACATTTTCAATTCGATTTCTACTCGCGGGAGTGAGATATACGTATATATTAATTTTCCTCATTCTGGCAAGACACAGCGTGGCGTTGAGTTCCGCCACTCAACACGCAACGACTCGAAAATTAAGCGGAAAGAGGACGAGATACTCCGGTATAAACGAGATACAGCATGAAGCTATTTTTTTAATTAAAGCAAAGAAGGCAATTCCATTTCTAACTTTCCATTTTGAAAACAACATTCAGTTGCCAGTACTTTACACCACGCCTTGAATTATAAAACCAGATCATTAGAGTCAATAATAAAAATGTTTAAATACCTTCTCGTACAGAAAGCAGGTCTTATATAGGTACTACCCTCATTTTATTAGCCATTTCGTTTGTCACTTGATTTATATAGCTTTTACTTTGCATATTTGGGTGTAACACGGAATAGGCGGCGTCTGCTGCACCAAATGGATGTGCACTAAGATTTACTAAGGCGTATAATTTTAATTGTTTAATTATAATTGTTGCTTTTCTAGTTAAATTATTGGCTTGGGTTTTTTTTGTTTTGTTTTACATATAATTCTTGAGAGTCTATGAATTTGCTTAAACTTAACAAAAATTAAGATATGTTTTCTTGCAAACGCTATTTTTAACGATATTTTTATCCATAATTCAGAGCTTTGTTATCGATATAATTTTTGTATTTCTAGATTTCTTATCTGATTCTTTGTGTAAATATTTTATATTAATTTAGCTGATAGTAGGCAAAAGGAACCCGGGAATCATTCCATTGCCCATTAAGACACTTCCGTGTCTCACTTTCTGCCGAAGTCTAGAGGCATAGTGTGCTCTTTGTCTCGTTTCCAGAACGAGGAAATGAAAATATTTCATTCTTTCGAGTGAAATTCAAACCCACAACCATCACGTTTACAGTCAGTCACACTAAAGATATGAATAAATATAATAAAAAGAATATATTTAAACATATCCATTCGTTCATTTCTAATCTATGGGTTCAAACAAAATTAAAACTAAAACCGTATACAACCAGTTCAATAAAACGTAGCTGCTAATTACAAATGTGAAATATCGACTTAGATCCAAATTAGATAACGATATTAATCACTGCAAGGAAATTTTAATTGAAGTATTACGTTTGAGGCTAATAAAAGAATTTATTGTATACTTTATGGGCATATAGAGGTTATATGAACCTGAATGGTCAAGAATTTTTTATGTTATGTGTTATTTCATTAAATCGAAGCTGATCTTAATCAATAAAAAGAATATTTTATTTTTTATTTTTTATCTGCATGTAGCAGTGTTGGAGTGTTAAGATACTCCGTTCCCCAATTTCCGCCGGGTTCTGGAGGCACTGCGTGTTGAGTGGTGGAACTCAACGCCGCGCTTTGCCTCGTCACCAGAACTAAGAGAGTATGAAATATTAAATATTTCATTAATTATTCAAATATTAAATATTTCATACTCTCTTCTTATCCCACTATGTAACATTACAGTTCATATTAGACAGTTAAATAAAAAAGGGAAAGAATTGGGAAAGGAAAGGAAAGAATTACTGAAGTTCACACACTGAACTTTAGTAAAATACATGGAAAGTACTTATGAAGTCTTTGGTCAACTTTAATGTAAAGTAAAGTCACACCTAGAGCCAATAGAAAAAATAGTGTCTAAACACTAAAACCTTTAATCTCTATCCTCTCAGACTTGAGAAGGTAAAACAAGTTTAATATATTAAAATAATAATTTATATACAGAATCTCATTTAATCGTCCCATATATTTATAGCCATTGTCCCTATTTCGTGGTCAATTAAGCCGTCATTCTCATATTTTCAGATTACGCCCGACACCAAGCTTAAATCCTTGGATAATCGTATATTCGTGTATACCAGATACAAAATTATCACGTGCCTTTATAGGGTAAGGTGGTTGAGTTACAAGCGAAAGTGATTTTGAATTAATAAAATCAGCTTCGCGCTGTAATCTGCATACAGCAGGGTAGGCAGAGGGAGCCTAGTGTTAAGACACTCCGTTGCGCATTTTCTGCCGAATTCTGGAGGCATTGCGTGTTGAGTGGCAGAACTCAACGTCGCGCTTAGCCTCGACACCAGAGCGAAGAAATAGATATATAAATTTAAATAAATATTTCATCTCCTCGAGTAGGGACCTTTCTTCTTTTGCATTTCTTTGCTTACCTTCTTTTTAGAATTATTTATTGTATTGAATTACCGCTCTTTAAGGAGCAAATTTATCATACAGCTATCTAATATAACATTACGATAACTTCTAAATAGCTGGATCGATTTGGATATTTTTTAGCGTGTATATTTCAATGGGTTCCAGGATATGATTGTGAAAATATAATTGATCCAGTCGGCGGTGTTTCACTCGAAGTATATTTTAATAAATCACCCTTACTATTAATGTGTATGTTAACCATTAATAATATAACTTTATTTTTAAGTATACAACTTTATAAAAGGCAGAAGGAATTTAGAAGAAAATAAATAAATAAAAATAAATATAAAATCGCTTTCCACTTTTATATTGTTCGAACATAAATCATGAAACGACTTCATAATTTCGTTAATCTATTGGAGCTTATAGAGCTATCAAAGATATTTGTTTTAAAATATGTCTTGAATTTACATTTTATCTCAATACATATGCAATTACGGTATGTCTCTATCAATATCGTAATAATATAAAAAAAAACTGTATTAACAGTTCATTATGGTGGTTCTGAAACTACTGAAAAATATTACAACAGCATCATAATATGTTCACTGTTTAATCTAACATTAAATTTTCAAAACAATATTTTCTAAATATTTAGGTTTTAATATTTTTTTTGTGTAATTGTCTAAGCTTGTTTAAATTTAGAAAATTACACAAAAAAAATATAAAATTCTGGGGAATGGAGTGTCTGCACACTAGGTTACCTCCCCCTATACAGCGTAAAGCTGCTAAAAATATGATTTTTATGTTCATTATTTATAATCACTTATGTTACATCACTAGTTTACCTCAAGGATTTCCCTATAGTCTTTACATAGTATAAACTTGAAACCACGGAATGGATTTTGATGTGGTTTTCACTAAAAGACAGTGATTCAAGAAGAAGAACTCAACGCTATGCTTTGTCTTTTTACTACAGCGATAAAACGAAAATAATTAATATCCATGATAGGAAATCGTAGCCACTGCCTTCGTGTTTATAATCAGCCGCTGTACCACTGCGCCACGACGTCCACAATGGTTATTATAAATTATTTATAGAGTGTTTCATAATCCGAATAATAAAATATAATATAAAACAAAAAAATTACAAAAAACTTATCAAAGATGAAATTTTACTCAAACACATTTACCTCCTTTACGTCGCGCAGTCGTGTAAATAAGATGATACACGGACATATTGCGGCAATACAACCATAACAGTAACATTTGACCCCCGGATAGGTTACGACAAAAGTTTTAGTTACGGAACAAATAAAAAACTATTAATATAAAATAAATATTTTATTTGTATGATGTAAAAGCGATCGTTCGGAAGAACCGTATTTTCCAAATTATTTGATGCTATAAAAGCTTTATTTGAAGAGTAAATAAGTTTTGTGAAGAACCCGTATTCAATTTTGTTACCAACTAGTGGTTAACCTTAGTTTAATAATTTCAAAACTCTAGTTTATAGTAAACGTTCTACCGACCAGTCTGCGGCTTCGCCCGCTTGAACTACAAGTTACTACACTATATTATTTATTTATTATATTATTTATTTAATACACTGCATTACGTCTGTCTTTCAATATATTTATTGGAGTGCAATTATTATTTCTTTTGTGGAAAAGACAAACGAGAGAACGGGTCACCTGATGGTGAGTGATCACCCCGCCCTGCGATCACGGTGCCGTGTATCACCAGAGGAGCTAAAGGAGCGTTACCCGCTTTTTGAAGGTACCCAGGTCCTATCGACCTGGAAACAGTGCCGCAAGTAAGCCATTTCACAGTTGCATGACGCATTGAAGGAAGTTCTTGTGATGTGATTTCTAATATCAAAATTAGTAATATTAGGGTTATTTTCATTAGAATTTTTCATTGGATAGAGATGAAAGTATTTTGGAGTATATAGTGTTAGACGAAACAACAAATCAGACACACAATCCAGCTTTTACAATAACTTTATTTACACTTGTTCTTAATGTAGTAAGTAAGTAAGTTAAGTTAGTAACAATATTTAACTATTTATTCTAATGACAAGTTGTCTCGACAAAATCTTAAGAAGTAAAAGAACCTGACTGCCGTGTCGTTTGCGCTTATATTGGAAATCCACCGGAAAAGACGCAGCACACTACCGCCGCTTAATACAATCGATAATGGAACCAATATCAAATGACGTCCTCGTCATTACAGTGACACCTATTACTACACTACAAGTAATTTATGCTAACAATAGAGAACGTAAAGTTTTATCATATTTCTTTTTTTTTAGGATTCGTAAAGAGTAGAAGTAGAGAGAGAGAAAAACACTCCCTAGTGTTAAAATACTCATTTCCCTACTCTTCGTCTTATATTTCGAGGCATTTCATTTTGAGTGGCGGAACACAACACCGCGCTTTTACCTCCGTACCAGAGCGAACAAATGAAAATACATACATCAGCCCCACGCTGTATCCCGCACACAACAGGGTAGGCAGAGAGAACCTAGTGTTAAGACACTCCGTTCCCCACTTTCTGCCGAATTCAGGAAGCATTTCGTGTTGAATGACAGAACTCAACGCCGCGCTTAGCCTCGACACCAGAGTGAAGAAATGGAAATATAAATTTAAGTAAATATTTCATCTCCTCGAGTGAGGATCGAACCCACAACCAGTCGGTTTTACAGTCACACTTCGTGCCTTTGCGCCACAACTGGCCTCACAAATGAATGAATGAATGAATGATGACAAATGAAAATATTATTAAATAATAATTAATTCCTCCGAGTCGACCTGGAACCCACGACCTTTGCGTTACAGTCAGACACTTGGCGCTGTGTCGCGACGGCCTCACTCATCACTTCATTAAAAAGAGAAAATATAGAGTTACATATTCCAAGTTACTAGCAGAAACCATTATACGTCTTAATTAATGCTCGCACGCAACACTTTTCCGGTGGTTAATAAAGAAAAATTTTAGTACCGCAGTTAATTAAAATAGGTCTTTGAGGTGTGGTTCTTTTGTCAGATATAAAATATATTTTTTTTTCTTTGTTAACCTGAAAAAATAATTATGTAAGTTTAGGTTCTAATTCGGTGGGGGTACATGCGTATTCGTCTAAAATAAACAAAAATATTGAAGAATGCAGGAATTAGGAAATATATTACTGTAGACATGCAATACTCATAAATTAAATAAATAAAACGATAAAAACAATACACAAAGTTAATCCCACTAAGTGAGAATCGAACTACCGACCAACGTATTTATAACTGAGTCAAAAAACGGATTTATACTCTAAGCCGACGATATGAGGTCTACTGAATTAATATTAACCAGATAGACGCACAATTCCCACAAGGCAAAAGTTTGAAATTTATTTGAATATAAAATTTGTAATTTATCAACACTTTGTTGTATTATAATATAATATGTTCTACAATTCATGGAAATATTTTGAACTCTAAGAATATATCAAGTTCGTATTTATATAACAATACTAACGGCCCATTTGCGGCTACGCCCGCATATCACCTATATTTTTTTATTATGCTGCATTTCTCATAAGATTGATTTTATAAAATAAAAAAATATATCAGCTTCACGCTCTATCCCGCACACTGCAGGGTAGGCAGAGGGAACGTAATGAAAGACACTCCGTTCCCCACTTTCTGACGAATTCCGGAGGCATTGAGTGTTCAGTGGCAGAACTCAACGCCGCGCTTTGCCTCGACACCAGAGCGAAGAAATGGAAATATAAATTTAAGTAAATATTTCATCTCCTCGAGTGAGGATCGAACCCACAACCAGGCGGTTTACAGTCACACTTTGTGCCGCTGCGCCACGACCGGCCTCTTATATATAAATTTTATAATTATCTTAATTAAGATTCAATGATGTTTTATAATTTTGAAAAAATGCAAGCACTACGTGGCTGCATGCAAGGACGCAATCGCTATGCTTGCGGCGTGAACAGAGCGTTGAATTATTTAAAATTTAGATTTTCTCGAAAAGTATACGTCCAAATTGAATGCTGTAAAAGCCGGAACTTATCTTCATAAAATTTTCTTGATGATGGTATAACTTGCGCTCGTTAGTTTTAATATCTATTTGCAATAAAAAACTGTGAAGTATCTTTTGCGATTATAAATTATTTTTTGTCATAAAATGCCTTATTGTGAGTTTTTATAACAGATAGATATAGAAATGTTTCGCGTTTTTTTTTTTAACCTAATAAAATAAAATGTGTTTTTAGTACAATGTACTTACATATAGATAACTATTTCTACAGCCCACGCGCTTAAAGTAATACGATGGCGTTCCTCATCATTATTATTTAAGGTTAACTTAGATTTAAATTGTAATGCTATATATAATGTAAATTAAACAAGCAAACAATCTTCCGCTTTATTATATTAGTATAGATTACAATCGGCAGACCCTGGCAAATAGCCGGGATTAATGCCAGGAAGGAGAAGAGATTACAATACTACTACTACGTAAGCAAAAGTAAGTAGTTTTATTCGGCATAAGCACAACACCAAAAACCATCAGGCCACTCGTGGTTCAGGGGCACAAGCGTGCAATAGAAATCGCAACAGATTGTTAGTTCAATTCCCACTAAGGAAAATGGTTTCATTTTTAATATTTCCACTAGCCTTGCTCAGATAAAGAAAAGCGCGGCGTTCAGTTCCGCCACCTAACACGCAATGCCTCCAGAGTACGACAGAAACTAGATAGAATAAAACAGTTAGAATAAAAGTGTTAACAATGCTCTAGATTTTTTTTACATAAAGAAAATCGCTATATAACATACCAAACGTTTACCAAACCAACAATGCAGAACAGGCCGCTCTATGCACTTTATTGAATTTCTGCGAAATTCTCAACACATGCCACTAGCGGCCCGACTTTTAATTCATTTAACAGTTTTACGGAAAATTTTATATCAATTATAAGTTCCTTTTTATAGCTATTATGGGAAAGTTCCGAGAATGTTGTTATTCAATATTAAAGTATAGAAAACTATTTTAGTTTAAATTATGCTTAAATAATATTAAAATTTGTTGTCTTGTGAGTTGAGACCCTCTCGACTCACCAAGACATAACTTGGTGTTGAGTGGCGCTACGGAACACGAAATGCCTCTAAAATTAAGTAGTGGCAAAAGGCAGTGTCTTAAAGGGTAACGGAGTGTCTTATTGCTAAGTTTCCAGGTTCCCTCTGTCTTTTATGCTGCATGCAAGATACAGCGTGAAACTGTCGTTACTATCAATAGTTATTTGATACCATCGTAACGCTTCCTGCATTGCTTTGAGTAAAGATCTATCTAGTTTTGTACTCAGTTGATTGATTGAACAATTGTTTTTATTTTCATATTGTTAAGTTATTTAAATATTTAATATTTTCAGTTATTCGATCTGGTGCCGGTGTAAAGCGCGGTGTTGAGTTCCGCCGAATGCCTTCAGAATTCAGTGGAAAGTGGGAGCGGAGTGTCTTAACCATAATCTCCATCTGCCTACTCTGTTATACATGATACAGGATAAAGATAAAAAAAAAACCATTACCCATACAATAAGAGTCACGTCGCCAGCAATGGCAACACGCATGGGCAGACTCGACAGGATCATTACCACCCCTGGCATTTGAAACCGGCGTGAAGTAGTGGCTTTACGCCACTGCGTTTCGCATCAGGTAATGCCGGGCCCCGGCGCCCAGCCCGTCTTAAAGGCCGGCAACGCACCTGTAGCTCCTCTGGGGTTGCACGGGGTCGTGGGCGGCGGTAATCACTTACCATCAGGTGACCCGCACGCGCGTTTGCCGTGTCTTTTCCATAAAAAAAAAAATATAAGCACTCTTTACATCTTTAGTAATCATACGAATACAGCAAGAAGCTGAAAAAATATTTACAATACTAAATCTTTTCATTAAAGTATGGAATTTAATGATCTCCTATAATATGCGTAAGTTTTTAATTGAAAAAAAAAAATCGTTTAAATAAATAAATAAATTTAAATTTATAAATAAAAAAAAACCATAATAGTGAATAATATAATCATTGAAACTAAATAAATACTTAATCCCAGTTAGCATTAAATTATGATGGTCATATCGTAAAGCTACAGCGTTCAGTTTGCTATAGTATTTATTTTTATTAGTTGTAATACACAGTGTAACTTAAAATTTACTTTTTTGGATTTACGATGTATTCCACATATTGCTATATGTAGAGTGGGTTGATATATATATATATATATATATATATATATGTATATATATATAACTTAAAATTTACTTTTTTGGATTTACGATATATTCCACATATTGCTATATGTAGAGTGGGTTGATATATATATATATATATATATATATATATATATATATATATATATAATTTTATATGGAACCTAGTGTTACGACACTTCGTTTTCCACTATCCGGTTCCATTTTTAAGATTGCGTGTTAAATGGCAGAAGCTAACACTGCGCTTTGTCTAAAATGGTAAAATGAAAATGAAACAAGGTTTTTTTATGTAGTAAAACAATTTTAACAAGTTTATTTTATTAACATTATATTATATGCTAAACTGTTACTGAAAGTATTAATAATGAAAAGAATTTAAGAATAGTTTTTGATTATCTACTCAATAATATCCCACTTACACAGTTCGTCGTTCATTTTTTTTATTTGACAAAATATCCTTTGGTTTTCACTGTTGTGTATTTTGTCATGTGTTTAGTGACACTACTGTGCAACGTAAAAACAATTAAAATCAATTAACATTATTGGTTTCTCAAATGCAAGTAACATACAAACATACATGATAAACACTCTTCTTCCATTTGCGCAGTCGGGTAAGAAGAGCAACATTTTACACTACCGTGTGTCCGATATATTTTTTCATCCTTCGTCTGCGGTCGTAACAGGAACTAATTGCTTTCGGAAACGCTTTATGTGATCGTATTTCACCTGAAATATGATTTATCCGTACCAATTCCTCCATTTTTGTTAAATAACGACTCTAATAGCGTATCGTAATTACTGGCAGCGGTTTTTTTTCATTGTTTTCAATTGATTTCGATTGTTTTGATTGTGAATTCTGTTTCTACTTTTGTACTCGTGTTGGTAAAATGGCTTAAATTACCTACTGTGAATGTGACAGTGGCTTTTTATGATGGGGATTGTAGTTTTAATTTTTTTGGCAAATGCATGTTTTGTTAATCGGATTGGATCGGATTTGAATTTAGAATAGGATCATCCTGGTACTGGTGGTGTCGTAAGAGGCGACTAAAGTACGTGTGGTAGAGTCACGTTGCCAGCAATGGCAACACGCATGGGCAGACTCGACCGGATCATTACCACCCCCGGCGTTTAAAACCGGCGTGAAGTAGTGGCTTTACGCCACTGCGTTTCGCATCAGGTAATGCCGGGCCCCGGCGCCCAACCCATCTTAATAGGCCGGCAACGCACCTGTAGCTCCTCTGGGGTTGCACGGGGCCGTGGGCGGCGGTAATCACTTACCATCAGGTGACCCGCACGCTCGTTTGCCGTGTCTTTTCCATAAAAAAAAAAAAAAAAATTTAGAGGACGTCGTGGCGCAGCGGTACGCTATAAGCGTGATGGCTGTTGGTTTAATTCCCACTTGAGTAACAAATTATATTCATTTCGTCGCTCTTGTAAGCTAAGTTGAATTCTGCCAATATATTGCAAAGAGCGCGGTGCGTGGAGAACGAAGTGTCTTAACACTTGGTTACCTCTGCGCGGCTGCTGTATATGTTTCACCTTTCCACCGATTTTTTCGAGTCATTGCATGGTGAGTGGTGAAACTTAACCCAGGACTTTTGCCTTGGTGTCAGAGCGAAGAAATGAAAATAATTCATTCCCTCGAGTGGGGACTCACAACTCACAACTGTCGGGTTAGAGTCAGAACCTTGTGCCTCTGTGCCCACAACGGCCTCCATTTTTTATACGAAATTCTAAAAAATATTTTTTTTCCAAATATGGAATAACGCTTTAAAAATGTTAGAAATATAAAACACTCGTTTCTTTTAAGCCATACAAAAATCACTTAATAAATAACATTGCTTAATCTGAGCCGTCATCGAGTGGGGCAAAGGCCGTGAAAGTACTTGGAACTTCGCCAGCTCTGCTATCTCCTACAGTTTTAGCACTCTGTACCGTAGAATCTTACATTATTCTATTCATAACCTAAAGTTCTTAATTTTAGAAGAATTTTCGTCGTTTACCCTAACAACGCTGTAAATATACGCTTCATGATTATTTAGGCCCGAATTTACAAGCTGCTGTCAACTCTGAGGCCGATCTTAAGAGCGGTCTCAGAATTGAGGATAGTTCATATAATACAGGCATCACTTAAATTTTAATGTGCACATTTCAATATTCTCGTTATGAAAAGCAAAAGAGAAAAAAAAGGCAATGACGCAAAAAGGGGGTCTAATCAGCGATTTCTTACAGACAACTTTCGGTTAGGAAATTTATGTGATAATATAGAGTGGGTGGTGTAAGTAAATAAACATAACATACTAAATAATACCACATAATAATAATGCATATATATTTGAAAAATATATGTATATGTATTTTATTTAAATAGTATGTAATTTTTGTTATTTATTTATCTTTTACGTAGAAAATTTCAAAGCATAATATAAAATGTTTATTCTACAATATAAATTATTAAGAGAGGCCAGTCGTGGCGCAGTTTCACAAAGTGTGACTGTAAAATCGACTAGTTGTGAGTTCGATTTCCAATCGAGGAGATGAAATTTACTTAATTTTATATTTCCACATCTTCACTCTGGTGTCGAGTCAACGCGCGGCGTTGAGTTCTGCCACTCAATACGCAATGCCTCCAGAATTCGGCAGAAAGTGGGAAACGGAGTGTCTTAACCCCAGGTTCCCTCTGCATGCCGCAAACAGCAGGTCAGGGCACACATTGCTCTGCTGTGTGCGGGATACAGCATGAAGCTGATATAAATTAATTGATCATTATAAATCAAAATTATTTTAACTGATTACCATTTCTGAATTTAGCAATATCAAATATATTATTTTTTGAAATTCTCTTCTTCAAACAAACGGTGTTCCTCCCAGTGCTTTTAGATCCGCCAAGACAAAGTATCTTAGTAATCTAAGATGAGATAATCTATTCCGGCATTAGTTCATTTAGAAATAAATAAATATTCTTCAGCAACCATTATAAAAATTTTAACTACACGTACAGAAAAGCTGTTTCCGAAATCAATTAAAAACGTCAGCGAGCACAGACTGGTACAAGACTGATGGCGGACACTACACGAAACAGCACTCGAGGGGAAAAGCGGGCAAATTGACTGGGTTCCGGACAACAAAGTGCTTACTTTTAGTTGTATCTGGCGCTATTAAAGTACTTATGGAGTTGTACTGTTATACTTGGTTGCTTTAAGTAAAGATAAATTGTGGTAGACTATGCTATATAAGGCTCTTTTGAGAATAATTTTAAACAATATAATTTTTTTTCTAAATTTATATGAAGGTAATATCGAGAAAATAGTTCTTTGACAATTGTTTAAACTCTCGGAACACCATATTAAAAGAAACCAAACCAATTGTTTAAACTCAAATACAAAAATAACAAAACTCTGAAATATTTTTAGTCTGATGAAAACACTATCTTGCCTAATTATCGTAACGTTGCGCATTGAGTAGCGGAACTCAACGCTGCTCTTTATGAACCAGTGCAGAAAGAAAGAAAATAATAATGAATGGAATACAATAAGATAGTAACTATAAGATATTAATTCATAATATCTCGCTTCTTAATAATGAAAAGTTTGATTATTAATACAAAATTTTCAACTAGTAGTACTAAAAAGAAATACAACATGTTTACATTTTTACACCGTCACTACTCGTATATCTCTCTGAATATATGTTAGTGAGAGCCAGAATTAACTGGAACTGCAAAGCATTTTATTGTTTAGAATAAAGCCAATTTTGCTCCTTTCTGGAGTGGTCTTTCGTGTCGCAACCATCCGTCATGTCCTAACGCTACTTCGCCTTTTAGGAAACCGATGTTAGGCTTCGTATTTACGAGAAAACTGTGATTCACTTCCTTTGTTTCTACTAGCGTCAAAGGAAATCGCTTTGACAGCTTATGGTCTTCTGGTTATGAAAAAATGTCGTATTGTAACGATCCATACCAGAATTAAAATGTGTAGGTAAATAATATAATTAATTCAAATTCAAATTTAGTTCACATCTTTAACTACGCGTTCCATTCACAAGTAATGTTAAAGGGACGTAATATACCGTAGATAAAACACGAAGATATAAAATATATTTGTTAAAAATATATTTAATAATTATATTCAAACTTTATGTATTATCTTTTAAAATACATAATAATATAATTAATATTTTATTTATTGTAAAATATCATGTTGGCTGAATAAGCTACCGTCAACGTCATCGTCATGTTTGAAGAAAAAGAAACAAGAGGGAGATGGCGGACGCGTCTGAGGTAGGATGGATGTTTTAAATGTTTAGAGAAGTCCTAATTTATAATTAACATATATCTAGTTATATTTAATATACAAAAAGCCATCTGAGATTATATCTTCAATTGTGATATAAGTATTTGAGATTGCTAAGATAAGTAATAAGTGCTTTCACTATTTAAGATTGTTTGCTTTGAAATACTTCGTCGGTAAGTTTTTAATAGATTATTATTAAAACAAAGCAGAATGATATTAATGCATATAATGCCGTCAATATCCAGAGATAAATATTATTTATTTAGTAAATGGAAATAACTACATGAAGATGTTTTGTGAGGTATGTAAAATTATAATACAATTATATTAATGTACGCAGAATGCCTGCCGCCATCTTTGTTAGATGCGTGTATGGGAATTGTAAAATGAGAGTTAAATAGGTTTGGTGAATTATAATAACTTATAAATGTAATTTCTATATATATTAGTAAATATTTAACATGTTACTATAAAAGGAAATATAAATATAATAGTATCATTTATTATATGATATAAAACTATTATATCAAAATATATATTTACGATTTATACGACTGTTAGAGTTCATTGACCCTATGTTTTACTATTAAACAATATAGTCACAACCGATTGCTGCTTGGCTTCGATGGTACTAATGTGCTTGGCTAAGTGAATTGCTATGGCATTTTATTTTATATATATTATATATATATTTAGATAGTTTCGCGGTGCCTTGCGCTGCGTTAACGATAACACTTAGCGTATGATGGATAGGTGTGTGATGCTGCTTTATGTCCTGGTACTGGTGTATGTAGTAGTGTCCGCCCGTCTCGTATGGGTGTGTGTGTGGTGCTATTTTATGTCCTAGCTCTGGTGTACGTATATAGCAGTGTTCGCTTATTTGTCTAACGCTTAGTTTATCGTACTAAACATAATGTGTTAATCGACTGATGTCGAAGACATGCTTATAATATATAGCCGGGCGTCACTGGTGCTGACATATTTGATATAAGCGAATTGCTTTAGTGGAGTTGGATTCTGCTGCTGAGTTTCTTCCGCCAGTTCTTCTCAACACTGAGCTTCTTTACTGAACTGGTAGAAGAATCGCGCCTACTTGGAGTCGCTGGCTGTTCTAGCGATAACTGAGTATTTTCAATTAATGATTTCTATATTACATTCCCACAACTCTGAGTCTAGTGTCAGTTCAGACAAACAGCTGCAGGGTGTGTGCTGTGCGTGTTATTCTACGACGACTCTGTTTAAAAGAGGCGTTACAATAACAGTGAATATAAGTTATATTAATATTGAAACTAAGGCATATAATAAGAGCACGTAGGTAATAAATATAATATGAAATATTAGCTTTACATTTGTGAGTGATAATAAAATAGAACCAGAAAAAAATCCATTAATAAATTTCAAATATATTTTTTACGTAGTTAAAATGTTATTCAACACTTAGGAAATAAAAATAGTTATATAGAAAACGTATAAAGATGGAACGATGCGGGATTCGCACACGCACCTCTTTGGAATACTTGGCTTAGTGGTCAATAACCCTTGGATGATTTCCATAGGCGCGGGTTCCAATCCCGCTATGTAATTTTTTTCTTATACGCTTTCTAAATAAGTATTATTCAAATTTTTATCCAAAATAATATACTTTTTTAATGTAAAATGTTTTACCACCAGCTGTTGTTTCACTTAAGCTTACCGCATTGGACCTGACAAGACCTGGTGCAAGAAACTCACCGGGATTTTTTCTGAACAACTATTTCTAAATCACACATAATAAATAATAATTATTGACTATTATCATATTACAGGCCAGTCGTAGCGCAGGGGCACAAAGTGTAACTGTAAAACCGACTAGTTTTGGATTCGACCCCCACTCAAGGAGATAAAGTATTTACTTAAATTTATATTTCCATTTCCTCGCTCGGGTGTCGAAGCAGAGCGCAGCGTTGAGTTCCGCTCAACATGCAATGCCTTTAGAATTCGGCTGAAAGTGGGTGATACAGCGTGAAGCTGATTTTTTTTGATTTTAGTAAATATGAAACACTTTTATTAGTATAAATCGGTGTCGACTAAAGACGTTATACTTATATATACATATATGAAAATCCACACATATATAAAAATCCACACAAATATGAAAATCCACATATACATATATGAAAATCCACACAAAAGCGATTCTAATCTTAGACTTCTTTGTTTGTACATTTTAACGAAAGTAAATTTAAAGTTATTGTCTTTTTCAAATCAATTTCAAAAGTAAATTAAACTTTGAAAGTTGAGTGTAAAATAAATACTAATTTATATTCTAAGTCTTTTGACAAATTAATTTATAGCTGCTCTGGTAAATTGAAACACCGTAACAAAGACCTCGGTAATATCGGCTATATTACAAAGTAATGAAAAATATTGTTAAATAAGGAGGCGGTCCTCGCTCGGAATGTGACTGTAAGAGTGACGGTTGTAGATTCGTTTCCCACTCGGCGGAATGAAATATTTAATATTTTTATTTCTTCGCTCTAGTAAAGAGGGAAAGCGCTGCGTTGAGTTCCACCTCTCAACACGCAGTACGTCGAGAATTTGGCACGGAAACGAAGTGTCTTAATTGAAACGGATTATTTTGCTGTGTGTATATGTGAGTACCTTAAGCGTTCTATTTCTAAAACGGTATTTTTACGGTATATGGTTCAAATATATATGAGACATTGGTCATAGTTGGCATATCAAGGATGGTTGGCATGTAATATGTCCCTTGAGATTACATATGAGATGATCCACTAAGACCAATCGACAGATCATAAGAGAATAGTGAATAAAGCAGAAAAGCCGGTTAAGTGTGAGTTGACTTTGACTCTTACGTACCAATTTCGGAAAGTACAACTTATAAAAGTTGACAAATTTAAGTTTACGGGCATATGTACTCATTTTGTATGAAATGAGCTACAAATATAAATTTGTAATTAATTTTTTTATGAAATATCTATATATTTTCATATTTAGGATTTTTTCCTTTAATTCCTGTTAAATTCACGTTCACGTAGAAGCTTGATTTTTCTGTGCGTTAAGAAACTATAGACTTGAATATTTTATAGTATTTCCCTTCCACGAGATCTTGAGATAAATGATCTAGACCGACTGACAGACGGACAACAAACTGATCCTATAAGGGTTCCATTTTTACATATTGAGATACAGAAACCTAAAAATTTTAACACAATCGTTTTACCACAAAACAGTTTTTACCTGCATTAAGCATTTTTTTTTGTTAAATTCGAACATTAATTCTCAGAGATTTTAATAAAAATTACAATTTATATTGTTGATGAAAAAAAAATGGCGCCCCTAATTGAAGGGCTCAACCCTGATACGGACTAGACAAGGAAATAACTCAAGAATATCCATTTAAGTTCTACAAATGAGCTAATTTAGGGTAAAAATTTTCAACACAGGAATATTTAGGATTGATGTATAAAAAAAAATAGCTTCACGCTGTATCCCGCACACAGCAGGGTAGGCAGAGGGAACCTTTTGTTAGATACTCCGTTCCCCACATTCTACCAAATTCTGGAGGCATTGCGTGTTGAGTGGCAGGGCTCAACGCCGCATATCAATCATCAATCAATTTGAAGTATATTTTATAAAAAACGCTTTTTCGTTAAAATAGAAATCGAGATGAGGCGAGAATCATAAAATGTAAAAAATATATGAGATCGTAGTAAATAAAGTAAATAGGAGTAATACATTTAAATTTTAATATACCTAGTAAATACTGTACTGTAACACCGATTGTATTTTATAAAAAATCTTATACGGGCTTATAGTTACAGCAGACATAAAAACCCTAGTGCCGTACTATCTAAATAAATTAATAAATAAAGGAAGGCTGAGACTGAGGCAAATCGTGGCGCAGGGGCTCAAAGTATGACTGTAAAATCGACTGGTTGTGGATTCGATCCCCACTCAAGGAAATGAAATATTTATTTAAATTTAAATTTTACATTTCTTCGCTCTGGTGTCGAGGTCAAGCGTAGCATTGAGTTCTCAACACGCGATGCCTCCAGAATTCTTCAGAAAGTGGGGAATGGAGTATCTTAACACTAGGTTCCCTCTGCCTACCCTTCTATGTGTGGGATACAGCGTGAAGCTGATTTAATATTTCAAATTTTTAATAAGGGAAGGCCGTCCTGACATGTGACTGTAAAGGTGACAGTTGCGGAATTGGTTCCCACTCGGGAGAATGAAATATTTGAAAAAACAAAATAAAAAATTTGCTTACAATTTAATACGACACTGATCCCACGTACCGACGATAAACATAAAAGTGAGTCTGAATAGCAATTTATTGAGGTGCATATTTTGTTTCATTTTCAAATCGAAAGAGAACGGGGGTGTAAATGTGTAGTCATTCGATTCTCACCCCAGGAGAGGCGTTCCGACCCCTACTTTGCTTTGGCGAAAAATATACGACGTTTGAATGGCATTCGTGATAATAATTTAGTATCAGCAAACATAAAGGTCATCCATCAATAAGTAGATATTGAACACGTTGGTAGTATCTATGTTTAAATCGTCTTCCATAATATGTAATCATGGGCATATGAGTGACATTTTTGTTAATATACAATTTATTTAAAAATATATATATGCTATTCCATATTAGGAAAAAATATTATTTTTTCAGCTTCACGCTGTATTCCGAATTTGCCAGTGTAGTCAGAGAAGCTGGGAACCTAGTTTGAAGACACTGCAGTCCCATTAAGACACATCCATTCCCAACTTTCCGCCGAAGGCATTGCGTGTTGGGCGGCGAAACTAAGCGCCGCATTTTGCCTCGTTACTAGAGCAAGGAAATGAAAACATTAAATATTTCATTTCGTCGCGTTTACAATGGCACGCTTTTTATGATGTAGGAATCGTATGATACATATTGTATAAAAACCCGAGGAATGAACCTACCAAGGCGCGCGGTTCTATTCCCGCTTCGTTAAAATTTTTATAAGTTATGTAAATCAGTAATATACATTTTTCAAAAGATATAATTATATTATATTAATAGTCTGCAGGATAATGCAGAGATAATGGTGCACTGATGGGAAGGACCTTATATTAAAAAAAATACGAGGAAGGGTGATCGTTTTTTTACTCTATGGTCATTCGTTTGATACTCGTGAGAATGATTTTGTCTATATATTGAGCTCCGCCACTCAACATGTAGTTACTCAAAAGTTTTAAAGTTTCCTGACTAACCTCTATATAGTATTATATTGAAGACGACCTGGCCCAGGGGCACAAAGGTGTGACTGTAACGCGATGGTCGTGGGTTCGATCCCCACTCGAAGAAATAAAATATTTACTTAAATTTATATTTCTATTTCTTTGCTCTGGTGTCGAGGCAAACAGCAGCGTTGAGTTCCACCACTCAATACACGAATCGTCCAAAATTCGGCGGAAACTGGGGAACGGATTGTCTTTACACTAGGTTCCCTCTGCCCACCATGCTGTGTGCAGGATACAGCGTGAAGCTGAATATATATTATATTTCAGATATAATAACAATTTATAATATATAATTTCAGAATCCTATTTTGGGCCGCAAACAACGTCACGTCTAACACCTGGTACTGGACTAGAACGTGTCAAAGTGTATGATGAGAAGATTTGATCAAAATGAACTACCGACAACTATAGAGGTGACGAATTTTCAAAATTCTCAAGTTAAATTATGATGTACCACGAGAGTTTATTACGCAGGGTTTGAAAGGGGAAGTTCTAAATTAATCAAAATTTTGCTTACTTTACTAACAAGAAAAAATTATAGCTTTAATAAGTAAAAGTAACATTTGATTCCTTGTTGTGGTAAAAAGATAGAGCGCGGCATCGACTTGCGCTACTCAATAGGCAATATTTCGAAAATTAAGTGGAAAATGGGGAACGGAGAGTCTTAATACAGTGTTTCCTTTGCCTACCATATGCAGTATAAAACGTGAAGATGAAAAAAAATTATTATATTTAGTTTGTTAGTTCATACAAAAATTAAGCTAATAAAATATTTCTTTTTTTTTTCCTTAAAACTATTTTTAAGCGAATTAAGCGGAAGTGATGTTTAGAAAAGACGAAATATACGAAATGATCGTATATAATGTGGGCTGGTGCTCTAGTAATATACGACATTAAACGTGGATAATACTGAAGAAGATTGAACGTACTCAGGAGATGAATGAGTGACGACACAATGGCAAAAAGATTATAAGTTAAGAGCTACACCTCTAGGGTTAAAGCGTGAGGGTAAAAGAACGTGTTCATTCTAAAACATTCTTTCTTTCTTTTCATCGTGGATTCTGTCAACTATCTTACAAAAAAAATGCTTCTCGATCGAGACTAAAGACTATATCGCAGAATTTTTTTAAAAAAAAATTAAATTAAATTAGCTATTCGCTATATCCCGCACACAGCAGGGTAGGCAGAGGGAACCTAGTGTTAAGACACCATTCCCTACTTAGTACTTTTTCACGTAATTAAAAATAACCTACAGGAAATGCAATCTGATAAATCAATCTTTTTCTATATAATTTTTGCCATATAAGCCATTGTTACTAAATTATAGTAATTTGATTTTATTTACATTACTTATTTTAGAAAACGTATAAAACTTTGATAGTACAAAATACTCGTACCCGCGCCTTCTGGAAATCACCTGGTCGGTTTCCAGGAGGCGCGGGTTCTGGTTTCTTTTAAATTTTTATACGTTTTCTTATATAAGTATTTTTTTTCTAAGTGTGGAATAACACTTTAAAAAATGTATAAAACAATAATTAACATTTTTAATCAAGAACACAACTAGCACTAACATTTAGAGATCAACACAAATATTCCAACAAATCCTAATAAAATATGCATTAAGCATAAAACCTGCATTTAAATTGCTGTTCGAGCCATTGAATGTTCTGGGACTCGAACCTGCGCCTCCTGAAAACCGACCAGGTGAATTCCAGGAGGCGCGGGTTCGTGTTTTATTTTAATTTTAATACGTTTTCTAAAATAAGTATTTGTCTTTCCTAAGTGTGAATAACATTTTAAAAAATGTAAAAAAAAAAAAAATATTTTTAATTAAGAACACCAACTAGCACTAACATTTAGAGATCTACACGAGCATATGTTACAAAGTTAAAATATTCCAACAAATCCTAATAAAATGTGCATTAAGCATAAAATATGCTTCCAAATTGCTGTTCGAGCCATTGAATGTTCCTGGATTACCTCAACATATGTTTTTTATCACCACAAGCCAATATGGTGGGCAATTTCGCTATTTTATTGCGTGTTAGCGTCTCTTGCCATTTGCGGTAACATCTTTATAAATGTTGCGACTTGATATATTCGAATTTCGGTTTATTGATTGAAACGTGCTTTTATTTTTCTAAATCCTTTTTTTTATTTATATATTTAACTAAACACTACAGACACGTAGTCCGTACTTTTTGTTTAACTTTTTCGTAATTATCAGTTAATCAACAGTTTTATATTCATCGGCTACTTAAACTAGGCTTATAACTGGACATAATTATCTAGATATTTAATTCCTTAGAAAGTCCAAGTATTTGTGATTGCTTTTTTGTAAACATTTCCCTTATTTTTTATTAATTCAATATTCCTAAATCGTTTATGACTTTGATTTTTGTCCAGGGTAGGTTCCCATCTAGAGTGAAAACACTCTGTTTCCCACGAGCCACCCGTTCTAATTCAGGTGACTCAAATCCGTCCGAGAAAAAAAGATAAATAATTCAATTTTTTCAAGCGCAATAAGAACCCACACTCATTGCATTCTCAACTAACACTTATATCGATGCACCGCGACGACCTCAATTCAATTAGGATATCTAATAATTTATAAATCTATTATTATACTACGTATATTTGTTACTTACTTTAACAAATTGACAATATAGTCTACTTTCGCTAACAAAAGGTCCAACAAACGTTCAATTCTAGAAAACAGCACGAAACCAAAATAAAATTCTGATAAAATTTTAAAAGCCTCTACCATTAGCCAAGTAGTGACTCGTCGTGTCTGAGTGCCCAGAAACAATACACTCAAGCGGCACGTCAACCGTTGAGGAGAATATTTTTAAAACAAAGCCCAAAATAACAATATAATAGACTAAACCGAAATACCGGCTCGTATAGCGATGCATCCGGAAATCTTTGCGAAACCACGCTAGTGGAATAAAAATGTAGAACGTTTTTAGCATGTCGTTACGACTTTTTGTCGTATGCTAATAAAATGTAAGCTAAGCTATTTTTTTTTTAATTTAAAATATTCTAAATGTTTTTTTTTTTGTTTATTGAGTGGTTTTAATAAATATATGATAGTAAATTTTACCTGCAGCTTTGCTCACGTGGTCAAATAGTATCCAAGATACCTCTGGCTGCTGCTAGAATAAAGAATCGATCTAACCCACGGTACTTGCTAGTACCGTGGGTTACATCGATTCGATTAATATAAAAGTAATAGTGTAAGCTTTTTATTTTCTAAAACTCGTGTATTATAATGTTAAGATAATTAATATAATGTTTACTGTATAAGGTTTCTTATAATTATCATTATTGAAAACAATAATTATAACACCTTTAACACCTCCTAACACCGCCAGAACCGCTGCCGCTTTTTCACAGGCGTGCAACTGTAAATAATTTTATTTCCTCGCTCTGCTATGGGGAAAAGTGCGGCGTTGAGTTCCGCCACTTAACAAGCAAATCATTCATATACCGCGTAAAATGGGGAACAGAACGTTTTAATGGTAAACGACCACCCTGCTAAATACAAGATGCAGCGTGAAGCTAAAAAATAATACCAATGCGATATCTCATAAACGTACTCCAAATGTATTCCCGAAAACACTTCCCGAACATTGAATAGCTTTGAATAGCTCGGAGCGCTTGGGTTGTAGATCGTTGAATGGATGAGGCTTTTACGTGGCTCTTTATACGATTAGGATGTATGTCTCAATTTACTATTTTGATTGAAACGAAATGTGTTCAATAAAATTAAAATACGATGTACGGATAAAAATTATAGCGTAATAGTTACTGACAAATATAGGAAAGTAAGGCTACTGGAGTATATATGTATCTAAAAGTTTTTTTTTTCTAGACTTTTTTTTAGTTTTTTTTTAATTATTAAATATAATTTTAGTCAACTTTACAACCAATTATATTAAATTTGTTATCATATAAAATTACTTTAACAAAATTATTAAAATAAACCTTTTCTATATTAGACTAGCCGTCACCCGCTACATTGCTTCCGTGGACTTTAATACATTTTAAAGAATTCCTTTTTTTAATACACTAACTGGGTAATCTTAACCTAATATTTACTAGAATAAGTCCAGAACATTCATTTATGAGTTATCTGTCAGTCATTCAGTGACGGATGACTTTTATAAAGATATACTTAGCGGCCCACTCGCGGCTTCGCCCGCTTGAACTACATAATTATTATAAGTTGATTGATATTGTTTATATAGAATTTGATTACTCATATAATATACTTTTGGACACTTTACCTACAAAAACAATTACTTTTTATTTACAAAGTTCAACTAAAACCTTCAAAAACACAAATCGCGAAAGAGCAAACGAAAAAATTCAATATTTTTATTTACACAAATTTAGTATATTCACAAACAAATATTTTACAAAGTTCCCGAGATTATGTTGTGAGACAATATCATAAAGCAGATTGCTCTATATTTGAAGCGACCCGAGTTCATAGCCGCAAGCTGTTCTGACACCCAAAATGGAAAAACTTTTGAATGTTGGATTTTTTTGTCACTCTTCCATTTAGGCGGTTTACACGCTTGTATTATATTAGTTTTTTTTTGTTCACTAGTTTTACAGTACGAATAGAGAAACTGGGCGAGTAATTTTTGTATATTTTAGGAAGTTATGAACTGCATTTCAAGTTATTTTTCAGCTTAACGCTGTATCTCGCATGTAGCAGTTTCCACCGAATTTTGGAGACATTGCGCAATAAACGGCGGGCTTTAACGCCGATCTTTGCCGATACCAGTGAGAAGAAATAAAATCTAATCAAATAGCGTGAAACTGTCACGCTATATCCCGCACACAGCATGGTAGGCAGAGGAAACCTAGTGTCATAAGACACTCGGTCGTCAAGACTATCTGCCGAATTCTAGAGGCATTGCGTGTTGAGTGGCAGAACTCAACGCGCTTTCCTCTCGACATCAGAGCGAGGAAATAAAAATATAATTTAAGTAAATATTTCATCTCCTCGAGTGGGGATCGAACCCACAACCAGTAGGTTTCACATTCACACTTTGTGCCACTGCGCCACGACTGGCCTCCTGGTGAAGAAATGTATTAAATATTTCATTTCCTGTGATAGAAATCGAATCTACGACCTATCGCGTTTACAGTCACTCGCTTGTGACCCTGCCACAACTGGCTTTCACATTACTATTAATAATTTTATAATTAGCAATATAATTATAAATATGCCGAGTCAAGAGGCAGTATCAATCCTCACTGGGAAGAGTGATTATTATTTCTAAATTGATTTTAATTTTACACTGGTATAGTAGACTAACTACGGCGTTGAGTTTCACCATTTAACACAAACATATCTCAAAAATTAAGAACGGAGTGTCTTAACACTGAGGTTCCTGTCCTGTTATAAGATTCATGTTTTGCAGCTACAAAATACTATCTTACTTTATCAGTAACACATCTTATTCTTATTAACTTTATCTAAAAAATGTATGAAAATTTT
Organism: Heliconius sara; assembly: GCA_917862395.2. Taxonomy (NCBI): domain Eukaryota; kingdom Metazoa; phylum Arthropoda; class Insecta; order Lepidoptera; family Nymphalidae; genus Heliconius; species Heliconius sara. The sequence goes on from OU860787.2 coordinate 10,189,441, forward strand.
TCATTATTTATTTTTAAAAATATAAATTCACGTTTACAAGTAGACCTTAGCGTTTATTAGCAAATTCGTCTTGCTTCTATCTTTTTCGGTTTAAATAAGTACGGATTTTTCGAAACTTTGTTTCGTCTGTATTTGTTTTTGGCTCAAAACAACTTTTTCGTGTTTAAGTAAAATCTGCCATAAACAGGCTTGAAGAAACGATACATTTATTTTTAAAATATTATTGAAAATTTTAATCATGTACAATTTGCTTATTTGGTGCAACAATGACACAATTATTTTTTTAAAAACAAAATAGCTATGTCTCTTTTAGTTTTGCGTTGTATTTCGTTCGTAGCAGAGTAGGCAAAAGGAACCTAGAGATCTAGTTCAGAAGAAATCAGAGTATATATTTTTTAAGAGCCCACTCCTTACATATATGTAGATCTTGATAAAATGGTGCATACTTTATGTCAACAATCTTTCTGAATAATAATTATAAGAATATATATTTTCACTGTTTTCTTTCATAAAAAAGTAATCTTTCTTATTTTCAACCACTTAATTTAATTTAAAGTATTAAACATTAGATCAGCATTATATAGAGGTCGTCGTTGCGCAGTGGCACAAGGGCGGGACTGTAACGTGACGGTTGATGGGTTCGATTCCGAGAGAATGAATTGTTATTTACGATTATTTTCATTTTTTCGTTCTGGCATCAATGCAAAAGAACGGCGTTGAGTTCCGACACTCAACGCAACGCCTCGAAAAATTCCTATTTTCTATATTTAGTATTTTAAGCATAATTTGCTTAAAATTAAAATCAAGATTTTATTCAATTTTTTGTTGCTAATGAAGCTTCATTTTTTTGTTCTCAATATAACAAAATCGACCAAATAATGAAAAACCTTTTTGAAAAAAAATACTGTTATTAAAAATATAAATTGTACTAAAATAGTAATAATGATTTAATGAAATTGCAGTATATTGAATAGTGCAAATATTTAATAAACTCAATCTAAAATGCTGATACTCGGAAGTGGATCTAATTGAGGTTGCAATATTTCACATACACTAACAAACTAACTGAATAACACGGCAAGCTGAAAAAAACTTATAAAAAAAAACAAATTTCTAAACACTCTGGTTTTTTCAATGTCCTAATTAGAGACCTGGTGTGTAACTTAACACCGCACACCGTGTTACCAGAGCGAGGAAATGAAAATAATGACTTTCCTTTAGGGTCATCGAATCTGAACCGTTCAAATTTGCAGTCAGACGCTGTCCCACTGCGCCACGATGGTCTCTATCACAATCTATAATGTATAACCGGTTTAATTTTATTCATACACTAATTTATGTCTCTGGGAGGTCCTAAAATTCTCTTATACACCATGATCTACATATCATTTACACAAAATAACAATATTTTAAATTATTTCATGAATAAAATTTATTGAAGCACATTTACATAATTATAAATATTCAAGGCCAGTCGTGGTGCAGGAGCTCGATCGTGCGACTCTTAACGTGACAGGTTGCGAGTTCGATTACTTCTCTTTGTTAACGAGGCAAAGCGCAGTACTCAATTGCGTCACTCAACACGCAATGCCTCCGGTATGTGAAAACGTAGTGTCTTAACACTACATTCCCTCTGCCTACCCAGCTACTTGCGGTATACATTGATATAATATGATAGATTAATATTCCAAAAAATAACTTTAAAGTGATTAAGTTCAATGCAATCAAACATCGAAACCCTATGTAATTTATTTCTGGCGATGAAAAATGTTTTAGCCATAAATTTTAATTAGCATAATATCAAGGGGTGTGACGAATAAATGGCACAATTCCACTTCCCACCCTCCCTAATTAGTCTATGTATAGGTATTGTATATAGAAGCCCGTTACGGTAATTGCTAAAGCTATTTTAGGATACAATTTCGGTATGAAACATGTATGAATGTAGATTTTAGTTTATATTAGTAATTTTGTTTTGGTTTTTTTCTATAAGCTTCACACTGTATTCCACACACGGTAGGGCAGATGAACACTGGTGTTAAGACACTCCGTTCTCCATTTTCCACCGTGTTCTGGAGGCTTTGCGTGACACCAGAGTGAAGAATTGAAAATACCAAATGTTTAATATCATCGATTGGGGATCGAACTCACAACCAATCACGTTTACAGTCACACAACAATAAGTAAATTATTATTTCTAAGTAGGTATATACATATATATTTATTGTCAAGACGCAAAGCGCGGCGTTGAGCTCCGCCACTCAACAGGCAATGCCTCAAGAATTTGGCGGACAGCGAGAAATTGGAAGTATTACTGTTACTTAACACTAGCTTCCCAAGGCCCCTCCCTGCTATGTGCTGAATAGAGCGTGAAGCTAAGAATAATATCAATTCAAAAATATCTTTACACTCCACCAAGAAACACATATTAAGTCGCGGATCTCAACACCGCTCTTCGCCTTGCCTTAGAAAAAAATGAATTCTACATATTTCATTTTTTTTTCATATTTCAATTAGAAATATAGAACCAAAATCACATAACAGTACCTACTGTCCACAATCGCCATCAACATAATAATATCACCCAATCCGACAAATTGGTGACCAATTACTTCCAAAATTGACACTGTTTATAATGAAATTTAAACCTGCTATTTGTTCGAAATTGTTTTAATTTTAACTCGCTAACGAACGAAATACGTTTACATTGTAAATTGTAAGTGGTCGCTTTTTATTGACCGCCAAATTGGTTTTGTTTAGCTAATATGAAAATTGTAGAGTCCGTCGTGGTGCAGTGGGACTGTGGAAGCTATGATTGTTGATTCGATTCTTACTCGGAAAACTTGTTTATTATATAAAGATATTTTATTTTATATCGGTCTGGTAGATAAATTGCGGAGTGTTTGGACATTAGGTTCCCTCTATGTGGTACTCTATATGCGGAACACAGTGGGAAGTTAAAAAAAAGAGATAAGAATATCTAGATATTTTTCTCTGTATACGAAAATATTTTAAATATACGATACAATACAAATATACCTTTTTTAATATTACCTTTACTCAGATATAAATCGAACTGGCAACTATCGTGTACGTAATCCAAAATTTTACTTGTTTACATTTGCTTTTAAATCTTCCACATCATCTATCTCTCGTTAACTCTGAATGGGGTAAGAATCAAATCACCTCCAACCCCTGGGGATGTATTCTGAAGGGACGCGTCAAAGGGTAAGCCAGTCTCTTGGGGGCAAACTTAAATGTATCTATTAATCAATCGACATAGATTACCTACTTACTATTTCGTTATTGTCATCTGGCTAAAACTTATGACATATTAGAGAAAGGGTGAAACTTGAAGTTTCGTATAATAGAAGTTTAGTATGTAGTATACACATACTATAATACTTATTTAGAAAACGTATAAAAATTGGAACGTAGCGGGACTCGAACGCGCGCCTCCAGGAAACCGATCAGGCGCTCTGACCACTAAGCCATACGCTCTCATCAAGCTACGTCTAAATTTTTATACGGTTGTTACAACCTATTTATGTTGTTAGCATCTCTGTAGGGAGATTTTACAAATTTCCGCAACCCAAAGATAATTACTAAAAATTATCGTTTGGCAAGAGAAAATGCTATTTATTAAAAATTTTTGAACATGTTTAATGTGTTATTCCACACTAAGGAAAGCAAAATATTTATTTAGAAAACGTTTAAAAATGTCGACGCTTGATGAGAACGTATGGCTTAGTGGTCAGGGCGCCTGGTCAGCTTACAGAAGCCGCGGGTTCGAGTCCCGCTACGTTCAAATTTTTATACGTTTTCTAAATCAGTATTTTTCTTTACTAAGTGTGGAATAACACTTTAAACGTGTTCAAAAATACACATGCTATACTTGATTAAAATCAACTTCACGCTGTATCCCGCACACAGCAGGGCAGGCAGAGGGAACCTATTGTTAAGACACTCCGTTCCCCACTTTCCACCGAATTTTGGAGGAATTGCTGTTGAGTGGCGGAACTCAACATCGCTCTTTGCCTCGACACTAGAGCAAAGAAATGGAAATATACATTTAAATAAATATTTCATTTCCGCGAGTGGGCATCGAGCCCACAACCATCGCGTTACAGTTACACCCTTGTGCCCCTCGACCACGATGACATCACATCTTATTTTTTTCTTACATTTTATAGCTTATATCTAAAATAACTAAAAAAAAGACTAATATTAATTCTTCTGTATATAAACACATTCAAATCATCACTTAACCATCAAAAAGTAATGTTTTGTTTTGAAGTGATATTTTTTTTAATTTAATTTACCATCACAACAGGCTACTAGCGAGTTAATATCCGTTAAGATGTTCCCGTCTAATAAGCCCAAAAGGCGTTTTCCATACTACAAACAATATTAATAGAGAGGTTCTAAGAGAGTTGTAAAACGGCTAACTTCCAACAATATTCTCAAGTAGAGACTGTGAGCAAGACATCAAATATAGCGCCTACAACAACCTTAATAAGTTTTAAATGTCTTCTGTCACACCGTTGTCTAAGATTTTATTGTTTGTGTTACAATTATACATACATACATTAGTTTACAAACACTCACATACACACATACATTAGTTTATTTTTAATTTTACAATATATTTAATAAACTTTAGATTTTTTTTATTTTTAGTTGTTTATAAAGCTCACTCACTCATTTTATTCTGAAGTCACATACATATATTTTTCCATATCCCACTGATACCTTGACGCTGTATCCCGTTCATATTATCATAGGCGGAGAGAAAATACTTAAGTTCATTACTGCTCCCAATTTCTCGAGGTGGAACTCAACTCTAGGTTTTGTCTACTGGAGCTGGAGAATTAAAATAAATTAAATATAAGTCCCCCAGTTCCCCGAGTGGTGATAGAGCCAACTACCATCGTGCGTACAGTAAGACTAGCCCACAACGCTACGACAATCTTACAAATGTGAAGAAACAGACCGATCGTGGCGCAGAGGCACAAAATGTGACTGTAAAATCGATTGGTGGTGAGTTCGATTCCCACTCGAGAAAATAATATATTTATTTACATTTATATTTTCATTTTTTCGCTTTGGTGTCGAGGCAAAAGCGCGGCGTTGAGTCTCGCCACTCAACACGCAACGCCTCAAGAACTCGACGGAAAGTGGGGATATAGCGAAGCGGGGGTAGAACGAAGTGTCAGATCACTAATTTTGATTTCAGAAAATAAATCAGTCAAACAGTCAGTCAATCAAACGAAATACGATAAACAGACTGTAATTTCTAATTAACATCAAACACGTCGGTGTGACAACGGCCCGCCGTTGACGTGGCAGTGTCCCTTTTCATTAGGCTAGTTCGGATTACAGGAGATATGAATAAAACATTTCGGGATAAGAGCAATTATTAAATACTTGTTTACAGCGGTGTTACAGGGTGCTTGTGATTTATTATTGGCTAAGTTAATATGTATGTGACTTTGAATGAGTTTTGTATTATGCATGGTTTAAGCTTAAGGAATCGTGGTGTAGGGGCACAGGTGTGTGACTCGTTGCGGGTTCGATCCCCACTCGAGCAAATGAATGATTTATTAAAAAAATACATATTTAAATTTTTTCGGTCTAGTGTCGCGGTAAAGCGCGGCACGACACGCAATATCTTAGGAAAATGAGGACGGAGTGTCTTAACACTAAATACCATCTGCCTACTCTGCTGTGTGCGGGATACACAAAACAAAAAAAAATAATGTTGCACAATAAAAGAATGTAATTAATATTTAAAGAAGATTCCAACTGAAGAGATAAGAATAGAAGAATGCATATTTAAAAGCGATCCAGTTAAAATACTGATTTCACCTATAACAAAACAACATATTATTATATAGAAAAAAAATCAGCTTCACGCTGTATCCCCCACACAGCAGGGTACGCAGAGGGAAACTAGTGTGAAGACATTCCGTTCCCCACTTACTGCTGAATTCTGGAGGCATAGCGTGTTTGGTGGCAGAACTCAACGCCGCGCTTAGCCTCGACACCAAAGCGAAGAAATGGAAGTATAAATTTAAGTAAATAATTCATCTCCTCGAGTGGGGATCGAACCCTCAACCAATATTTATATTAATGTAAAAAAAAGTCATATTCACAACACTAAATCAATTAACTAGTACCAAAAGTGATTAAATCATCTTAAAAATTGCTCTTTATTTATAATCTACTTTGCCCACAATATTTCAGGCCGGGTACTAATTTGTCAGGCAAGTCAGTACAGGCGGAATATTAAATTTTCTTAATCGTGTAAATTTGTATTGTCAATTGGAAGAGTCCGTTTCACGATTTAATCTGTTTGGACGAGGTCATAAATTTTGTTATTTTGTTGAATTTTACTAAGTGTTGTCTTAATTATCTTAACGTTTTTGTACAAGTAAATGATTTATTTTACAACAATTTTCGATATTATTTATTGTATCTTCTAAGAAATATGAATAGAGAAGTTCCATTTATAATATTCCATTTATAATATTTTAAAACATTTATTAAGTTAAAATAAAAATTAAATTAAATTAGCTTCACGCTGTATCCCGCACACAGCAGGGTAGGCAGAGGGAACCTAATGTTAGGACTCTCCGTTCTCCACTTTCTGCCGAATTTTGGAGGAATTGCGTATTGAGTGGCAGAACTCAACGCCGCGCTTTGCCTCGACACCAGAGCGAAGAAATGGAAATATAAATTTAAGTAAATATTTCATCTCCTAGGGGATCGAACCCACAACCAGTCGGTCGGGTTTTACTGTCACACTTTGTGCCACTGCGCCACGACTTGTCTCACTTATTAAGTTTGTCTCCATTAATAATGCTATATTGTATCTCGCATATATCAGTATAAGTGGAGGGAGTCTTGTGTTAAGAGATATTTAGGGCAATTTCCGAGTAAGTACATGTTAACTGGTGGAAATCAACATTGCGCTTTTTCTATCAGCGTGAGTAAAAACAATAAATAAACATGTATTTTAAAATACAAATGAAAATGCAAAATGCTTATATACTCCAACATAAAATATTCTAAAAGTCGATGCTTCGGTCGACTGATGAAATGTAAATAATTAAGAATTTCGTTTGACACTCCGTGTGACACTCCGTTCTCTATTAAGACTGTACTCCACATTCTGCCGAGTTCTTGAGATACTGCGTATTGAGTGATAAAACTCTCTTAACACTAGGCTGTCCCTTCCTATCCCGCTCCACGCAGGATACAGCGTGAAGCTGAAAAAAAAAGAATTAAATAATAATTGAAAATAAAAAAAACAAACTATATTATACTTACAAACGTAGGTCTAAGACGAAATTCTTTATTTACGACGCAAAGACTTACAAGTTGTTTTTGATTTATCGTCTAAAACGTTACCCGGTACATACAACACGGAGTATAAATCATAGCGCAGATGGCGAAAACGGTCTAAATGTTTTGCCTTTGCCTTTTTTTAAACGTCTACGTCTCGTATGAATCTTGGTTGTTTGTATCTGTAGTTCTTAAATTTTTATTACTTTTTTGTATATACAGAAAAAGTATATAGGTACCTTTCTTTTAAGTAAAAATTTGATTTAGATAAAACCTTACCAAATAATCACTGATTGAGGACCATTAACCCTTAATAGATAGCCTACGTCAACTACGTCAGCCGTTCCTGCTAACTCAATTGATCATCGGAGCTTGCAAAATACCCCCAAATCATTTTAGTGAATGCACCTCTTTCTTCAGTGACGCATGGTTATATTTAGAGTAAGATTTTTAATTTCTTTGGGAAAATATACTATTGCCTTTTTTGAGAACAATTGTGTATATTTTTTATTAGTTTTAATGAAAAAAATAATAAAAAAATAGCCAAATAGCTCATCTTATTTTTTTTGTTTTCATCTAATTTACTTTATATTCGATTTATAATTGTAGGACAATTACGACATCAAGAAAAATGTTTAGCGCATACATTAAAACTATTGAATAATATTTTAAAATTAAAGCTAAAAAGTAAATAAAAATTATTTAAATTTCGTTTTACAATACGCGTAGCCTGTTCATACATCGTCGTTTCACGGAAAATCCTCAAATTTACACATAATATAACTTTAGTAGGATGCTTTGTTATATTAAGTGCAGAAAGAATAAAGATAATTTAACTTTAATTTTTTTTACCAAATGAATATAATTTTTAAATTGTAACTTGTAGTATTTTTTAAAGAAATCAGCTTCACGCTATATTCCACACATAGCAGGGTAAGCAGAGGGAACATAGTGTTAACACAGCCTGTTTTCCACTTTCTGTCAAATTTTTGGGTTAAGTGACGGAACTCAACGCCGAGCTTTTTACTTTGGTGCCAGAGCGAAGAAATTAAAATATTAATAAACAATAGTTCATTCATTCAATTGAGCATGTAACCTACAACCGTCGCGTCACAGTCACGCCTTTGTGCCCCTGCGCCACGACGGCCTTTTTTATATTTTACAAAATAAAGAAATATAGAACGATAATCTAGGTATACAACGCACTGACGAAACTGCTGGGCTTAGACAATTTAAATTTGGTACGTAGGTGGGGAGCGAAAATGTTATAATGAAATAGGAGTGTCTTAACACTAGGTTTTCAGGTTCCCTCTGTCTATTTTGTTATATGTGGAATATAGCATGAAGCTAAAAACAAATATACGAGTTAAGACGTATAGGGACGCAAGAGAGGATTTCCTCAAAAGTCTTGCGGGAACGGGAATAACGGGATTTCCATTTTACGTTTTAAAGTCCACTCAAGCAAAGTTGTGGCGACTGCTATCCGTTTATTACCCCACCACGGAGAAGCAAAAAGAAGGGTTATGATTTTGTTAATTTCCAAATTATGGCAAGGTGAATAAAGAAAATTATTTTTGCTTTACGCTTCTTCTTGCACACATTGATATAATATTATGTTGTTGTATACACGTGGAATGCTATAAGCGGCGGAATTTAAAGCCGCGGAAATTTGGGCTGAATAACAGCCATGATTGATTGTATATCACGTTCAGTCATCCTATAATGTAAATGTAAAAAAAATAAAAAAAATTGACGTCTTTTTCCGCATAGTAGAATAAAGAAAAGAGTACCTAGTCTCAAGACACTCCCTTCCACTTTCCATCCGAATTCGAAATATCGTGTTTTGAGCAGCAGAACTCAACTTTGTTTTGCCAGATAATATAATTCATTCACATGAGTGGGAATCGAACCAATAACCATCAATACAGTTCACAGTCAATAGTCAACAATTTTATTGAATTCTAACACCTAATCGAATAAAGATTTAACATAAAAAGAACATTTTTGTCCATTTCCTTTGCTTTCACAGTAGATTTAAGCCTTCCGTCCGATAAGACCTCGCACCTGTCCTGTATCGATTTTGATTCGCCAGACTGAGGCTCGTACTGAAATCCCACATATGCAACGATATGAAACTAAGCTTAGGCTTAACCTTAATACTCTATACTGTATCTTACTATAAATAGTTAGAATATTGCACGTCCTTAGTATTTATAACACAGATTATACTAACATAGATTATACTAGGTAGCGCAGAGTGAAGATATGTAGCGCAAATTTTGCGAAATTTTCTTTTCTGTACGCACGCGAGTGAGTTAACCTAACTTAACCTAAAGGTTAGGTTAGACTGGCCTGATCGCGATGGTCAGCTTGGGGAACTGACCTGGCCCGAGTAGTTGCGCGCAGGTTGCTCCCGCTCGCTACTCCGAGCAGGCCGTCGAGGGTGTCCACACACCCTTGACTCCGCGACGTGCCTTGCAGGCTCCCATCGCCGCGGTTCGCGGACGACTAATGTCACCGCGTCTCGCGGCCAGTGGCGGTTGAGGAGGAGCACCGTGAGGGCCTGATCACGATCGTCAGCTTGGGGAACCCGGTCCGAGTAGTTGCGCGCAGGTTGCTCCCGCGCGCTACTCCGAGCAGGACGTCGAGGGTGCCCACACACCCTTGACTCTGCGACGTGCCTTGCAGGCTCCCGTCGCCGCGTTTCGCGGACGACTAATGTCCCCACGTCTCGCGGCCAGTGGCGTTCGAGAAGGAGCACTGTGAGGTTTTAGTGGGTATTCGGACGGCCTGATCGCCGCCTTCCACCCCAACGAGCCAGAGGGCGATTAGGTTGGGGAAGCTGGCCGCCTACTAACCTGGTTCGAATCACACCCACAACCCGCTCGAGTCCCCACTCGGGCCGGTATGTAAAAAATTCAAATTGGCCTCAAAAAATTAAGGTTCCCTATACCTATGTAAAAGTCAATAAATTATTATTATTATTAACGACAAGATTTTTTCCGAAAGACCGAAGACATTTCCATTCTCTTTTTTCCTCGCAATTCTGGAAAGCATTGCGTGTTGAGTGGCGGAACTCAACGCTGCACTTTGCTTCGTTACCACATATATTTTATGAATAATCTTACTACAATCAAAAAATAAATAATAAAACTTAACACACAAATAAAAGTTAAAATATCGCCATATATGGAAGTTAAATGGTATATCATAAAATTATTACTTAGAGACTTCCCCACGACACGGGATAAGCTGCGAAATATGACGGTTCTGTTTGAGATTATGTGCTATACACGGAATTATAGTCAGCTTTATTGTGCTAGAAAAATATATGTATGTGATAAAAGACCCTAAGAGGTCAAATAGTCTTGGGGTCAAATTAATATGTTATTTTATTGAAGCTGATAATATCTTTGATTACCGCAGTGCCTCGAGAAGGTGGGCAACGGAGTGTTTTAACACAAGGTTCCTAGGTACCCAATGCCTACCCTGCTAGTTGTGGGATACAGCTTCAAATTTTTGATTATGCTAATCCAACGTGCAGTAGATTATAAACGCGATGATCGTGGGTTCGATTACCACTTGGAGATGAATTTCTTTTTTTGAGTGAAGTTTTTTTTTAAAATTCAATCAAAAACTTATTCGATTAAACCGATTTTGATAAATATTGGTATTTTCTTGATGGCGCGACTGCTACTGTTTATATAAATTAAGTTTACGCAGTCAGGTTTTGTTTTGTTTATAATTCATTTGTTTAATATAAATTTTATTGCAAATGTTTCGGATCTTCAAATTTGAATACAAAATTAAGTTAAGAACGGAGTGTCCTAGCACTACGTTCTCTTTGCTTACCCTGGTATATGGTAAAAATCTTTTTTTTTTTTTTTTTTTTTTTTTTTATGGAAAAGACACGGCAAACGAGCGTGCGGGTCACCTGATGGTAAGTGATTACCGCCGCCCACGGCCCCGTGCAACCCCAGATGAGCTGCAGGTGCGTTGCCGGCCTTTAAGATGGGTTGGGCGCCGGGGCCCGGCATTACCTGATGCGAAACGCAGTGGCATAAAGCCACTACTTCACGCCCGTTTTAAATGCCGGGGGTGGTAAAGATCCGGTCGAGTCTGCCCATGCGTGCTGCCATTGCTGGCGACGTGACTCTACCACACGTACTTTAGTCGCCTCTTACGACACCATCAGTACCAGGATGATCCTATTCTAGGCCGGGATCACACGGCAAAAAAAATCATAAAAATCTAAAGGTAAAAATCTGTCCAACTATACTAAAAGTAATTCACAACACTATAAAATGAATACATTTTACACAAATATTTGATAAATACCTCTTAGACTACATATTTAGCAGTGACATCACGCACCCTCCAATCAGTTCTATGTTCGCTGGTCAAATTTAACCGTATCCATCAATTATTCACATTTAGTTAGAAACTAATGTAAGCAAGTCAAACAGCAGTAGGTAGGAAATACAAAATTCATGTAGTATGTACCCGAATAGCCTATACGAGTATAACGAAGTGGATGTGCTTGCGTTATGGTTTCAGCATTCACTTCTTTTAAATATTCACTTACTAATTTACTTATTTAACTTCACTCCTTATCCCTAGTGGGGTAGTCAGAAAGAACGGAGCGCGAAACGCTACTTATCTCCTTCGCCTCGTCCACTGTCATCAACCTTCATACATGCCTTCCGGGGGGTTCTCATGTTTTTTATGTGAGTATTTTTCACTACTGTATTTTCGAAGGTGAACCGAGGGTTCCCTCTATCCCTCTTACCAGGCACCTCTTACCACTTTATTTTTATGTCTTTCTCATAGGATCGGCAGAGTTAATCTGTTTTTGTAATTCTCTATTCTCTACCTTAATTAACCTTTTTTATGCTGTAAATATACTAACTTATATTAAATAGATTGTATTGATATACATAAACAATATTTTCTTAGATTATCAATACATAGATTTTCTAGAAACTACTAAACTTACCAGTTATAAATAGTTATAAGTCACTTCTTTAAGCTAATCCTGAGGCGAAAATAAATCATTGCAAACTTAATGTTATACATATTTTTGTTTTTCTTCAGCCTGTATCCTATATATAGCAGATAAACCTCTGTTTCACCCGTACTCCCCAATTTTCGGGATTTTGCGTGAAGAATAGCGGATATCAGTGGTGCGCTTCATCTTTATGTGAAAATGCACATATAGCAGGGTAGGCAGAGAAAATCTGAGAGCCTAATGATAAGACACTCTGTTCCCTATTAAGATACTTTCGTTCTCCACTTTGCAACAAATTCTAGAGCAATTGGGTATTGAGTGATGAAACTCCTTCTTTGCCTTGTTACCAGAGCAAAAAAATGAAATCATTAAACATTTTTTCATTCCCGAGTGGGAATTCAATCCACGACCATCTCTTTAACGATGACCTCATATTATTTTTTATTTAAATTACAATAACATACAACAATTAGTAGCCAATCCCAAATGAGTAACAGTAAAACAATAATTTAGATCCTAGGCCAGTCAGATAAACAGAGGAAGGTTAAACTGTGAACCGATAGAATATTCATAGGCTGCAAACACTTTGGATACTATCTCTTAATTTTGATTTGTATATGTAGTCGAATATAAAATCTTGTAGACGATTACAAGTAGTACTTATTCGTCAAAATGAATGGTATTATCTTAACACTAGGTTTCTCTGCCTACCCTGCTGTTTGCGGGATACAGCGTGAAGCTGATGAGTAGTTTTCAGCAGCATGGCAGCTTCACGCTGTATCCCGCATATAGCGGATATGCAGAGGAAACCGTATATGATATTCTATACCCCACTTTAATCCGAAGGCATTGCGTATTGAGTTGCGGAAATCAACGCTGCACCTTGATTTAGCACTAGAGCGAAGAAATTAATTTTGATTTATTATTATTTCAATATAAGTAAAAATTCATTCCTCCGAGTGTAAATCGAACCCAAAACCGTCGCGTATACAGTCACATAATTGTGAAACGGCGACACGACGTCTTAATGCAATATATTATGATACAAGAAATAAAGTTAATTTCACGCTATTTTTCGGAGGGTATATATTTATATCATTTATAACAATGGCTCTAATACTAATTTCATATTGAGGAGCGGAACTCAGTAATTCATTCCCACGAGTGAGAATCGAACTCACAACCATCACGTTTACAATCAAAGGAAAATAAAGTCAATTATATAAAAGTGAATTAAATACTATAAAATAAAGGCATAAAGAATTAGTTGAAAAAGGAAAACGGACCGTAATTAATAGGCTACGTAATTTGTGCCGTGAAATTAATTTGAGGTTGAACTGTGCTCTTACACATCAAGGTAACTCTTCTCATATATGAAAGTTATATTATTAATTAACAAATATTTAATTTATTTATATAATAAATCAGCTTCACGCTGTATTTCGCACACAGCAGGGTATGCAGAGGGAACCTTGTGTCAAGACACTTTGTTCCCCACTTTCCGCCTATTTCTGGAGATATTACGTGTTGAGTAGCGGAATTCAACGCCGCGCTTTGCCCCGACACTAGAGCGAAGGAAATGTAATTATAAATTTAAAAAAATATTTCATCTCCTCTAGAGGGTATCGAACCCACCAGTCAATTTTGCAGTAACACTTTGTGCCCCTGCGCCATGACTTATAATATATGTACGAATATATTATATTTGTAAATAAATATCGTATATATACAATTCTACGGAGCCGACGACGATGATAGCGAGTTCTATCCCCACTCAGAAATAAATTATTTTAATTATTCTCTTTGGCATTGGAATTCGTAACGTTGCATTTTGACGAGTTTCCACTCGTTGTCGTCGTCGTCGTCAATTCAGAAAGCAGAAAACGGAGTGACTAGACACTCCGTTTTCTGCTCTTAATTGTTCTTTTCAATAAATAATTTCAGTATTTGGGGTCGTCGTGGCGCGGAGGCACAGAGATGTGATTGTTAATGCGACGGTTGTGTAGGTTTGGTTTCCAATTAGGAGATATTATATATTTAATATTTTCATTTTCTCAATGGTCAACTATTTTTGTTCAATAAAATTAATAAATAAGCTTTGAGAAAATATTAAATTGTCTCAAATAAATAAATAACATATTTAAAATTTTTTATATTTACCAATATTTTAAATAGTTGTTGAATAAATAAATATTCTTAAGAATTTAAAATAGAATAAGCTCTTTGTATAATTTTGTTTATCAATTATTTAAATTGCAAATTTTTTATATTTTTTTTCAAAAACCTCAACGACCAATATAATATGCCTTTGATCTTTAAACAGAAAAAATAATAATATCATGTATTTAGTAGTAGCCGTCGCCCGACCTGAGCAATGATAATACTAAATATTTCGTTCCCCCAAGTGAAAATGGAACCAAGGACCGTAATTTTCAAAATCGAGCGTTTCTGCCATGGCACCACGATAGCGTGCAATTTCAGCCTTTTAAAAAATAAAATATAAAAAGCTCTACAAAAACTGCCATACAATTCAATCCATATATGAACAGACACGCTGCGGTTACCGGGTCTTTACTTCCACGCGGAACCCGACTGACATCTGTCCGGGTGGTTAAAATAAATTAATTATTCACATGTCTATATAACGTACTATAATATCTACATATATCTATGGTTAGCTATATGTCATTATTGGGAACACCATAAGTAAATATTTTTGTTTGTATATATATTTTTTTTTCAGCTTCACGCTGTTTCCCGCACACAACAGGGTAGGCAGACGGAACCTAATGTTAAGACACTCCGTTCCCCACTTTCTGTCAAATTCTGGAGTCATTGCGTGTTGAGTGGCAGAACTCAACACCGCGCTTTGCCACGACTCCAGAACGAAGAAAAGGAAAATATAAATTTAAGTAAATATTGCATCCCCTCCAGTGGGGGTCGAACCCACAACCAGTCGGTTTTACTGTCACACTTTGGCCCACTGCGCCAAGACTGGTCTTTATATATATAAATATAATTATTGTGTTTTCAATATGAACATTGAGAGGCCAGTCGTGGCGCGACGGAAGTGTGTGGACAGACTGTGGATTCGATTCCCACTGGAGGAAATGATATGGTTAAAATTTTCATTTCTTCGCTCCTTTGTTGAGACAAAGCGTGGCTTTGAGTTCGCCGAAAGTGACTTCCCTGTTCCTACCGTGCTACATGGGAGAAACAGCGTGAAACTGGTGAAATACGAGTCGAAATCGTTTACCGAGGGTTCCGTATCAATTTTAGAACTGTATATGAACGGGAAATGCAGTTTATAAAAGTTGGTAAACTTCAGTTTGGGGACGCAGGCATTTTGTTATGATTCTATGAAATATCTATAAATTTTCACTTAATCATTTTTTTCAATTGCTTATACTGCAAGTTCTCATCTCTTCTTACCGAATTTCATAGCTGTACGCCCACGGGAAGATTCCAATAGATGTCTTAATGCTCATATCTTTTAATTGAGTTGAATAAGATGCTTTTTTTTTCCGTGCCGAAGGGAACATAAAATAATTGATATAAACAGATCTATACATACACACGATCGAGATACATGGTCTTGATAGACGAACAAACAAATAAAAAGTGATCCTATAAGAGTTACGTTTTTTTCCTTTTGAGGGCTACGGAACCCTAACAACACAAAGTTTCCTACACACATACAAACCAATTTCCAAATCACCTACAAACAACTCTATCAATTTGCCTGAGTATCGACAAAAAGCACGGTTGCATTAACAATGCAGCGTCAAATAACTAGAAAAGCAAAGGCGAGGCAAATCAGAAGAAACAAAACAACTGCCTTTCACGGTATCACAAAGGAAAACACGGTAACTAGTACTGGCAAGAATCTTGTACATGCTGTATGCATTAAAATTTTCTGTGGAGTTTATTTTGTTTTGTTGTGCTTATTTTTAATTTTGATTAAAATTTCTATTTTCTTTACGTATGTATATATAATAGTCGGGATATGGTTGTATTGTGTGTACGTGATGGTCGTAAATTCGATTCCCGGTTAGTTTGTTTTGGTTTCATTTATCTTATTGGACATAATGTTTTATTGAAGTCTATCATAAAGTGCAGATTAAAAACTGATCCGAGCTTAAAACCGCTAAGTACTAAAATTGCTTAATCGCCAGGGGGAACCTGGGAACCTAGTATTAAGCCACCTCGCTCCCATTAAGACACGTCCGTTTCTTACCTTCCATGGAATTCTGGAGGCCTTGGGTGTTGAAAGACCAGAGCTTAATTCTTTTGCCTTGTCACCAAAAATGAAATCATAGTCAAAGTCAAATATTTTTATTCAAATATTTATTTTCCTATCACAATTGTCCTCATGTGCCACAACTATCCTGAAAATAAAGATCAAAATATGATCTATACTTTTTATTTTTTTATTAATGCATTAAAGCTTGTAGGCAGATATCTTTACACTATCCAAGACAAAAACGATCTGGTATATCATAATTTTTCAATCGAAAAATAAATGCAACATTTTTTTAAAACAAATACAAGAAAAACATTAGTCAAGTACTCCGATATTTACTTATTTCAGAAAATCAAAAGGAAAAAAGTATTGAACGAGCTTTACAAAGGCACCTCGGTCTAAAGGCAAGGAATCTGTTCGGTACTTTGAATAAACTTGGGACTTTTTTGTGTATCCTTTTGTGTCTATTGTTGGGAATTCTATAAATAGTTAAGAGTTTTTCTTGTCAATTTATTATGGATTTTACTTTAGTTAGATTGTTGGTAATAAAATATATTAAATTTAGTTGTTATATAGGCACAATTCGTTATTTTATTTATTTTCACGTTGTATCTCGGCCATAGCAGGGATTTTAGTCTAACCTAGACCAATTTTCGAGATGTGTGTTGAGTATCAATACTCAACGCCGCCGTCTTTAATCAAAATGATGGAATGTAATTATTTTTTTTATGAAATACCTACAAATAAAATATTCACTATTACAATTTTTCCATTTATTTATATTGGCGATTTTCACTTTGTTCTGAATTTTACAACTTAAGTAAGTCCACGGGAACTATCTTACAGTTTTTTATTACAAGGCGAATTTTATATAAAATTAATCAAATACGAAGCATAAATGTTCGTTTCTTTTGATCGCATTAACTTAGAAACGTGATTTTGTCCGTGCTCTTAGGAACTATAAGCCTGAATATTTAATAATAATTTCAGCTTGATATCTCCACGAAATCTCAGGATTAAAAAATCTTGGCAGAGAGACAGATAGAGAATAAAGTAATTCTATAAGAGTTCCGTTTTATCTTTTGAGGCAGGGAACCCTAATATTTTTTTTTGAAAAAGAATATTTTATGAATAAATTTTCTCAGTGCACTCTTATTATTACAAAAGTAAAAAAAAAATATGAATAAAACACAAGCTTTTAAATCAGTACCACTAAAACCTGATTAAGCTCTGTCGCTTCGAGGGTAATTTTTACAAGTCACATACACACACAGACCCCGATTGTGTCACTAGTATATACGACTTGAACTTTATTCTTAAAGCATAAAGCATATTATCGTATGCATGATTTCAAGCGGATTTTCCTTTAATTTCACTCATTCCAAAAAATATCCGTGAGAAGTATCACGTGGAAACTTGCGGGTATCCTCTTAGTGCACCTTTTTACTTTAAAGATTTGAAACGATAAAGTAATGCAACTTTTGCGGGGATTTCGTGTTCCCTTGCCTTCCTTTTGAAGAGGCGGCGGCGTTATGAATGATGAACATGTAAATTTTCAGAATTTAAATTCATCATTTGAAAATATGTGTTTATTTTAATGTAGTAGTGCTGTAATAGATAAGAGAAAGAAAATGAAACATAAATCATAGGATCAGGGATATCTGATATGATAATCCAATGCCTCCAAAGTGATGAGGACCAGAATACCGGAAAGTGAGGATCGGAATACTTAGCACTAGGCTCACTCTGCCTGCGTCTCTACTTCTTTCATCTTCCCCCTGTATCTCACATGTACTTGTTTCGTGCGAGATACAGGGGAAAGATGTAAGACAAAACCGGTGAAAAGCGAGTCAGACTCGCATACCGAGGGTTCCGTATCAATTTCAAAATTATTTGTCAATTTATAAAAGTTGTCAAAGTATCAACTAAGAGTTACAGTTTTAAGTATGTAATGTTTTTTGTATGATATATCTATAAATGTTGAATTTTTAGATTTTTCCCTTATTTATACTGCAAGTTCTCACTTCTTGCCAATTGAAAATATAGCGTATTGATCGGCAGCACTTAACGCCGTACTTTATCTTAGTATCAGAGCGTGGAAATAAAAATAACTCATTCCACCGAGTGGGAATACAACCCATATCAGTCAGTTATACAATCAGCCCTATTATGATATATGCGATATACAGCGTGAAATTGAAAGAAACGTTAAGCAATATTTAAGGTAATCTCAATTTTAGAGGCAATGAAAATTAATATAATTATTTTTACTTCGAGCATGTCGCGGCGTAAGGGTACAAGCGTGTCACTCTTAACGCATTAGGTTTTGGGTTCGATTCTCTCTCGAGTAAGTAAAATATTTAATATTATCATTTCCTCTATCTGGTAACGAGGCATAGCACGTTGAGTTACGCCATTCAACATACATTATCCCCACATTTCGGCAGAAACTTAATGGGAACCTTAGGTTTCCAAGTTCCCTCTACCTACTCAACTATATGTGGGATACTACGTGAAGAAAAAAGAAAAGTATTAAAAAAAATAATAATAAAAAAGTACTTCGACTAATATCCCGAAAATATTATATCCATTTTATTTCGTATTTTGCACATTAATATATTAATATTAAAACAAAGCGTTGCATTAACTAAAAGAAAGTTATGAACATTTGCCTTTGTGGGAACTTTTAGTCCAACAAAAGTTTATCTGACATGTTTTGTTTGAAAACAAGTTCGTCGCGTTAAACGACATTTTATATCTAATGTAGAATATTTTCAAAAAAAAATATTAATTTTCTTTGCTTCACTCTGTATGCTACATGTAGCAGGGTCGGCAGAGAGAGAGAGGAGCTTAGTATTAAGACACTCCGCTCTCCACTCTTCACCGAATCTGGAGACATTGCGTTTTTAGCGGCAGATTGTCACGATTTAAGTCGTTACCAGACCGGGTGAGTAAATTTATTATTTTCATTTTGCCAATCAGTCTATAAGTGAACAACGGAGTTATTGTCACTAAATTATCTCTGCATTCTATGTTTTTTTTAAATAAAAATAATACATTTATACTTTCTTTCATTTATACTTTATATTTATTAGAAACTTTCTTAAACATAAATTGGCAACCTTATTAAAAACTTAAGTACCATTTTTCTATGTCATATTTAAAAAAAATAATAACTCTAAATAATAAAAAAAATAAAACTATTCGTTTCATATCATTAATTTACACTTATATAAAAACACACACACACACACACGCAAACATGAAAACGTTTTCAGGATATCGAATAACTACGTAATAGAATACTGGCATTAATTAGCTAATTGACTTTTCTGTGTGATGTTTATTATTATTTACTAAACCAGACTAATTTATTTTCCAGCAGCAGCACGTTCCTCATTCTCCTGCTCCAACTCCAAGAGTCTCTGCAAGACTCTCTGTCGTCGCCTTTCCATAGGTGTCTTCAACCACCACGATTCTGCAGCGGCGTCCTAGAAACGGATAAAATATAAAAAAACTATATACAGAAAAAATTTAAGTTGATCGTAATCATTTTCGCAGTGCTGCTTAACACATTCAATGCGGCTTGCGTTCAAAATCGGCCTCATATAGACATTTTTTTTAAGTTTAAGCTTGTCTTCGTTAAATTGTATTGGACTAAGGCTTAAGCTACAATTTCATTTTAATTTTTATTATTTTTACTTTTTAGATGTACGATACTTAGTTTTATTATTGTTAATAAGCGGAGAACCACAAAGTGTGACTGTAAAATCGACTGGTTGTGGGTTCGATACCCACTCTAGGAAGTGAAATGTTTATTTAAATTTATATTTTCATTTCTTTGCTCTGGTGTCGACGCAATAGTGCGGCGTTGAGTTCCGCCACTCAGCACGCAATGCCTCCAGAATTCGGCAGGAAGTGGGGAAAGGAGGTCTTACTTGACTGTAGGTTCCCTCTGCCTACGCTGCTGTGTGCGGAATACAGCATGAAGCGGATTTTTTATTATTATAAATAAATCGCAAAAAGAACCCGTACCAAACAATAAATGTCCATCTAAAACTTACTTCCAAACAAACTTACATGTTCTACATAAACAGGTTCAAGGACACTCAGTTGCACAGCAATCTCTTGAGCAGTGAGCGCTCTGACTCGCAGCTGAAGACGTCTCTTAGTTGTGAGTACTGAATCTAATGCTGATAGTAAAGTACCTAAACAGTGTTTAATAAGACAAAGTATGAGTACAATTAATATTCTGTATAGCCTAACATAGCAACGAAATATTTGTCTGTCAAAACCGAACCAAATGTCAAGTTGGCACTAAAATCACAAAAAACGGGCACTATCTTACTCTGTATCCCGCATTAGGCACAGGAAATTTAGTATTAAAATATCCACGTTCTCCACGCACTGCTCAATTTTCAAGACATTGTGCGTTGAGAAGCGAAACTCAAGGGCTGCGCTTTGTCCTATTCCCAGAGCGAGAAAATGAAAATAATTAATTCTCTAGAGTGAGATTCGATCCCTCACACTTAAAATGAGACGCTGTGCCGATGTGCCACGATTTCATCTCAACATCGAGTTTAGTCGCACAATACTGTGATTATTTAATTTAAATGATATATTCAGAAGATTTTTCAATATTAAGTAAAAAAAAAATTAATTTCACCAACAATAAAAAAATAATTCCCACCTATTGTATACGAATCAGAAACTCTCGACAAACACGATAGTTCTAATCTCGGAGACAAAGCACCAGCCTTGTGCAACTTAGTTCGCCACATTAAAGATATACTCCCATAATCTGCTCGTGGTATTTGTATTACTTTTGCGTAACATTGAAATAGGAGTTTTTGCTCAGCATCCCATGGAGTCCTGGATGTACCAATAAATAAAACTCTGTCTTCTGGACATATTCCTGAAAGTATTTGCAATTTTTATCTTAAATGTGTCACGACTAAATTATTTTATCAGAAACAAAAACAAATTACTATCAATATACAATATACCTTATCATGTGAGTTAATATTAATAAAAATTATTCAATTATAATAAAAATGGATAAAACTACATAAATGCATATATAGAGACCAGTCGTGGCGCAGGAGTACAAATTTTTAATTTTAAGCGCGATACGTTATGGGTTCGATTCTCCCTCGAGGAAATGATATATTTTATATATTCATTCCTTAGCTCTGGAAGCGAGGAAAAGCGCTACGTTAAAATTTGCCACGCAAAACGCAATGCATCCAGAATTCGGCGGAAAATTTATTCGTCTAACGGAGTGTCTTAAAAGTAGGTTACCGGGTTCCTTTTACCTACTCCGCTATGTACGGGATAGGGCATGAACCAAAAAAAAAAGAAATACATATTTACTTTTACAATATATACTATAAAATATTCCAAAAACAAATACCTTTTATAATCTTTACCAAGTCCTTTTTCAGTCTTTTCGGGTCCGTTTTATCTGTCTTTGGTATCTTTTTGACAAAAGGCTTTTCAGCGTCGTCCATCCATATCACAGATGGCTGAAGGAGTCTCGAGACTTTCATGACGAGATGTATTAACATGATAAGTCCTGACTTTCCTGGATATTTTCCAACAATGTTTGCTGGAGTTAAATCAAATAACATCGCACCTGTTTCGCTGCATATTGCTTGGATGAGCATTTTTTTGCCGCTTCCAGAAGGTCCTAGTGATTTAAATTACGCTAAATTCATTAATACACTATTTTATGTATGATATCGATAAAAATGTTTTAATAAGGTGCTTTTGGCTTCACGTTGTATCCCGCATATAGCGGGATAGGCAGGTGTAAAGTGGAAATTTAGTGTTAAGACACTCTGTGCTCTCATTGAGGTATGCGTTTTCCCCCATTCCCCGCCGAATTCTGGGGCAGTGGTAGAATTCAACGCTACATTTTTCTACTTTGCATTGTATAATTATTCAAAGTATTTACTATATTTTGTGTGAAATTAGTCGCGTAATCAAAATATATAAGGGTACTTTCCGAGGACCTACACTTGTGATATTTGACACGGAGAGAAAATTTACAATAAAATTAAAGGAAAAGTTTCGAAAATTGAAAATTTATATGAATTTCTTCATACAACATTTCTATGTATTTTATATATACAACAATTATTAGGAACTTATATTTATAGTTGATTTCATAGAAAATGATTGCATACGAACGCAAACTTAAGTTTGTCTACTTTTATAATTTGTACTTCCCATTCACGTACAATACTAAAATTGATATGGAACCCCCGTAGGTGTATGTGTTTATTAGTTACCTGCAATAAGAACTGATCTGACAACAGGAATATTTGCCCTTACATTTTCTGACCCAAGAGGAAGTATGCAATATTCTTTTATAAGTTGGCGAATATCACCCAGGCAAGGATTAGGTTCCCGACCCTGGTTTCTCCATTCTGATCCGACATAACTCTTTTCTCCAACAAAGTCATCTATTTGAACAAATGGATACGGACGAATGATTCCATTACTAACTAATTCCTCAAATAACGACTCAGTAGTTCTGTCGGGTGTCAAATCTTTCTCTTTTTTCTTTTTACTTTTCTTACCACCTCTTCGTACCTGGTGTTAAAAAAAATAAATGTATAATATTGATAACAGCAATAGGTAAAAGTTTTATCGTTCCTAATTTATTTCTTATAATGATTTAGAACAAAGTATAATTTCAATCGACAAAATACTAAAGGTGACAATTATATTTATTTTTATAATGATTAATACCAAATTATAGAAAATACATTAACGAAAACTCGATAAATTTTAAAATAAATAAAATATATCAAAATGGTTACTGTGGGTCAACATTCGGAGATAAATATAAAATATAACATTGCGGACTTTTTATAGGTTTTTTAAAGGACAACATTTTTATAGAGCATGTGTCCCCATAAGATTCAGTACACGATGTAAGCTTTCAGAAAGCCCATTCTCGGGGACTTTTTCTTAAAACAAAAAAAAAATCTAGAAAAACTAAAATAGAAATTAGAATAAAAAATAGCCCATATTCATTTCAAAATTCTTAAGTATCTCTATATGAAATTTTACACACAATTTCACAACCGAATCAGCGGTTTGGACGCCCTGATTGCGTCCTACAGATAAACAGACATACAGCTTTACTTTTGTATTAATAATATAGATATGAATAAGTATAATATAAGTATAATAAGTATATAAATAAATAATGGTTTACAATTAACCATTTGTGTCTGACTCACATATGGCCGTTTTTATATTTATTTAAATATTATTTTTTATTTAGTGTGTGATTATAACTTATAGTCCACATTACATATATAATAGGCCTACTAAGAACAATATTGATCTAATAAATTTAATTTCATCTTACTTTTTTTTGTGGCTTCTTGGACTTTTTACCTTTGTGTGCTCTATCTTTATCAAAGGCGGCCTGTAACAGTTCTAATTCGCTTCTCATTAATTCATCTACAATTTTTCTTATTTCTTGTTCTAATTGAACCATTTTTTCTCTTTCTATCATGTCTTTGTCGTATTTTTCATGCTGTATTATTTCATCATCCCTAAATTTCCATATGTCCTCGTACCTACAACACATAATATAAAATAAAATGTATTTTTTTTATAATAAATAAATATAGATCCTGAAAGTGATTTAAAAAAAACATACTCTTCATTCGCATCAACCATATCTTTTAAGAAAGATGATTTGGTACATTGAAAGTTTTTCAAATCTTCTGCTTCATCTTTATTTTTATTTTCTTCTACTTTATTATTTTTTTTGTCCTTACTCTCCTTACTTTTTTTAGAATCTTTCGAAGAGACCGGAGATGATTTACTTAGGTCACTATCCATTCCAGTTCCTAAATAAAATATTATTCTGTTAGTTATTTGTAGGTTAAATTTATTTACTAATATTTACTTAAATATTCATAACTGTATCGTCACCTTGTCTGCTATACATTGCTCTGCTACCTCCTCCCTCTTCTGAAGGAAACTCCGGAAATTTTCCAGTTCTTTCATAATATTCTGCAATCCACCTTCTTAGTTCGTCACCGATACGTTCATTTATTTTCACTCCGTGTTGAGCTTTAAGTTGTTCTTCGAGTTTTACTAAAGCCTCTTGATATTCTGTGTCACGTTGTTTTTGCAGAGAACGCCGAATATTTTTTACCTTTAGTTTGTTTTTTTTATTTGAAAATTAATAACAAATAATAATTAAAGATAATAATTTTCTTTTATGTATATTTTTAACTAATTATCCATACGTGGTTTTAACAGCCTAACCTTATTTTGTATATTACAACCATAAACATAAAATCTTTACATAAATTGTTACCATGTGTTATTCTAATGTATAAGCTATATTGCTATAAATTTAATCTAAATCCGTTCAGTAGTTTCTACGCAGTAGTTCTCACAAACTTTTACATTTGTAAAATTAGTAAGAGTAGGATAGTATACATACATATAGATAGATAAATATAGAAAATATATTTATTGTTGTATTTTAACGAAATTATGCATTTTGTTTACATTAATTGTAGATCATATGTTGTTCTGATATATAAGCTACATATATTACTGCGGGAAATTGAAACAAACATTAATCCTCAGAAATTTTCATATTAATTTCCATTTATAATGTTAAATTAAATAAAAAATTAATGTTAATAATTTTATACAATATGTATAATAAGTATGTTTGAAATATTTACCTCTTCCGTCCCTCGCCCTAGCTGCAGATTCTGAATACGCTGGTAGCTCCATACCAATCAGAAGTTGTTCCTGTTGTTTTCTCTTTCGTGTCGCTCTCCTAGCAATGAAACCTCGCCAAACTCTTTGTATGGCCGTTGCCGCTGATGCTGACATTTCGCCTTTTTGATCCCGACCTTTTTCCTTTAGGAGACGTATTTCTTTCATAAACTGACCTCTGTAACATGTACTTACTTAATTAATGCTATAGCTGTTTTATTTTGGTTTCGTATTTTGGTATTTTAAAAATAAAGATAATCATTTTCCTAGTTCAGTCAAATAATTAAGAAAACAAGAATGAAGCGATCTCATCCATCCGATCCCGAAAAAAGGCGATAATCTTATCTTAACGGTCGGTTCTCTTTGCCTACCCTGTTATATGTACGGGTTACACCGTGAGGCTGAAAAAACCAACAAAAAAAATCCAAACAAAATAAAAGCTGCAAACAAAAAATTGAGTATATCGTCCTCGGAGCACTGTTGTCGTATCAGTACATAACCCACCTATTTAATTGATATAATATTTATGTTAAATATGATGATTTAACATAAATTTTAGCACCGAAACTATATTTACCTGTTACTCATTTTTTTACAACAGATTTCATAAAAAGAACTTTATATTTAGCTACAACCTCAAACGTCCTTGTCTAGCTCTTTCATGGCTCTGAATGATTATGACAGCTTGCTGCTCCGTCAGTACTAGGGGTCTTGGCTTGGGCGGTTCATAGCCAAGCTTACGTAGAGTTTCCGTGATGAAATTTTTCCGTTTCTCCACTTCATCCTCTCTTTCCCGAATGAAATATTGAGGAATACACGGTTCTGCTTCGTGAGGTGTGACGCCAAGTTTTCGAAGTGACTGAAAGAAAAAAAATAACAAACCTAACAACCAAAAAAACAGACAGAAGGAATCTGTGACCCTAGTATTAAGATACTCTGTTCCTATTAAGACATTTCATGGTGAGTAGTGGAACTCAATACCGCGCTTTGCCTTGATACCAGAGCATGGAAATTATAATATTATATATTTACTTTCCTCGTGTGGGAGTCGAACCCTCAATCCTCCGCTTTTACAGTAGCTCACTTATGCCCCTGTGCCACGACTGGCCTCAAAACAAATTTTGCAAATATTAAATTTAGAAATTTTGTTATTGAGCTTATTTTATATTGTCATTCAAACCATATGTGTGCTCAAAGTATTAGGTAAATATATTAGGGTTAACTGGTGCAAATTTCATATACAAAATTTAATCTACACGCAGGAACTAACAGGAGGAATATAAAAATATATTTTATAAAGTAACAAAGCGAAATTATGAAATGTTTTAAAATATTAAGTTAAATAAGTATTTTTCTAAATAAGTAAATATTAAGTTTTTTTACAATTTCATGCTTCAGTGAATACGGTATATTAATGGGAGCGGAATCCCTTTACGGAAACGCTAGGTTCCAAGGTTCCCGCTGCCTTCCATGGCAAGTGGTGAGTACGGGGTATGTAGATCAAAAAAATATAGTAAATTAAAATTAAATTATCTTCACGCTATCATCTCGAAATACATCGTGGGTAGGCAGAGCAACCTAGTATTAAGACACTCCGTTCTCCACTTTCTGCTGAATTCTGGAATCATTGTGTGTTAAGTGACGGAACTCAACGCCGCGATTTGCCTCCAGACCAGAGCGAAGAAATGAAAATATAAATTTAAGTAAATATTTCATCTCCTCGAGTGGGGATCGATCCCACAACCAGTCACGTTTACAGTCACACTTGGTCACCCTGGGCTATGACCGGCCATAAAAATATTAAAAATATAACATTTCTTTATTTTTAGCTTCACGCTGTATTCCACATGTAGCAGGGTATACTAAAAGAGGATTTAAAACAGTCCGCTTCCTATTCTCCGCTGCATTCTAGAGGCATTTCATGAAACTAGAGCGAATAAGAAGAATTAAAATATTAATGATTTCATTTTCTCAGGTAGAAAACGAACCCACAGCATTTACAGTCAAGCCCCTGCGTCACGAATGGCCGCAATAGAATATTATTACGCATTTTTTTGTTATTTCTTACCTCATCATCATCATAAGTATAATCTGATAAGTGAAGTTCGACTAAATCGTGCTTTATTTCTAACAGTCTCCCCAAGCAAGACTCTAGAAGCCTTTTGACAATCAACCGCTTTTGGGGTTGCAGTATTTGGTCGTATATAATATCCAATCTTGCAAGTAATACTGTATACCTCACTCTTAGTTCAGATAGCAGTGGTTGAAATGTTGTTCTTTCGGTGGTACCAGTTTCAAATACCGCTTCATCTGCTTGAGTAGCTTCAACTATTAGTTCTGATGTTTCACATAAGAGATCGTTATACGTTTTGTTGGACATTTTGTCTTTGGGTTGTTCTTTATTGTAATATACGATAAATAACTACTACCTAATAATATTAATATTATTAATTTAATTTGATAATAAAGTACTAAAACAAGTAAAACTACAATTTCTTCACACTGGCCGTGTGTAATCTATAAAAATGTGCGCGGCTTTATCGAACAAACATTGTAGCAACTTTTTTAGTTCGTTGCCAAGTCAACCTTAATGATACTCTGATTGAAACGACGTATTAGAATATAGTAATGTGTTTATTTCATCTATTTATGTATTGTTGCCAGAGAGAAGAAATGATATTAATAAATTTTTAATTTCCCTGAGTGGGAATCGAACCCGCCAATCTGATAATGAGCATGTGGAAATTAAATATTTAATCATTTCATTTCTTCTCTCTGGTAACAAAGCAAAGAGCGGCGTTGAGCTCCTACACTCAACTCAAAATGCCTCCTTAATTCAGCAGAAAGTGTATTAACCTACCCGAGGGGGGTAATATGAGATGAGAGATTCAAGTATGTAGGATACAACATGAAGATAAAAGAAAAAAATCAATATAAAATCTTACTATCATACTTTTCCGGGACAAACCAGTAGATTTGATTTGAATATTGTCGACAAAATGTTGAAAAGGGATTAAACCGTCGCTATCACAACGTTACAGTCGGATTAACGTGTTTATTTTTGTTATTGTTAACTTACCACAGTGTGGGGTCAAATTTCCAACAATGGCGTCTTATCTGGACTTTTAGGGCCAATGAATCTACGATTAACATTATATACTGTTTACTAGAAAATGTTCAAGCCTTTGTTCGAAGGCGTGTTATTTATCTTTTTTTTTTTTTTTTTTTTTTTTTTTTTTTTTTTTTTTTTTTTTTTTTTTATGGAAAAGACACGGCAAACGAGCGTGCGGGTCACCTGATGGTAAGTGATTATCGCCACCCACGACTCCGTGCAACCCCAGAGGAGCTACAGGTGCGTTGCCGGCCTTTAAGATGGTTTGGGCGCCGGGGCCCGGCATTACCTGATGCGAAACGCAGTGGCATAGAGCCACTACTTCACGCCGGTTTTAAATGCCGGGGGTGGTAATGATCCGGTCGAGTCTGCCCATGCGTGTTGCCATTGCTGGCGACGTGACTCTACCACACGTACTTTAGTCGCCTCTTACGACACCACCAGTACCAGGATGATCCTATTCTAGGCCGGGATCACACGGCACAGAATCTGTGTATCGCATTAGAAATATTTAGCGTATTTTTTATGTTATATCTGATTTTTTAACTGGTTTAAAAAATGAGGTTATTCATCTTCAATATTTAGTATGCTTGATAACATTCGAAGTGGATAATATTAGAGTATCTATTTAGGTTTGTAAGCATATATGCTTAATTATGTAGATATATGTAAGTATCTTTGTATGTTTGTCTACAAATTTCTCATAACCAAAGTAGGTCATAACGAGATGAGTCTTGACCTATATGAGGTTAACTCCAACTAAGGAAGAACACTTCAAGTTTCCTCAAAATCGCTTCGGTAGTTTAGTAAGGGTAGAGTAGTAAGGGTACATACACATATCTCAAAAACTACTACAATACTATATAGTATACAAGTATTTCTTTAGATTAAAATTAACTATATTATGCTATTTAATTGAGGAAAATCTTAACTATAAAAAATAAAAAAACTATAGAGCACCGATTTAGTTTAATATTTGTTTACGTTGACAGATATTACTTTGTATTATAACAGAATTTATTTTTTTATGAAAAGACAAGGCAAACGAGAAGCCTGTAGGAGGAAGTTGTACAAGGAGCCCTCTATGCTGCACTTGATCGAAGGCCCTCATCATGTCGAAGCCAAGCAGTTACTTGGCACTCTCCCTTGCTTTAGAGCTGGAAGATGATACCAATGGGCCTATATAGAGTAAATAATGTGATCTTTTATATATTTAAAAGAAACATGAGCGATTTGAAGCTCACAACTTTTTGCCTGACTCTCTGAGATATTGTGTGTTGAATGACAGATTCTACCGCATTTTGTCCACACACACAACCATCACGGTACATTGTGAAACTATCTATGAATTAATTTGCTAAGCTCGCTCTGGTAATAACGCGGCGTTGAGTCCTGCCACTCAACACGTAACATCTTGAAAAATAGGGTGAAAGTGAAGAGCAGAGTGTTTTGACACTAAGTACTATAGTTCTTACTAAATGCAGAGTACAGCATAAAGCTATTTATATTAATATTTGTTTATATTTTTAGGGCATGTATGAAGAGGTTGATGACAGTGGACGAGGCGAAAGAGGTATGTAGAGACCGTAGCGCTTGGCGCTCCGTTCTCTCTGATTACCCCGCTGGGGACAAAACGTGGAGCTAAGTTTTGTTTATCTTAAAAAAGAGCAAAATCGATATAAAACTTTTATACGTATTTATCTCACGTATGCCCATTGAAATTCTAACGTTGTTTTTAAAACCGAATGTTTGGAAACTTTTCAATTATTCGTGGCATTTTGTCAATCTTTTTCCAGCGTCCGCTGTGCATTTATCTTTTATGGAGATGCGTCATATGACTAGTGTGCATGTTGAAATTTGTATACAAACTAACAAGATTTGCATATTCATATATTTACAATAATATTATAAAGACAAAATGAAACATTTGTTTGTAGGTTTGTTCGTGCTATGGGGTCTAGGCTATAGCTCGTTAATATTCTATATATTGCTATATATTGTCTCGGCGCATTTCCAAGACCAGCTTTGATCGATTGTGTATTCTGTCTTATAGCAGTCATTGCCAAGATCTGGCTGATGCTGAAGCATAAAATTAACGTAAAGAAGAGTAAGTAATATAAATTGTTGTGTTATATTAACAAGCTTCAAAATTATGTATGTAAAGGAAATTCATAAAATATTCTCTCAAAAGCAATTATGTTGTAAGCATAACGAAAATGTGCTATAAACTATACTAAAGTCAAATTTGATCTAAGTAAGCCATGGAAATGAAAAAAAAATATTAACCTTTTGACATAGAAAAATTATATAAAAAAATTATGCACAACTTCCTCAAAATATACAATCAGATTTTTCAGTTATACTACAATAGCGTCAACCATTTTTATTTATGAAATATACAATAATGCATTATATTTTAAGCTCGGGAATCAGAGAATCAAGTGCCAAGACACTCCTTTCTCTATTTAATGCGTGTTAAAATCTCGCCTTAGCGGGTAAATGAAAATAATTAATTCCTCTCGGTAAAATCAAACTAATAACTTACGCCTTAATAACCTGAAACTGTACCACTATGCCAAAGTGGCCTCGTCATTAATATTTTTTAACATTAAATAACAAAGTGGGGTTGACAGAAGGAACCTTGTTCACTCCGCAGACAATTCCATTTCCCACTTTCTGGCGAATTCTGCTGGAGGCATTGCCTGGTATGTGGCGAGACACAACGTGTTATTAGAGCAAGGAAACTAAAATACAACATATTTTATTTCGCGTATGGGAATCGAATCCATAACCAATAGCGTTTCACACTATAGCGTTTCAGCGTTTGTGCTCCTACGTCACGAGCGGTCATCTCATCATCAATCATTATGTGATTATTCCATTGATAATCACACAATGATCTGATCTGATTTCTTATAATTTTAAAATAAATACCCCCACGGAACCCTAAATTCCGATACTAGGGAGAGCGCACGAACGAACTAAAATAAGCAATTTATTCTATCAACTAGATAATAGTGGAGTGGAGTAAATTTAAAATAAGTTACTAGCACTAAACGCCGCCTGCAGCTTATAACTTTATTATCACTATACAAGTCAAAATGCAAATTGCGTTAGTCTATATCCTACTCTAACACCTGACTCATAAAGACGATAATCCAATCAAAAAATAAACGTGGACAAACTAAATTCATTGCCTTCGGAGCTTGGAGAAAATAATATCCGTTGTTAGTATGAAGAAGTTTAATTATAATAATTCCTTACGACATTGTGAATTATGTACTATAATATAGTAATGCCAGACGAGAGGCCAGTCGTAGTGCGAGGGCACGAAGTGTGACTGTAAAACCGACTGGTTGTGGGTTCGATCCCCACTCGAGGAGATGAAATATTTACTTAAATGTATATTTCCATTTTCTCGCTCTTGTGTCAAGGCAAAGCGCGGAGATTAGTTCTGCCATTCAACACGCAATGCCTCTAGAATTCGACAGGAAGTGGGGAACGGAGTGTCTTAACCCTAGATTCCCTCTGCCTACCCTGCTATGTGCGGGATACAGCGTGAAGCTGATTTATAACACTTTAAAAATGTTAACAATGTAAAATGTTTGCATTAGTTAACAGCTTTTTGAGCAAAACAATCGGGAAGTTTTAATTTCAATTCCGTCCCAGGCTAACCTAAAAACATAAGAGACTTGATCCTAAATTCCCTCTGACTACTACTTCTCTACTAATTTCATAGCTGTAGGTCCACTTTTTTAGGTACGAAACCCTTATTTAAATGAAAACATATCATGTATCACATAGTATTACTATTTTTTCTTCAGCAGCTTGATATTGCGTATTGAGTGCCTCGACACCAGGACAAAGAAATGGGTTAGTGGGGATCGAACCCACAACCAGTCCATTTTACAGTCATACTTTGTGCCTCTGCACCGCGACTGGCTTTCTTATACAAATATAAGAAAAATATTTAGATTATACTTATACTTCAGTTTTGTTGTACTACTGCGGTGAAGCCTAAAAGGCTATATTTATAGCGCGTATATATAAATGTATGTTCGTTCCTTTGTTCTCGTGTAATTATTAAACCAGTAAACCGATTTTGATAAATGATACGTCGTTGCATTTCTCTTGATAGCGTGTGTGTTATTGGATATATCTATATAAAAGATCTCTATATTAGTCTCTTTACATGTACCTGTTGTTGACATATTTTAATTACATAAAGGATGAATATATTAAGAAAATAATTTATATAATTTGTTACAAAAGTACCAATTACAGTAACTGTAAACATTTTATGTATATATAAATACAGTTAATAAACTGACTTTCTGTTGGCTCAGAAACAAAGAATACACTCCAACGATAGCCTTCCATAATAAAATCATCATGGGATAAATACTAACGACTATATTCACCAAGCGTCTACGCCGATCATTAAGACTACCCATTTTTTGAGGATAATGTGTACTGGAAGTGACTTTAAGCCTTTTTCTTCTGACTTTTATAGAGAAAACAATAAAAAATTAACAATCAAAAAACTTTCTTTAATAGATCAATGCGGCGTTAAATTTCGTTAATTTACAGATATACTAATTTAAATTAAAACTACCTCGATTGCCTCGATTGTCTAGTATTCTCAGGATAACAATCTATGTTCTGAAATATGCAGGAAGAAGAATTATGGAATTATTTATTGCTATTTTTTCATACATATTGAGGTTTAGGATATATTTTTAAATAGAAGAGTTAAGTTCCGTTACTCAGTCTTAAAAACTTGTGGAAAAATTGTAATGGAGTGTCAATCCACTATGTTCTCTCTGCTTATTCTACGATAAAAAAACATAAAAATAAAAAAACCAGTCTCATCTAGAACATGTTGTTTCCTTTGGTTGGTGCGTTTGATCGTTTTGTTTTCGAGTAACATCTTACACCTTAATAGTCTGCTGTCTACATTTTAGACGTCTATAAAATGAATAATATACATTCTTTGATTTACTGTTTTTTTTTTTATTTTCATGGATATTCGCGGAGAAAAGAAAGAAAGTACTGATAAATTACCTCATTCTCTGCTTTTAGTTGCTTTTTAGCTCATCAATTGTTTCATTAAAGATGTCGCGGCGCAGTGGCACAAGCGTGTGTGTGAAATGAGACAGGTTGTCAGTTCGACCCCCATTAGAGGAAATTGAATATTTAATATTTCCTTCTAAAACTAGACTTTTAAGCCCCCTCTGCCCTGCTATATGCGGGATACAGTGTGAAGCTTAAAAAAACAAACACCTTTTATATACTTGAAGCATCGCTAAAAACCTCTAACTGAACCAACATAAAACGCGGCGTTCAGTTCCGCCACTCAACAAACAATGTCTCAAAAATTTAAAACTGTGTTTCTCAACACTTCTCCCTATTTATGTGAAAAAAAAGCATAAAAAAATTAAAAAGTTAATACAGATTATAATATGATGCATGGCTATTGACCTTCAACTCTGAACTCGTGAGACGTGCGCCCGCGCAGACAACATAATGTCTTCATTTGAGATAATTTCACTGGCTCCAGTCAGGTAGATAACATTTATGCGTAAAATTTGTATGTTTGTTTGTCATGTAATTTTTGATATATGTTCAAATTGTATGGGACGTATTGTCAGCAGGGGAGTTTATGGTTTGAGATTTTTAAAGTTATTATCAATTATAAAAAATACAAGAAATAATTGAAAATACGTAAAAAATAAATTTAGATAAATTAGCCACCACTTTGATACACCAACCAGTACTGCTAACTGACCTACTAGTGTATTAAATATAAGCTAATATTTTTTCCCTAACTCTAGCTATAAATTCATCTAACTAGATTTATTAACATGATATATATAAAAAAATTAAACTCTAATACAATATACGATCGGTATGAGGTAAACTATAGTTTTTTTTTGATCAATCGACTCCAACACCATTGTTAGATACTGTCAAAATAGTGTCAGAATAATCTGGATATTGTTTTGCATCGTTATTAATGATATAAAGCTAAAGATTTTTTACATTTTCAAGGTGTTATTCCGCTCTTTGGAAAGAAAAAAACTTATTAAAACGTGCAAAAAAATATTTGTTATGTTTTCTAAATAAGTATTAAAGCTGATGAATTTGTTGGATATATATTTTATATATTTTTTTATTAACTTAACGCTCTATCCCGCTCACAGCAGGGTAGGCAGAGGGAATGTAGTGTTAAGACACTCCGTTTCCGACATTTCCGCCGATTTCTGGCGATATTGCGTGGTGAGTGCCGGAACGGAACGCAGCGCTTTGCCTCGACACCAAAGGGAAATGAAAATATTATTTTTTTATTAATAATTTCAATGCCCCCGGACATTCAGAAAAACAAAATAAGAATCACCGCAAACGGCGCCACGGTAAAAACATAGCGTGATATAATTCTACCGGTTCCAAGCATTCCGTCTATATGGGTGGGATGGTACGGATTGCAAATTCATATGAATTAACTTTTTGTTCTGCAATCTTGTAACTGGCGTATAAAAAGTTGTATTGAACAAGCTTTCGCTTCTGTATGCACTTGGTTAATTACAATTAAAGTTTATTATATAGTACACGTAAATGTATTGAATACTTTGATGAGATTCGCCACCCACAATGCAAGAATAGAAGTAAATTGAAATTTACTATTTAGTAGGTTAGGTCTAATTTGGTGTTGAGTTCCGCCACTTAACACTCTATGCCTCCACAACTCGGCTTAATTTAACACTAAGTTATTTGAACAATATTTAACTAACTTTTACTACAACTATTATATTTAGTCTGTCTGTAAAAGCGACGGTTGTGGGTTCGATTTTGCACTCGAGATAATAAATTATTTTAATTTTCCCTGCTCTTGCAACATGAAAAAGCGCGACAACGCAATGGCTTAAATATTGAACAGTGAATGTGGAGCGGAGTGTCTTAACACTAGGTTCCCTCCATCTCCACTGCGGGATACAGCGTGAAACTTATGAAATATATCCAGAATATGAATGTTTTAGTTTTCTTATAGAATATATCTTGTAGAATCCTTGTAGTTGGTAATATTGTAGAACGAGTTTAGTTTTCCAGAGGGATATAAATTCAATGAAACAAAGGACCACATGTGAGGTGTTGTAAAGGAGCTGCAAATTTCTGTAAGACATTCTTTTACAATGTAGATTTCTTTAAGAAATCTACTCTGAATTTTAAAATTGCATAGATATTTTAAAAGTTGACTTAAATAGTTTTTTTTAGCTTTAGGTTGGTAGTGCGATAGTGCAGTGTTAAGACACTCCGATAACCATTTTCCGCCGAATTTTCCGCCGTGTTGAGTGTCAGAACCAACGCTACGTTTTTCCTCGACACCAGAGCTAAGAAATAATAATATCAAATATTTTCGTGTTTTAATATACTTTTAATGTATGTTTACACCGCTTTTAAGACTTAAAATGTATAAATTATTAAAAACTAAGAATACATTTTCGTAATTCCCATAAAAAAAATAAAATTGAACGTTTGAAAAAAAATCGTAACTCATCAGTGTCATGGAAGATATATTAGAAAAATGTGTTATTACTGGCGTTTAATAATGTAATAGAACTTGGTAAGTTTGTTTGTGTGTGCGATTGTTCACGCTTATCTCAGAAACGGCTTATCCGTTTAAACTGCATTCTGTCCTTTTCCTAGAATAGATCATCATATATACAAAAAAAATAAGCTATACTTTCATATAAGATATTATACAATTTTAAAAAATATAAGACCCATTTTAGACGTCATATAAATTATTTATTAATTATACAAATACAATCAACTGGTGGATGGTTTTATCCCATCCTTAATTACAAAGAAGATAAATTACAGAGTCGTCTATGTAATTACAGCTTTTGAGCGGAAACCGTAAAGCTCGATTATACTAGCGCGTTACTACGAGTTGTTAAAGGTTACAAATTTTATCTATGTATCTATCTATAATATATAATCAATTTCACGCTGTATCTCGCACACAGCAGGGTAGGCAGAGGGAACCTAGTGTCATAAGACACTCTATTCCCCACTTACTTACTGCCGAATTCTGGAGACATTGCGTGTTGAGTGGCAGAACTCAACGCCGCTTTTTACTCTTTACTTGATACCAGAGAGAAGAAGTGGAAATATAAATTTAAGTAAATATTTCATCTCCTCGAGTGGGGACTCGAACTCACAACCAGTCGGTTTTACAGTCACACTCTGTGCCACTGCGCCACGACTTGACACATAAAATATATAATCTAGAGTACATATAATATATAATAATTACTTATTCATCATTTTAAAAAATATATATAATCATATTTGTTTAGCTTTCTTTTATTAATTTTCGTAGAACTTTTCATTGAGAGACGGAACTCAACGCCACGCGTCAAAATTTACATACCGCCTACTTTTGTTATCTACTATAAATTTGTAAATCTTCTAAATCACCCTTCATTTATTTCCATATTAAAAGCTCATAAAGTTTTAAGAGAAATTTCACGGGCCAATTCACTTGTAGTCTACTTTAAAACCGAAAATACTTAAATAATAGAATGATTTGAATTGTTTGGAAAACGTCAGGGGTTGAAAATGTTTTGAGGTCATTCAAAGGGTACAATTATTAATACTCTATAAGAGCCAAGGTCTTTTTAGCTTCACGCTGTATCCTGAATATAGCAGGACAGATAGGAGGGACCTGGTAACCTAGTGGTAACATTAAGGCATTTCCATACTCTACATTTAATCAAATTCTTGAGGCGCGTTGCGTGGTGAGTGCCAGAATACATCGCCGTACTTTGCCTCTCTCGGACAATTTTGCGAAAAATGGCAGCGGAGTGTCTTAACACTAGACTACTATATGGAGTTCTTTGTTAAGCTATAAAGACTGACCATCTAACCAGGACTAATGCAAAGTATTCGAAACGTCGGGCTTTAAAAATGTATAATACGAAATATAAGCGACTATTCCGGTTAAATAGTTTAATTTAAAATTTGTAATAATTATGAAAATCAAAGATCTTTCTAACTCTACATTTTTTCCATACATATATAGTTTCATTAAAAGAGGCAAAAAACTACCTCACGCTTCCTTCCTTCTAGCAGGAAAGCCGTCATTAAGACGTCACGTGCCGTGACCAACTCTGTTTTGATAGATCTAGAACTATTTTACATAAAACCTATAATAATCACGTACGCTCGAAACACCTTTCTTCTGACACAGTCGGGTAAAGCAATACCAATTCACTGTTAAAAAGGTAAAGTTAGATAGAACTATTGGCTAAGAAGTAAAAGTGAGCAATAGAGGGTAACTTAACAAATACTTAACAAGAACAAATTTCTAAGTTTCACCAACAGTCACTTACTC
The DNA here is from genome assembly GCA_917862395.2 of Heliconius sara. NCBI lineage: Eukaryota > Metazoa > Arthropoda > Insecta > Lepidoptera > Nymphalidae > Heliconius > Heliconius sara. The sequence continues at coordinate 10,227,314 of OU860787.2, forward strand.
TACTTAACGTTCTTAGCGAACGCCAGTCACCGCCAATTAATTACGAACGGAATATTTGATTTAGGGTCCCGTTTTATTGCAAATTGAGGCGTTTGTGGTGATGAGGGGACCAAATTTAAAGTAATTTATGTAAAGTATTACGGGTTTGAATACGAGAATTTTCTGCGTGGATGTAGTATCGATTTGTGCCTGTCGCAATATTGTGGCTCTTCCACGTCTCATTGTAGACACAGTGGTAATGGGTTTGATGGCACTCGGAGAAATAATTAAATTAAAATTATTTCAAAAAGCGTGGCGTTAAATTTCGCCCACGCACCGTAAAATTTTCGAGACATTGTTTGTTGAGTGGCCAAACATTCCGCACTTTGTCTTATTGAAAAAAAAACATGCAGATATTCCAAGCATAGGACAATCCACATCACCATCACCATCAGCATCATCATGTTATGAGATATTCTCTCATATCAATTTTATCAAACCACTAATTACAATACAAATCAAAATAATACTCTACCTACTATTTGAAACTATTTTGGTGGAGAAGTAGTACATTAAAGAGAATAATTTTTTATAACGTGTTGAAACTAACTAGATGAATGATAACGCAAAAATTTGTTGATTGACTATCAAAACCGCCAATATTATAATGTATTTACCTAACTAAAAATCCTAGATGTATGTAGAAAAGCGGTTTTGTATAATAAATTCATATTAGGAAACCAAACTAAAATAAGAACACGTAAAAAAGAAAATATTTTAATGTGATTTCAAGTATTTGAAATTTACGCAGAGAATATCAAAATATCTTATAATATTTTTCGTGTAATCGTATCGACCTACCCACGATTTTTATCTAAGAAAAATTGAAATCGACCCACCCTAATGTACAGTCATATGCTTTGCCGTTATTTCCTATATATTATATTTTTCCTATACTCTTCTCTTTTATGCCTTAAAAATTGTCAACAAAAATATCCGCAAGTGTAAGTCATTATAGAAGCTTAATTCTTAAAGATTCTTCACACTTTCGTGAAAACATGTCTGAAAACACCTACAAAAGAGCGAGGAATTAATAAAAAAGTGCCAAGTGCGTTTTGAACTAACACGGTTTTGGTTCCGTACGTACTGATGAGATTCTTTTTATATTTGAATATATTTTTCCTATTGAGAGTTTCCCATATTAGTGACATATCTTTTTGGTCATCGTGGCACGATTTGCTGTTAGACTATCAACGCCATAATTGTAGGTAAAATCTCTAAAGTAAGGAGGATAATAGTTTACATTTACGACTTTCAAAGACAAAGTACAACGCTCAGTTCCTCCACAACATGCTATGTCTTGAACTTAGGCGGAAGGCTGAGAACGTAGAGTAATATTTAAGTGTACTAACTATTAAGTTTTCTTTGCCTACATTGGTTTATGTGTTATAAACCAAAAAGCGTGAAGTAAGAAAAGAAATAAAAAGAAAAAACAACCTACAGTAAATACCGTACTGTATGTACTTAAAATAAAAAAAAATACGCTGTTTCCGCATATGTCGCAGACATGGAACGTAGTGTTAAGATCAACTTTCCACCCAGTTTTTGTTACGACGGAATTGAACGCCGCGATTTATTTTCTTATTAGGCCGAGGAAATGAAAATAAACCACTCCCTAGAGTAAAAATCAATCCTAATGTCCTCAATAAATTTAAAAGATCCCCTGAAACAACTGCGGAATCCTAAAAAAACATTTTTATTTGCTCTTTTCTAGTCTTCAAGCGTCTTCACTCCAAAGCTGCTGTTTTCCTCCTTACCTTAGAAGCTTTGATAGAAACGCCTTTAAGCACGTTGCGCTCATAGAATGGGGCCCATTGATCTGGACCACGTAACATTCTTTCAGAAATCAACCGTTATTCAACTGATTCTGTGAAAATTTTCATTTCATTGCAGATGTTTTTTTAATAATTCATGCTTATGTAGATTAAGGCGGGAAAATGAAAATTCAATTTTCATTTTTGCTAAATGTATTGTATTTTTATAGCCTCATGCTGTCACATGGGATGGTTGACAGAAGGAACCTCGGAACCTATTGTTGAAACTCTCCGTTCCCACTAAGAGCCTTCCAACCTCCACTTTCCGCCGAATTCGGTATGTTGAGTGACAAAACACAACGAACGAACGAGCGAACTAGAGCGAGGAAATGAAAATGAAAAACCAATTATTAACTATTTCATTTTCTTCAGTAGGATTAAAAAAATTAAAAGATTCAAGCGTAACCCCGTCGTGGCGGAGAGGCACAAAGTGTGACTGTAAAATCAATTGGTTGTGGGTTCGATCACCACTTGACGAAATTTTAGTTTTATCATATATTTCATTTCTTCGCTCTGGTGTCGAGGCAAAGCGCGGCATCGAGTTCGGCCACTCAACAAACAACAAACAATGCCTCCAGAGCTCGGGGGAAAGTGGGGAACGATGTGTCTTAACCAGTAGGTTCCCTCTGCCTACTCTGCTGTGTGCGGGATACAGGGTGAAGCTGACCTAGATTTTAAGAGTGACTGTTGTTTTAATCTAAATAATAATAATATTAAGTATATTATATACATAAGATCTCTTTTCTGACAAAATTCAGGACACCTCGACAGTAACCTCTAACCATATGAAGATATATAACAACTATCTAACAATAGCCCCATAATGAATACTTAACCAACATTTTAGATTATCTTAGAATACCACAGATTTATGTAAGGTGCGTAAGTTAGTATCTCTGTATGTTCTAGTATACAACGTATGTGGGCCTCTCAGCCATTGTTAACAGTAATAAATACACTATATTACCTTTTAAGGTACAATTGAGTACAACATAAAATTATTGCCGCTACTTTGCATTTGGTTCTCAGTTAAATGTTTTATTTTGTTAACTAAATTGTTAAGAAACGATCTTTTCGATTGTGATAATAATAAAAAGATAGTAGATTCTCGTTTTTTCAGAAGAACCTATATAATCTAACCGAGTTAAGACAGTGTACATTATTCGCTTTATATTCAAAACATTGATTATTAAAATAGGAAACTCAACGCCGCGCTTGGTCTATCGCAGCAGGAACGGAAGTAAATTAAATAAGAAGTTGATATTGAACTAATAAAAATAATTATGTAGTCTTCCTGCGCCTAAGAGGCACAACAAAAGAAAATTAAAATAAAAAAATAATTTTTGCCATATAAAGTGTCTTAATAGCAACGGAGTGTCTTAACACTACATTCCAACGTTACCTTATACACTCTATCTATGCTACCGTACTTAGTTTCAAATTTTCTCTGAAATCCCAGAACATACATGAAATTCAATATTGCCAAGACCGAAACATTTTCATATTTATAGTTGAAAGCAATCACTGTATTAGTATAAAGTTAAGGTCAGTTAAACGACGATTGACATTTCAGAGACTATTAAAACGGCTTAATTAGAACAATTCAATCAACAAAAGCTACTTACAGTGAAATTAAAAAAAACCCAATACTCAAAGAAAATCGCAAAGAAACAAAACCTCATACTATTATTATACTTTTCATACATAGAAATGTGTGGAAAGCGTTTATCGATATCAACCGCAAGTCAATTATAGTGAATGGAAAACAATTATGCATATTATTTCCGCCGCCAGCTTCGAATTGGGATTCCGAAAGAATTGGGATTTGGTGTTCCAAAACAAAACGTTGTAATGTTGTTGTATGGTGAATGTTCATGAAAAATATTTAAAATTGATGTCTTTTTTTGCTGTACCAATTTCGATTAGCTTCGATGTTTTGTTTGATTGAAGCGATTAAATTAATAGTTTATTTTTATGAAATTGCATTTAAATGGCAACTTTTACATATATTTTTAAATAACATAAGTCCGTGGCTTTGCTTACGTGATGTGCTTAACGATGTAACTAAACGTTGTGTGTGAGGAGTATACAGTGAGTTTCATTTTTTTCAGATTCACGCTGGATTCCGCACATAGCAGAGTAGGCAAAGGGAACCTGGGAACCTAGTGCTAAGACACTTCGCTTACTACTTTCCGCCAAATTCTCGAGGCTTTGCGTGTTTAGTGAAGGAACTAAGCATTGCGCTATACTTAAGCCACAGCAACGAAATTAAAATATTTCATTCCTCTGAGTGGGAATCGAATCCAGGACCGCAGCGTTTACAATCGCACGCTTGTGACCCTATGCCACGACGGCAACTAATTAGACCTGATCAATTAACGCGACATAATATAGAGATTACACAAAACAATTTTTCAATTCGAACCAATAGTTTCTTAGATAAGCGCGTTTTACCAAACAAGGTCTTTAGCTTTATAATATTAAAAAAATTAACTCCACGCTATATCCCGCACACAGCAGGGTAAGCAAACGGAACCTACTGTTAATAAACGTACCATGTGCGTGTCGAGTGGCGGAACTCAACGCCGCGCTTTGCCTCGACGCCAGAGCGATAAATAGCAAATAAAAGTTTTAATATATATTTCATTTCCTCAAGTGGGGATCGTACCCACAACCAGTCGTGTTTAGAGTCACACGCTTGTGCCCCTGCACCACTACTGGCCTCAATATTAGTTAAGATACATTATGTTCAAACAAATATTCAAAATTTATATAAAAGAAAAGTACGTAAAGTATTACATTTATAATTCAATGTTGTTAAGTACTGTTTTCTCGGAGGTGTAAATGTTATCCGCTTTGACGACAATAAATCAGTTTATCTTTGAGCATTATTAAGCGAACTCCCCCTTATGGAAACAGAATTTACTAAACTTGGATATGGTATAAAAAAGGAACTGAAATTTTGTATGATTTTAATGAAAAGAAATAAGTATTTTTATTCAAGGATTTATTTAACTTGTCGCGTACTAAGTATGTGAAATCTTGCAAATTTGGCGCACTTCCTAGCGTCCGATTGAGCTAAATTTGGATTACGACTTTAGTTCCAATGATAATAAAATCTAAAATGGCCGCCGTAACAAAATGGTGGATTAAAAATTTTTACAAAACTTATCTAATATGGTTATCAAATGGAAGTGATTTATTTATTAAATAAAATACACAATACAATTTGTTTATAAAAAGATTATTTTTAACTGATATTTTGTGTACCTGTCACAACCCCTGCGCCACGATTGGCCTCATAATATTATAAGCTCCTTTATTGTCGTAGGCGGTGCTTTTATGCCACTAAACACCAAGAAGTGCCGCAGTTTGTCTACTTACCACAGAAACCATTTCCATGAGTGGGAATAGAACCCACAACCGCCACGACAGCCTCAACATGAAATCTTCTTCTATATATATAAAAGGACTTGTTCTGACTGACTGAGGTAAGACGCACACACAGCCGTAACCGCTGATGGTAGGAACGTGAAATTTGGACAGATGTTTATGTTTATAATTCACTAAGAAGGGATTTTCATCCACTAAGGGATTTTGAAAAATTTTAACCCTAAAGGGATGAAATAGGGGTTGAAAGTTTGTATGGTTTTTTTTTAAAACGGCATCGATTTTTATAAAATTCGAAATTCAAACTCTTAAAAATATTTCATTGAACACCTAAAAAAACCCCCTCAAATAAAGGATTGAAAGTTTATATGGAAAAATATTTAAATCGCCACCGATTTTTATAAAAATTTAAATTCAGACTATTAAAAATATTTTATTGAACACGTGTTTCGTGGTTTTTTTTAATTCACCCCTAAGGGTGTATATAATAAGCGGGCGAAGCCGTGCGCGCCCACTGGTATACAATATGAAAAGACAATTTTGATCAAAACCTTATGATATAAGCGTTTTATAGCGTACATATATATAAGTAAGCTTTGCTTTTAAACTTAAAGCAGCCACCCAAAGCTTCAGTTAACTTTGCCTCCAAAAGTTGGTCGACACGACACATGCTGGTAAGTCTGTACATGACGCGCTGTTAGACCGAGATTAGTGTTAACCATTTCATATAGGAAGTAACTTCTACCTTTAAACTTTTATTTCTTGTTAGTTTGTTTTATCGGTTTCACGCTGGATCCCGCACACAGCAGGGCAGAGGGAACCTAGTGTTAAGACACTCCGTTAGGCATATACAGCAGGGTAAGCTTCCCTGTGAAAAAAAAATCTCTCACTTACACCTAGAAGCCACATGAAATTTTCGCACCTCTTATTGCTCCCCTTACGCAAGTCACGACGATCGGTCCCTCCATTCGACTAAAATCATCTTACAATAAAGGGGAAATTTTGTAAATTACGCCCCATGACATCCCATTACTCTATTGAGAATGTACCATCAGTGATAGTGAGCGCGTTGACATGAAAGCTCTAAATTCTGGTTACCTCCGGATTTGATGGTAAATGATAAGGTGGAAATTTCAATTTGCCTTTCCTTTTGTGGCTGAGCTTGTAATATTTTTTTGAAGGAAAAGTTTTTGTATATTACTTGTATTTGTTGAGGCCAGTCGTGGTGCAGGGGTTCATAATGTGACAGTAAACGTCACAGCTTGTAGGTTCGATTCTCTCTCGAGGAAATAAAATATTTAATATTTCCTTTGTCTTCGCTCTCCTTCTTCTCGTCCGCCACGTAACACGCATGGACTCCAGAATTCGTCGGAAAATGAGAAACGGAGTGTCTGAACATTAGGTTCCCACTGCATACATCGACGTGATGCTATAAAAAATATTATATTTTACCTGCGGCTTCATCGCCGTTATGAATAGAAATAACAGAGAGTTGTGTATTATACATGACCACGAGTACAGTGGGTTACATAAAAATGATTTATATGATGTGATGGCTTCATGGATAAATGGACTATCCAATACAAAAGGATTTTATCGATGTGGGTTCGATTTCTACTCGAATGGAAACTCGAAAGAGAATGAATCATTTTTATTTCTTCGCTCTGATGAAACGCCAGTTAAGTCGCGCCATTCAACACGCAATGCCTAACAATTATCGAGAGGAACGGAATGCTTTAACCCTAGGGTCCCCTTACACTGCTATATATTACAAATGTGATATAATTAAAAAAATATTTTAACTTTTGATTTGACGGACCGATACTTTCTATTAAACTACTTTCCAATTTCAAAAAGATTACTAACAAAAACAAATAGCAATCAAGTTTCAATGCAAATAAAGATATTGCTCCATAAAACGTATCAGGCACCATTGGACGTAAATCTAGCGTCATTTATTGGATAAGCATCGATGCGCTTACCGGACGCATAAAAATATGTGAAATACACATTTTTATTTATTTATTTAACCAATCAATTAAGCGTTTATAATAAATATAACATAATATAATATTTTTGTTAATCATTTCATAGCAAATCTTAAAGAATATAAATTAATAGGCACGAAGTGTGACTGTAAAACCGACTGGTTGTGGGCTCGATCCCCACTCGAGGAAATTAAATTTATATTTCCATTTCTCTGCTCTGGTGTCGAGGCAAAGAGCGGCGTTGAGTTCCGCCACTCATCACGCAATACCTCCAAAAATCGGCGGAAAGTGGGGAACGAGTTTCTTAACACTGGGTTCCCTCTGCTTACCATGCTGTGTGCGGGATACACACAGAAGCTGATTAATTAATCACTTATATTTTCTTTTATCGATTATACAAACTGTAACTAGATTCAGGCCCCTAACCCTTTGAAATGTTATACGTTTTATATATATTAACTGACTCTACCCCAGATGAAGAAATTAATTTAAAATCCTAAATAGGGAGATTCGTTTGATCTTTATTAGACTAGTTTCATCTTAGATTAATAGCTCAGTCGAAATGTTTGAGATGTTTTTAAATAAACGACCAAGTGCGGCGTTGGGTTCCGCAGTTGAACCAGCCTCTTTGTATGGAAAACGGAGTATTTTAAAAAAATCTGATCTTCCAACTCCACCTGGTACTCCACATACTTTCCAGATGAATTTAGAAGACATTCTTCAGACTTTTAACATACATTCGTATTCCTTATATGAAATAGAGCGTTAGGTTATACAATTTTAACATGCAGCCTCTCATTACTTCAAATCTATGAGCGGAATAATATCAGAATCTAAGGCATTCGAGATCTACTAATTTCAACCCCTCAAAACACAAAACATAGATAAAACAAAAAAACACAAGCTACCCTCATAAACATTTGTCATCCCTCCATAATAAAACAACACTTAAATTAACATAGATCCGTACAAGCATTTCTAATCAACGATTCCCTTTGTTCGAAACCCTTTCTGTATCGGGTAACAAAATATTGTCGCCCGTGAATATTAACTGCGTACCCTATATTTAGTAACCTTAAATTATTCAAGGCTCTACGTACTGACCAGGTACCAAGCGTAGGGGTGGCCAGTGACGAATGATCTATACTCACCCCTTTGATATTTGAGTTTTGGGCGTTCAATGTCTTAGGGTTGGTGGGGGTCACGCTTAAATGGTCGATGCGTATTAATTTTACGTAAAATAGTGATGTGCTGGCGAATCTGGTTTGATGTTATGAATTGGTTTTGTGTTTTGGTGGATTTGTAGTCTTGTTTAGAACTCACAAGCAAATCAATTGTTTTTCTGTATTTGTGATAACTGACATGATATATTCGAATAAATTATATTCGACGTTGACTCGGTCGATAGTTAGTTTAGTTAGATTAGATAGATAGTTAGTTAGTTAGTAATTATACAATATAGCTGAATTTTATCGTAATATCATATCATCAGCAATTTTTTTTGTGTGGAATTTAATATTTTAGACTTTTAAAATTATAATTGTTGCCGAACACAGCAGGGTAGACAGAGGGACTCTTGTGTTAAGAAGCTGCGTTCCCCACTTTCTGTCGAATTCTGGAGACATTGCATGTTGAGTAGCAGAACTCAACACTGCACTTTGTCTCGATACCAAAACGAACGTATGGAAATATAAAAACTTTAGATATTTTATTCTAAATACATCTTCTGAACTTCTGAATTTAGCAGTGAAGAGCGAGGATTTTCTTCTCTCTAGAATTCTGTGGAAAATGGGGAACAGAGTGTCTTAACACTAGGTTCCCTCTGCCTACTCTGCTGTGTGCGGGATACAGCGTGAAGCTAATAGAAATGTGTATAAGACAAAAATATAAAAACCTATCACGCAATAGTACCCAGTAGGGGTAAGACGAGAATAATATGAGGTAATCGAATTGAGCTTACGTCGTGTCGTCAATGGGCGCTGATTGAGCTTTATAACGATGTTACCGACACAGTCTGATGAACTTTGCCGTGACGTTCGGTCTAAGCGTGTCTAGATAGCGGCATTTTATATTTGTTCTTAATTTTTTTTGGTTATTAAGTATAGAAAGTTGAGAACGGAGTGTTTTGACACCAGGTTTTCTCTACCAGGTTTTGTTGTCAGTTTTTCTCAGCAGAACTGCCTTTTGAGCCGATGGTAGCTTTATCATCGATTCAATATTCCTAGCAAAAATCTATTTGAATAAATAATATGGAGCTATAAATTTTAATAATAATGCAGTGTATGGAAATAATAATAATTAATAAAAATTCACTTTATTTTCTCTTTCTTTCGTTTTACTCCGTCCATATCCTTATCGTAAAGAGAAAATAATGATACTGAGTCGCATCTGAACTTATACATTACTCATGTAATATCGTAATCATCTATACTAATATTATAAAGAGGTAAGATTTGTATTTTTGTATGTTTGTATGTATGTATGTATGTATGTGTGTATGTTTGTAGAGTTTTCACACGAAAACTACCGGGCCGATTTAAATATTTTTTTCACTATTGGAAAGCTGCATCTTTACTGACCAGTATAGGCTATATTACATTTCCAAAAAAATAGAGATCCCTAATAGAAATGCAATAATGTAAACCAAGGTGTGAAGAAATTGATCTTAATAATTCTATCATCGCGTGCGCTGCGAAAACTATTGATGATAGAACAAAACAATGTTCTACAGTATTATAGAGCGCATCAATATCTATAAAAAAGTCCGCGATAGCATATGTCTAACTACTGTAGTTATGACAATATAATCATTTTTTTATATTTTATACGTTAACAAAAGTGCCGACAATAAACAAACCATATTATTCATATGTCTGCATCAATCCTTATCCCATTAAATGATATTTTATGAAAGATAATTTCAATACCTGTAAAATACTTTTTAAATTAATAAGATCGGACATCCCATTCAAAAGATATAACGAATTTAAAAATATAAATACAGCCGCCTACCGCCGCCCGCGGCCCCGTGCAACACCAGAGGAGATTACAGGTTCGTTGCCCGCCTTTAAGATGGGTTGGACGGCATTACCTGATGCGAAACGCAGTGGTATAAACGCCGGTTTTTAATGCCGGGGGTGGTAATGATCCAGTGGAGTCTGCCCAGTCGCCTCTTACGACACCACCAGCACTAGGATGATCCTATACTAGACCGGGATCCCCCGGCAAAATTGTTTGAATTAAATAGACCCGATAAGGCAAATTCTTTTACAATTACACGATTAACGTGTAAAAAAATACCAAAAAAACCTTATATCGCGTACGCTGTGGAAATTATTGACAATAGAGCAAAGTGATGTACTGCAATTTTATAGAAGACATCAATATCTACAAAAAAGTATACGATACCATGTGTAACTGTTAGTTATGCCACAATAACTCATTTTCAAAGGAAAATGTGCAAACTAGAAAAGAGCCACCATCGTAGTACAGAGGGGCATCTAAAATATATATATATTTTAGATGCCTATATGTATATGTACGTATATAATTAATAGTTTTAAACTTTGCATACAAAGTTATCCCGTAGGTAGTATATAATTTTTTTCAATTATTGTTACCAGCAAAATGTATTGATACTAATGTGGTATCTATATTTATATTTTTTCTCCCCTTAGTGTTTTCAAGGTGGAAAACATAGACATTTTTTTTATTTGTAAAAATATTTTATTCATCATAAAAATGTTGGTAGTTTTTATAATTCTAATATAATTAAACAACTTTCTACAATGATCTTTCCTTGCATGCGTTGTAATAACTATCAGGAGCTATTAAACAAAACAATACATTCTCATTTTTATAAATATATTATATGTTATTACATTAAAACTAGCGGTCGCGGAGCAACTTCGCCTGCTTATTAGCACTCTTAGGGGTGAATTCTAAAAAAAACCACGAAACGTGTTCATTACAATATTTTTAACAGTCTGAATTTAAGTTTTTATAAAAATCGGTGGCGATTTAAAGATTTTTCCATATAAACTTTCAACCCAGTATTTGAACTCTTAGGGGATGAATTCTAAAAACCATGAAACACGTGTTCAATGAAATATTTTAAAGAGTCTGACTTTCAAATTTTATAAAAATCGGTGCTGTTTTAAAAAAAATAATACAAACTTTCAAGTAATTCCCTGTATCGAAACAAATAAATAATTCACAAATGTGGTGAAGCCGCGAGTTGGTTGCTATAGTTTATAAAAGTTTATATTGGGTTTAGATGGATCACGTGGTGATGTCAATACATTTTATTTCATTGGCACGTTACATTCATTTACAGTACATATATTTCTCAAGAGAATTTAATCAAAACTTTGTAAATAAAAAAATAGATGAAATAATCAAGTTAAGGAAGTGCCAAATATATTTTATGAATCAATCTTAATGTTATATTCAAAACAAATGAATACTTGAAACGTATTAATAAATTTAATTAAATTTATTAATACGTTTAATATAACGTTATAACGTTAAATATATTTACTTATTATAGTTAAAGAATAAAAAGTGTGAAGAGGAATGTGTGATTATCTATAGATTATAGTATTCTACATAATATCATAAAAAAACAGATTTAAACAGTACATATAAAGGTATCCTCCTGCAGTATAATTATTTTTAACCAACATTTTTGAACTTTCAATTTTGAACATTTTGAATATTTTCGCGCCATTATGACAAAAAATTTAGACAAAATATTCAAATGTTTTTTTTATTTAAAAAAAAATAATATTAACGATAAGAATGTTGGTAGTTTCTCAAAAGGTATAAGAATTTAAAAAATGCCCGAAATATGCTCTCTTCGCAAGTGTTGTAATAATAATAATAATTCTATTCACTAAAAAATCACTATAAATATTATATAGTCAATTATATAATGTTTTTATCAGTACCACTTTAAATGAAATGAAATAATAATGAAAAATAAAACCATAGTTTTAACTACTCTATAAAAGCCTAATACAATTAAAAAGTACTATAAAAGCCTAATACAATTAATAAAATGGAAGGAAAAAGTTATTTTTTCATACAAAGTAAATTAGGTATTATCGTTGATATTAAAATAAAACGCTATTTGTCATTAAAGACGCAAACATACGAGTCGTTGGCGGCAAAGTTCAAAGTTGCTTAACCTTTAGTAATATTTTGTAGTAGTATGTGATTACGTTATTGGTATCTGCATAGATGCGTAACTGCGTCACAGGAAATACAGGTTTGGATCCTACGTCTAAACTGCTGAGGTATCTTGATTAATTTCTTTAGGTATGGGTTTAATAAACTATTATATTTTTAATTATTTTTATATATTAATAGTTTATCCTATATACTCCCCGTAAAGTATGTATGTAAAGTATTCTGTATGAATATTAAAGACCGTCGCGGCGTAGGGGCACAAAATTATGCCAGTAACGTGACGTTATGGGTTCGATTGCCACTTGGAGGATTGAATTGAAGTTTAATCATATTTTCATTTCACGTCAGTCATATATCATACCCAGTATCTTAACACTTAAGTTCCCTCTATCTTCCCTGCTATAGGCTGGATACAGCGTGAATCTGGTTTTAATTTTGTGTGAACCGATTAAAATAAAACTAATTCTAAATATTTAAAGGAAGTTAGGCAAATTACAAAACTGCACTTAAATCGGTTAAGCATCGCATCGATTATATAACAAACAAACTGATCAAGTTCTATTAAATTTTTAAATGTCCATAATAATATTTTTTCTAATATATCTTCCACGTACAGACACCGATGAGTTAGGATTTTATTGTAAGTATCGATATAACTATAACTATATAGTTATAACTACAATTTAGGTCCTAAAGACTCTATAAGGCAAAAGTTTAAAGAAATTAATATCTTGACAGTTACATCTCTCTTATGGGAGGTACGAAAATGCCACCTAAGGTTTTAATAATTTTCACATTAGAAATCTCAAGTTCATTGCAAGCATACATTATAGGTATATTGAAACATGAATATAATTTTAGTGTATTAAGTAAATCATTCTGTGGTTAAAGCGTGCGAAGCCGCGAGCGGGTCGCTAGTGTAATATAAAGTTGTAAATAAGAAGAATTTGTAAATAATAATACAATTTCTTCCAGCTTTTTACGTGTGGTAGAGTCACGTCGCCAGCAATGGCAACACGCATGGGCAGACTCGACCGGATCATTACCACCCCCGGCATTTAAAACCGGCGTGAAGTAGTGGCTTTATGCCACTGCGTTTCGCATCAGGTAATGCCGGGCCCCGACGCCCAACTCATCTTAAAAGCCGGCTGTGCACCTGTAGCTCCTCTTGGGCTGCACGGGGTCGTGGGCGGCGGTAATCACTTACCATCAGGTGACCCGCACGCTCGTTTGCCGTGTCTTTTCCATAAAAAAAAAGCTTCACGCTGTATCACGCATGTAGCAGGGTAGGTCGAGGGGACCTAGCGTTAAGACGTTCAGCTCCCCACTTCCCGCTGAATTCTGGAGGGATTGCGTGGCAGAACTTTACGCCGCGCTTTGCCTCTACACTAGAGCGAATAAATTAAATTATTAAATATTTCACTTCCGCGAATGGGAATCGAACTCATAATCGTTGCGTTAAAATCGCACAATTGTGCCCCTGTGCCAGGACGGCCTAATTATTTTTAATTTATTTATTTATCTTATTTATACTTTTTGTTTGTGACTTACACCAAAAATTAGAACTAGTACTTCAAAAGACGTTCTGTCTAATGTCAATACAAAGGAGAGTATTAAGAAGCTAGACTAGCGGGTGATTGTATTATATGTGGCGCATCTATTGTAATTATCTTAATTTTGAAATAAAAAAAATTAAATCAGCTTCACGCTGTATCCCGCATACAGCAGGGTAGGCAGAGGAAACTTAGTGTTAAGAAACTCCGGGGACTTTCCGCCAAATTTGGGAGGCATTGCGTGTTGAGTGGCGGAACTCTACGCCGCTCTTTGTCTCCACACCAGAACGGAGAATTGGAAATATAAATTTAAATATATATTTAATTTCCTCGAGTGGGGATCGAACCCATAATCGCCGCGTTACAGTCACACTCTTGAGCCCCTGGGCCACGACGGCCTCAATTTTTTTATCTTATTTTACTAGGTATATGTGTAGAATACTCATTTCATACAAAACGCAACAAAATCGATCCATAAATGCTAGAAGTATGTTGTGATTACGTTGACTTAGAAGCTTAATTTTTTCTGTCCTGTAAAGGACTAAAGGCCTGAATATTTTATATTAATCAGCTTAATAATTTATATGTTGCTTATATTATGTTAATATATTTATTATCAATAATTCATAGTCAATAATTTATAGCAGTGTAGATAGCGGGAAATGGGAACTTAATGTAAAGATATTGCGATCTGCACTTTCCGCCGAATTCTTGAGGCATTTCGTACTGAGTGGCAAAATTGAACTACATGAGGAAATGATAATATTAAATATAATTTTTTTCCCGACTGGGAATCGTACTCACAACCGTCGCATACAATCACACGCTTGTGCCTCTGCGACACAACAGCCACAGCATATTTGTATATCTAAGTATAGTAGGCAGACAGAATAGTGTTAAAACACAATTATTTCATATTTTCTTTTTTTTAATTCGAGGAATTTATGCGTTGAATGACAGATCTAAACACCGCATTTCATCCCACAAAAATTTCGCCCGATTAAAAATCGAACCCACATCACAAATTATCTAGAACTTAAAACAAAACATTCTCCCATTTTCCCGTCAATGCAAATGAAAACGATATCGAAAGTAATAAAAGCAAACATATAACTCAAACAGACAGTCTCGTTAAAAACTCATTCAGTACAATATCTTAGTGGGGTAGTGGGGTTACAATTAATTTCAACGCGGTCTGTGGTCGCCTACAGACTAGCTGGTGGGTTTGTTTCACTTGCGACTTTAAAATTTAAATAAGTTGTTTTTTTTTTGGTTAGTAATTAGTATATTTTTTTATTTCTTAACCCTTCACTTTTCTTTCTTTTTTGTCTCGAAAGTTGTCAACGATGAGATCACATTAATTCGAGGTAGTTCTGACGTAGCGGATGTCTGTTCCTGAAGACCTCCCGGACGCAGGATATTATAACCAATGGACTAACCACCGAGGATGTTAAAGACCGTGCAAAGTGGAGTTGGTTGAGCAAGAAAGCAGATACGCTGGGATTAATGCCAAGAAGATGAAGAAGAAGTGACACAATAAGCCCCTTCTATCTACCCAGGTTTATATGGCATTCTATCCTGCGTAAAGAGTTTACACGTTTTTATTCCTAGTCCTATCTATTAGTAAAAACCAAATTAAAATGATTTGTGTATTCCGAAAGTTACATCTACAGAAACATTTCGTGTCGTATTAACTTTAAAGTATTCTGCCTATATCCTTGCGTTTATATAAACAGAGTGGACTTACCGATATGTCACTGAGAGGTTCGCCAACCCTCCCAAAATTTCTTTTTTTACATCAGTTTTAGTTGTAATTTTGGAGTTGCATGAAATTATTTTAGTATATAACTTTTCTATAAGTGAGTAAGTTATGTACATTTTTATGCACAATACATCTGAATAAATTGTTGTCTTACGATTCTTCTATTTATTCAGAAATGGCAGAGAACATAAAAATTTTGCATTGCCTTTGCGTATATAAAAAAATCTAATCAAGTCCACGCTGTATTCCGCACACAGCAGGGTAAGCAGAGGGAACCTAGTGTTAAGACACCCCGCTCCCCATTTTCCGAGATCTGGGGGGATTTGCGTGCGGAGTGGCGGAACTCAACGGCGCGCTGTGCCTGGACTCCAGAGCGGTGAAATGAAAATATAAATGTCAATAAAATTTCAATTCCTCGAGTGAGGATCGAACCCACAACCAGTCGATTTTACAGTCACAATTCCGCTGCGCCACAACGGACCTGAAATTAAAAAATAATATGAATAATAAATAGATTTTTGAAATATGTAAGAATAGATCACAAAGGAACGAACCTCACCGACGGAGACACAAATGTGTAGGTCCGATACAAATGGCGAATCGACCGCGGCTATCAATTATAAAACGGAATTGGTTTAGGGTTCAATTTTATTGAATATAGTTATGAAAACATTTTAAAGCTCGAACGGTGGGCAGTGTAAAAACACTCTCTTTTCCACTATACCTATTGTCTTACAACAGCTGGTAAACAAAAATAATTCATCCCTAGAGTACGAATCGAACCCACAACCGTTTTGTTTAGAGTCAGATACTGCCTGCCCGCGCCACGGTAGATTTATATTAGCTCCACGCCGAATTGCGAAGATCGCAGGAGTTTTTTAAAATATTTTGTCCCCACGAGTAATTTAAACATTTTACATCACTCTGGAAACGATACAAAGCGTTAGCGGCGTTGAATTCCGCACCGTGACACGCTATTTTATACCTACCTAACTTGAGTGAGAAGCTATACTGTACTTGTACTAGTTTTATACACTAAAAAAATTCTTTAATTAAACGTGCTAATCTCAGGAACTAATGGTCCGAAATGTATTTTTTTTATTTGATACTCCACTTATTTAGGAAGACTATATGCTATATTACTTTCACTAAAACGTTTTGGTGTATTCCAAAGTACGAGTGGTCACACAACTTTTATTTATTTCCATTTGTTTATGCAGGCGAAGCCACAAACTAAAACTAGTACTACGGTATCTGAAATTTAATAGTTATAAGTTAAAATAAAAAACGGGACCTAATTTTACATACTTAAAAACTCATTATAATTTTTTAGTTTCATAATTATGAATAGTTTTACCGGAAAAAAATGCTATTATGCAGGTGCTTCAAAGGCTTCAGAAATTATAAGCTGGAGGCTAAAATGTTGCATAAAATGTGATGCCTTTCAAAGGTTTCCAACATATTTCACAAAAAAATTAAAAAATAATCGAGTCCATCGTGGCGCAGCGGCAAAACATGTGACCGTAAACGTTGCAGGTTCAAATTGTACTCAGGGGATTGAGTTGTTATCCATGTCCTCGCTCTGATAACAATAGTACGACGTTGAGTTTCGACAATCAACATACAACAGCTTATAATAATAATTCTCGAAAGGAGTGAAAGCTTCACGCTTTTTCACGCATAGCAGCGTAAACTTAAGTAACTATTTAGATAACTTAAGTATGCATTAGAATAAAACCTCAGTAGACGTCGCTAAGAACCGCGGGAACGCCAACGAGCTCTACACCTGGAAAGACCAATTTACATTTAATTATACTAACATTTTAATTAACCTTGAATTAGGCTCTCGTCTTTAAATATGTTAAGTTGTATGTAGATTTTATAGAGTATTTCTACGTATTTCCTTAAATTTTCATTTACGATATATATATATTACATATATAGGAAGAGTTAAGTGTGTGATATGTTACTGTAACATGTTTTTAACATTTTCTTTTGATTTCTTATGTGAAAACTAGTATTGAAGTACTCTGTTTCATACTTTCCACTTATTTTTTTAAGACAGTGTGTGTTGAATAACGGAACACAACGCGGCGTTTCTCTTGTTGCTAAAACTAATAAATAAAAATAATTCATTTCTTTAGTGGAGATCCAAATCACAAGCGTCGCGTTTACAATCAGACAATGTTTCCACTCGATAATGTTATAGGACAATAAAGCTAAAAGTAAAAAAAAATGATCATGTTAACTTAGAAATTCAGCTTTCATTCTGTCGCCGCATCTAAAACATATTTTATAATGGAAAATCTCTTCATTTGAAGTGACTGACATTAAAGTTATTTTAACTCCTGTCTCCAGTAAAAGCCCCCGTCAAGTTTCCAGAATGAAGCCGTATTGACGGACTTTGTCAGAGTATTTTAAAGTCTGTCTCACTTTACGTAATTATTTTTTTAGTTTTACGCTGTATCCCGCACACAGCAGGGTAGTAGTACATAGAGAACTTAGTGCTAAGACACTCCGTTCCCTATTCTCCGTTGAATTCTAAAGGCTTTCACATTCAAATCATACCCTTATCACAAATTCCAATATCAGATACACTATCTAAGTGCTGCTATGTGCCCTCCACTACTGTCTGGGTTCATAGCAACTTTCTTCCACACACCACACAACTGTGGAATGGTCTACCTGCGGCAGTGTTTCTAGGTTGATACTACTTGGGTACCTTCAAAAAACTCCTCTACCACCACCTCAAAAGCTGCAACGCACTTGTAGCTCCTTTGGTGTTACACGGGGTCGTGGGTGGTGGTGATCACTAACCATCAGGCGACTACGCTCGTTTGCCATTGTAATTTTTTTTTTCATAAAAAATCCTGCCACCTATCAATATCCTAGATATCCTAGGTATCCTAGATAAATATTAATATATGTTTTTGTCCAAAAAGGTTTTACACTAAAATATTTTCGATAAAAATATCACAACATTAATATGTATCTCAAAAGAATTACCTATAAAATATATACTATTTCCTATACTTTGAATATGACAAATAAATATAAGTATAGACGCACCCCTTCTGTACTTTGAAAGGAGTGGTAATATGACACTACATCTAACGAGGGCCAATTTCACTGGAAATTTGCGTACATCTTGAGAATAAATCGGTAGGGTCCTTTGTGGGGACCCCTTTAGCTTATCTGTTAAATAAGATGGGGATTTTTTTGTAAGCTATTCTTACAAAAAATTTCTTGGATGTAGAAATCTTATGATTGTTGCTTGTATAGTGTCAGTTCGAATTTTGACAGCGCTAAGTATTTTATGTAGAGATTGTTGTGGCGTAGAGGCGGAGGGGGACTGTAACGCGATGGTTGTGGGTTTGATTTCTATTCGAGAGAATGAATTATTATTTATTAATATTTTTCTTTCTTCGCTCTGGTACAAATACAAATGCCTGGCGTTGCCATCTGCCATTCAACACGCAGTACCTCTACAATTCCGTGGAAAGTACAGAATGGAGTGTTTTAGCTCTATGTTCCCTCTGCCTACCCTGCTGTGTACGGAATACAGCGTGAAGCTGATTAGTATTTTATGTATGAAAGATCTAAGTAAAACTTATCGATAAAAATACTCGAGTAAAAAAATTAAATTGATGCATTCGTGACGCAACGTGGCGTTGAGTTCCGCCACTCAACATGCAATATCTTGAAATATAAACGGTACATTTGGAAAGGACTGTCTTAATTCAACCTTCCCTCTGCCTCTGGGATACAACGTTAAGCCAAAAAAATGATAATAGGAAACCAAAAAAAATGCATCAAATTTCATATTTATTTCATAATCTCCCCCACACATTTCATCCCCTGTAGAAGTGGATTTTGAGATTAAAGTATGAAAGTCCTTTGAAGAGATCGTTAAGAGCGCGACCGTTTTTCACACACTTGTATAATAATTACCTTCTTTGAAGCCAATACTTTGGATTTTTTTTACTGCTTTCAAGAAAATTTTGTACGTCAAAACGTTCGAGAATAATGTCGACTTAAAATGTAAAGCTTTTCTTATAAAAACTTTGAAGGTTAAAGGGTTTTTTTGTTTTCTTACATTATTACGAAGCCCACGGTTGTTTATCAATTATTTTATCGATTGAGGCAGTCATGGTGCCGGGTCACAAGAGTGTGACTGTAACGCGAAGGTTGTAGGTTCGACCATTACTCGGGGCGATATTACTTAATATGGTAATATTATATTTATTTCTTCGCAGTTGCATCAATGCAAAAGCCCGGCGTTGAGTTCCGCCACTCACCACATTGTCCTCGAAAAACCACACCACACACCACCACAGTCTGCGCTGCTATATACGGGATAAAACAATAAGCTGATTTTTGAATTTTTTATTATATTGATCAGCTTCACGCTTTTGCCCGCACAGTATGGTGGGCAGATGGAACTTAGTTTTGAGACAATTTCCCAAGCACTGTAGAATTTTCGAGATATTGCACGTTCAGCTGCAACACTTAACGCCGCTGTTTAACTACCAGAGCGTGGCAATTCAAATTAAAATTATTAATCACCCAAGTGGAGATCAAACTCACTACCATCGTGTTTATAATCAGACTTTGTCCTACTGCGCCACAATAGCCTAAATTTTATTTTATCGGTATGTTTAGGATTTAAATATTTGAAACGCTCGAATTGGTACTATGATGAATCCTGCACGTAACAGGGACGATAAAAGAAAGCTGGAACTCTAGTGCTAAGACACTCCGTTGACATTTAAAACTCTTCTGTTCTCCATTCACTGACGAATACTAGAGGTATTGCGTGTTGAGTGGCTAAACTCAACGCCGCGTTTTGTCTCTTTACATAGCGAGAAAATAAAAATATTTCATATTTCATTCCCCAAGTAGCCATTGAACCCACAACCATTGTGTGTTTGCAGTCGTACGCTCGTACCACACTTTGTCTATCAAAGCGGGGAAACGAAACTAAATATTATAATTATATCAAGTGAGAATTGAACCCACAACTATTGCGTTTACAGACTAACGGCCATCCCGAAGCGCCCCGACGGCATTAATATAAGAAACATTTTTATTAAAGTATCAGTCCGTCGCAGCGCAGGGGCACAAGCGAGCGTCTCTAAACGCGACGGTTTTTAGTTCGATTCCTACAAAGAGGATTTAAATCAGCTTTGCTGTATCCCGCACACGGCAGGATAGTCAGAGGTCCTAGTGTTAAAACACTCCGTTTCCCACTTTCCGCTGAATACTGCAGGCATTGCGCGTTGACTGGTGGAGCTCAACGCCCCTTTTTGCCTCGACGCCAGAGCGATGAAATGAAAATATAAATGTAAATGAATATTTCATTTTCATAGGAGTACTTACCACCGAATGCGGCATAATTAATTTTTATCTTCACATAGGGGAATTAAATATTTAATATTTCCATTTCCTCGCTTTGGTTTGGTTTGACAAACTTCAGCGTTGGGTTCCGTGTGAGAAGAATATTCTTAAAAGTATAAGAATCCATATATTTTTTCATACAGTATCACTGTTAACCCTAGTATACAATGATTGCTAATAAACAAGCAGTACATGTAACGTAGAGAGAGATAGAAAAATATTCACAAGTAAAATCGAACCTAAAATTGCTAAACTAAACATAAAATTAACTCAATTATGCACCAAATCTAAACACTCGGACATAAAATTTATTAAAATAGCATTACCCGGGAACCGAATTTGCGATCCGAACATTACTACTCCATTTACATAATACTAGCATCTGTATGCCAATTTTCATCAGGCGCACTCTCACCACGATACTGAAGTCGACATACCAAATTTATACAAGCAATTATAGTTTTAATTTTACTGAGAATAAGGGTTTTAATCGTTTGCAGGATTTTGGTAATAAGGTTGATATTTTTGGGGTAGCTTTGACGTGATTTCTGATGCAATTGCATCGTAGGTTTCATCAGGCTTAAGCATTGAATGAGAAAAATCAAACGATTCAATATTTGTTTGTTTTTTTTCTAATAAAATAGAGAATATTCGATTATTTTATGTAATAGTCTAGAAATTTTAATAAAAAAGTGGAAATATGAAGTAAGTGATAGCATCGAGGTCATCTTACAACGTGAAAACGACGCGTGACTTAATTTTTTTGCCTCTCATTATTAAGAAGGGAAAAACACGGCGTTGAGTTCAGCCATTCAATGTGTATTCTCGAGCGATTCTCTCGAGAATCATGCAGCACGAGGGTAACGTAGCGTCTTAATATTAAATTACCTTTGCCTAGCCTGCTACGCGGGAAAAGCGTGAAAATGTTTTTTTTTAGAATTAATTAAATTAGATAAATGTAAACACGGTAGGTCGTGAATTCGGATTCACTTTTCGGGAAACTGGAATATTTATTATTTTCATTTCCTCGCTCTCTCTCGCTCTGGTAAAGAGGCAAAACGCAGCGTTTACTTCCGAAACTCAACTCCTAACGTCCCCAGATTTTGACTGAAAAAAGTTAAAAAACGTGTATTACTGATAAAACAGTGCCTTAACACTAGGTCCCCAGGTTCCCTCCGCATACTTTGCTATGTGCGGGATACAGTGTGAAGCTAAACAAAATGTATTTACAGGTCAAAACCTAAGGGATACCTACATAACGTTGTCAAAGTGAGAAGTTATCTCCGAACAAACGACAGATGCTAGTGCACGACGTAGTCCCGAATGGTTTTAGTTTTACAATAGTTCTGTTGTACGATGCTACTATTGAATAATTTATAAAGATTTATTTATTAATTAGACACTATAGATTTAATTGTTTATACGCGGTTCGATTCCCACTCGGGGAAATGAATTAACACATGAATTTGATTATTTTTAATATTTATATTTCTTTGCTGGTTCCAAGACAAAGCACAGCATTGAATTTCTCGCCTTAACTTTACTTAACTTAGCCTCAATAAGCAACGGGAAATGGGGTACGGATCCCTTAACACTAGGTTCACCCTGCCTACCCCACGATACTGGATGCAGCGTACAGCTGAAAAAAAATTGTAACGAATTGCGACAAGACAAACCACGCGGCTTCGCCTGCTTTAACTATTACTTATAATAATTAATTAAGTGTATTTATAAAAAAATATTGATCATTTTAGTTCACCAATGTTGTTACTTAATAAATCATAATTTACATTATATGGCTCGCATAATTATTATTGATAATTTTTTGAGTTTCACATCGTATCGCAAATATAGCAGGATAGGCAAAGGAAAAATAGTGTTAATAATAAAGTAACCAAGTGGGTTACTATTATACACGATATTATATATTGAGTGGCGGAACTCTTCAAATATTGCTTTCTCCAGAGTGGAAAGTAATGTTTATTCAACATTTAACACGTTAAACGTGTGACTGTAAGCACATCAGGGTGTGGATTCGATTAACATTCAAGGAAATGAAATATTACGATAATTAAATATTAATATTAGTAACGAAACAAACCGCAGTGTTGAGACTCCGCTACTCAAAACGCCTGTTGAATTCGAATGCCATCAGAAGAAACGACGGGAACGTATTGTCTTAAGGCAAGGTTCCCTCTGCCTACCCTGCTACACGCGGAATACACCATAACAGAAGTTCATGAAATTTTTTATCAATTAGATATTACTTCAAAAAAAGAATTCTTCATCTTACCCTAAAATATTAACAATATCAACCAGTCAACTAAATTATAAAAGTACAATTCAAAGAGCAATCCTCCATTGGGAACGGACAATGGACTATTAGTGCTGTCAAAACTTACGTCCCATAGGAAATTATTTGTAATATCCAAACCCGCCTTCATAAAATATAACTTGAACTAGTTTATAATTCACATATTATATTGATATCACTTTGATGTTATTATATAAGTTTTTATTGGCTTTATTTTTATAATAAATATGAATTTATACTTATTTAGAAAACGTATAAATAAACCCGCGCCTCCTGGAAGCTGACTTGGCGCTCTGACGTTCGTTCGGCGCCATACGTTCTCATCAAGCTACGTCAAATTTTTATACGCTTGTTACAACTTATTTAAACGTTTTCTAAATAAATAACACTTTAAAAATGTTAAAAAATAATATTTAGTTATTTTGTGTTTAGTTATATCACTATTACACGTACCTGTATAAGATGTTTTGAAATAATACCGTCACGCCGTTTCCCGCATAGCAGGATAGGCAAATAATATTTAGGTTTCATATACTCCATTACATATATTTCCATACACATACAGTATTCGCATATGTGCATTTACAAAATTTAAAGCACAAGCTTGGTAGCCTAAACAGTTCATCTTAAATTTTGTTTTTTTTTACTTCACATTGTATCATGCCCGTATAAGGGCAGGCAATGGGAACCTGAGAACCTAGTATTAAACACTCGTAAAAAACTCTTCCGTTCCCAATTACCACAAAAGGCATTCTAGAGGCATTGCGTGTTAGGTGGCGGAACTCAACACCACACTTTGCCGCGTAACAGTGCGAGGAAATGAAAAAAATATATATTTTATTCTCCCGAGCAGAAATGGATTCCACAACCGTGGCGCTTACTTTCTTGCTTGTTCCCCTGCGCCACGACTGCCACAGACGAGTAGATTATTATTATATAAAAAATCATATACAGGTGGAAGCGACTACGCTCCTTTTAAGGGAGCATATAGGGTAAAATATTTTAAGTATATTATACTTAAAAAAATCATCAAGATTCCTCAACAGACGTTTTAGTTGTAGAATTATTATTTTCATTTCATGATTTTTATCCATACTGTATTACTTGGAGGCACTTACGAATAGATAATAATAACGTAAACATACTACTAAACGATACCGATCTGACACTCTTCATTCTTAAACAACATATCCAAACAAGAAAGTGACATTTTTCGTTCTATTTTACGCAATTACCAATTTTCTATAATAAACCTAAACAAAGTTCAACTTCATCGCCAATATATACGACTCGATTCCGTGAACAAGCCGTGTTCGATGTTGCCATTTTGATAGGTTACTGTCTGTGTGCCTCATTCTTAACACACGTTTTATTTTACAACGATAATATATTATTTATGTTGCTTAAAAAAAAAGCATTTTTTGATTTTTGGCAAAATCTCCTTCGTTGTAATGTATTATAGTAGACTTTTATAGAGCAGTTAAAACTGTGCTTTTATTTAAAGTAAAATAAAAACACTCTGTATAAGAGTATAGCCGGGGTAAAACGCACCAATTTGAGACGTTGCGAGTCGAATGAAGAAACTCTACATCATATATTATCCTACTAATTAATATATGTAAATGAATCATATTCAAAAAAAATATTCGCTTTTAATTACTAAGTTATGGAGTCTTAAGACGTTCCTTCTGTAATTAAATTATCCAGGAGTTCCTGAGTTTAACACGTTCAACCAAACAAATTCTTCATATTTATAAAATTTATAAAGAGTATAAATTTACATAATTTGAGCAGGATTATTTAAGTAAGTTTTTAAAATCATCTTAAATAACATAAATTAAATACATCGTCCATTAAAAACTTTTTTAATTAACACACTATCAGACGAGTAATATAAAGAATTTATAAAATTTTATGACGCTTTTCAGTACTTTTTTACAATGCTTTCAACATTTTATGGATCTTCGCAAACTTTTAATAAAAATGCGCGGAACTGTTCAACTCTCATTAACGATATATCTCTAAAACTTAATTTTCAATATTTTTTTGGAAACCTAGTGCAGTACGCACTGCTTAATTTTGATGCCGGAGCGTCGAATTAAAAATAATTAATCCTTAGAGTAGGACACGAATCCAATACTTATGCTCATGCCTCGACAGCTTCGTTATTGTTTTCCAAAAAAATAAATCGATTCGACGCATTTGACTAGTTGAAAGCGCGGGGTTAAGCTCCGTCATCTAACTTAGAATGAATAAAATGGATAGTACGGTAACTTTATTATTACTAAAAACTAAATATCACTAAAATCTGATACAGCTGAGGTCAGTCGTGGCGCAGGGGCACAAAGTGTGACGGTACAACCGACTGATTGTGGGTTCGATCCAAACTCGACGAGATTAGAATATTTACTTAAATTTATATTTCTATTTCTTCGCTCTGGTGTCTAAGCAAAGCGCGTCGTTGAATTCTGCCACTTAACACTCAATGCCTCCAGAATTCGGCAGAAAGTGGGAAACGGAGTCTTTTAACACTACGTTCCCTCTGCCTACTCTGCCGTGTGCGGGATACAGCGTGAAACTGATTTATTTTTAAAACTAAAAGCTCTAGGTTCGCAGCTATTCCTGTAGCAATTATCTATTTTTTTTCCGATAACTGAGACAGAGAGATACCCGCTTGGGAAAACGAATTATTTCACTCCACACGCAATATTTCTCAATTGGGCGAAAATTGTGGAACGAAATGTTTAACGCTGATTTTCTCTGTTCATTCCGCATAGACGGGAGAAAACATGAATCAGACTTTTTTAGAACAACAAAGAGATTCGTCTCTTATGATCCAATATACTACACAGGGTGAACGAAAATGGAAGAAATTGACTTGTCAATGCATATATCTATTGATCAAAGTTATGAAAACGCGAAAACGAAGTCTCACCAGGAATAACAATAGTATACTAACTCCATGGGAAATTGGACATAAAGTGTTACGAATAGACATCAAAATCGTATATTTACTGTGGAGTATGCCGAATTTACATATTTATTGCCATTCTCGTTTGTTTAAGGACTTGACCACACATAAGACGACGCAGTGAAGATATTTGAGGCTGTCATGGCTCAACGATACAGTGTATTTTTGTATCTGTGTGACTATTGGAGGTCGGGGGTATAAATAATTTTATTTTCTCGTTCTGGTAAGAAGACAAACCGCGGTGTTATGTCCCGCCATTCTCTAGAAATTAAATGGAAAGTGGGGAGTGTCTTAACACTAGCTTCCTTCTGCTTACTTTGCTATATTTAAGATACGAGTAAAGGCAATTAAAATGAGAAATGGCATCAAGGTCTTGTAAGAAGTCTTCATGAAGCATTTGGTAATCCTTCGACTGTCACTGTGAACTCGCATTTTACTCATGGCTATATATATATATAAGTAAAAATCCAAATCAGTAGAGGATCCTAATGTAAAATACATAATGAACACACGAAACAGTATAATTATCTACGCATAAGCCAAAATAATATGTAAGTATATTTTTAATATTTAATATGTATCCAATTTCACGCTGCAGCATTGAGTTCCGCCAATCAAAACGCGATTTTTCGAATATTAATGAAAAAGTATATTACAGAATATCTTGAAATAAAAAAAAAACAAGACAACATCTAAGTCTGAATATGTCTTACAGTTTGAAAACGCCTATAGCATTTCAGGTGACACGTTTTACGTTGAAAATAATGCAATTACCGGTGAATAGACGATTAGCAGGGCAATTTGAGATCGAGGCGTTCGTAACGCTGTTCCTGTGTTGTTATAAAACGTTTGTTATATTATTGTGTTATTTATGAACGACTCATTTAACTTGAACGTCGGATTTTAGGTACGTTGGGCAAGTTTATTAAAATCTTGTAAGCTGTTGTAGATATACAGTGACTTACTTCAAACGTGAATGTTGCGTTTGTGGGACTTAATTATTTATATTTGCTTGCTTTGGTAAAAAGATTAAACGCTGTGTTGAGTACCGCCACACCGACAACATCTAGTGTCTCGAAAATTACACAAAAAATTGAAAATAAATATTTATACATAATCAGATCACGCTGTAACCCGCACACAGCAGGCTAGGCGGAGTAACCTAGTGTTAAGATAATCCATTCTTCATTTTCCACTGAATTCTGAAAGCATTACGTGATGAGTGGCGGAACTCAACGCCTTAGTTTTAAATAATTAGTTATATTATTAAATAAATAGTTATATTAAATCATCTTTCAGCTTTCATATCATACTCAACTGCGCATATAGCAGGTACATGATGTTGAGACACTTCGTTCAGATTCTGAAACTGTAGAGAGAAGAGTAACTCAACACCACGCTTTACCTTTTTACCAGAATGAGAAATAAAAATAACTTATTTACTTACTTTGAACTCTCTCTT
Organism: Heliconius sara; assembly: GCA_917862395.2. Lineage (NCBI taxonomy): Eukaryota > Metazoa > Arthropoda > Insecta > Lepidoptera > Nymphalidae > Heliconius > Heliconius sara. The sequence continues at coordinate 10,255,194 of OU860787.2, forward strand.
TGATGAAAATAAACAAAATACTATAATGATATAAGTACAGCAAACTTTTCAAAAGCAATTATCCATAGAAGCGTTCTGACAGCTCACAAGTTCTCACTCTCTCCCGAGCTCGCTAGCACGCAAGAATCAAATTTGAAATGGAAAACTCTTCCAAAACTTCCAAACGTTGTCGTATAAATTAGGGGCCACAATATAATATTATATATTACAACATAAAGTTTGAGAATAGGGTGTTACTTTGTAAATATAGCTGAATTCGTGTACAATAAACTAAAGAGCCACGCATGGTAAATACTTGAGGTTGTTCGGCATGTCAAAGTTTTGGGTTCAGAAGAGGAGCAATTTTAAAGAGTACGTACTAAGTGAGGAGTCTTTGTACGTGTGATGGTCTTATAAGTTGTTTGTGGTTATATACTAAGTGAGGAGTCCTTGTACGTGTGGTGGTCTTATAAGTTGTGTGAGGCTGTATGTATGTGTTATTTTAACTAATTATGATTTGGAACGTACATTTATTTCGTACTATTATTTCTGGTCTGCATTCGTTGGATGAGGCAAAAAATATCCTTCAAACAGGCTCAAAGACTCTTAAAAATTCCATTTCAATTATACAGACAAATGATGGAACGTTCAGTAACTAGAATTATTTTTTAAGCAATTAAACAAAAATAAGCTTCAGTGTTTATTTTTTTCTGTGAAAATAAAATTTATGTTTTTATGAATATTCAATATAAATAATATTTATTCGGATATTGAGCTGTATTTGTAAGTTCTCCCGCCTTGCCAAATTTCATAGATGTCGACGGGAAGTGGACATCCTATAGGTTTTGATTACGTGGCGAATTTCAGACAAAACGCAGCAAAATCGATGCATAAATGCTCGTTTCTTCATTTTATTTTCTAAATCTTCATATTAATTTCAACTCAATACCTCCACGCGATCTCGATATAAATAATCTTGAACAACGATCACACAAACAACAAAGTGATCCTATAACAGTTTCGTTACCATTTGCGGTATCGATTCCTAAAAGTAAAGAAAATATATAAAACTCGAACGCATCCACTTTCCCAGTAAACCTATATAGACCAATAATTTAAGTACGGCCATATTCCATTTCAGAAATTGGTGATTCTCGTGGAAGTTAATATTTTTGGGCGGACAACCTGATTCAGTCTAATTTCCTACGCCATTACGTCTGCGCCAGACCATCTAACGGTCAGGATTTATTGTAATACCCCGAAGGATATCTTATAATAAAGGCAATTGGAAATTTAAGGAAAAAACTGGTATATGTTGATTTTTTTTCATATTTTTTAACCACAGTTAAACAAACAGTTAACAGTGCAGGTTAAAAGTAATTTTATAGAAAGAAATTATTAAAATAATTATATTTAAAATGTTGATTCCTTCTGATCTCTTGAATGTGAACAAAGAGGCGAGAGTTTTAAATCCTGCTACGTTCAATTTTTTATACGTTTATATAAAATAATAAAAATAAAAATCTGGAAGGTCGTGGGTTCAAATTATATTCTAATGAATTTCACCCTATTCAATCATGAAACCGTCGTGGACACAAGCGACAGTAAACGCTACCGTTGTGCTTTTGATTCCCAATATATATATATATATATATATATATATATATATATATATATATATATATATATATATATATATATATATATATATATATATATATATATATATATATATATGTTTTTATAATATTTTCATTGCCTCGCTCTAGTAACGGCAAAACGCGGCGTTGAGTTCCGCCACTCAACATTAATTCAACGACGTTCCTGAAACACCTGTTTTAACCTGTTTTAACAAAGAAATTGTTCGAATCGAGTAAACATCGACCGATTGACAAAGCAATATTAATGAATAATTTCACAGTCTTAATCTCGAAGTGATTATGTATACATTCTTGATCACCTTCACTTTGTATATTAATAAGCTAACAAGATAAAGCTTTTACATCGACTATTAAAGCGTTAATGAAAGTTGGTGTTGATTGTTTATTTTGATTTGCATTAGCAATGACGGTGGTTGTAGGTTTGATTACCAGATGATGTGGTAAAATGAAAAACGATGTGCAAGGAGCTATGTTTTTGTTACACCTTACGCTGTATTGTAGGGTAGGCAGAGCGAACCTCACTATCCACCGAATTCTGAAGACATAATGTGTTGAATGCAGGAACTCAACGCCGCATTTCGCCTCGTTACTAGAGCGAGAAAAATGAAAATATTTAAAATGCCATTTAATCATGGGAATCGAACCCTCAATCTGTCGCGTTTACTGTGGCACACTTGCGCAACGACTGACCTCTATCTAGTTTAATGTATGAAAACAACATTTCAACGACAGCACTACTGAGTCACTAGGTATATATATATATATATATATATATATATATATATATATATATATATATATATATATATATATATATATATATATATATATTATTTTCAGATACATTAACATCTATACAATAAATCTATTTGGTATAAACAGATGTTGAGGAATTGAAGTGTAATAATCGCTTAATAAATCGCTTGTATTATAAGAATTATGGTTGAGTGCTTAGTTCCGAACATAAGCTTAATTACTAAAATAATGCATAATCGCATATAAGTCAAGGCTGTTGGAGTACAGTGGTACTCGCGACGGTTGTGGGTTCGATTCCCAGTCGCTTGTAATTTATTTTTAGCCTCATGCTGCATGCCGCTCATGGCAGGATAGATAGAAGAAATATGAGGACGCAGTGCCAAGACATTTCGTATCACAATAAGGCACTCCGTTTCTCAATTACAGCCGAGTTCTTGAGCAATCGTGTGTTGAGCGGCGGAACTCATATGCATATTATTAATACTATTATTCGAAATGGAATTTCTAAGTTTCATTTATTTTTATAGTATATAACAGAGGTTAATTTTATAGTAAATAACAGAGCTTAACGTCTAACACGTTTTGCTACATATCACTGGGCTATTGAACTTAGTATAACGACACTCCATTCTCCACTGTCTGCTCAAGTTTTTATGAGTTAAGCTGCGGTACTCAACACCGCGCTTTGATTTGCCGAAACGGAAAAATGATTCGTGATTCATTATAAAATTGCCTAAATACTGCAATCAGGATGCTATTGTTTAATCAAACATACAGGGTTTGATACCAGAGGGGTTCACCCATAGGTACCCTAGGAAGGGTTTACAAGGGAATGCTTTAGACTGATCAATTATAACGTTTGTAGGGGCACACGAATTAAACTGATTAAATACATTGTGTTGTAAATATGCATATGAAAAGGCCACCGCCGCCATCGCGGTATGACTATAAAAGCAATGGTCGTGGGTTCAATACCCAAAAGAGGCAATAAATTATTTTCATTTACTCACTCGCTCTAACAATACAAAACACAGCGTTGATTTACCTTACTTTACAAGGAATATCTTAAATTCAGGAATAAGGTGGAAGAACGATAGTTGTCGGTTCATATTCAAAGGGTCAATTGTTCACTCCTACTAAAGTGACCTTTTATATATAAAAAAATAGTGAACCAAAAATATTATTGGTAATTTAATTAAAAGACAATAAATAAAATATTAAATTACGGCTTTTACAAACAATTATAGACAGATAGATTTGGACGTTTTTAATAAGGGATTCCTTACAAAAGCTAACTTCCTTAAAATGAAGAAACCTTATTAAAATTCAACCTTTGCTATTTGATATTTCGGGAAATGATCATTTAAATTATTTTACTTTTCTGTGTAATTCACACATAGGAAAGTAGACGGAGGAAACCTGCGAACTTATTGTTAAGACATTCCGCTGTCCAAGAGAAGTATCTTATTTCTCTTCCCCACTTTCCGCTGAATCCTTTAAGCACTGCGTGTTGAGTGACTGAACTCAACGCCGCTCCTTGCATCGTTCCCCACAGGGCGAGGAATTGAAAATATTTAAATATTTCAGTCCAGTCCCCCGAGTGGGAATCAAACACATAACCCAGCAGGTTTCATTGTCTTCTTCCATGTACGAAAAAAAACGTTAAACTTTATATTATGTGAGACACTTATACTAAGCAATTATGCCAAATTATATTATACTAGCGGCCCACTCGCGGCTTCGCCCGCTTAAATATATGATTATTGTTTTAATAAACTGAATTGATTAACAAATATAATGACTTTTAATATGATTTTTTTACTATATTATCGTAATTTCTATAAGATTTTTTTATTGTTTTAAATTAAAAAATACGATCGATGTTGATATTTAATATTTATAAAATATACATAAAGCTACTTTTTATTTTTGTAACATTATATTCTTTTTACTTATGTAACGTACGTCTCATCATTATTTTAAAACTCTGTTAAATGTGCTGATATCAGTAAAAAAATGTATTTACTCCTTCAGAAACAGCCTTAAATGTTAAATTATTGATTTGAAGGATTCATAATATTCTTTGTAAAATAACTGTAATGATTGCAAATTAACTCCTGTACAGTTTTTAAATAAGTTAAATGTACATTTGGTAAATATATGGTTTTTAGGCATTTTTATATAGATTTATTTTAAACGAACTAACAAATCAAACAATCTATGTATTTCCTTGATATTTCCTCGAAGATCAAATCGTTCTTTATTTCTGTGTTGAATTAATTACGACTTAAACTTAACTGTTATTATTTATGAAGGTAATCTCCACTAACAATTCAATTTTGTTTATTTTATTGCATACTAGCGACCCGCTCGCGGCTTCGCCCGCTTTAACCACAGAATGATTTACTTAATACACTAAAATTATATTCATGTTTCAATATACCTATAATGTATGTTTGCAACGCACTTAAGATTTCTAATGTGAAAATCATTAAAACCTTAGGTGGCATTTTCGTACCACCCAAAAGAGAGATGCAATTGTCAATATATTAATTTCTTTAAACTTTTGCCTTAAGGAGTCTTTAGGACCTAAATTATAGTTATAGCTATATAATTATAGTTATATCGATACTTGCAATAAAATCCTTACTCATCGGTGTCTATACATGGAAGATATATTAGAAAAAATGTTATTACGGACATTTAAAAATGTAATAGAACTTGGTCAGTTTGTTTTTTTATCTGTGCGTTAAGTGCACGATAATCCGATGCTTAACCGATTTAAGTGCAGTCTTGTAACTGGGCTAATTTCCTTTAAATATTTAGTATTAGTTTTATTTTAATCGGTTCACACAAAATTAAAACCAGATTCACGCTATATCCAGCCTATAGTAGGGTAGGTAGAGGGAACTTAAGTGTTAAGATACTGCCTATGATATATGACGGACGTGCGAAATGAAAATATGATTAAATTACAATTCAATCCTTCAAGTGGGAATCGAACCCATAACGTCACGTTACAGGCACAATTTTGTGCCCCTACGCCGCGACGGCCTTTAATATTCATACAGAATGGAAGCATCAGCGCTCCCTTTACGGGGACAGTATATAGGATAAAATATTAATGTATAACAATAATTAAAAATATAATAGTTTATTAAACTCATACCTAAAGAAATTAATCAAGATACCTCAGCAGTTTAGACGTAGATTTTTTTTTAATTTAACGATGTTTATCCATACCTGTATTTCTTGTGACGCAGTTACGCATCTAAGCAGATACCAATAACGTAATCACATACTACTACAAAATATTAGTAAAGGTTAAGCAACTTTGAACTTTGCCGCCAATACCTACGACTCGTATGTGGCGGTTTCCCTTTGATAAGCTTATGTCTTTAATGATTTTGTATGAAAAAATAACTTTTTCATTTTTGGGATGTTTTTAATTGTATTAGGCTTTTATAGAGAAGTTAAAACTATGGTTTCATTTAAAGTGGTGCTGACAAAAACACTATATAATTGAGTATATTTAATATTTATAGTGTTCGCAACACTTGCGAAGAGAGCATATTTTGAGAAACTACAACATTCTTATCGTTAATATGTTTTTTTTTGAAATAAAAAAAAAATGAATATTTTGTCTAAATTTTTCGTCATAATGGCGCGAGAACTTTCAAAATGTTCAAAATTAAAAGTTCAAAAATGTTGATTGAAAATAATTATATTGTAAGAGGATACCTTTATATGTACTGTTTAAACCTGTTTTTTATGATATTATATAGAATAATATAGTCTATAGAGGAATCACACATTCCTCTTCACACTTTTTATTCTTTAACTATAATAAGTAAATATATTTTTAGAGGTTACTCTGTACTAAGATGGCAGCTCTGTTCCCGCATTTACGTCCCTGATATATCGATATAAATAATAGAAATATAAACGCATTTATATTTTCTTTTTTTCATACTTGAAACGTATTAATAAATTTACATACAATTCATTTGTTTTGAATATAGCATTAAGATTGATTCATAAAATATTTTTGGCACTTCCTTAACTTGATTATTTCATCTATTTTAAATACTGTAAATGAATGTACCGTACCCCCGTGCCAATGATTAAAATGTATTGACATCACCACGTGATCCATCTAAACACAATATAAACTTTTATAAACTATGGCAACCAGCTCGCGGCTTCACCCACTTAAATTTGGGGATTATTTGTTTGTTTCGATACAGGAAATTACTTGAAACTTTGTATGGATTTTTTTTAAAACAGCACCGATTTTTATAAAATTTGAAAGTCAGACTCTTTAAAATATTTCATTGAACACGTGTTTCATGGTTCTTAGAATTCATCCCCTAAGGGTTCAAATATTGGGTTGAAAGTTTATATGGAAAAATCTTTAAATTGCAACCGATTTTTATAAAAAATTAAATTCAGACTGTTAAAAATTATTATATTGAACACGCGTTTCGTGTTTTTTTTAGAATTCACCCCTAAGGGTGCTAATAAGCAGGCGAAGTTGCGCGCGACCGCTAGTTTTAATGTAATAACATATAATATATTTATAAAAATGAGAATGTATTGTTTTTTTTAATAGCTCCTGATAGTTATTACAACGCAAGCAAGGAAGGAAAGGAATTATAAAAACTACCAACATTTTTATGGTGAATAATATATTTTATCAAATAAAAAAAATGGTATGTTTTCCACCTGAAAAACACTAAGGGGAGAAAAAATATAAATATATATAAAAATATAGATACCACATTAGTATCAATACATTATGCTGGTAATAATAATTGAAAAAAATTATATACTACCTACGGGATAAACAAAGTTTAAAACTATTAATTATGACAGAATATTATATATATATATATATATATATATATATATATATATATATATACATATAGGCATCTAAAATATATGCATATATATTAGATGCCCCTCTGTACTACGATGGCGGCTCTACTCTAGTTTGCACATTTTCCTTTGAAAATGAGTTATTGTGGCATAACTAACAGTTTCACATGGTATCGCATACTTTTTTGTAGATATTGATGTCTTCTATAAAATTGCAGTACATCACTTTGCTCTATTGTCAATCAAAGTGTACCCGATAAGGGGTTTTTTTGGTATTTTTTTACACGTTAATCGTGTAATTGTAAAAGAATTTTCCATATCGGGTCTATTCAATTCAAACAATTTTGCCGTGGGATCCCGGTCTAGTATAGGATCATCCTGGTGCTGGTGGTGTCGTAAGAGGCGACTGGGCAGACTCGACCGGATCATTACCACCGGCATCAAAACCGGCGTGAAGTAGTGGCTTTATGCCACTGCGTTTCGCATCAGATAATGCCGGGCTCCGGAGTCCAACCCACCTTACAGGCGGGCAACGAACCTGTAACTCCTCTGGTGTTGCACGGGGCCGCGGGCGGCGGTAATCACTTACCATCAGGTGACCCGAACGCTCGTTTGCCTTGTCCTTTCCATAAAAAAAAACAAAAAATCTAATGGATCGTCTTAATAATTTAAGTGGTATCGATGCACCTCCCCCTCACCCCCGCAGAGTTACTCGCCACTGTGCGCGAGGCCACACGGCACACACTCCGCATTTTTTATTATTACATGATTTTCTTTAGATTTATATTTTTAAATTCGTTATATCTTTTGAATGGGATGTCCGATCTTATTAATTTAAAAATTATTTTACAGGTATTGAAATTATCTTTCATAAAATATCATTTAATGGGATAAGGATTGATGCCGAGGTATGAATAATATGGTTTGATTATTGTCGGCATTTTTGATAACGTATAAAATATAAAAAAATGGTTATATTGTCATAACTACAGTAGTTGGACATATCCTATCGCGGACTTTTTTATAGATATTGATGCGCTCTATAATACTGTAGAACATTGTTTTGTTCTATCATCAATAGTTTTCGCAGCGCATGCGATGATAGAATCATTAAGATCAATTTCTTCACACCTTGGTTTACATTATTGCATTTTTATTAGGGATCTCTATTTTTTTTGGAAATGTAATATAGCCTATGCTGGTCAGTGAAGATGCAGCTTTCCAATAGTGAAAAAATTATTTAAATCGGCCCGGTAGTTTTTGTGTGAAAACTCTACAAACATACACACATACATACATACATACATACATACAAAAATACAAATCTTACCTCTTTATAATATTAGTATAGAAAATATTACATACTAGTGCTTTAAAAATATATATTTTTATCAACAGTCATATAACCAAGACATTTCGAATGTCATTCTTTAGCCAGAAATCTTACCAGCGCGATTGCTATATAACATTCGCAGGCAAACTAATGCCTTGAGTTCATTCAAATGACGATAACTTTTTTTTTAATGAACTGATTTTTATGAATCAAACTTTAGTAGCTAAGTTGAGTAAAAACAAAGCAATTGGTGTAACTTTTAAATAAATCGGTTCAGTACTTTCAGAGAACTTTACTATTATTCTTTTAAGGTGTCCCTCTATCCATTTCAGTCAAAATCACTAAATGTAAAGACAAAATATTTTTACTGTCTTATTATATATAGAGATAATTTCATGTCCATGCCTTTACAAATGGAAAGTGAAGATTTTTTTAAGCTAGACGCGTTTCTCCGCATTCACCTAGAAGAGTAGCCTAATGTTAAAATCCTCCGTTCTCTATGAACCGAACTATTTTCGAGACATTGTATGTTGAGTAGCGGGCAATAATCCATTCCACACTGTGGGAATCGACGATAGAAAATGGTAATGATGGGATAGTCTTTATTAAACCACAAAACGTACACAAAGCCTTTTGTTTTCACCTTCACGCTGTATTCCGCATGTAGCAGGTTAGGCAAAGATAACCTAGGGTTAAGACACTCCGTTTCCCACTTTCCACCGAATTGTTAAAGGTATTGTGTTTTGAATGGCGGAGCTCAACGCCGGCGAGAGCAAAAACATTAAAATATTGACAAATAATAATTCATTTCTCCGAAATGGGGTCGAAACCCAAACGATCATGACCCTTGATCATCACCCTTGTACTCCTACGCCACGATGGCCTCACAATCTATAACTAGCAAAGGCAAAAACAATAAAATCCACTCTAAAACAAATTTCACAATATTAATTAATAAATCACCGAGCCTCGTTTGATTCAGACAATGGCGGGTAGTATTTAGTTATTTGATTTAGCAAAAACATTTTTAGCCAAAGGCACAAAGCCAACGCCCGAAGCGAGGGAACTTTCCTAATTAAATGTATCGGTAACAACTTTTTACATGGTTGATTAAGTATTCACCCCTTTGTTGAAAACAAACGTCGATACGTTTTTTATTGGCTGGCGAAGTTCAAAAGGATGGTTCTATGGAAAGCGTGTGGGTTTCGATTAGAATGTCTAGGATGTGGAGGGGATTTCTGAGGAATTATGGGTAAGAGAAGAAAATGGTATCTTTTCTTATTTTTCAGTTGTACGCTTTATGTCGTTTGTAGCAGGATATTAAATAAGTTGGTGAAAAGTATATAAGAATTTCGATCGTAACTATAAAACATCTTTATTGTTTATAGAAATAAGAACGTAATGGCCTTGCGATCTTTTATACAGAATATTCAAGAAGCATATTCAAATACCTATCGGTATTGGTCCTTGTGGGTTGAGTCGCGAAATTCAACGCTGCGCTTGGCCTCGTTACTAGAGCGAGAAAAGGGAAATATTAAATATTTCAATTCTTGGAGTGGGTTACGAACCCATAACCTTTGCGTTTACATTCGCACACTTGCAGCACCTGGTACGATTTAATTAAGCAAAAATTACTTCAAATAAAAAAATAAAAATTAATTATTAGTTTCTACGTGTGCAATAACACCTTTAAATACTCAAAAATTATAACCAAATCTTTTATTATGCAGTAGCTACGCGCTCGCGGCTTCAACCGCTTGAACTATATGATTATTAATTTATCTTAATTTAGGTTTCGAATAACAATATCTGTACTTAAATATATTGAAAAAACAATGTTGTCGAACAATATTCTTTAAAAAGGTCAACTAAATCGGCTAAGCCGAACAAACGCACAGACAAACAAAAAAATTTTTTTATGATAAAAATTATAATTATAGTTTCATTGCATCATCAAATGCCACCTTTAACGTTCTTTTATATATCTTTCATGTACACGTACAGACAACGATCCGTTACGGTTATATTATAAGTACAGACAACAATAACAAATAATGAAAAATTAAAAAATCTGCTTCACGCTGTATCTCGCACACAGCAGGGTAGGCAGAGGGAACCTAGTGTTAAGACACTCCGCTCCCCACTTTCTGCCGAATTCTGGAAACATTGCGTAAGTAAATATTTCATCTCCTCGAGTGGGGATCGAACCCACAACCAGTCGGTTTTATAGTCACACTTCGTGCCGCTGCGCCACGACTGTCCTCTATAATTATATATATATTTAAACGCGAGTTCAGATTGAAGGAAGGTTCGTTAGCCAAAGTTCGCGGTGTCCCGCGGCGGCGCCCGCGCTAATTGATTATACGTCGTCGTTTATACTTGATTGACGGAGGTTTTGGTATTTGCAAATCCGTTTCGAAGTTACTTAATTATATGCATTGGTCTTAATTAATAACGTACGTATGACAGGTTGTGGGTTTGATTTCTATTTGAGGCTGTGAAATACTTAACATTTTCATTTTCTCGCTTTGGTTGATTCCCACCACTTAACACTTAATACTTCAGACAGAAGGTAGGGAACGGAGTGTCTAAGCACTAGATTCCCTCTGCCTACCCTTCTGTGTGAGGGATACAGCGTGAAGCCGATTCTACTTTGCACAGCGTTAAGTTTTGTCACTTACTTACCCACATAGTTTTGAAGGAGAAAAAATGTAAAACTATTTTTTTGTTATCGTCTACGGCTAGGCGGTCAGCTCTGGGTATTATTCTATATGTAAAGGGAACCTTGGAAATTAAGGTTAAGACACTCCGTTCCCATTAAGACACTTAGATTTTTCACTTTCCGCCAAATTCTAGTGGCATTGCTTGTTGAGTGGCGGAACTGAACACCACGCTCAGTGTCGTTACTAAAACGTGTAAGTGAAAATATTTAAATATTTCATCTTTTCGAGTGGGAATCGAACCCACATCTGTCGCATTTACAGTTACAAGCTTGTGCCCATATACTACTACTGATGAAATGCAATTTTTTTTAAGTCCAGTATTAATTACCAGTTTAAGCTTACACGCAAAATAACGAACAAATACTCTAACATGGCAGTACAAATAATAGAATAAAACTCATAATAAATTCTGAACGGCGTTTCTTCTAACAATATGGCCGCAATCAGCTTTTGTTTATATTATATCGCAGAATAAGCGATATTCGTGTATATAATTGGCATAAGGCCATCGATGCGTAGTGGTTCATCTATTGTAAATAAGCTTTAATTGTAGGTTCATTCTCATTTGAAAGAAATAATATTAATTTCTACACTCTACAGGCGTTACTCACTTTACACATAAAACATCTAAAATTACGTGGAAAGTAGACAACGGAAGTGACTTAACATTCGTTTCCCAGGTTCCCTGTGCCTACCTTGCCATGGGTGAGATACAGCGTGTTGGTAAAAAAAAATAAAGGCGTTAAGTTCCGCCGTTCAACGCCGGCAAGTAGGGAACGGAGTGTCTCCGCACCCGATACTTTCTACCCACCTGGTATACGAATACTTAGCTTAACACCGTACTCAACGCTTATTCCAACACACGCTTAACGCAATAATAAATTAAAGCTTATATAATTACTGGCAACACAATTGGTCAAATGAAGGGGAAACAAAGTTGGTCCCCGTTTAATACAATAGGGGGTCGAAATTATCTCGTGTTCACACAGATGCTGTTTCTGGATGATTACTCTCCAAATGTTAAGTTTACGATCATACAAAATTGTTATAGTCTTGATTTTGTGTTTATAGTATTTTTTAAGGTCAAACTATGGCTTAAAACGCGACTGGCTGTGGGTTCGATCCCCATTCGATGAAATGAAATATTTATTTAAATTTATATGTTCATTTCTTCGCTTTAGTATCGAGGCTAAACGCGGCGTCGATATCCAACAGTTAACACGCAATGCCACCAAAATTTGGAACTACATTCCCTCTGCCTACGTTGCTGTGTGCAGGATACAGCGTGAAACTGATTAGTTTAGTACATTTTATATAGGATATAAAGGAAGGAACGGAGCGCCTTAATACTAGTTTCCCTCTACCTACCCTGATATACGCGGGATACAACGTGAAATGAAAAAAAAGTGATTTTAAAGATTAGGTATTGAACTATCCTGTAAGTAAGAGTCTTGAAATTGATAATTGTGACCGGTTGGTTCGTATTAATTTTATTAAAAAGAGAATTTCAATATTTTTTTTTCTTTTTTATGTTATTCTATACTTACCACAACTTTTGCTAAAGATGCCATTGAGATTGTAGAAAAATTATTCATATATGTTCCATACACAAATAAAGAGATTTGTCGTTATGCCTTGATGTATTTATAATAGCTATAAACAGAACTGTCTGTATATTTGTCCGTATTTTACAGCCACTTTATTCTGAACCTAATAAGAGTAAATCATTTAAAATTTGTAATTACGTGAAAATCAAAGAACTTATTATAGTAATAAAGAAACTTTCCTCTTTTAGCAGGGTAAGCAGAGGAAATCAGGTGTTAAACTTAAAATAGAACGGAGTGTTCTCCACTTATCGTCGCCTTTACAAGCAGGGCCGCTGCGCCACTACGGCTCCAAATAAAAAGTGAAAAAAATATCACTTTTTAGTCGAAAAGTATAAAAATACAAGTAGCCTCTACCAAATCGAATATATACCTTTATAAGTATGTATTTAACTAAAGTAAGCCACAGTATACCTTTATTTAATCCGATCCGATAACCAACATTAAGACATTCGACATCCCATCCATGGATTGTACTCTGTCAGGACGCGAGGACAGAATTTCTAATAAATTACAAGGCTACAATAACTTCGTCAAAGCACGGTGTTGAGTTCCGCTACTTAACACCGCGCTTTACCTTCTTACCGAAGCGAGGAAATGAAAATAGTTCACACCCAAATGGGAAGACAGTCCATATCCGTTGCGCTCATATTACCACTGCGCCACGACGGCATCAATGTTTTTTCAACAATTTACTTTTCAATCAAAAAGAATAAAAAATTAAAACTATTTGTACCAAACCGTATAAATAATATATAAAAAAATCAGCGTCTAGCTGTATCACGCACAACGCAGGATAGGCAGATGGAACCTAGTTAGCACACTTCGTTCCCCACTTCGCCGAATTTGGAGAAATTGCGCGTTGAGTAGCGGAACTCTACACTGCGTTTTACCTTGACACCAGAGCGCAAAAATGGAAATATAAATAAAAATACTCATTTTACTTCCTCTTGTGGGGATAGAACCTATAACCAATCGATTTTACAGTCACACTTTCTGCCACTGCGCGATTACTGGCCTCAATATAAAAATATAATATATATGTATGTATGTACAACAACTATTATAGCGAAACTATACCGCAAGCACCGATATTTAATCCTGTCCGACAGCCAATATTAAGACATTCGACATCCCATCCACCAGGTGGGGTCCCTCGGGGCGCGCCGTCAGAACTTCTAGCAAGACTACGCTAATTTGTTTAACTTAATCTACTATCTACTGTACAACTACACGAGTATCCCCTAGAGTTCCTTTGTTTAGTGCATGTTTTTGTCGTATTCGCATCGTCTATTTGTGTTATATTGTTGTCGATAAATTTTATTTAGATCATTCTTTTAGTTCATTTCAGTCAATAAGAGATTTTGGGAACCTAGTGTTAGGACACTCCATTTCCATTAAGACGCTTAAGTTAAATCCTTCCAGACCAATTCTTGAGGCATTGCCAATTGTCGTTACCAAAGCGCGAAAATAAAAATATTCAATATTTGCATTTTCTCGTTTTGGAAGCCGAACCCAAAACCGTTGCGTTTATAATCCCATGTTTGTGCCACTACGCCACAATGGCTTCATTCATTATTTATTACGTAAATTAAGTAAGTAAACGTCTCTTATTTAGATCAAAACTTGAATGTTCAATAGATTATATTCACGGCACCATCTACAATATTCAATTGGTCCCCAAAGTCTACCATTTATCATACTATATCAAACATATAATTGACATTGTAAATCTGATAAAAGTAAAACTAAAATAATAAAATATGTGTATTATAGCGCAACGGCACAGCGATTATCTGGACTGCAAACGGATTGGTTGTGGATTCGATCTCTAGCCAAATGAATGAATTAGTGGCGTAGAACGCTGAAATTCGCCATGTAAGTAACCACTTAGGAAGTGTACGGAAGCATTAAAAGAGGACTTTCCAAAAGTTTCATAGGGAAAAAAATTGCATTTTTCTTTTTATAGTCCACGACCACGGAAACGAACTCGTAGTCTACGTGAACATATGAAAACCTAAAAAGAAATATTACGTAATTTATTCATAAAATTAAGTTTTTTAAAAACGAGACCTTCCACTTAGTGTAATTAGATTTATGATTTCTAATAATAAAAAAGCAAACATGTGACTTAAAGTTCCATTCTTATTCAGTACATATAGCCTAAATAGCAAACCAAAAATTTAAAACAAAACGTCATCATTTATAAAAGCAATCCTTTTTATAAACATTAAGAAAATTATAACCAAACCATTATAGATATTACGGAATATACGGCCATCGATTGTCCCACACGACATAAAAACCAACGGCATGTAAATCAGATGTACGCTTCAAAGTAATTCCCTATTCCGGGGAAAAGGCCGAAATAACTCAAAGACGGTGACAAAAACTATCAAGGCCAGTAGGGTAGGGTAGGCCAGATAGAACCATATATCAACCCAAGAATTGATACTACGGATCCCATCCGTTGAATAGCGACGGATCTTAAAATATTGTATCATCAACTTAGCTTAAGATGGTCTTTTCTAGCACAATAAGAACCTTTTTTTTCCGATGAATAACTCCTTTCAGGTTCTTTTTCAATGAAATAAATGTGGTGGAAGCGTTTTAATGGTTAACACGTCATTATAATATGGTGCTTATTTTCATTCTACGTTTTTTTTCCTATATAGGAGAACACTCGAGATTTCGGCGGAAAGTAGGAAACGGAAGTGTTTTAATTACAACAGAAAGTCTTAAAGGTTCCCCTAGGTTCCCTGCTATATGCGGGATGCAGCGTGAACCTAAATAAAAACAATAAGAAATCCCTTTTAAATGAATTTCTCAGTCTTACAATAAATCGTTTTGCAGACATTTTTAATAATGGAAACTATTCTCGTGTAAAGCTACACAGTTATTTTTTTGTGATACTAATATTTTTCCTTTCAAAATGGGTAACGGGATTATCCGTTCTGTTAAATTCAACGGAAAATTGTATTTGATCATTTCAATTTCGATAAATAAGTTGAAAATGAGTTAAGACATTATATTCATATAGGAAATAGGATTTAATTTCTTCAAAATATGACATTATTAGAGCGGTTTAAGCTTAAAATAACCCATAGAAATGACTTCGTTTGTTTTGACTAATAAAAAAATCTATAAGTAGTTTTCACTTCAAATCAATATAACAGTTTATAGTATAAAACAAATCTTTATACTTTATAGCTATACAATTTAAAAAAATCTTTGAATAAAAGAATTCAGATTATTTTTACTTTAAAGTTATGGAAAGACCAGTCGTGGCGCAGCGGCACGAAGTGTGACTGTAAAATCGACTTGTTGTGGGTTCGATCCCCACTCGAGTAGATGAAATATTTGCATTTCTTGGCTCTGGTGTCGAGGCAAAGCACGGCGTTGAGTTCTGTCACACAACACGCTATGACTCCAGAATTCGGTGGTAAGTGGGGAACGGAGTGTCCGAACACTAGGTTCCCCCTGCCTACCCTACTGTGTGCGGGATACAGCGTGAAGCTGATCATGTCTTTTAAAGTTTTGGCATTTATAAATATTTTTTTATATATTTAAATGTATATACATATGTAGCTTACCACCAATGCCGTGATAGCGTTCATACCGTAAAAGCGTTCGCACATCTCAATCGGAACAAATTATACTTTCTAGAATATTCTCGACGGAACTAGAAGCCAAGATTCCTTTTTCACAACAAGTTTTACTTCTTAGAGGGAAGCGATGAAACGGAAAATTGTTTGCGACGTCGCACACGATGCTCACCGCAGACTAAAGTTAGGTACATACTGATGTGGCTTAAAAAAACACATACATAAATATAATACGAGGCCAGTCGTGGCGCAGGGGCACAAAGTGTGACTGTAAACACGACTGGTTGTGGGTTCGATCGAGGGAATAAGATATGTATTTAAATTTATATTTCTTTTTCGTCGCACTCGTATCTAGGCACAGTGCGGCGTTGAGTTCCGACACACAACACGCAATGCCTCCAGAATTCGGCGGAAAACGGCGAATGGAGTGTCTTTACACTAGATTCCCTCTGCCTACCTTGCTGTGAGCGAAATACAGCGTGAAGCTGATTTTTTACATATATATGTCAGAGATTTACACAGAGATCAAACAGAACGGAGAGAAAATAGGATGAATATAATTACACATTACATTCACACCGTTCACACGTATTAAGTTGGTCAGTCGTGATATTAAGACTAACTAGTTCCTAGTTATTATATTGACATAGTTCAACTAAATGACAATATCTTCAAGTAGTAACCACCGTTACTTTCCACAAAAGCGGAAAGTATATCTTTAATTTATCTAACGCTTGGAGCAGTGACTGGGACTTATGACTACAGGAGTAGACTTCAGGATTCTCTGTAACAAACGCTCGTCTTCACTGCTCCAAGCCAATATAATTATAAATAGGTGTTAACCACATTCGTAATTAAAATAATAATTGATTAATTAAATAGTCAATTATTCGAATAGTCAAGGATAGCCAGTGCACCAAACCACACCAGAGCGAAAACTCCACGTAAATAATAGGTCTTAACCACGTTTATAATTAAAATAATAATTAATTAATCAAATAACACATCAGAGCCAAGACTGTCCATACGATTTTTTTTTCAAAACGGTTAAATTGATTATACTGGTAATAAAACAAAGTGCAGCGTTAAGCTACGCAGCTCAATGCTTACACATTTGAACAGAAAATATAAAATGGAGTGCGTTGACACTAGGTTATCAATACGATATGTTTTTTTCTACGTAATGCTAAAAAAATAATAGCTAGTCATATTTTATAAGTTTTATAAAATAAAAAAATTATAATTCTCACATACCTAGTGAACACAACCCTTTACAAAAAGCTTTAGAGAAAATTTAAAAAGAAACAAACCATTGAATTAACGTTAGCTTCAACATAAGGGCAATCTACGAACTATCGCTTGAAACTTTTTACTGTTATGTACTGTAAAACTTTTTAGTTTTACTAGTTCAGTTGTAAAGAGATTTTGTCGAATGAACAATTCTCCATTTTCTCTATAAAAAAATCAGCTTCACGCTGTATCCCGCACACAGCAAGGTAGGCAGAGGGAACCTAGTGCTAACACACGCCGAATTCTGGAAGCATTGCGTGTTGAGGGGCAGAACTCACCGCCCCGCTTTGCCACGACACCAGAGCGAAGAAATGAAAATATTTAATAAGTAAATATTTCATATCCTCGAGTAGGGGTTGAACCAAAAACCAGTCGATTTTACAGTCACACTTCGTGCCCCTGCGCCACAACTGGCGAAATTATAATGAAACATACTTATTTAGACGTATATATACTAAGCCATATGTTCAACAGTGGTTAGAGAGCCTGGTCGGTTTCTAGGAGGCGCGGGTTCGAGTCCCGCTACGTTCAAATTTTTATACGTATTCTAAATAAGTATTTGTCTTTGCCAAGTGTGAAATAACACTTTTAAAATGTTTAAAAATATAATAAAACAGTTATTAAGAAATAACGATAAAAAATCACTCTACTCTCCTTTTATTCCACTCCAATTCACTAGATAACTAAACTATTAATGCCATTATAAGGCGCAAATGCGAAACGTTAGTCAAATGGCCCATAACTGGTGTAGTCTAGCACTCAAGATTATTACTGCTATAAATAATGTATGCGAACAACTGTCTCTAGTTCTATTCCTTAGTTGTACTGTAGAAATATTTTGTCATTTTACTTTGTATGTAGTGTTTTGAGTTTTTTTCTTTAGTTTTAAAATATATTTTAGTTTAAATATATAATATTTCTTTATATAGATATAGGATAATAATATTTTAATCGTAGCTTTTAGGAATTAATTCCTAAAAAAAATTAAAGTCTGTGTATTAAAACCCACGTCTCGTATTCTCAACTTTTTGCACTAAGCAGTGGCGTACTGTTTACATAGCGTATTTGTCAAATGGCAGCAGCGAGAGATGCTGATGGATTCACATAGCAGGAAGTACCTGAAAATTTTTGTTAAGAGACTACAATACCCATTTTCCGTCCAATTTTAAAGGCAGTCAACAAAACTCAACGCCACGCTTTGCCTGCTCACCAAAGCCAAGAAATGAAAATATTAAATATTTCATTCCCACAAGTGGGAATCGAACACACAACTTGTACGCTTACGGCGCGACGGTCTCAACGAATAAATTAATAAGAAAGTTTCGAAGATTGCTAATTAAATGAGGAAGCTAGTGAGGAAACCTGCAGATGACAAGTTAGATATCTTCGCTTTAATGGTAATTACTTTATACTAATTTAAGGCGATATTTCTTATATTAATATTTAAAAACCTTGACGCCGGAGATGACGGTGATCGCGACGGTTTTAGGTTCGATTCCCACGTTGAGGAATGTAGAAGAATGAAAGAAAGATGAATGCTGTGGAGATGCGATCTCTTCGTAGGATATGCGGAGTCAGCCTAGCTGATCGAATCCGCAATGAAGAGGTACACAGAATGGCAGGTATCAGCGAGGATGTCACGGTGAGAATGAAGAAGAACGTGCTCAGCTGGTTTGGGCACGTCGAACGAATGAGCGAGGAAAGAATGGTAAAAAAGATTTATGATGGAAAAGTGAGTGGTAAGAGAGGTAGGGGGAGACCTCGGTTGACCTTCGAAAACACAGTATCAAAGATACTGGAGGAAGGTCACGTAAAAAGCATGAGAATCCCCCGGAGGGCATGTATGAAAAGGTTGATGACAGTGGACGAGGCGAAAGAGGTATGTAGAGACCGTAGCGTTTGGCGCTCCGTTCTCTCTGACTACCCTGCTAGGGATAAAGCGTGAAGTTAAGTTAAGTTAAGTTAAGGAATGTAATATTGTATGTATTTTTGTTTTCTCGCTCTGGTAAGAAAATAAAGCACGGCGTTGAGTTCTGTTGCTTAACGTGAAACAGTGTGTTTTCGTATAAGTTGAATTATACCTATGTTGCTTTTCGTGGATTATGGCGTGGAAATAAAAAAATATTTTAGTGAAGTGGGAAATTTGTCAATACGATAATTGAAAATATGTTTAGGGTCAATATAAAAATAATTTTATTATAATCATTCCCAATAGATCGAACCTGCAACCATCTCATTCACAGTTAGCAGTCACACTGCAACACTCTGAGCTTTTTAAGTTAATCCTGAGTAAAGAATTTAAAATATACTTTTAAATAAATACTTCATTTCCTCGAGTGGGGCCGAACCCACAACCAGTCAATTATAGTCACAATTTATGCCCCTGCGCCACGACTGACCTTTGAAAATAATTATGAATCCTTCCAATAAAGACTGTTACCTTCATGCAACTGCCCAGACTGACACAATTTGATTGTACTTAAAGTCTTATTCACCTACAACTACCCTCTTTTACTAGAGTTTACTTACACTATATTAATTTAACTTTTCCAATAACATTCACATTTTATTATCATACTTATTGCATTAAGAATAAAGTTCATTGTTATATAAAAAAGAAACAATTTTTGGGAAAATCCATCTGTCACAAACAATGATTGAATTCAGCGGTCTTGATTTATAACGAGTTTTGAGGGTAGATTTGATTTTGGTGAGCTATTTAAAAGTTTGGATACAAGCACTTTGCTATCGCTCCGGCTGTCTAGCTTATTAAATTATTTTCATATTTGGATATATGGCGAAGCAGATATTTAACTAAATTTGATTTTTATTTTTGATTTTATTTTACAACTTAGTTATTTTGTATCGTCGACCTAGTAATGAGGCACAGCGATGCGTTGAGTTCCGTTACTTAAAATTGAATTCCTCGAGAATTCTGGGGAAAGTAGGGAATGGAAGGGTCATAACGGGAACAGAGTGTCTTAAAAGTAAATTACAAAGTTTTTCTTTACCTATCCTGCTATAAGCGGGATACAGTGACTCTAAAATAAATAAATATTAAGCAACAGTAACGCACATGCTGTCCTACATCTGAGTGTGAACGTGGTGGTTGTAGATTCGATTCCCATTTTATTATTTTCTACTCCCCACTCTGATACAGTCAAAAGAGCAGCGTTAAATCATCGAATTTGGGCGGAAGGTGAAAAACGAAGTGTCTTGGCATTAGTTTCTCTCTACCTATTCTTCGATACAGAGTGAAATTGAAAAAAAAACAAACTGGTGACAAGGTTAAAAGTCCGGCGTTCAGTTTCGTTTCATTGCTAAATGCGGGATACAGCTTGAAGCTGAAAAAAAAATCTTTAAAACAGTCGAACAATAAAAATATGTAATATATCGAAAAAGGAAACCTTTTAAAAATCACTTAGCATTATAGAAAAGAACTGAAATAGCTGAAAAATCCTCTCTTACTGCATATTGTTTCAAAATATATGTATAAAAGGAGCAAGGAATCATAAAATATGCATCGCGTTTGCATCCGAACGCCCGGGAGATATGTAGATTTTAGACAGTTCTTGTCTAGTTGTTTAGTGTATAAGAAATTAATATATTTACTATTCTTCATTTTTTACCAGTCGCGGCGCAGCGGCACGAAGTATGACTGCAAAACCGACTGGTTGTGGGTTCGATCCCCTCTCGAGGAGATGAAATATTTACTTAAATTTATATTTCCATTTCTTCGCTTTGGTGTCGAGGCTAAGCACAGCGTTGAGTTCTGCCATTCAACACGCAATGCCTCCAGCATTCTGCAGAAAGTGGGGAACGGAGTGTCTTAACAAAAGTTTCGCTCTGCCTACCCTGCTGTGTGCGGGATACAGCGTGAAGCTCATTTATTTTTTTTTCATTTTTTACTTTACTCCACTTTCATGTATTGCGGGGTAGGCAGGGGAACCTAGTACTAAGATATACTGTTCCCCATCTTCCGCCGCAATTTCAAGGCGTTGCATATTGACGGGCGAAACACAACGACGTGCATTGCCTCACACTAGAGCAAAGAAATGAAGAAATGAAAATATTAATATAATATATAATTAGGAGACTGCCGTACTACAATATGTCAACTGTCAAATATAGTACTTCAATGTGACAGCTGTCAGTGTCAAGTTGCCAACATTTGGCTCGCGCCTTCTCATTGGATATAAGAGTTACTGATTTAAGCCAGAAGGTTTGGCAGTTGTATTCGATGTGATTTGTTATTAGGTTGTTACTAGCTCATTGTTAGCAAGTTATAAAGTAATTTAACTAATAAATATTGTGAATTGATTAAAGGTGCTGCTATATTTAACACTGAGTAAATACCTATATAAGTTGTCAAATGTTATTGGTGTTTTATGTAATTATCTAGTCATTTAAACTGTTGAGTTGTTTTCCTTTTTTTTATATTTCACTTCTGAAACCTAAGTTCAGAAGTGGGATACTTATCTAAGCCCATTAGGCCAGATCCTTGTACTTTATAATTTTGTCATTCTTGTGGTGCAAATAAAATACCAGTTTCATGACTTCTTTTATTTTAAATTATTTAATGCTTATAGAGAAATACAGTGTTAAATATGGGTAATGCAATAAGTAAATCACAAAACAAATCACGTCGACACGATGGTCGCGGGTGGCGAGATAGGTCAACATCATTACAAAGCTATGTTATAGGTCCCGAGTGCTAAAAGGTACCTTAGGCGCTCCCGCTGTCGCCATCATAGTGCTGTTGCGAGACATTCATGTCGCCGCCGTACTGCGAAGGCGTTCCCGCTCCCATGATGTGTGACGCGTCTGCGAGCCTCTGCTCGTGGGGCGCGACACGTCTCTTCGCGTGTCTACGAGCCTATGCTCGTGGTGTGCGACGCGTCTGCGAGCCTCTGCTCGTGGGGCGCGACACGTCTCTGTGCGTGTCTACGAGCCTCTGCTCGTGGTGTGCGACGCGTCTGCGAGCCTCTGCTCGTGGTGCTCGACGCGTGTACGAGCCTCTGCTCATGTGGTGCGGCACGTCTCTGCGCGTGTCTGCGGGCCTCTGCGAGCAATGCGAGTGGCGTCTCTGTCAGTGTCTGCGAGCCTCACGCGAAGTATCTCTGCTCGCATTGGTGTGATGTGGTTGAACTGCCGCCGTACAACCACTGCTGCGAGGCGATTGTGCCTCGTGACGAAGCTACTTCAAGTGAAGAATAATTCTACCAGATCATAATTACAACAATTTGATGATATCGCTGGAGTCTCAGATGCACCCAGTGGCGCTGCTTCGAGTGCATGAGTGAAGACAGCAATCAAAGTTCCTTACTGATTAACTCTCCAGCAGAGAAGTCTTCAGCGCTGCCGATGATGGCGCATGGTCAGGGAAGTACTAGCAGCGCTAATAACTGAAATGATGTTTATCACGTGTCTCGGTGTGCCTTATGGGTGACGCGCATTCCTGGTTAAATGAGTGGATTATAAATGACCGTACGTGATCGAGTTTTTGCTGAGAATTGGAGCCATTATTTCCACTGAAGTTAGATTGTGCTAACATTTTGTTTGACGCGATGGAAGCTAATCCTAACAAATTTCGTTGTTATGCTGAGCTGAGTGCGCTGGTAGGATCATATTGCGACTTAAAATAGTGAAAGGATTAAGTTATGAGTTAAGAGTACTAATAATTATACGTAGTATCACAGACCCACCGGTTAGAACGGCGGCTGCAAACGCCAATCTGACTTGTGATGATCTGGTTTCAGTTTCATCAATATACTAGCTCAGCCCGCAGCCCACCTTTAATACTTTTGTTATGCTGCATTTGCTAACAGATTAATACATTCAATCATACATACATGGCTGTATGATAGGACGTCGTCAACGGCAAGGGTGCCCCCAGTATAGATATATTCAAGTCTAAGTTGCCGTAAACAGCGTTGAATTATTTTAATTTTACATTTTCTCGAAAAGTATACGTCCAAATTACATGCTATAAAAACGAACCGATTATCTTCATTAAATTTCTTTGATGATTAAATAACTTTCGCTTGTAAGTGTCAATATACATGTGAATTAAAAATCGATGAAATATCACCTTACAATTTTTAAATATTTATGTTACAAAATGACCTATGTCACTTATTTATAAGAGATAGATAGATACATGGCGTCGCGGAGTTTATTTTAGATCTAATAAAATTGAATATATTTGCCATACAACGTACTGACGTATAGTAAGCCATATGTGCAGCGCACGCGCTTAAAGCAATCCTATGCCGTTCCTTAATATGGTTATTTCTTATTTAACTAAGACATACACTGTAATGTTATGTAGCACTTTTAAAGAATGCATCTTTCATACAAAACAGACCAGTAGATCCAGAGATTTTAGCGTTTAAACACACAGACAGACTCTTCCGTTTTATTATAATAGTATAGATGTAAAGCCTGCCCGCAATTAGCAAGAAATTCTTAATTTTAACGTCCACTACAGAATTATCTCAAATCAAGACGCTTTAATTTACATAAAGTTACATTAATGTACAAAGAAACCTAAAAATTATTCAGTCTCTCAGCAAATTACAAATAGTAACAGTATAACTTTTGTAAGAAGAATAGGTCCGGTTCTCAAAATACCCATAATGTTTATTTATGTAACGAACGGTCTACTCTTGCATCTAGGGATAATGATTTAACTACAACTGTAATACAGGCTATTCCTATGGATGTTTTAAGTAATAGTGTTGCTTTGAATGTTTCTTTTCTAAATTCTAAACTAAACTAATTTCTTGAATATTTATCTTAAAAGGAATAAGAGATACCGTCACTAAGTTAGAGATTTTCGTTACCTTGACTATTGAATTTGACGAAATCTCAATTGAGGCCGACTTTGTAGTTGTTACGGGATCTTGCATAATTGTTTCAATTATAGTAGGTACAGACAGGTCTTAACCGAGATGGTATAATGTACATATGGTCAAAGAATAAACAATATCTAAGAAGATCTATTTAAATGATCTATTTAACAGGAACAAACAAACTTAACAAAAGAAAATTTTCCATAATACTTCAATAATTTTTATTTTGTCAACAGATATTGAATATTTAGGTTGAATTATAAATAGAGATCAGGTGAGGCTGAGTCTCTACAAGGCTGAGGAAATTAATTATTGAATGGTTCATATTGTAGAACCACTTGAGGTACCATGGCATGGGGAACAGTGACTGGAAATTTGTAATGCACTTTTTAGATGACAAGTGTATGTGTCCATAAAACTTCAATAATTTTTATTTTGTCAACAGAAACTGAATATTTAGGTTGAATTATAAAGAGAGGTCAGGTGAGGCCGAGTCTCTATAAGGCTGATTCAATTAATTATTGAATGGTTCATATGGTAGAACCACTTGAAGTACCATGGCATGAGGAACAGTGACCGGAAGCTTGTACTGCACTTTTGATGATGACAACTGATTTTGCCAGTATTCTACTAATTCCTGCTTTGTTGTTTAGCTCACTTTCTTTCTAAATCATTGCATCTTTACATACATACAGACCGACATTTTATTTTTCACTTCCTCCAATAATTCCTGTTTCTAATTTAATTTTTATCATTATTTGACAACAAAGGCGGGGCTTAGTTTTATAATAATGGTGTAAGGTGACAGTTTGTTTAATGAGTTCGATTGGACGTTTGGTCCCATTGGACAAATTTTGTGGATATTGGACGCATGGTCTGATAAACACATGGTGTATAATAGACGCTTGGTCTGAAAAGGCGCTTGGCCTTAGAAAATATCTTGATGGGCGCATGGTCCTGAAAGATTGAAAAGAGCGCTTGGCTCTAAATGACGCTTGGTCAATGTGGTGGACGTTTGGTCCTTGCAGACAGAAGGGACGCCTTCTGACTGTTCTGTTCACAGGTTCCAGAGTTTGGTGCACTGGACTGTAGATACTTGGATAAGAAGATTTTACAGGGTTAAAAATGAGAGCTCTCAAAACTTTTTTATTTTTATTTACTTTTTATATTTCTTTTTACAGAATTTTTATTGTCTGTTTGCTTATGTATTAACATTTATAAAATTCTAGATGATGTAGACAGTGAATGTGGTACTTCTGAAGAATTTTCATCAATGCAGCCACGAAATGACGCTAAAGAGTTGGAGTCTTATCGAGATGCACCAGCATCAGCAGCAGATAATAATTCAGCTACGTCGGGGACGACGCAGGGTCAGAAATGGCCGAATTAGGAGACTGCCGTACTACAATATGTCAACTGTTAAATATAGTACTTCAATGTGACAGCTGTCAGTGTCAAGTTGCCAACATTTGGCTCGCGCCTTCTCATTGGATATAAGAGTTACTGATTTAAGCCAGAAGGTTTGGCAGTTGTATTCGATGTGATTTGTTATTAGGTTGTTACTAGCTCATTGTTAGCAAGTTATAAAGTAATTTAACTAATAAATATTGTGAATTGATTAAAGGTGCTGCTATATTTAACACTGAGTAAATACCTATATAAGTTGTCAAATGTTATTGGTGTTTTATGTAATTATCTAGTCATTTAAACTGTTGAGTTGTTTTCCTTTTTTTTATATTTCACTTCTGAAACCTAAGTATATAATCAGTTAATGCAAGAATAAAAAAATACTGACGCTATTCAGAGAGAAAATTATGTTCATGAAGTGTTGAATCGGTTTACTTCGCTCAATAACATAATGTGTTCTGATCAGACTCACTTCCAACTTTACGGGCATTTTAGTAAACAAAATTGTCGTTATTGGAGCTCCATCAATCCAAAACTTAAGCATCAGAAGCCTTTATATAGTATCCGATAGATTTCTTTTTGTGGGGCTACCTTAAGGTTAAAGTATGGCAACACTAATCCGTGGTTACTTACAGAGAAATGGCAAGGATTTCAGAAGTGACGTGTAAAACGCTCTGTTTTACACTCTCTCCAAATTTTCTGAAGGCATTGCGTATTGGGCGGTAAAAATATCAAAAAATATATTCAGGCCATGGTGGCGCAGCGGCACAGAGTTTGCTTGTAAATGTTATGGTTGTTCGACTTTCATTCATGGGACCAATTTATTTTTATTTTCTCACTATGGCAAAGTTGTGATATGATGAAGCATGGCGTTGAGTTCTGCTCCAAACACCCGACGTCTCAAAAATGGGTCGGTGCGTGTTTCCACACGTTAACTTAACATTAGGTTCTCTTTGACAACTCTCGTATAACCCTCGCGTAGCCAAGATTTTACTGAATTAAAAAAAATCATACAAACGAGATAGTCCACGCGAAATAAAAATAAAAATATCACCACACACATGAAAAGGAGACACCACGGAGTAACAAACGACGCTACTAATATATTAAACCTTCAATAAGACCATTTGTCACCCGCTTATTTCGCAGGTAGATGTCCCAACAAATACGCGGACGGTATCGCGTCTTATTTCCCTGGCGGCTGCCTCTCATAAGTCGCGCTGACTTTGTTTACACCGACTTGCGACTAGATAGTTTGTTTGAAGTTTTCAATGTCTGTTACTTTGAAACTGAAAATATTATGAATTTGTTTGTATGGAAAGATTTAGTACTGTTCCGTCACCCAATTCTAAAAAAATAAATGTATTTAATGAGAAAGCAAAAAAAATGTGTTAATGTAATTAACTAATATACGATTACGATTAAACAAGGTTTCCGTATAAGTGGCTTATGTCTTTAATGGAAATATATATCTTTAAAGATATTAATTAGATGTTATTAATAACAACACGCACGTAAAGACAACAGCGAGAAAAGAAAAGAATATTATATATTCGCATTATATATAGGCATGTTGAGTGGCATAACCCAACGCCGTGCTTTGCCTTGACACCAGAAATATATATCTATATATATATATATATATATATATATATATTCGCATTATATATAGGCATGTTGAGTGGCATAACTCAACGCCGTGCTTTGCCTTGACACCAGAAATATATATCTATATATATATATATATATATATAATGACGCAAAACACGGCGTTCTGTTCCGCTACTCTACACACAATGCCACCAGGATTCGGCTGAAACAGGAAATATTTTAATATAGGGTTTCCAAGTTCCCTCTGCCTACCTCTACTATATGCAGGATACAGCGTGAACCTAAAAAATGACAAGAAACTATATTTCAAAAATAAAGTTCAATTTATTTAGCATAATCTCCCACTATCCTCCCTCAATTGTTAGTACGGCTGTAAACTCAACACATTCTTAGGAGCTTTGCAAGTTGTTGTGACTGGATTGTATGTGTTAACTATTTGAGCTTAACTTAATGTCTGTTTTCTTAGCAAATGTTGAAGATAAACTTATTAGGCTTAGAATGCCACCTAATATATATTAATAAAGTAAATTAGATTTAAAATTATAAATTTTATACAGATTTTATTATAGAGGCTGTAGAGGCTGTTGTGACGCAGGGGCACTAGTGTACGACTATAACACTTTGCAAACAGGACAAGTCATAGATTCAATTACTAATCAAGTAAATAATATATTTAATATATTATTTACTTTAAAGGAGGCAAAACGGAGCATTGAGTTTCGCTACTCACAACGCCTCGAGAACTCAGCAAAAAACGAGGAACGAATAGTTTTCTAGGTACTCTCTATTGTTGTATGCGGAATACAACGGGAAGCTACCAAAAATATAGTAAAACGAATATAATAAATATATGATATTTACATCGAGTGGGAATCGAAACCACAACTATCACATATTCTATACAGCTAAACACTAATCAACTACTCTGCAACAGTAGCTATACATATTCATATGAAAATTAATCATCAAATTCAGCACAAATGAGGTCTACGTAGAGCACTGTAATAATAATCAGTATAATCAAAAAGATAATTTCGTTCCCATATTTATGTATACATACATACATACATATATACATACATACATACATACATACATTCATACATACATTTGGATAATATTCACAATTTCCGTTTACATTTGCCCGTAGATTTTACATATTAATGACAACATCCGGCACCGG
Organism: Heliconius sara; assembly: GCA_917862395.2. Classification (NCBI taxonomy): domain Eukaryota; kingdom Metazoa; phylum Arthropoda; class Insecta; order Lepidoptera; family Nymphalidae; genus Heliconius; species Heliconius sara. The sequence goes on from OU860787.2 coordinate 10,284,081, forward strand.
TATTATGCAAACCAAATTCAATTATATGTGCGCATTTTGATGTAAGCCATTATGGAATGCATTAAATTTCGCACAAAATCCATTGATGTGTCGATATTCGATAATTGTCGAACGCTTTTGTAATAGGCCGCTCTATAGTCGATGGTTAGAGGAATAAACAATGGTTGTCTAATGAAACTATAAATAGATAGACAATTAAACATTTTTTTATATTTGTATTTTCATTTATTCGCAGTGTTGTCGTGGCAAAGCGCGGCGTTGAGTTACGCCACTCAAAACGCAATGCTTTCAGAACGCGGCGGAAAGTAGGGAACGCTGCTATGTGCGGGACACAGCGTGAAGCTGATTATGATAATAAATAGATAGATATGTGAATTTTTATAAGTTGAATTTGATTTTGTTTCTATAGAAATGTCAGCGCTAGATATACCAGCGTACAAAATTTCGACGTAGCTCGATGAGAACAAAAATTAATTCTTAGTTAATGTTAATGATAATAATGCAAAATATGCCTTAGTTAATCGCTTGGACGGTTTCCAAAGACGCGCGGGCTCATATCCCGCTACGTTCAAATTTTTATACTTTTTCGTAATATAGATAAAGTATTTTATTTTAATATTAAATAATATACCAGCGTTGCCAGACGTCCCGATTTCGGCAGCACGTCCCGATTCTTAGCCCAAAATTTCAATTTTCTGAGCGGGATAGAAATGGTCCCAGTTTTCGTTAATTATTCCACGCACTTTGAGGATTATTTTTTAATTACTATAATGTTTTTAATAAGTTACTAACTACTGATTCCAGAGATAAGAATCCCGCTGTTCCTCGAGACCAAATTTGGCAACACTAACCAACCAACTTAACTTCACGCTTGTCTAGTCAGATAGAACGGAGCACCGAACGCTACTTCTTCTTCAATACATATATAACATAATATATTATGATATTGATAAAAAAATATGATATTAAATTTCAGGCCGTCCTGGTGCAGCGGCACACAGAAAAGTGACGGTTGTTGGGTTCAATTCACTCAGAGAATAAAATTATAGCAAAAAATACACAAAAAAATCTATTCACATAAAACAAAACCTCTTTCAGTCAGATAGATTAAAAGCAATCGCTACAAACGAACAATTTTGTTTTCATATATAGATGTGACTGTAAAACCGACTGGTTGTGGGTTCGATCCCCACTCGAGGAGATGAAATATTTACTTAAATTTATATTTCCATTTCTTCGCTCTGGCGTCGAGGCAAAGCGCGGCGTTGAGTTCTGCCACTCAACACGCAATGCCTCCAACATTCGGCAGAAAGTGGGGAACAGAGTGTCTTAACACTAGGTTCACCCCGCCGTGTGCGGGATACAGCGTGAAGCTGATTTAATTTATATATTCAGATACATATATAACTACAATAAAATTAATTTCCTAAAGCGACATCAGAATGCTTAATTTTAGACACTCGACTATTATCAAAATGGCTAATGTGTGTTGGCACAGTCACAGTCCCTGTCGCGTTTGTATTTGCGTTGCATTGGATTTTGTATTCGAGATATAACACGTTTTAATGTTTACCACAAATACAGATTTCCTTATATGGGTATATACGTTGGGAGTTCTGAAGTATGACAGTACATGTACCTTGATCAACTATTTGCAATTTTTATTTTTTTTTAATATTAAGGAAACGTATATAAATTTAATATTAGCGAGATTTGAACCCGTGCCTCTAGCAAACCGTGCAAACGTTCGGTCACTGAGCCATCGAATCGAATTTGTATTTTTCACTATGACTTATTATCTATTCTAAATATTACAGTTTTCAAGGAAGAAACTGCATGTGAACTTTAGGTATGTCACTTAAAATGATATATTACATATATTACCAATCATTTTTTTTCTTTTTTAGTTTCACGTTGTCCTGCACATAGCAGGGTAGGCTGAAAGTGTGCTAAGATACTCCGTTCCCATTAAGACAACTCACGTGTGTGAGTGGTTGCACGCTTCGTTGCGTTTTGCCTCTTTACTAGAGCGAGGAAATAAAAGCGAAGCGAAAATAAAAGACAATGGGAATCGAACCCACAACCTTTCGCATTTACAGTCACACGCTTGTACCGCTGCACCATGAGTGACCCCAACATATAAACAACATATAAAACACTGTTTAAAAATTTAAACAGGTAATGCTTTCACAATGAAAGAGATAAGGCTGAATAAAAAGCGGTCATAAAGTAACCTCACACTGCGTGTATAGAATTGTTGGTGGACCCTTTAAAGAGTCGTAAAAAATTTACGCCCCCGTCCAACCTCCCGGGAGACATCAAAATAATCTGCCGCAGTAAAAATTAAATGACAAAAATATAATATAAAAAAAAGTACTTATTCATATGAATGTAAATGGAACAATGAATAAGAAGAGCCTTTATGTAATCAAATGTTTGTGCTTATTATTTTCTTTTAATTTGTTGATAGATTTAATGTATAACGTGGTTTTAAAATATTTCTAAGGTTCACGCTATATCCTGCACATAACAGGTTATACAGAAGGAACCTGGGTACCCTTTATCACATATCCGTTTTCTAGTTTCCGCTGATTTCTAGGGGCATTGCCTGTTGTGAGGTGGAACGCTGCACTTTGCCTCGTTACCAGAACGAGGAAGACCATTTCCAACTAATTAAATATTTAATTTTATCAAATTTTCAGATTAGGAATCGAACCACAACCTGTCACGTTTTCAGTCTTACACTTGTATCTCTGCATCACGACTGACCTTCCTTTACATTATATTTTGAATCGTCTGACTGTGAGAACGTGATGGTTGTGGTTAGATTCCTAATCGAGGGTATGATACATATAACAAAAAAGGCATTTAACTCTGCCACTCAACACATTTCGTCTCGGAAATTTGGCCAGAGGTTTGGAAAGGGAAGGCCATAATAATATATTTCCTCTCCCTACTCTGTCATATGCCGTATACAGCGCGTCCATATTTAAACTTCTTGTACTTTTTGTAAAGTCAAAGATTTTATTTAATTATTTATTTATTTATATATACTTTATTGCACATAGTTACAAAAATACGCTAAAGAGCGTTCCCTACCAGCCAAATGTCTTCTGTGTTTTCAACAAAGGACACTATGAACGTCAAACTCCATATAACAGATGGTGATTTTCGCTGCATAATTGATGACGCCTGAGGGAAAACGTCTCTATTATGATTTAAAAATATTGTATTGTTTGCTTTGTAGGTATATGAACATGAGAAGCTTAAGAGTTTGACTTGTTTAAAATTGTATTTTTGGGATTCCGTATCTCAAAACGTAAAAAACGGAAACCTTATAGGATCACTTCTTATTTGTCCATTTGCCCAATCCTATCTTATTTGTCCAATCTCTAGAGAGATTCCGTGGATATTTCAAAACACCTTCGTTTCTCAGTTTCTGCCGAATTCAGGAGGCACTGTGTATTGAATAGGGGATTTCCACGCTATTATCAGGATGAATGAAAATATTAAGTAATTTATTTCGTCAAATGAGAAACAAATCCACAACGCTTAGCGTTTACAGTCGGACGCTTATGCCCATGAGCCACGACTGGCCTCACAAAAGACTATAAATGTCTATTTATTTAGTATTATAGATAAAAACCATAACGGAACGTGCCATAACATCGACTTACATATCTTCTATTATAATCTAAACAGAAACAAAGGCTATGACAATTTTGATAATGTTTATTTGGTTCTTAACTAATGTAAATAGGGGTCCAAAGGGGCAGAGATAAGTGAAGTCAGGGGATGGTGTTTTACAAATGGTAATGCAAAAAGGTCATAGTCTCCACCATTGAGAGAGGATAATATTATTCAAATGACATTACATGTTTGTAACTTGATTTCGGCCTTGTGGTGGATACTATACAAAGGTGTCGATTTGAATTCTGTTTCATAGTTCAAATAGATTATTCCATATAGGCATTTGATTTATTGCTTCTTAATTATTTCGTTTTGATTCATAATTTAATGCAGAAAAAACGTAATATCATACACACTAGTACACATAGTAAGTAAACAAAAAAAAAGATACAATTTTTATTTTTTTTAAGTTTGACTTTATCCCATACGAAGCAGGGTACCTAGTGCTAAGATACTCTGTTGCCATTAAGACACTTATATCCTTCACTATCTTTAGTATTATTTTACCAGCGCGTGCAAATTCTCTTTTTCCTCAAGTGGGAATTGAATCCACAATCTGTCGCGTTTACGCTTGTATTCTGCGCCACGGCTGGCCGCTATATAATATACTAGCGACCCGCTCGCGGCTTCGCCCGCTTAACCACTGAATTATTTATTTAAAACACTAAAATTATATTCATGTTTTAATATACCTATAATGTATATTTGCAACGCACATAAGATTTCTAATGTGAAAATTATTAAAACCTTAGGTCGCATTTTCGTACCACCCATAAGAGAGATGCAGCAGTCAATATATTAATTTCTTTAAACTTTTGCCTTAAGGAGTCTTTAGGACCTAAGTTATAGTTATAGCTATATAGTTATAGTTATATCGATACTTTCAATAAAATCCTAACTCATCGGTGTCTGTACGTGGAAGATATATTAGAAAAATTGTTATTACGGATATTTAACAATATAATAGAATTTGGTCAGTTTGTCTGCCTATCTGTGCGTTCACGATAATCTCAGAAAGGGCTTAACCGATTTAAGTGCAGTTTTGTAATTTGCCTAACTTCCTTTAAATATTTAGTATTAGTTTTATTTTAATTGGTTCACACTAAATCAAAACCGGATTCACGCTGTATCCAGCCTATAGCAGGGTAGGTAGAAGGAATTAAGTGTTAAGATACTGCGTATGATATATGACTGACGTGCGACATGAAAATATGATTAAATTACAATTCAATCCTCCAAGTGGGAATCGAACCCATAACGTCACGTTACAGGCACATTTTTGTGCCCCTACGCCACGACGGCCTTCAATATTTATACAGAATGGAAGCGTCAGCGCTTCTTTTACGGGGAGTATATAGGATAAAATATTTTAAACCCATACCTAAAAAATAATCAAGATACCTCAATAGTTTAGACGTAGGATTTTTACGCATAGATACCAATAACGTTAACACATACTACTACAAAATATTACTAAAGGCTAAGCAACTTTGAACTTTGCCACCAATACCTAAGACTCGTATGCGGCAGTTTCCCTTTGATAGGCGATTTGCGTCTTTAATGACAAACAGCGTTTTATTTTAATATCAACGAAAATATATAATTTATTTGTATAAAAAAATAACTTATTCATTTTTGGGATTTATTAAATTGTATTAGGCTTTTATAGAGTAGTTAAAACTATGGTTTCATTTAAAGTGGTGCTGACAAAAATACTATATAATTGAGCATATTTAATATCTATAGCGATTTTTTAGTGAATACAACCAATAGTTATTACAACACTTGCAAAGACAGCATATTTCAGGCATTTTTTTAATTCTTATAATAATATAATAATTATACCTTTTGAGAAACTACCAACATTGTTATCGTTAATAAATTATTTTTTTCAAAATAAAATTTTTTTGAATATTTTGAATATGTTCGCGCCATTATGACGAAAAAATTAGACAAAATAGTCTAACTTTTTCATTCAATTCAAAATGTTTAGAATTAAAAGTTACAAACTGTTGATCGAAAATAATTATACTGTAGGAGGATCTTTATATATCCTGTTTAAACTTGTTTTTTTGTGATAGTAAGTAAAGTAAATAGTAGAAATATAAATCATTGGAAAGAAAAGGAGAAACGCAATTATATTGTATTTTTTCTTTTTTTCATACTTGAATTGTATTAACAAATTTACATATAATTCATTTGTTTTGAATATAACATTAAGGTTGATTCATAAAATATATTTGGTACTTCCTTAACATGATTATTTCATGTATTTTTTTTATATACAAAGTTTTGATTAAGTTCTCTTGAGAAATATATGTACTGTAAATGAATGTAACGTACCTACATGCCAATGATTAAAATGTATTGATATCCCCACGTGATCCATCTAAACCCAATATAAACTTTTATAAACTATAGCAACCATCTCGCGGCTTCACCCGCTTAAATTTGTAAATTATTTGCTTGTATACCGTTATACCGAAGTACAGGGAATTACGTTCCTGTTTTAATTAATAATGTATGCTTGCAGCGCACTTATGATTTCTAATGTGAAAATTATTAAAACCATGGTGGCATTTTAGATTTTCATTAGAAAAATTATTATTGGGAGCAATTAACAAAGTAATAGAACCAGAAACAATAATATTTGTCAATTTTGTTTGTTTGTTGGTTTTTCTGTTAGTCGACGCTTATCTCAGAAACGATTTAAGCGATTTAAAGAGCTAAGACGTGAGCGCGGTGCGGGAGCGGTAAAATCGGTTTAATTGTTTTTATTGTAACATTCGTCGTGTATGAATGGTGTAATGATTAAAAAACTTTTAAAAAACTTTGGGCATTGTTAATTTTTTAAGAAAATAAATTTGTTCAAAATACACTTATTTATCTATTTATCTATATATATAAAAAGACATGTACCTGACTGACTGAGGTAAGACACACGCAGAGCCGTAACCGCCGATGGGAGAAACGTGAAGTTTGAACAGATGTTTATTTTAATAACTTGGACATCCACTAAGAAGGGATTATGAAAATTTTTTACCCTAAACGGATGAAATAGGGGTTGAAAGTTTGTATGGATGTTTTTTAAAACAGCACCGTTTTTCATAAAATTTGAAAGTCAGCACTCTTTAAAATATTTCATTGAACACGTGTTTCATGGTTTTTAGAATTCATCCTCTTAGGGATGAATTCTAAAAACAATGGACGGGGTTGAAAGTTTATATGAAAAATCTTTAAATCGCTACCGATTTTTATAAAACATTGAATTCAGACTATCAAAAATATTTTATTGAACACGCTTTTCGTGGTTCTTTTAAAATTCACCCCTAAGGGTGCTAATAAGCAGGCGAAGTTGCGCGCGCCCGCTAGTTTTAAGATAAAAATTAAAATAATATAAAATATCTTATATATTATATTGTTATACTGAAATAACATATAATATATTTATCAAAATGAGAATGTATTGTTTTGTTTAATAGCTCCTGATAGTTATTACAACACATGCAAGGAAAGATCATTGTAGAAAGTTGTTTAATTATATTAGAATTATAAAAACTACTAACATTTTTATGGTGAATAAAATATTGTCTGTGTTTTTCACCTGAAAAACACTAAGGGGAGAAAAAATATGTATAAAAATATAGATACCACATTAGTATCGATACTGTTGTACTGGTAATAATAAATGAAAAAAATGATATACTACGTACGGGATACCTTTGTATACAAAGTTTAAAGCTATTCATTATGACAGAATATAAAATATATATATTTTAGATGTCTCTCTGTCGACTACGATGGTGGCTCTGTTTGCACATTTTCCTTTGAAAATTAGTTATTGTAACATAACTCTAAAAGTTACACATGGCATCGTCAACTTTTTGTAGATATTGAAGTCTTCTATGAAATTATAGTACATCACTTTGCTCAATAGTCAATAATTTCCACAGCGTACGCGATATAAGGTTTTTTTTCATCAGCTGCACGCTTTATCCCGCGCATTGCAGGGTAGGCAGAGGGAACGTAGTGAAAGACACTCCGTTCCCCACTTTCAGCCGAATTCCGGAGGCATTGCGTGTTAAGTGGCAGAACTCAACGCCGCGCTTTGCCCTCGACACCAGAGCGACGAAATTGAAATATAAATTTAAGTAAATATTTCATCTCCTCGAGTGGGGATCGAGCCCACAGCCAGTCGGTTTACAGTCACACTTTGTGCCGCTGCGCCACGACCGGCCTCAACTGCGTTTTTTTTTTGGTATTGTTTTACACCTTAATCGTCTAATTGTAAAAGAATTTTCCAAATCGGTCCCGTAGGTTTGGGCCCTATTCAATTCAAATAGAGAAACAAAAAATCTAATCGATTGTCTTAATAATTTTAGTGATATCGATGCACCTCCCTCCCACCCCCGCAGAGTTACTCGCCACGGTGCGCGAGGCCACACGGCACACACTCCGCACTTTTTATTATTACATGATTTTCTTTAGATTGATATTTTTAAATTCGTTATATCTTTTGAATGGGATATCCGATTTTATTAATTTAAAAAGTATTTTACAGGTATTGAAATTATCTTTAATAAAATATCATTTAATAGGATAAGGATTAATAAAGAGGGATCAATAATATGGTTTGATTATTGTCGGCACTTTTGTTAACTTATAAAATATAAAAAAATGGTTATATTGTCATAACTACAGTAGTTGGACATATGCTATCGCGGACTTTTATATAGATATTGATGCGCTCTATAATACTGTAGAACATTGTTTTGTTCTATCATCAATAGTTTTCGCAGCGCATGCGATGATAGAATTGTTAAGATCAATTTTTTCTCACCTTGGGTTACATTATTGCATTTTTATTAGGGATCTCTATTTTTTTTGGAAATGTAATATAGCCTATGCTGGTCAGTGAAGATGCAGCTTTCTAATAGTGAAAAAAATATTGAAATCGGTCCAGTAGTTTTTGTGTGAAAACTCTACAAACATACACACATACATACATACATAAAATTAAAAAATTAAATTAAATTAGCTTCACGCTATATCCCGCACACAGCAGGGTAGGCAGAGGGAACCTAGTGTTAAGACACTCCGTTCCCCACTTTCTGCCGAATTTTGGAGGCATTGCGTGTTGAGTGGCAGAACTCAACGCCGCGCTTTGCCTTGACACCAGAGCGAAGAAATGGAAATATAAATTTAAGTAAATATTTCATCTCCTCGAGTGGGGATCGAACCCACAACCAGTCGGTTTTACAGTCACACGTCGTGCCACTGCGCCACGGCCGGCCTCGACATATTTTTGTATGTATGTACATACATACATACATAAAAAAATACAAATCTTACCTCTTTATAATATTAGTATAGACTAGTATAGATTAGTATAGATAATAGACAACAAAAACTTATAAAAAACAGAAAAGATATTATATATACATATAGTTATGTGATCTCTTTGCAGTTTTTTAACGGGCAGACTTTGGTTTTATAGTAACAAGATATATTTATTTAACTGTTTAATCAAATCTAGGAAACTGAATGGGAACTGCTTGTAGTAATCGGATCATAGTGAAACTTGGTAGTTACTTAAGTTGGGTGATAATCAAATTATATGGTATCATCGATCTGGTCTGAATATGGGGCCAGGACCTGATAAACTTTTCAGAGGTTACAAGAAAAGCATTAGAGTTTAGATTCACAAAATGTGTTGCTCCGATCACATTATACAACACATGCAGGATATAAAGTGTAAATACTGATTAAAGAGAACAGAGAACTGCACACAGCAGCATAGGCGGAGGGAACCTAGTGTTAAGACACTCCGTTCCCCACTTTCTGCCGGATTCTGGAGGCATTGCGTATTGGGTGGCAGAACTCAACGCCGCGCTTTGATTCGACACCAGAGCGAAGAAATGGAAATATACATTTAAGTAAATATTTCATCTCCTCGAGTGGGCATCGAACCCACAACCAGTCGATTTTACAGTCATACTTTGTGCCCCTGCGCCACGACTAGCCTATATAAGTATGATATAATAAAATTTACACTGCTTGAATAAACAGTACTGTTCCGCTACGAGCTTCTCGTATGGTAAAGTATTAAACGTTTTGTACTCAAATTGAGCGTGAATTGCGTAATAATCTAAATACGTGGAGGATTAATGGATTGGATAAGTCATTTTTAGGCTTCCGTACGTTTTAAAGAAAAAAGGAACACTTATAACATCACTTTATCGTCCGTCTGTCGGTCTGTCAAGACTCTTTATCTCAGGAATGCTTGAAAATATGGAGTTGAAATTCTAACCATATACTCAGATTTGCGGCCCCATGATTTCCAGAAATAAATGTTATATATTTACTTAAAAAAAGATATGGCCGAGTAAATCAAGAAAAATGCGGATTTCGACACTATAAAGGGAATCAAAATTAATAGGGTACTTCTGGTAATTATGAAATTTGGCAGCTAGCATCTACAGGTAGTACTTGATCAGAAAAAAAATCTGACAACAAAGTGGGCAAAATTTGATATCAAAGCCGTTATTACAAGTGAGGTACCAGATGAAAGGAGCTCTGGCTAAGCTAAGCCTGAATTTCAGAAAAAGCTCGAGAGCTCCAATTTTTATACGGAACTCTTGGTGGGCGAGCTCGACTCGCGCTTATTCGTTTTTTTAATATATTTTAATGCAACTAGCTAGAGACACACCATTCTTCACTTTTTACATAATATTTTGATACATTTCACGTTGAGTGGCGGTACTCAACACTACAGATTGTCTATTAGAACGGGTAAATTAATATAATTTAAATAAAATCATTATCCCCAATCATTACCAGAGCAAAAAATAAATATAATATATAATTTCCTCAAGTGGGAATTGAACCCACAATTGACGTGTCGTATATTCGTGCCCCTACGCCACGACTAGACAATACAATTTCTTGTTCAAAACAACGTTCCCTGCCTACACTGCTATGTTAGGGATATAGCGTGATATAATATAACCGTTTCTTTTTATTATAATTTTTTTACAACCGACCTGGTCGGTGTCCAGGAGGCGCGGGTTCGAGTCCCGTTACGTTCATATTTTTATACGTTTTCTAAATAAGTAATTTTCTTTACTGAGTGGAATAACACTTTAAAAATCTAAAAATGTTTTTTTTGATTATTCAAATAAATACAAAAATTTACATTATACAATATTACTAACATAATATACATACGTAAAGAAGTTTGTAAATTTAATCTAAATGTTAGTCAAATAGAATGTAACTAGAGTCAACGCTGATCGAAAAAGCTGATAGTAAACGTACCTTTTCAATTTTGCTACTTTGTTAAATTCCATTTTGTGTTTAATATTATACTGATTCTTATCGACGTTCAAGTGATTTTACAAATATTGAATAGGTAATCGGTTCTAGAGAAACTGAACTATTATTTTGAGTGATACTATTATTAAAGATTACAATTTTACATAGACACTATTAAAAATACTATAGTTTGTGTGGTACTTTGTAGAAAACATATAAAAAATATACGCTTGTCCGGTTTTTTTATAGGTACTAAGATCAATATTTGTTTATTCTTTTTCCAGAGGTATTTTCCGTTTACCATATTTATTTATTAGAGGCCATTCGTGGCGCAGGGGCACAAAGTGTGACAAAAAAACAGTGTAAATCGACTGGTTGTGGGTTCGATCCCCACTCGAGGAGACAAAATATTTACCAAAATTTTATATTTCCATTTCTTCGCCCTGGTGTCGAAGCAAAGCGCGGCGTTGAGTTCTGCCACTCAACACGCAATGCCTCCAGAATCCGGCAGAAAGCGGGGAACGGAGTGTCTTAATACTAGGTTCCCTCTACCTACCCTGCTGTGTGCGGGATATAAAAAATATTTTTGAGTTTGGAATAACACATTTTTTTCTGTCCTTTGCATCTATTTGGTTAGATGAGCAGCTACTTTGAGTTAGACTTTTAAAAGCAATGTCTAAAATGGGCAAAGAAGTATCTAAAGTTATAAGGAGAATGCGTGAAAGTGGAAACTTGATTCTTACGACCTACATATGTGCGATAAAAAAGAAAATAATATAGTGATTTTTTTATTTTATTTGTTTAAATAATAATAAGAAATTCATGTACGATTTTAAAAATTTATAATATTAGCAAATAATTTTAAGCTTTTTTTGTAAAATATGGAGACATTTATATTCCCGTTTAGTACTATTAGTCTCGAATTAACATATTGTAGATTAGTAGAGTTTAAATGTAAATTCGGAAAAGAATACCTTTTATATTGTCTGGTAAACGGTAATATGGTAAACAACAAATAACTCTGGAAAAAGAATAAATAAATATTGATCTTAGTACCTATAAAAAAACCGGTCAAGCGCGAGTCAAGATCGCTCACCGAGGGTTCCGTACACAAAATGTAGGTCTCGGACTTTTCTGAAATTCCGGTTTAGCTTAGCCAGCGACCTTTCATCTGATACCTCACTTGAACTAGTGGTTTTAATACCAAATTTTGCCCCCTTTTAAGAACCAGAATTCATTCCATTTATAGTGTAGAAGTACACGATTGTTGCGATATAAACGGCCATATCTTTGTTCTAAGTAAGTATATAGTAATTTGAGGTCTGAATTTCGACTCTCCAAGCGTCCCTGAGATATAGGGTCTTGACAGAGAGACACACAACTGAGTGATCTTATAAAGTTTCCTTTTTTCTTTAAAAAGTACGGAACCCTAAAAATGTAAAAGACAAAACATACATTCCTTTTTATATATTAAAAATATCATTAGCACCGTACAAAGTATAAATGATAATCGTTTAAAAAGACAAGTAGACGCCATTTGTTCCAAGGTGCAATTTCGGAATTTAATTACATTCACTCGTATATTAGTCAGTCGCAAACTTCAGGATAAGACGCCGTTAGCTGCTATTTTATTTGAATGTGTTTTTAACTATTCTAGGCTGTAACTGCCAGACGTGGCGCAGGGGCACAAAGTGGACTGGAAATGAGACAGTTCGTGAGTTCGATTCCCACCCGGGGAAATGAAATTGAATGAATGTTTCTATTGTATTCGCTCTGATGTGGAGGGAAAATGTGAAGTTCAGTTGCTGAAGTTGAGGTGTGAAGTTGAGTTGGAGCTATCTACCCTGTTGTGTGCAGGACACAGCGAGACAATTAAAAAAAATATATTTTGCACATATTACGTACATATTCGTACGCCTTATTGTACGCTTCCAAGAAATAGAAAGGTCATCGCGTCGTGTCCTGGCAATTTGCTACGCTGTTTTTCCTGCCGATTTTTCCCTGCCATTTTAGTCTTTCTTAATTCATAAGTCACTTTGGCCGCCTTCCGTTTACACCTTGAGACTCTAATAGTTTCATTCTGTATGCCCCATCAGGTAGACGGAGGGAAACTGGGAACCTAACCTAAGTCACTACGTTCCCAATAAAACACTTCCATTCGACGGTTTCTGCCGAATTCTCGAATCACTCGGTATTGAGTGGCGGAAGGCAAATCGCACTTTGCCGTTTCACACTCCTGAGTGGGAATAGAATCCACAACCGTCGCGTTTACAATCACAATCTTGCGCCCCAGCGCCACTACGGCCTCAAATATTAATAGTTACATAAAACTCAACAATAGAATGAAAAGATGATGTTTGATCACAGAAAACGATCACCAAGTTTATATAGCTGTCGACTTAAGGGCGAAAAAGTAAACACTCGCTTACATTGACAATGAAAAATACGTTTAAATTTTCTATGTTAAACCGCTATTTTTCTTTACATTATTATATAGGCCAGTCGTGGTCCAGGGGAACAAGTGTGTGACTATAAACGCAACAGGTTGTGGGTTCAATTTCCACTCGAAGAAAATAATTTTATATATAATTTAATTTCTATTGTCATAGATCGAAAAAGCGTGTTGAACTGTGGTACTCAATACACAGAATTCTGAATTGGATACGTGACGAAAAATATTAAAATAGTCTCCAAAATTACTATATCAAAACTGAACTAACAGCAGAACAACTGACACAGAAGAACAGATAAATATATAGGTACTAATAATATTACGTTTATAACATAACATACATAAATTATAATTATAAATATATGCTTCGCCGTGTGATCCTGGCCTAGAATAGGATCCTGGTACTGGTGGTGTCGTAAGAGGCGACTAAAGTACGTGTGGTAGAGTCACGTCCCCAGCAATGGCAACAGGTAATGCCGGGCCCCGGCGCCCAACCCATCTTAAAGGCCGGCAACGCTCCTCTGGGGCTGCACGGGGCCATGGGCGGCGGAATTCACTTACCATCAGGTGACCCGAACGCTCGTTTGTCGTGTCTTTTCCATAAAGAAAAAAGGAAAGCGCGGCGATGACTTCCGACCACCCAACACTTGACACACTAGGTTCCTAAGATCTGTCTTCCGTGGAATATGCGGGATACAGCCAAAAGCTAAAAAAATATATATCTCAAATCCCTAATGGCCCAGCGGTACAGCGCCTGACTTTAAACGTGACGGTTATGGGTTTGATTACCACTCCGGGGGATAAATTTTTTACTTAATTTTTTTTACGCTGGTAACAAGATAAACGCGTCGTTGAGTTTTGATTTCCCGCTCGACATTTAGTGTCTCGAAAATGGGTCGAAAAATAAGGAAGAGTTTTAACACTAGGTTCCCTCTGCCTATCCTGAAATATATTAAATACAGCGTGTAAATAAAAAAAAATATTTTTATCTTATTTAACAAACACTTTAATAAAATATATGACAATATAACATCTCCTGTATTTACATCGGAGTGCTATTTGATTTGACAAATTGCATCCTTTGTTGGCACCAAACTGTCGATAACCCCTCACTATTTGTCAACCTTTCCAACTAAACGATTTCATTCTCACGAACTCGATAGAACGCAAATTTATTAAGTTTTCGCATATTTTTTTTACCTGTAAAGTATATATAAAGTGGAAAACGGAGTGTTCTAACACTAGGATACCCTACTCTGTGCGACATACAGCTTATAGCTAAAAAATATCAATAAAAGAAGTCATATTTACATACCTTTCGTTTCGCTATTCAAATAAAAAAATATTTTTTATTCAAAATTGACTATTGCAAGCTCTTTTATATCGTTCAAAGAACATGTTACTAACATCAGCTGAGAAGGCAGTACCGAGAGCTGGCAAATATATCAACAGTTGCTCTTTGCTATGATAATGTTAAAATTTATTTTTCCCTATAGATCAGCGTCACACTGTATCCCGCACACAACAGGGTTGGCAGAGGGAACCTAGTGTTAAGACACTCCGTTCCCCACTTTCTGCCGAATTTTAGAGGCATTGCGTGTTGAGTGGCAGAACTCAACGCCGCGCTTAGCCTCGACACCAGAGCGAAGAAATGGAAATATAAATTTAAGTAAAAATTTCATCTTCTCGAGTGGGGATCGAACCCACAACCAGTCGGTTTAACAGTCGCACTTCGTGCCGCTGCGCCACGACTGGCCTCAACTTCACTATAGAGTTCTAATTAATAGTAATTTACAAAAAAATATATTAACTTTTAAAAAACAAGTAAATACACATGCTTTACTTGTTAATAGCTATTTGGTTATATAATTTTAGAAAAAATTGTAAATATTTAAAAGATTAAAGATCTTATCTATTACAACAAAACAAAAAAAAAATTAAAAAAAATCTCAAAACATTCTAAATCCGTGTTATCACTCCGCTCTCCCTAAGTGTTTTATCTCTATTAATTATCTTTTTGCCTTAATAAAGTATAAAAAACGCGGTGAAAAAGATTTGACCGCGTCCAAACAAGATCGTGCCTTAGATCAGCTCCGCTTCAAGGTTTACGACTCCCGTAAACATTGTACGGAGATAGAAGAAATCCCTTTACTTACAAGTTTTGTAGGAAAACATTTATTTTAAGCACGTGAAAGAAAAACGAAAATAAATTTTATATAGAAAATATAATATACAATACTTACAATTTTTTTGCCCTGAAACTTTCCAATAAGTCAAAAGACACTTGTATTGAGGATATCAGTAGCTCCCAAATCGAACACCAACTAGTTATTACACATAATATTACTAATAAGTTCTTTGATTTTCACGATTATTAAACATTTGAAATGAAACTTTTTTTAACCGGATTAATCGCGTATATTTAGTATTATAGATTTTTGGAAACCCGACATTTGGAATATTTTGCAGTAGTCCGTGATCACGGGGTCTACCCGTGACCACGGACTATTGCACAGTGTTCGAAAGCATTAGTAATTGTAAACTGTAATTATAAACACGATGGTCGTGGGTTCGGCTCCCACTCGGGCGAATTAAATATTTAATATCTTCATTTACTCGTTCGCTGGTGATCAGGCAAAGTGCGGCGTTAAGTTCAAAGTGACTACCCTGCACTGTGTGGAATACATAATAAAACTAAAAAATATTAAAAAAATATAACATTTATATAAGAAGTTCATTAAAAAATAGTAATAAAACCGGGTACAAGCAAACACATGCTAGATCTCAAGATATCCAATTCTAATCTACATTTGATAGTATACATTCTTACTTATTTACATGATTTAAAGCGCACACTTACCCCATATATATTTTTATCAAGTTAAGAACATGCGTAACAAGGCCAATCATAGTTATAGGGAGATAACCTTTTCTTTGCATTAGTAATAATTTTCCTGTTTTTGTTTTTCATAACAACAAAGTAACGAATTGTATTTGGCTGATTTTAATTAAATCTTAATATGAATTACTTATTTTTATACCTAAATGCGAGGCCAGTTGTGGTGCAGGGTCACGAAGTGTAGCTACAGACACGACAGGTTGTGGGTTCTATTCCCATCCGACGAAATGAAATATTTAATGTTTCCATTTTCGTCGCTCTGGTGTCTGATTGATGATTCTGTCACGTGTTATGTCTTTATTCTGTTCTGTTCTATTAGAAATCGAACATTTAGAATGAGTCTTAGACAATTTTTGATTTTTTCTATGTGACAATGTTTCCAAAGCCGCAGGTCAAAACTAGCTTGAGCTATCAATAGATACAAATAAAATTAAAGTGTCTGTTTGTGATTTTTGAATAACTGTAATTTTCAAGTGCATTAAGTTATTTGAACGATAATAAAATACAAATAAACTATTTTAATGAATTCATATGATAATTTATTTTTTGTATGTCAATCTGTCATTCCATTTTTTTAGGCTAATTTCCGTACATGGACCTAGGAAGGGGGGGAGCCGGGTGGTCCGAATCCAATCTTAAATATTCTGTTACCCACCCTAGAAATTTTACTTAAAACAAATTTTGTCAAATAAATAACTTATTAAAAACAACACGAACATATCTGTTCAAAGATAAGATCCAGCCCAAAGAAAATATCACTAGATACGCTATGGTCTTCAGAACTAAAATTTATTAGACTTTCAAATGGAAGACAATTGGAGGAATTGATAGACAATTTTTCATCCCGAATCCTCACGGGATCGAGATTTACGCAAGAAAATCCGCGAATTGGGGATGATGTTGCGACTGGGTAGCAAGCATCTATATATATACAAAACATCTATACTAATATTATAAAGAGGTAAGATTTGTATTTTTGTATGTATGTATGTATGTGTGTATGTTTGTAGAGTTTTCACACAAAAACTACTGGACCGATTTCAATATTTTTTTCACTATTAGAAAGCTGCATCTTCACTGACCAGCATAGGCTATATTACATTTTCAAAAAAAATAGGGATCCCTAATAAAAATGCAATAATGTAACCCAAGGTGAGAAGAAATTGATCATAACAATTCTATCATCGCATGCGCTGCGAATACTATTGATGATAGAATAAAACAATGTTCTACAGTATTATAGAGCGCATCAATATCTATATAAAAGTCCGCGATAGCATATGTCCAACTACTGTAGTTATGACAATATAACCATTTTTTTATATTTTATAAGTTAACAAAAGTGCCGACAATAATCAAATCATATTATTCATACCTCTGCATTAATCCTTATCCTATTAAATTATATTTTATTAAAGATAATTTCAATACCTGTAAAATACTTTTTAAATTAATAAAATCGAATATCCCATTCAAAAGATATAACGAATTTAAAAATATCAATCTAAAGAAAATCATGTAATAATAAACAATGCGGAGTGTGTCGTGTGGCCTCGCGCACCGTGGCGAGTAACTCTGCGGGGGTGAGGGAGAGGTGCATCGATACCACTAAAATTATTAAGACCCTCGATTAGGTGTTTCCTTATTTGATTTGAATATGCCCCGAAACTACGAGACCAATTTCTAAAATTCTTTTACAATTAGACGATTAAGGTGTAAAACGATACCAAAAAAAAACCTTATATCGCGTACGCTGTGGAAATTATTGACAATAGAGCAAAGTGATGTACTACAATTTCATAGAAGACATCAATATCTACAAAAAGTATACGATACCAAGTGTAACTGTTAGAGTTATGTTACAATAACTTATTATCAAAGGAAAAAGTGCAAACTAGAACAGAGCTGCCATCTTAGTACAGAGTTACCTCTAAAAAATATATTTTCGTAAAAGTTAAAGAGTAAAAAGTGTGAAGAGGAATGTGTGATTCCTCTATAGAATATATTATTCTACATTATATAATAAAAAAAAAACAAGTTTAAACAGGACATATAAAGTCATCCTCCTACAGTACAATTATTTTCAATGAACATTTTTTAATTTTGAACATTTTGAATTGAACGAAAAATTTAGACTATTTTTTTCGTCAAAATGGCGCGAAAATATTCAAAATGTTCAAAAAATTTTATTTTGAAAAAAATAATTTATTAATGATAAGAATATTGGTAGTTTCTCAAAAGGTATAAGAATTAAAAAAATGCCTGAAATATGCTTTCTTTGCAAGTGTTGTAATAACTATTGGTTGTATTCACTAAAAAATCACTATAGATATTAAATATGCTCAATTATATAGTATTTTTGTCAGCACCACTTTAAATAAAACCATAGTTTTAACTACTCTATAGAAGCCTAATACAATTTAAAAAATCCCAAAAATGAAAAACTTATTTTTTTATACAAAATAAATTATATATTATCATTGATATTAAAATAAAACGCTGTATGTCATTAAAGACACAAGCAAACATAAGTATAAATATTAAAGGCCGTCGTGGCGTAGGGGCACAAAATTGTGCCTGTAACGTGACGTTATGGGTTTGATTCCCACTTGGAGCGTTGAATTGTAATTTAATCATATTTTTATTTCGCACGTCAGTCATATATCATACGCAGTATCTTAACACTTAAGTTCCCTCTACCTACTCTTCTATAGGCTGGATACAGCGTGAGTCTGGTTTTAATTTTGTGTGAACCGATTAAAATAAAACTAATACTAAATACGAATAAATGTACGAGTACAAAGTTTTTTCTTACAGCAATTTAATAGGATATGGTGACAAATGTTAAAATGATACATTCATATGTTAAAAAAAAAAATATATATATATATATATATATATATATATATATATATATATATATATATATATATATATATATATATATATCACGTGTGAATTTTTGTACTAGAGTAACAATTTGTATAAATCACATTGTATATTTGTAAAATCTTTTGA
This sequence comes from Heliconius sara, assembly GCA_917862395.2. Taxonomy (NCBI): domain Eukaryota; kingdom Metazoa; phylum Arthropoda; class Insecta; order Lepidoptera; family Nymphalidae; genus Heliconius; species Heliconius sara. The sequence goes on from OU860787.2 coordinate 10,303,454, forward strand.
TTAGAATATCTGATTCAAAAGTTAAACTGCAGATAACAAATAATGCAAAAGTTAAATAGTCTTAAATAGGAAATATGGTATCCTGAGGTTTTTTGTAGTTATGAATTTAATTTGTAGAATTTTTTTTCTTATTTTGAATAGTTGAAAGATATTTTATGCTATATTTATTTTTTACTCCTTGTGTTTGTTACATTATTGGAGTTTTTGTAGAGAACTCTTTTTTTTTCTAAGTGTAAATACAACCTATGTTACTCAGTGATAGTGCATCGTTTTAATAGTGAAAGAATTAATGAAAATGGTTCAGTAGTTTTTTAGTTTATTTACTACACACATACACTCATATAAATCTTTTCCTTTTATAAAATGAATGAATTCAGTGTAATTTATTTTGTATGCACCACGTGTTGAATTATAGTATATTTTATGTTTCTTTATTAAAAGAAACCTTTTTAAACAAGTGACTTGTTACTATATTTTATTTGAAAAAAAACTACCTTGTAATAAATCAGCTTCACGCTGTATCCCGCACACAGCAGGATAGGCAGAGAGAACCTGAACACTTCCGACACTCCGTTCCCCACTTTCTGCCGAATTCTGGAGGCAAATATAAATTTAAATAACCATAAAATCCCCTCGAGTGGAGATCGGACCCAACCAGTCGGTTTTACAGTCACACCTTGTGCTCCTGCGCTACGATTGGCCTCAAATGATTTATTAATTTTTTTAACCTTAAAATAATCAAAAAACACAGTACTAAAATAATTTTATGCCCTATTTGCATTCGATTCGAGAAAATTAAATATTTAATCTTTTCATTTCTTCCCTCTGTTAACAATGCAAAGCGCGTTGTTGTTCTGCAAATCAACAATGCCTCCAGAGTTCTACGCTAATTTTTTCTTCCAAAAAGTGAATAATGGAAGTATTTTAATGTAAAGGATCTTAAGTTATACTTTTTATTTCCAAAACAATGAAACATTCTTATGAAAGTTACAATAATATAACCTAAGCTACTAAAATTTTCATATTAATAGTCTTTATAAGTACAGAACACACATATATAAAAATACAAATGCCTTCGTAATTTGCGGGCTATGCCGCAAGCGGGACGCTAGTATAATATAAATTTATACGCTTCAAGAACCATGAAAAAGGCTATTATTTAACTAAATAGTCACGTTTCATGTTAACCCGTAAAACTTTACAAATTTATTGTCAACCACGTTTCCTATTATCAGAATATGCATAACTGTAACAAAAAAGTAATAAACATATTACATTAATATTCAAACGGGTTTTGTCTGCTTTTTCCTTAAGTTGCCGCTTTTATTCAGTAAATCCCCTATACCGACAAGTTTTGTATAAAAGAGTGATATAATATTTTCTAAAGCATAATATTTTGATATTCTCAGTCAAAACGGTCATTTAATTTTTTTTCTGTAAAATGAAGTGTCAAATTATTCTTAGTGTTTTCGCGGTAGTATTGGTAGCTGCTAGTGCCCAATTTATTCCCACAAGTAAGTATTTTTAAACATTTTTAAAGTGTTAATCCACCCTTAGGAAATTCTACATAAGAAAGTAAGTATTTGTTGCATATATTTTATTTGCTGTTGTTTTTGTTATTTAGGTATGTTTTAGTATTAATTGGCCTAAATTTTCTTTTATTGTCTTTACAAGGAACTTTGTTATAAAACACTTGTTCTCTCCGTTCTAAGGAGCGGAACTCAACGCTGCGATTTGTCTTATTACGGACGTCTTAATAGTGAAGTGCTGTGTGCTGTTTTATTTTATAGCCTTTATCATAACATTAGCAAAAACAAATATATAACAATAATACATAATTAAATTCAATTAATGCATAATTATTAGAGGCCGCCGTGGCCTAGGGGCACATGGGTACGACTATAACGCGACGGTTGTGGTTTCGGTGCCCACTCGAGGAAAAAAAATATTTATTTAAATTTTTATTCCTATTTCTCCTCTCTGGTGTCAGCACGCCATGCCTCCAGAATCCGGCGGAAAGTTTGGAATGGAGCGTCTTAACACTAGGTTCCCTTTGAATAATCTGCTGTGTGCGGGATACAGCGTGAAGCTGATAATACATAATTAGCTTGGCATGCAATTTTGTTATTAAATTTAAAATTAACAATTCTATTATAACACTTTTTTTTATGTTTAGAACGATGTCCTCCCGGAGAGCACTCAGTGCTGTACTGCCCACGGATGGCTGAACCGTCCTGCATCAATCCTACCGTACACGAGCCTGAGGTCGGTGGCGCATGCGACATACCAGACTGTTTCTGCGATACGCCGAATGTACGGGATACAAATACTAATAGATGTATACCGTTGTCTGAGTGCTAGGGTAGGGTCTTTTTTTATCTTTCAAAAGCAGATTTTGAGTTTTTTTTTTATTTTTGAAAGAGTTATTGTTTATTTAAAAGAAAATGTTTTATTAGAAAATGTAGAAAACCTTCCAAGCTCACCAAGGGCATTGGTACATTATTTTTTGCATTCTATTTTAATTTTTATACGTGTTTTATAAATGTAATGATCAGTGATTAAAATCTTTCCGTTCGCCCTTTTTTTAGTAATAAACTGTATGAGATAACTTTGTATTTTTATTTATTTCTTTTTAAGCAACTAAGAATTAATGATATTCAATGTGCTCCGGCACTCAATACGCAATTAGACGGAGGGTGGGGAACGGAAGTATCTTAATGGGAACCAGTACCTGTGTTCCCTCTGCCTTCTCTGCTATGTGAGGAATACAACGTGAAGCTTATTAATAGTTGAAATAATGACATTTAATAAAAAAACATAAACTAGTTTATATACTGAGTTTATTATAAACGTATGTGTATTTTAAATAAGCCACCATCCCTAGACACAGCGAAATTAAACTGAAAAAACTGTCTAACAAATAAAATTGCTAGTAACTTTTCATTAATAAATACAATTTCAATTTTATTATTTTGCGTAAAATAATTAAATTGAAATTGATTTATATTGACTTAAATAATCAGCTTCACGCTGCATCCCGAGTACAGCAGGATAGGCAAAGGGAATTCTGGAGGCATTAGATAAACTATATTACTTTAGTCATTTGCCCGCAGAGAAAAAGAACTGCTGGGGAACACATAGGGGTCGAAGTTGCATTCTTTACTTGCAGTTAGTCAATATTTGTTGTTCAAGAAACTTCTAACTTTTCTATATCTTTCTTTCTTTGCAAAATTTTAATTAATTTTAAGTAAGTTAGTGACCTAAAACAAGGTGTCCGATGTCGATTTTATATTACTTTATCAGCAGAAAATATTGATAAAAAATTATGTATGTTTATGAAATTAACTGAATTATATTCTCTTAATTAGTGCGTCTGTGCCCGCTTGTAATATTTATTTCAGTACTAGTGGGTGCGCGCGGCTTCGCCCGCTTATTTGCACTCTTAGGAGTGAATTCTAAAAAAACCACGAAACACGTGTTCAATAAAATATTTTTAATAGTCTGAATTTCGAATTTTATAAAAATCGGTGCTGTTTTAAAAAACAATCCATACAAACTTTCAACCCATATTTCATCCCTTTAGGGTTTTTTCAATCCCTTCTTAGTGGATGTCCACATTACAAAAATAAATCACGTTGCTACCATCAGCGGTTACGGCTGTGCGTGCGTCTTACCTCAGTCAGAACAAGTCCTTTTATATATATAGATAGATATTTACGTAAAAACTGGCTAAGCGCGAGTCGGACTTGCCCACCAAGAGTTCTGTACCCATTTCAGGATTGTGATTGAGAAAATCTTATAGATTTTAATGACGCAGCCAATAAACTTAACAAACTCAAGATTGCACATATACATAATAACAAAGGGACTACAAATATAAGCTTGTAAGATATATTTTTATATGAAATATGAAAAAAAAAATTGTTGTAGGTCTACAGATAGTAAACTATAGGTTTTGATTGTGCGGTGAATTTTATACATAATGAAGCAAAAGCGATACATAAATGCTCATATCTTTTGACTACGTTGCATTAGAAGAAAATTTCAGCACTCTAAGGGTCTGTAAACTTGAATATCTGATATGAATGTCAGATTGGTACATCAACGCGGACAGACGGACAAGAAAGTGATCCTATAATGGTTTAGTTTTTTTTCGTTTGAGATATAGATCCTAAAAATTGATTTATTTTTTTAATTTGGTTATGCATTAAATGAATCGTAATTTTAAGTGTTTTGTGAAATAATTTGACTATTGTATTTAATAGAAAAATGTTTAGTTATTTGCCATCTGTCTAGGTAAACTGTAACTGTTGAAAATTTAAGGTTTGGCTAAAAATTTATACAACAGCAGATTCAATATAACAGTTATAACTCTATCAGAAAGTAGCAATTTTGTTAAGAATGACGCACACAGACACAAACCTATGAAAGCGATAACGCCTAATTTACGAAATCGAGGCGGCGTTGTTGAAAGGCGTAAAATAGAACGAGAGATATCCCTTTCTCGTTCTGGTATATTTTTTGTGAATTAAAAGCGGCAGATCGGCAACGTTTAGTAGTATTTTTGTAAAAGTATATGTTTACGTTATTGGTATCTACGCGTAACTGCGTCACACGAAATACAGGTATGGATAAGCATCGTGAAATGAAAAAAAAATGTTCGTCTAAAATGTTGACGTATCTTGATTAATTTCTTTAGGCATGGGTTTGAAATATTTTATCCTATATACTGCTCCCGTAAAAGAAGCGCAGCCGCTTACACCCTGTATATATTACGCAACTTACATTATATTTGGCCTAGGATTTAAACCCACAAACCTCAAATAAAACCAACTGATTATATTTTTAACATTTTTAAAATGTTATTCCACACTTACGAAAGAAATATACTTATTTAGAAAACGTATAAAAATTTGAACGTAGCGGGACTCGAACCCGCGCCTCCAAAATTTTTATACGCTTTCTAAATAAGTACCAACTAATGAGTTATATATCAGAACCTCAATAATCCATCTAAAGCAAAACTTTCACACACATAATACAATAAATGTTAAATATATTTGGAAAACTCGATACACTTTTTCATTTGGAACGCTTCTAATTGGTAATTTCCCGGTGGACTGAGTGTCCCAATTCTTGAATAGACTACTCTGTATGTATATTACTATTTTTTTGTGTGTGTTGTTTCCGTGTGTTTTTACCAAAGAAAATTAAAAAGTTAAGCATTTTTTTTGCTTACTTTTTTTGTCCTTTGAATACGTTGAATTTTCAAGCTTCAAAATTATAAAATTTTTTTTTAATTATTTTTATTTAACAAAACCAAAGTACGGTTTATTTTATGTAAAAATATATTTTACTTTTAAGTTCGTTGTTTAAAGTCGGTTCTTTTTTTGATAAAAAATTAAGAGGGTAACTCAAATTTAAGACTTATGTGATTTTCTCATAGATATCGTTGTCAGAAATGGACCAAAAAAAATGGGACCACGCGGGAAAAAATTGCTTTCAAATAAAAAATAATCATAATCGGTTCACCCATTAAAAGTTCTGAGGTAACAAACATAAGAAAACTGTCGAATTGATAACCTCCTTTTCTTACAAAAATCAGTTAAAAACTTTTTAAAACTTATTCACTTTTTAAAAGTGTTATTCCATTATTAAGGAAAGATAAATCTTATAATATATTTATCCTCTTGGGAACCATTGCGAAGGGACGTCGCTTCAAATCTCGCTACCTAAAAAAAATATACTTTTTCTAAATATGTATTTATCAAGGATATTTCCTGTGGTACAATGATGAAATCGCACAAATTTGTGCATACACACGCAAGTTTCAATTTGCTAACTTTTATACTTAGTTGTATTAACCGTCAATCTAGATTTCTACCGTTGTTCTAGAATGCAAGCACGACTCGAATTTGATTTGGTTTTTTATTTTTTCTTTACATTATTTTTATATTTTTTATAATATACAAAATGTGGCGTGTGTGAAGCTGAAACATTGTAAAACATATAAAACCAGATCCTATTTCTTTCTCCCTTTCCTGAACACCTTGTACCAATTATCTAAGAATAAAGCAATATAACTCAGCTACTGAATTATGCGCTAACGCCTCGTAATGGCCTCCGTCTGATTAGAGCTAGCCGTACCTCTTGATTTGTTTCCTCTCCTTTGATTGTTGGTACTCGTGGGTAATTAACGTCGTATTATGCTTCTTGGAACTAATTAAAATTATTTGGAAGATTTACTTTTGATTGCTGAGAGATTTTAAGGTATTTATTATAGGTTCCCGCTGCATTTCGTACAGGTTCCTCAATATTAGGTTCACATCATATACGCTAAGTTGACACACTAGGTGCTCAGGGTAGGCAACCTAGTGTTAAGGCACTCCGTTTCCCAATTTCTGATTAATTTTCAGGACGTCTTGCTTGTTGAGTGACTGTATGGTAGATTTAAAGCCAAGCTGTACGCTCACGTTCACGCTTCACGATGTATCCCGCACGTAGGCGGGTTGACAGAGAGAAACTTTAAACCTAGTGTTAAGATACTGCGTCGCACCTTATAATACTTATTTTCATACTTTCCACCGCTTTCTTAACCCATGGCAGTTGAGTGGCAGAACTCAACGCCGCTTATTTCGTTACCAGAAAAAGAATACCAAAATATTAAATATTTCATTCCCCCGAGTGGGAATCGAACCCAAAACCGTCGCGTTGATACGTTTGCATCCCTGCGCCAAGACTACTCTTTTGTTATCATAGCGAGAAAATGAAAAAAAAAAAACATTCTTCCTAATGGAATCGAACCTATAACCATCACAATTACAGCCAGTCGCTATGCCACTCCACTACTTCGACCACCTAACGTGACGGAATACTTTTTGATAACATATAGTATAATATTATGTTTTTGTTGAATATGTAGCAACTTCTGAAACTAAACAGTCCACAACAGCGAACGGGGGTAAGGATAACATATTTTACTTTCAGGTATACCGTATAAGGGAACCCTAAACCAAATATATTCAGCGTGAAGAGCCGTACAGCTTTTTAGATTATACGATTTATATAAGAAATATTATATTCTAACAACCGATCGTCGAGGAAACCTTTGGAGGACGTCTATATCTAAATGTACAATAGGCGGAAGTGTTGGTTGATTTAAAAAATATATATTTTTAAACCCCCGATAGCGCAGTGGGGCTGTCCTAAAATATAATCGTAGTCACAGCGTCTGACCGAAAACGTAATATTTCGATTACCATTCGAAGGAATCGATTATTTTTATTTTTTTCTCGGTCATTTAAAAAAATGTACGTAGAGTTGTGCCGTTTGAAACTTGAATTTCCGTTTTTAAGTAGATGTTAATCTTTAAGTCCACATATTATAGAGAATATTCATAATTTTAAAATAAATAATTTTATATAGATATCTGCACCAGGTTGGGGAAAATGAAAATAATTGTCATCATAAATTTTTCATCAAAATTTTTGTTTGTTCGTTCTGGCAAAGCGTGGCGTGGAGTTCCGCAATCCCAACACGTTATGCATCCAGAATTCTGCAGAAAATGGAAAGCGGAGTGTCTTAACACTAGGCTGCCTCTGCTTACCACGCTTCATGCGGGATAGAACGTGAAACTAAATGAAAAGAAAGAAGACTACAGTATCGTATAATATAAAGAGACTGTCACACCGCTTGGACGTCCATGTACTTTGCTTTGGACACTAAAATGTGCGGTAAAGAATATCTTATGATAATACACTTGCTGGTTTCACGATTTTTTCCCCTGAAACGTTTAATATTTATGATTTATATATTAATGTTTTAATTTTCTTGTTTTGTTTTTTCTTAATTTTTATTTTTATTATATGATTTTTTATTTTTTTGTGAGTCGTATTAGTAGATTATATTGTGGCCATAGTGGCGCAGTAGTACACCTACACCTTATCATGATAAATGAAATGGCAATGTATGTATGTTCGAATCCTACTTGGTGAAATCTTTTATTTTCATTTCCACGACCAAGATGAAACGTGACATTGAGCCTTACAACTCGAAATTCAATGTCTCAAAAATTTTACGATACTCGGGAAACGTAGTCTTAACACTGGATCCTGTCTGCTTATATTTATAAAAGAAAATATTTGTTTTTAGGGTTCCGTGTCTTTTAAGGAAAAATATAACCCTTATATGACTTTGTTGTTCGTCTGTCTGTCTGTCTATAAAGAGCCTCTTTCCACATTTACTTAAAAAAAGATGTATATCGTATATATACTTTATATACGATACTTTATATATGATAGGGTACTTCCGGTTAACCTACAAATATGAAATTTGGCAGCTATCAGGTAGTTCAGGAAAAAAAAAACTGAAAACTATAAATTTTCGAGATTTCCAATTTTTGTACGGAATCCTAGATGAGCGAGCCCGACTCGCACTATCACGTATCCTCCTAGCAGTATTTCGTTCTCCACTACTCACTTATTTCGACAAATTTAGTAATGAATGTAATAAATCAACGCCTCATCTTAGCCTACTCCTGCACAGTCATAAGAAGTGAAAATATTAAATATTTGATTTCCTCCATTGGGAATCGCACCCACAAGCTGTCGCGTTTACTGTCACCTATGCCCCTACGCCACGACTGGCTTATACATTAAACTTCAAAAGAAATAATATTCTAAATATTACTACAATTCTTAAATAATTCACGTTTTCACTTTGCCATCACAAGCTGTTCAAGTAATAAGCTTTGAGGAACTTCTCCATTTCATTTGCACTAAAAATTTAAAGAACTTTTGAAATAATTTAGCGTTTTATAAAAACAAAAGAAACTATTTACAACTTAGTATTCTCTTTGTAGACAAAGCTCTCGAAACAAACTCGGGCAAGTCTTGAAATTCAAGGCTTGAGGCTAAAGATAAGAGCACTGCAAGGAAATGACCCGAAGTTTCTGAAACTTTTTCGTATTTAAATTTTCTTTTTAGTCATGCGGAGAGTAATGTCATCCAACTTTCTTCAAAAAGTGCAGGTAGGTACTAAACTTGCTATATTGTTTTATGCATATAAAATTTTCGATGTTTTAGTTTGTTTTATTTTTATCTCAGTCTTACGCTGCATTCTGCACATGGAAGCGTAAGTAGCGGGAACCTGGGAACCTAGTGTTCCAATGAGCCAACACCAATGAGACACATCCGTTTCCCACTTTCCGTCGTATTCTGGAAGCATTGTGTGGTGAATGGCACAAAAAGCAGTTGCCATTATTATTTGGAGTATTTGTTATATGATAATAAAAAATACTTTTATTTTTAATGAATATATTAACTTACTACGAGTCAGCGTTTTTTTTAAGTTTTCCTTTTAACAACGAATTATGGAACATTTTTCTTATTATTAAATGATTCAACATGGCTTTTATTACTAAAATATATGGCTTTATAACTAAAATATAAAATTAATAGTTATATAACGTCTTCAAAATATAGTCGTTGCGATTGTCCCTGTACGGGATAGAGCGCGAAGCTTAAAAAAAAAATCAATCAATTCACTTCATTTCTTTTATTCCTAAAAAATATATTTAAAAAGGTAAAAATGTATTACGGTGAAGCGACATAGCTAATAATGACAAAGGGCTTAAACCCCTTTCAAACGATCGAAGGCTTCTCGATCCTTCTTTGTCAGCGTAAATAGACACTTGCGGTTGTCATCTGAATGAAATCCATCATATTTTTGATTATCGGGTCCTCAATTCGCAATATTTATTTTAAAATCACGAGGGAAATCTTTTTAAATTGTTATTTGAAAGTAAAAAAGCAGAGTAGGCAAAGGGATTTATTATTTAAAAAGTGAAATATTTATTTACATTTATATTTTCATTTCTTCGCTTTGGCGTAGAGGCAAAGCGCCGCGTTGAGGTCCGCCACTCAGCGCGCAATGCCGCCAGAATTCGTCGGAAAGTGGGGAACGGAGTGCCTTAACACTAGGTTCAATCTGCCTACTATGCTGTGTGCGGGGTATAGCGTGAAGCTGACTTTTAACTAAGGCTATCTTGACATGGGTGAATTACATCTGACTATTAACTTAATGGTTGTAAGTGATCCTAACTTGTGGTAATCAATTTCATTTAACCTAACTAGCAATGTCTAAAGAAGAAAACAGAGTGTTTTGACACTACATAAAAAAATTCTTTGCATTTGAAAAACAGTCTCTAAAATCTGTGTTAGAATAATATTTTACAAATCAAAAACTTTACTGCCTATTATAAAGATAAGCCTCATCAACACAAATATTACGTGTACGAATAAATTTCGATCGAATTATCGATATTTATCAGTAATTATAATCGATATGTTATCTCTAATTCATTTTAGTACGAAAACATGTGGCGGTTACTCGTTGGTTTAGTTATTTTATATAGTGCTTTAGGTGAAGAAAATTCAAGAACAGTTGTTCTAGAAGACGGACCAGTGAGCGGTGAGAAATATTGGAACGGTGACTATTATGAATATTACGGGATCCCCTACGCCAAAATTCCTACGGGAAGGGATAAATTTCAGGTTTATATTATGTTATATTTGTTAAAAAATAAACGACTTAATTAAAATTATTAAATTTGAGACCAGCCGTGGCGCAGTGGTACAAAGTGTGACTGTAAAACCGACTGGTTGTGGGTTCGATCCCCACTCGAGGAGATGAAATATTTACTTAAATTTATATTTCCATTTTCTTCGCTCTGGTGTCGAGGCTAAGCGCGGCGTTGAGTTCTGCCACTTAACACGCAATGCCTCCGGAATTCGGCAGAAAGTGGGGAACGGAGTGTCTTTCACTGCGTTCCCTCTGCTTACCCTGCAGAGTGCGGGATACAGCGTGAAGCTGATTTATTTAAAATTATTAATTGTTGTTGGATATATTTTGTTATTGTAATTAATAAGTTAAATTTTATTACATTACTTTATATTCGTTTCTCCACTCTCGTAGAAGTATAGCTGATATGGCCTCGATTTCCGCCACTCAACTCGCTAACTAAAGAACAAAAATAATATGTTCTAAGAAGCTGAAGCAGGACAATGACATATTAACGACCTGTTATTTTTCAGGCTCCCTTGCCTCCCGATCCTTGGGAGCAAGTTTATCAAGCCACTAGGAAAACAACAATCTGTCATCAATGCTATTTCAGTGGAGACAACGACGATGAAATAACTCTTGATGGTTCAGACGACTGCCTTCTTATGAATCTACTTGTTCCCGAAATAGCTTCCGAAACTTATTTAGTACCTGTTGTGGTATACATTCATAGTGGAGCATTTTCAGGAGGAAGTGGAACTATGGCTAGTTTTCATTATTTAGCACGACACGACATTATAGTCGCTAGTTTCAACTACCGATTAGGAGCATTCGGGTTCGCTTGTCTTGGTAATAAAGAAATACCGGGTAATGCAGGTTTAAAGGATCAAGTGGCCGCCTTACGTTGGATAAAGAAAAACATAAAGAAATTCGGAGGTGATCCTGATAACGTGACACTGGCAGGTTTCAGTGTGGGTGCAGCGATGGCCGATTTACTATCTTTATCGCCAGCAACCAAGGGGTTGTTCAATAAAATTATTTTAGACAGTGCCTCCGCATTATCGCCATTCTCTGTAAATCGAGATCCTCTAAGCACTGCGAAAAATATAGCTGCTTCGATAGGTTATAACGGAACAGGTAGCTTAAAAGATTTAACTGAATTTTATCTAAATGCCACAACCCACAATCTAGCTGAGAAAAGTTTAAATTACTATTTGAAAAATAGCACATTTGGATTCGCTCCGTGCATTGAGAATAAAATCGATGGCATGGAAGCGATATTAACAGAGTCACCTTTAGATATATTAAAGGGAAACAAAAACAACGACGTTGCTGTTCTAATTGGATTCTCTAATATGGAAGGAATAAGTCGGACCATCAAATTCGGTGAGTGGAGGGAAGATATGAATAAAAATTTTGCCGATTTCCTACCGGCCGATCTTGTTTTCGATACAGAGGACGCAAAAAATGATTTTATCTCAGAAGTAAAAGAATATTATTTTGAAAATAAAAAAATTGATAGTGAAGCTTTACAAGGTTATATAGACTACTTTTCGGATGCAATGTTTAAATATGGAATAATGCGATCAGCGAAATTGCATGCGGCGGTCTCAAAAGAACCTGTGTACCTTTATGAATTTTCTTATGTTGGCAAGTTGAATATACAACACCATTACATGGACAGAATAAAAGCAGCCAGTCATAGAGATCAAACTTCGTATATTCTAGATTTCTTTGGATATACAAGCAACTATAAAGACCTCGATACTCGAGATCGCATGACATATATGTGGTCCGACTTCGTAAAATACGGGTATGTTTATTTTTTCTGCTTGACGCTGTATGTTGTCTAGCGTAAGTGTTAGGACATTCCTGTCCCAAGCACTATCATTATATTTCCCAGGTAGGAACGTACACAATGAACCTTATGTTAAGATACTCCATTCTCCACTTTCCACTTGAAATGAGTTGTTGTGCGTGTTGAGTGGTGGAGCATAACGCCGTTTTTTACTTTAGGAAGCAAAAATAATTTAAAATTCGCCCAAGTATCGGAGATTGGACCCACAACCAAATGCACTTCTATAATATTTTCTTTTCATATAGATACCCTTTTAATTTATTTTGGAGACATTAAGTGTTTAGTGGCGGTTCTCGTCGCCTCGGTTTATCTACCAGACTGATTAAAAAATATATATTATCATTCCCCTGAGTAGGAATAGAACCCATAATGACGACGGTCTCATTATAAATTACTATAAATATTAAATACCACTTCTTTACAGTGATCCAACTAAGTATGAAAGCTCTCTAATAACGTTCAAGTGGCAAGCTTTCACAAATAAAAACCGAAGCTACTTGAAGATCAATAAGAAGTTGCAAATGAAGAAAGATTTGTTTGCCAATAGTTGGAACTTCTGGAATAAAGTATACGAGAAATACTATTGGAATCCCGTTGCACCGAAAGCTGCATAATATTTAAGCAAAAATAACTAGTGTAGCTCGGCGTTGAGTTTCGCCACTTAACATGCAATGCCTCCAGGATTCGGCGGGAAGTGGGGATCGGAAGTATCTTAATCAGTGAGAACATTAGGTTGTATGCGAGATTTAGCGCAAGCAAAAAGTAGTTAATGTAGTAGACAGACGGAACCTAGTGTTAAGACACTCTGGACCCCATTTTACGCACAATTATTGGGACATCATCTGCTGAGCGGAACTCAACCCCGAACAATGTCTACCAGAACGGAGAAATAAAAATAATAAAAGCCATATATTTTTTTATTTATATAGCAAAGTATGAAGACATAATTAGTCTTAAACGTTCTTTCTATATATATTTAAATAATTCTAATTTTATTATTTCTTTTCACTTTTATTTTACATCACCCTTTGTACCTGTTTCCTCGAACACCTTGAAAAATATTATATTAAAATTAAATTAAATCAGCTTCACACTGTCTCCCGCACACAGCATGCTAGGCAAAGTAAATCTAATGTTAAGACACTCCGTTACCCACTCTCCGCCGAATTCTGGAAATTCAAAGCCGCGCATTTCTTCGAGTGGGGATCGAACCCACAACCAGTCGCTTTTACAGTCACACTTTGTGCCCCTGCGCCAAAGCTTATAAGCTTACGAAGGCCAAACTAGCCTTATTAAATCATTTATTATATTATATCAGTACTTAGTGTGTTAACATTTGTATTGTACCTTATATTTATGTGAATAAAGAATTTTGAAAACAAAAAATCCCAGTAACATAATTACGAAAAGTATAATATTGTAAGAGGGCAATCGTGGTGCAGGAGCACAAACATTCGACTGTAAATGGCTAAAACTAATTGGCTTGGATTCGATTCCCATCTGAGGGAATGAAATATCTAATTTTTTAATTTCCTCGCACTGGTATCGAGGCAAAGCACGGCATATTTCTAAATTCAGCGGAAAGTGAAGAGTTCCTTAACACTAAGCTTTCTCCATCTACTCTGGTACATGCCGAATACAACATGAAGCTAAAAGAAGCTTCTGCAGTAAACCAAAACACTCCACAAATCACTTTCATTAATATTTGTAACTCGATGACTAATATCATTAGTAGCTTGATGCACTTAACGCTATACCAAAGTTTAAGTCGCACGTGGAACTTCAACCGAGTTTATAATAGCGAAATCCTAAACCGTAAATAACGGGGAAATTTCAAAGGGGAGGCTGACAGGAAAATCATTGCAAAATGCCCCTTCACTAGAGGGGAGCCAAAGAAACAAGCTGAACCTCTTCAAAATTTAATACAAAATATATCATGGAATTCAGAATATTGTAAAATAGTCTTTAAAATTACGTTTCAAGAGCGCAAAGTAAGTTCAACATATTTGGATATTAGAGGGAATAAGGGCTAATATCGTATATTTGTGCGAGATCGATGTTTGCTTAGTTTGTGTTTTATCTGTCTGTACAGGTGACACGCGTAATATGGGCGCTGTCAATTTATAAGTGTCAAAATCAGGATCCGGAAAACGGCGGGTGTTTTATTATTTGGTCGTTTAAAAAAAAAGAATTATCAAATGCGTGGAGTACTGAAAGTTTTATGAGTTTGGCTTATTACTTTTATTTATTTCTTAAATTATATTTTGGGTGTCGTGATGCATTGGAGTGGGACGGCGATTGCCAGTCAAACGCGATGATTGTGGGTTCGATTTCCATACAGGAAGTGGATAATTTTTAATTCCTTTGCTCTGATAAGAAATCAGCACGCAATGTAAATGACTATTATGTTAATAACTATACCAAATAATTTAAATAAATAATTTTTATATACTTAAAATAAAATATTCTAAAATCACAGATCGGAACGCCAGTTCTGTATATTTATTAGTTTTTTTTATTTTAGCAGAGTAGGCTGAGGCCACCTATTTTTAGGACACTCTGTCGACATTATCTGAATTTTCTTTAACACGCAAAGCTTTAGGCAAAGCGCGGCATTTAGGTCTGGCATTCAACAGTGGCGGAATTCAACGCCGTGCAATGGCTCGAACCAGAGCATAGAAATTCGGATTGAACCTTGTGGACCTGCGACTGACCTCGATGCTCATGTATATGACTTATATAAAATAATATCCATGACCGTGACGGATCATATTTTTGTATTATATTTAATGTGGTGTTGAGGCCATAGACTTTGACTGTCCTTGCCTTTTTTGTTTCTGTATTTTTTATTAAGTTATTATTAAGGAAAACACAGAAATTCATATCTAAGCACTTAAATAAACTTGAATTGTCTATTTGTAATAAAAAAACTGTGTCTTTTTCAATAGCACAAAGTCGTTGGGGGCCTTTACTAATGTAGGAGAACACAAAACAATGACTTCTTTAAATTATTTGTCTGTTTGTGCGTCCGTTATCGCTAATCTCAGATTGGATCGGATTGGATTCTGGCAAGCTTCCGTTAAGATATAGGGTTTATTTTATATCAATCGCTTCATAAATAAAAAGATATATCAATTTACTTAGTTTGATAGGTTTGCTAATTGCTATAACCGTTATTTTATATTACTCTTTTACTTTTTGGCTGAATCTTTAGCATTTAATTTGTTTGATAATAGGAAACACGGAGATTTTAAGATTTAAGATCGGGATCGGAGCTTATGCGGGAAAAACTGCGCTTGCCGTACACGCTTACTTACCTAAATACCGTATAGCTAAACATTGTTATACAAACGATATGGCTCCCGCCATGGTCCCTCACCGGTGATCTTCTGGTTCACCTAACCCACCGCTGGGTTGCGGCTATTGAAAGCAAGGGAGACTGCCTGGCAGTTAATTTGGACATAGTGAAGGCCTCTGATCGAGTGTGGCATAGGGCGCTCCTTGCTAAAGTTCCATCCTATGGGCTTCCATCTGTCAAGATCATCTTACTTGAGATTGCGTTGAAGTATCGACCTTAAAATAATATCAGATATTCAGATTTACAATTCCTCCGAGCACAGAAATTAAGCTTCCAATACAACGCAGTTAAAATTGATGATGCTATGAGCATATATGTATGTTATGAAATTCACCGCGTAATGACAATCTATAGTATACTTCCCGTAGACCTAAAGTTATGAAACTTAGGATGAAGTAAGATCTTAAGAAACTTATATTTGTAGCTAATTTCATATAATATAAGAGAATATGCCCGCAAATTTAAGTTTGTTATCTTTTTTCACCTCATCATCAAAACCTATAAGATATTTTCCAATCACAATCCTGGAATTGA
Organism: Heliconius sara; assembly: GCA_917862395.2. Classification (NCBI taxonomy): domain Eukaryota; kingdom Metazoa; phylum Arthropoda; class Insecta; order Lepidoptera; family Nymphalidae; genus Heliconius; species Heliconius sara. Next base: position 10,319,764 of record OU860787.2, read on the forward strand.
TTAGAAGCATCACTGGGAGAGTCCAATTCGCGCTTGGCCGGTTTTTTCTTAAATAAGTACGCTTAAAAAAACATTTACATTAACATTTATATTTCAAGCGAGGGTAGCCGCACGAATGCCGTTAGTATAAAGGCATAATACACTAAATCTAAAGTTATTATAAAAATAAAACGAAAACGATACTAAAATGTTTGTTTGTCTGTTTCTTTGTTTGCGCTAGTTCCATATCTCTACCTAAAAGGCCGGCAATGCACTTGTAGTTTGTATGCAGTCGTGGCAATCGGCGGCGGTGATAATTTACCACTAAGTGACCATTCCACAAAAAAATCCGGAATAGCTTAACCAATTTTTATTGGGGCTTTGACTTGAAGATATAGAAGCTTACAGAGCAACATAAAGTATTTTTTTAGCTTGAGATTTTCCGTGAGATCGGAAATTTCCGCGCTTATCGCTTATATCAACTTCGAGATAGATATTAAAAAACCTTACATTATTTGATAAAATCTCAAAATATTTAAATTTCAATTTACTTAGTGCTCATGGACTTTAGGCTCATGGGCACGTGTGACTGTAACGCGACGGTTGCGGCTTCGATACGCACTCGAGGGAATGAATTATTAACTCTTAATATTTCCATTTCTTCGCTCTTGGACCAAGGCAAAAGCCTGTGGTTGAGTACCGAGTGGTACACAACACGCAAAAATCCAGCGGAAAATGGCAAACGGAATGTCTTAACACTAAGTTCCCTCTGCCTACCGTGGACATGGGCTACAGCGTGAGGCTCATTTATTATTTTACTAAAACATAAGCAAACGATTTTATTTTTTTTGTCGGCCATTTTGTTTTTTTTTTTTGGCCGGGCTTTTGTCTCCATCACAGCTCAACTAATACTTTTAAAACTTTCACTGAAAGATATAGGATATTATGAAGGTTTTTATAGCAAAAAAATCACATAAATTATACAGCGCTACATGTGGAATGCGACCTTTACATTTATTAAATGAATTCTTAGTATATATAATAATATCATTATCACGGAGCGCAGTTGTCAGAATCGTCTCTATCAAAGCACAATGGAATCAATACCGAAAGACTCTATCCTAGAGTTCAATCCCGATACGTTACAATTTTTGAGGCAACAGTACAACTTAGACAAGCCAGGAGCGATTGAAGAAGCCATTAACCTACTGGAGAAATGGATTAAGAAACAACCACATTTTAGAAAAAAAGATTTCCGTAAGTAGATAATATAAATATATATCTTATTCAGGTTCTCCCGAATGGAATATATTTAATTTTAATTGCATTCATTTATATTGTTTTATTTCTGCAATCAATATAATATTTTTTTAGCAAGAGATTATTTAGAAAGGACTATTATTATTAGCAAAGGATCTGTGGAAAGAGCAAAATTCAAATTGGACAGAATATGCACATATAGAACGCTGCACCCTCAATTTTTTAGAGTACGCGATATAAAGAAATATGAATCATTTGAGTATCTGTAAGTCTATATTTTATATTATAGCTAGCGAAACGCTCGCGGCTTTGCCCGCTTTAACTACTAAATTATTAAAATATTGTACCTATATTTACAAAGCACTTAAGATTACTAATGTGAAAATTATTTAAAGCTTAATGCAAACCGCATGTTCCAATTGTTTAAAAAACACACTTAAGCAAATGATACAAACAACAGAAAACTCAAAGGAAAGAAATTATAAGCAAAAGACTACTTACTATTCTCTTACCCAAAAATACTTAAACGAAAGATGTATCCAACTATGTTGCGTTGAAATACATAATTATTGAATAACTCCAAAATACGTGCAATCGCAACTCCAAAATACGTGCAATCGCTTCTAAATTTACTTGGCTATAGAGAAAGGCGCAGAGTTGAAGCATTCTCTCGTCGATCTCCGACACTCGACTACAAACGACATCTGAGCCTTGGCTCTTTGGCCGTGGTCTCAAGCGACGCCCTGCTCTAGAGCAGATACAGGGAGGGGGATGCGGGACGGGATTGGATAGATTATCAAATGCCCTCTAGGCGGTCAACTCAGTCAGGTGAGACCCTCGGTTTTCTGGGGAGGCCCAGGTTAAACGAACAAGGTTCAATGCAAGGCTCATGACTCGGATTTGGAGGAGGATAGAAAGTCCCTCGGAAGTCATCAGACTTCTGACCTCGGCCGGCCGGGTATGCCACGGAGTGCTGCGGAGGGATGCGTCATGTTCCTCAAGTAGTATGGCGTCTGCGTCACTCGAAGGAGGGTGAGGTTCTGGACCACCTGCAGGATTTCTCGTCGAGTAATACTCTCTAAGGCGTTGTGATGTCATCAGCTTATAGTACGTAGAGAGCAGGTGACGAAATGTTGCCCTGGGGAACAACGGCAGAGATCGAGTGGCTGCTAGACCTCGGAACTTTCAACTCTCAAGCAAAATGTCCTGTCACTGAGGCAGGGAGGCAAAGCCATGCGCAACGTGCTATGGGGTGCCGGCTCTGAGCACTTAATGAAGTAGGCCCGGGTAAGACGCGGGGAAGACTGTTATTGCACTCTCCTTTCGCTGTTGCAGCGTAGTGTAACCAGAGTGGTATACCCGTTCGCCAAACTGCTCGCTTCATGGGTGGATGTGCGACTGGAGAAGTGAGAGGAATAACTTCTAGAACAGCGACCGCGCTAAGGGTTATAGATCGGCTGATTGGATCCTTCAGGCTGCTGTGGGCTGCTTTCCAGCCTTGGCCAAAATGATGAGCAGGCCCTACTTCCATGCCCAGGGGAAAGAAACCAGACGGGTGCGGTGCATCCATTTTTATAAGCAAAATGTCGCAGGGCGCGGGGGGACGCATGGTGGTCGGCGACCCGTTACACAGGAAGAATTTTTTAGTACCGTAATTTTAAATCTATGCTACTAATCTTCTAAAGTACTTATTAAAATGAAAAACAGTAAAGAACATTTTAATCTACATTAAATGGCCAAGGTAACTAATATACCTATTAATATATTGAGAGTAAGGGATAAACATGAATCGATATAGCTTGTCTCTAAAACTATTTTTACCTAATTTCGAAATATTGTAAAGAGCAAAATGTATATTTGTTTAACGTAGAAAATGAATAACTTATTTAAAAGGATAAGTATTAATATCATTATAGACACACAGCCCTTACATTAAAAAATCATGTTTAAATTATTATCTAATTTCCGTCTCCTCTTATGACTATATACGCCATATGGTTTCATTAGTAATAGCATTTCTTGTTCTACGACCTATAGTTGTACGACTTTTTGATGGCATAATTAAATAAAAAAATTACACGTTTAAAAAGGTAAAGAAAAAAATAAAAGAACATAAGAAGAATAAGCAAAATAAACAACAGGATACTTAAACGAAAGAAATGATAAACTAAAGCCTACTACTATTCGCTTAACCCTAAAAAAATTACACGAAAGAAATTATGAACAAAAGACTTCCTACTATTCTATTAATCAAAAAAGATGAAACTATATATCGCTCCGAAATAATACATTAAACTCCAATTATCCAATACGTACAATCGGCAGACGGGTGCGGTAGACGCGCTTCTATAAGCAAAACGTCGCGGGGCGCGGGGGGACGCATGGCGTGTGACGAGCCGTTTCGCAGCAAGGATTTTTTGCAATAACTTCTAAAGTACTTATTAAAATTAAAAACAGTAGAAGACAATTTGGATCTACATTAAATGACCAACGTAATTAATATACTTATTTATATGCTGAGTAACGGATAAATGAAACATGAACCAAAACTGCGGCGTGATGTGGCAACAATTAAATGCGTTTATATGCGTATATATATATATATATATACATATACATATATATATATATATATATATATATATATATATATATATATATATATATATATATATATATATATATATATATATATATAGAGAGAGAGAGAGAGAGAGAATGCTACTGTTAGAAATTGGTTCTTTAAAAAAAACGTAAATCATATAGGATCATGTTGTTGTCCATCTGTATGTCTGTCTGTGAAAAATCCAGGTATACAGTCTCTTGGACTATAGAATAAATTTAAGTTAAAGCATTTAAAAAAAACTCAAGTACTTCTTTTTTTTTAGGCGGTGCACTTTTTTGCGTAAACTAACTAATTTCTGATTTACCAATTTTTTTATTTAAGTTAAGTACTGATTTTTTCTATTTTATTTTAACTCTATTCCATTTTATCGTTATGGGACATTCAAAGAAAATATAAAAGTGAGTAACATATCACTTTCCTTCATCCACTTTAATTGTCTTCTGTATACTATGGGGAAGTTTTTAATCCTGAGCTGTGCTTCTATCTCTCCAAAAGGGTCAAGTATGTACGCAGGTACAGGCAAATATTTAAGGTATCTATACGAAAACGTCACTATGTAGAAACGTTTGTAGAACCAGAGCTCTATTATTTTCCAACTGCAACGAAGTCTGCGTCAGGGAGACGTTATTTCTCCGAATTTTCTTTCTACAGTTTATTTTATTCTGGTCAATTTCTACAATTTTAATTTAATTTTGTCTTCATTTCAGCAATGTGAATATATACAAGCACACGACTATTGCAATGGATAAGTGATTTTGTTGGACTTAAACGAAGCAAATATAATGGAGACGGTGAAAGCACACAAAGTTATGGAACTGCGACAAGTAATACTTATTTTAAAGGTAACAGCGACTAAAGTAATAAAAAAGAGAGAGAAAAAAACGGAGTCCTTAGGTATCTTATAAGTATTTCATGTTGAAATATGTCAGTCTATCTGTCGGTTATCAAGACCATTAATCAAGATAGTGCTGAGGTATCAAACTAAAATAAATATTAAACATTTAGGTTTTCTATGTCAATACGACCAAAAGTTACGAGAATTTTTGCATTGCCTATCGCTATTTTTACTGCATATTAAATAAAATAAACCGATAATTGTATAAACCGATAAAGTATACGAAAATAACTTAGGTTTGTCAACTAAAAAGTAAAAGTAAAACTAACTATAAGTAAAACTTCCCATTGACAATCTTAAAAATAGATCCAGATACCTTGATGAGCTCCCACGTTTTCTACATGCCTACCCTGCTATGTGCAATATAGGTATAGGGAACAAGGGTAACTGGGTACTAGTGTTAGGACGGAGTGTCCGTTTCCCAAGATATGAATAGTTAATTCTCCCGAGAGGGTGTCGAACTCACAATCGTCATATGAAGAATTAATTCTCCCGAGAGGGTGTCGAACTCACAATCGTCGCAAATGTCGCACACAGTCCAGGGCACAAGAACCTGGTCCACTTTTAATTTCTAAAAAATTTCGTTGTAAATCTCTTAATTTTTCTAATTTATAGGAAGGATATGGCATGAAAATAAAAGGTATACATATTTTATCACAATCTAGAGCTATAGACGCCCTTGTGACTTTATTCAAACAAATATTTAGCGCCAAGCTTGCGTCTCGTATTGCCGTACACAAAACTGTAGATACATTGTACGACTACGTGCCTAAAGAGATCTTGCCTAAAGAATATGGCGGCAATGAAAAAACAATAAACGAAATGCACGGTAAGTAATATGTTTCACAATCTTTTGCTAATATAAATAAAAAAATATAACATTTCGAATTTTGTCCCAAAAGTCTTAAACTAAGAATTTTCAGAGTTAATGTTGCCGTTTCTCTTCTATATGCGAGATATAACTTCACGTTATATCCCCCACACAGCACAGGCACAGCGGTAGGCAAAGGGAACCTAGTTCTAAGACACTCTTTTCCCCTAAATATATATTTATTGAATAATACTTAATGGTTAAAACGTTGTGACCGTGGGTAACCCAGAATTTTAGAGATTTAGAGGTTTACAGTGTCAAGAAAGTTAAAATTGTATCACTCGATTCTTTACATTAAGCCATCACAAGGAAAATTTTCAATAAGATAATATTGCCATCAAAAATTTTGGCAATATTGCGGTGATATTATTTAGAACTCTCAAAGAAATCCGACCAACACTATTGAAAACTGCATTTAAATCGGTTAAGCAGTTTCTTAGATTAGCGTGTACATTTCTCCGCTCTGGTCTCGAGGCAAAGCGCGGCGTTGAGTTCCGCCACTCAGCACGCAATGCCTCCAGAATTAGGTGGAAAGTGGGAAACGGAGTACCTTAACACTAGGTTCCCTCTACGTACACCGCTATGTGCGGGATACAGCGTGAAGCTGTATATACGATGAGACCGCCGACACTGTCATTATTTTAATACATGAACGTCTCCACGCTCAATATGATATTAAAAAAACCATTGCTTAAACTGTAAATAATACACTATGTTTATTATGTATAATTCCCATGCATATCAATCAGCTTTTTCAATTATATTATTATTCCATCATATACTAAGGTGCGTATATCATTATTCCAACCTTACAAACATGTATTCATAGTTTTTTTATAATAATTTGTACATATAAAACTTTATAATATATGGTTTAGTTATTGTTAAAGGATTTTTTGATTGTGTTTTTTTCGTGTAATCTAAAGGATAATACTAAATTTATATTACAGATGAATTTCTAGATATCCTCACAACAAAAGAATATTTAGAATATATGAATGAAATAAATAAGGCGACAACAAATGAAGATTTAAGGGTCTTGACTGATGAAGATAAAGCTCTGGGTGTGCCTGGGACTTTCAGATCTTTAAATGTCGATTAACTTAGTCTTAATTCTATAGTTAACTATTTGTCAATAACATAAAAGTACATAAGGTAACATGTGATTGTGGAACACAAAAATAATTAATAAAAATAAAATTAAAGAAAAAAACCTTTTATACGAACAAGATTTTATTATTTGTTAATAAAATTAATTCTTACTTCCTTTTCTTTGTCATATTAGTATAGATTTACATAGTACACACACAAGAAAAACGGTTAACTTAAGTACTTAAGTCAACTTAAAATCATAATAAAACAATAAATTTATCCTTAACTTAGTCAAAATGAGACTCTCACGTACAACAAAAACAACATATTATTTCAAACGAAACACAACAATACCTCTAAAACACTACCTATACAAAAGTGTTTGCATAGTAAATATTACCTTAATAGTTTAAATAGTTGGTAATCAAAGTTGATCGGTCCCGTCACTTAATTAGAGGCGGCACGCTATGTGCGGCACGTCTGCGACAACGCAAGGCATGCGGTGTTTACGTAAGCCTATGTGTACAGGGTGTTCTGAAATGCTAATTTTGTGCAAAGATAGGTTATAAAAATCAGCTTCATGCTGTATCCCACACATAGTAGACTAGGAAGTGGGAGCTTCTGTTAAGGCACTCCGTCTCCCACTTACCACCGAATTTTTACTTGCATTATGAGTTGAGGTTTTTGCTTCGTTGCCAGAGCGAATAAATGAAAATATTTATAAACAATACCTCATTTCCCTGAGTGGGGATTTAACCCACAGCCGTCGCGTTATAGTCGTACCCTTGTGGGATAGGTTAAAATATGAAAATAATAATCAAGTATAATACATACTATGAAAGATATATATATATATATATATATATATATATATATATATATATATTTATATATATATATATATATATATATATATATATATATTAGTAGTAGCGTAATCGTTATTACTACAAGAATATTATTTAAAAACCACATAAGCAATGTCAACGTACCAGTTTGCTTAACGCCAAATTTTGCCTAGGTAATAAAATAGAGCGAATAAAAATATTAGTAAAATCATAATTCAGTATTCTGAGTGGGAATCGATCCCGTGACTATCGCGTTACAGTCACACACATAAACTCCTGCGTAACGACGATATCAAAAACATTGAATTTCATACACATTTAGATCATTCATATTCAGTCAAATATATCACAAATGCATTATACATTAAAAACAATAACAAAATTGCATACAAAACAGGAGCCCCCTGTATACAGATCTCACAGAACACATTCCATCGTAGTAGACGCGTTCAGCAAACCGAGCCGAGATCCGCCGACAATTTGACGTCACGTTACCTACCTAATATTGACGTCGCTCATAGACTACTAGAATACCAGAAGGGATGATTTTGAATGTGTACATACGGACAGGTTATTTTAATTTATTTCACATATTTGAAGAAAATAACATTTGGAAATACACTATCATTTCATTTTGTATTATTTTCATGTAAAATCTAATTTATTTATCTATATAAGCCCATCGTGACGCAGCGCCACAGCGTGTGGGTTCGATTTCCAGTCGAAGCCGTGAATTTTCTCTTTCTCTCCCCAGTAGCAGGTCATATCGTAACTTGTGAGTTATACCATATAATATCGGTGCGTGGCGAGCAGTGTATCTATTAACACGAGGTGTTCTCTGTCTTTTCTACTATATGCAGGAATAAACGCGATGCTGCACTTTTACGATATCGATAGAATAAATATTAAATAGTATAATAATGTTGCTGCCGTTTAAATGTTTCTAAATAGTTACCTACTTATAATTACAGAAATCCGTTCCCCACTCTCCCGTGAATTTTTTGAGACATTGCATATGTGGCAAAACTCAACGTTACATTTTGTCTTATTACCAGAGCTGGGAAATGAAAATAATTCATTCTCCCAACTGGAAATAGAACACATAACCGCCGCACTTACACACACAGAGGGAATCTAGTGTTCGTTAGACATTCCGTTCCCTACTTTCCGTCAATTTTTTCGAGGTATGTTGGGTGGTGGAACTCAACCCCTGGTTTTTGCCTTGAAATAATAATTCATTCACTCGAGTGGGGATCGAACTCACAACCGTTACTTTAGAGTTACACCCTTCAGCTCCTACGTTAGGACTGCCTATAACCTTCTATTTCTAAAACTTTCTAAATCCTAAAATTCGAGACCACGTAAAATAAATATGTTGTGTTATACTATTATGTTTAAAGTACATAATATACTTATTTAACTTGGTTTTGTATTTTAGGATTTGAGTGCATACTGAAGCTCCACAGCATCTAGATTATTTGTATTGTCCATACAAAGTTAGTCTCGGTCTGGTTGAGTTTGCAATGTACCGAAAACCGCCACCAAAGACCGCGGTATTTAAATCGACAGTATCTAGAGAATGGAATGGTGTGTCGGTGGTATGTGTTTGTATCTTACGTTTTGAATGCTTAGCTTACATATTACATCACGATATTAATAATAATTAATTTAATATCGATAATATAATAGAGTTTGTTAAAACGTCATATGCAATCTGTATATCGTCTTTCTCGCTTATTTTCTTTTACATATTTGAATGGTATAAAAATGTATATAACGAAAAAATATAAAACTCTTTCGTTAGTGAGTTACTGATAGATACGAAGCGGACTGCCGCTTCGTGGCGTAGAACACTGGAATTTAGATTTGGCTTTGAGTAGTGTAAGGAAGTACTAAAATAGAATTTTCGGAAATTCCTTCAGGATCGGGGAAAACGAGATTTTACGTTTTAGTAATGAACTATGTCCATTTAAGCTCGTCTAAGCTGTACTTTCTAATGAACAAAACAGTTGGATATAACACTTGTAGCGAAACGGTGGTGTTTTGTCCTTATACCAACGGCATCATCATCATCTTTCATTCATCATCATTATCATTCATTCAATTTTTTTTTTCTATATTTACCTATTAACAAATGCGCCTAAATCAACTTGTTTCTTTTATCTTATCAAACCACTAAAAACCTTTTGCTCCAAAGTCAAATAAAAGCTATATCTTCGTTACTATTTAAAATCTAAAATTTCCTGTGCATATAGGGAATATGGAGTTTAGGTGGTGGTTACTGTAGCAGTTATTAGCTACATAAGGTACATAACCTAATCTAACTTTCATTTAATTAAAAGCACAATTTCTAAATATTTTCTTTGCGTGGTTTTAACTCCCTGCCAGGCGACACCCCTAAACACTACAAATATTCTATACAAATATACTATAGCAATGTTACAAGTATTAACTAACAGCAACAATTTATTATTAATTTTAATTAACTTAAATAAAAGACAAAGAATAGTCGTGGCGCTGAAAATGTGACTGGTTTTATGATATAATAAAATATTGACTCCTAATTCACCCAATCTTCATATTCCCCAATAGTGGGGTAAGGTGTATGTGCACAGTGTTTTCTTTTCGCCCCCTCTCTATTTGGTCACATGTACTATAGAATATATTTTTTACCTTTGTTTTCAACAAAATTACAATTCACGTCGTTATTGAAATATGTATTTTATTTAAAAAAAAATTAATTAACTTCACGCTGTATCCCGCACACAGCAGGGTAGGCCGAGGGAACCTAGGGTTGCGTGTTGAGTATTTTATTAAGAAAAAAATATATATAGCTTAAGAATATTTACAGCAGACAAGTAAGTCAAGCCCATCCCAATATATTTGGTACTCACCTCAAAATTTCAAAAAGCTAAACCGAATGCTTTATAAGGTCCAAACGGCAAGAAACACTCAACTGTTTACAAGCCTACCCTACCTAACTTTTCCCTCTGAAAAAGGCTCTAGGCTCTATACGTCCACGACAATAAATGCTACCATAAAAAACACAGAAAGAAAACAAACAAAAATATATCCCATCGCCAAAACCAGCCCCCATTCCCCATAACTCAAGCAACACCATAAATTCGCAACTCATAATCCGTTTACAAAACACCGTTAAAGGAACTTTCCTTTAATAATAATAAGAAAAAAAATTTATTAAACTTCACGCATAAATTTCCAAGGAGGAATGCTCCCTGAAATGCTTAGCCGGATGACTGTGCAATTATCAATATCTGCATCACGGCATCGCTGGCTCCCATCGGCTTGGCTTAAATCAGTTTTTTTCGTTTATTAAAACACCCTCGCACCTTCGCTTCGTTTCGCTTCGCTTCGTGTAATGTTGCCGCATATTTTTCGTTAAAATTCTTCTCTAAATAATGGATGTTTTTGGTTTTCATTTTTTTATGGTTTTGCGGTATATCTTGTATGGAGAAATAGCGTTAGAGCTAGCGTTCATATAATACGTTGGATCGCCCAATTCATGATACGAGACATTGGGCATTGAGTGGCGAAACTCAACGCCGTGGTTTGTCTAGAAAGAGCTAGAAATTAAGCATAATAAATTCTCCCGAGTATAAATCAAATTTACAGCCGTGACGTTTACCAGTCAAACGCTGTGCGCTTCGCCACGATTGAATTTTATTAAAGTCTACGATCAATTTTTCTATTTTTTTTTCAATCAAGAATCAAGAAATGTACAAGAAAAATGAAAGAATGAAAATGAAAATATAATCTCGCTGTCACGTCACTATAACTAGTCGATACTATTGATTTTGAAAATGAGATTATTGACTTCGCTAGTCAAAAAGCGCGTAATATCCGTTTTAAATTTTTGCAATATTTTTTACCACAATCTAATATTATAACTGATATATAATTATTATAGTTTTGAAGCAATAAAAATTTATATATCTACTGTAGGTACTGTGTTTTGAAATCTGACATTATTTTGACCATTTTAAATGGCATCAAGTCCTAAGCTGGCTTTGACTTAACTACAACTTAATGACTAAATGTGTTGATTGGCGGAGAGCAGAGAGAGAGAGTGCTGTTCTTGTAAACTATTAGATATAAATAAAATTTTTGAAAAGGAATACACAAATTTATCTATAACAACCACTTGTTTCTAATAAAGTGTGTAAAAAATAGAAAGTTGGATATTAGTGTAATAGCAATTGCTGTTTTTGTAAGAATTTATCACATTTTTCACACAAATCACGTAAAATCGTTATCTAATAAAAGCTTACAAGAGGGTGTAGTGTTATTTTTAATCTACGCACCCTCCGTGTAAACTTCGTCACTGCATTGCACCGGAGGGCTGATGTCGGAATAAATCATTTTTGTAAGGGATATAATTAAACGCTTTTTAAGGTTTGCCGTTTTTACCTCAAAAGGTAAAAACGGCATCCTTATAGGATCACTTTGTTGTTCGTCTGTCAAGACCTCTTACTTATCTATAGATAGCGTGGAGGTATCGAGTTAATATTAATGTCGAATATTTATATACGAAATGTCTCGGAGTAAAAAAAAAATCAAGCTTCTAAGTTAACGCAATCAAAAGATACGAGCGTTTATCCAGCGCTTATAAGGACTTTTGAATGAAAATCGCCGCGTAATAAAAGCCTATAGCCTGGGATACTTCTAGTGGACCTACAGTAGTTAAATAAAAAAGTGGTAATATAGAGGTGAAAATTATATTGATTTGTGGCGCAGGGGCCTAAGGGGTGACTGTAAAATCGACTGGTTGTGGGTTTGAATCCCACTCGAGGAAATTAAATATTTATTTACATTTATATTTTCATTTCTTCGCTCTGGCATTGAGGCAAAGCGCAGCGTGTCTTAACACTAGGTTCCCTCTGTCTGCCTTGCTGTGTGCGGGATACAGCGTGAAGCTGATTTTTATTTACCTATTACATAGAAAAAAATATTTTAAACTTATAAATATACATTTCATACGAAATAAGTGCATACGGCTGCAAACTTAAGTTTATCAACTTTTTTAAGTTGTACTCCTCTTTGACTTACAATCCTCAAGTCAATACGGAACCCTTAGTGGGCGAATTGACAGATTTTTTTATATTCGATTAGTAAAATCTAAGGAGGCCGGACGTGCCGCAGCGGCACGAAGTGCGACTGTAAAACCGACTGGTTGTGGGTTCGATCCCCACTCGAGGAGATGAAATATTTACTTAATTTTATATTTCCATTTCTTTGCTCTGGCGTCAAGGCAAAGCGCGGCGTTGAGTTCTGCCACTCAACACGCAATGCCTCCAAACTTCGGCAGAAAGTGGGGAACGGAGTGTCTTAACACTAGGTTCCCTCTGCCTACCCTGCTGTGTGCGGGATATAGCGTGAAGCTAATTTAATTTTTTTTAATTTTAATTTTTAAAATCTAAGTAAAACTTAACTCAAGAACTTCAAGTTAAGCTTACAAATTCGGATGATTCTTTCAGTCTTCAGAGAGAGGTCCTCCTCTCTTGTATTTTGAAATATTTTTTTAAAGTAGAATTTATTTTCTTTAATATTAAATAACAAATTCAATAATAAACTCTTAAAAAATGGCCTTTCAGATGAATCCGTATAGAAAATTCAGTATTTTAATGTTATAAAGCCTTTAAAGAATAAAAATTTTATGTGATGTATGTAATTTCCTCTCACAATTTAAAAAATGACTTAACCGCATAATATCCGGAAAATGTTAAGTCACTATATAGAAAATCAACATACACTTGTAATATTATAGTTATAATAGTAATATTCAAATAATAATATAGTGAAGGTGAAGTGTTTGTTTGATTCAACGAACTAATCCCAGAAACTACATATTCGAAATTTTAAAAAATATGTCCGATAGTTTACCGAGGAAGGCTATAAGGCTATATTAAAATGACGTTAATGCGATGCAACTCTAGTTGTTACTTAGGTGGTTACAAGCGTTCAATATGAGTATCAACTTCGAGTATCAACTCTTAGTTTTTGCATAATATAAAAACCTAAATATGTGCTGTGCCGTGTGATCGTGGCCTAGAATAAGATCATCGTGGTACTGGTGGTGTCGTAAGAGGCGACTAAAGTACGTGTGGTAGAGTCACGTCGCTAGCAATGGCAACACGCATGGGCAGACTCGACCGGATCATTACCACTCCCGGCATTTAAAAGCGGCGTGAAGTAGTGGCTTTATGCCACTGCGTTTCGGCGGCGGTAATCACTTACCATTAGGTTACCCGCACGCTCGTTTGCCGTGTCTTTTCCATAAAAAAAAGAAGATACTAGATCGAACTCGAAGATGAAACAATAATATGGAAATCCTAACCTGATGCTGCAGCCAGAATCATTAGCAAAAGTACAAAAATGCATTCTTACCAACTACCGTACCGTTCTTGGAAATATACAGCGCCCCAGTCGTATTTGAGAATAATAAAGAAAAAAAAATACCAGAAAATTCAAAACAAAAGTTAATTTTTCGCACTGATAACTTTACAGCAATCATTTACTTAACCGAATAGCCGAATGATTCCTGCTATTCCCTATAATACCTACAACAATGCCAGTGATTTCGAGATGGCGGACAAAATTAAATATATTTCTTTATTCACAAAAGCCCTGATTGAAGGGTGCGAAACACTCGAAACCCTTCAATTTGAGAACTGTCACACACAATTCTACAGCTTTTTTAATGCCGTTTCATTGAATCATTGAATTTTGATCGCTATGGTTTTATTGTTCGATTTTTCTTTTTAAATATAACCAGCGGTCCAATTGTGTCGGGTATATGATTGGGTGGGTTTCATCAAAACGATGAACTTAATGTAACATCGCTATACTTAAAAACAATCCGTAACCAGCAGTTCCTGGGACAAGAGCGTTCAACCAAACAAACTATACAGAAGTTGAAACAGAGCGAGAGAAAGATCGTGGAAAACGAAATGTCCTATCACTAAGTCCCCCCTGCATACCCTGTTTTTGCGGGATACAGCGTGAAGCTAAAAAATAATTTCAAAATTTGTTTCTTTTCTTTGGTAAAAGTAAATTATCCTTTATCAAAACTCCTTAGATCTAATAAAACTTGAAAATGTTTTCTTTTAATATATTTAATACCGTTGGGAAATTATTGAGATCTGTTCATACGTGTTTAATTAAATAGAATATAATAATAGAATACCTATTTCGTTTTCATTTATCATTAAGAACAAGAGCTGTTGTACGTTTTAGAACTAGGCGAATATAAAATTTTTATATTCCGTAGAATTAATAAACTATACGTTATTCATTTTATTATTTAATATAATTCAAATCTATTAATCTTCATAGCATTATAGGCAGAGAGCAAGTGTCTAGTTTCAAAACACTCCGTACCCCACTTTCTGCCAAATTCTAGATACATTGCGTGTTTAGTGGCGAGACTTAACGCCGCGCTTTGCCTCGACAAGACACCAGAGTGCAGAAATTTAAATAAATATTTTATTTAAATAAATATTTCATTTCCTCGAGTGTGGATCGAACACACAACCAATCGGTTTTACAGTCACACGTTGTGCCTCTGCGCCACGGCTGACTAACCTCATTAAATAATTCATATTCACTACGACAAAAATTTTAAATATGTGGTGTACACTTCATTATTTATTATTTATATACAGAAGTGTCTCGCTTTCAAAAGAAGACGCGGCGTTCAGTTCCGCCACTCTACATATTGTCTCCAATCCGGAGGAAACGAAAACGAAATTTATAAATTGTAATATGTAAGTATGTACCTATTTACTTTGGTACAGGTGTCAGTCTGAGGCTAGTTGTGGCGCAGGGCCACAAGCTTACAACGCAAAAGCGACTGGTTGTAGGTTCGATTGCCACTCGAGAAAACAAAATATTTCATATTTTAATTTTTAATTCAAATTTTCCACAATATATTAATTAAAATTTAAGAAAAATATATAAGACAAAAACTTAAGATTTCATTTGAACAATGACAGTCAAAACGCCCGAGACGCGAATTAAAATTTAATAAACGTTACCCATGTGTTATAAAATTAATACCATTTTATGAAACGCCCCTCTTAATTACTCTTTGTGATTTAATTTGACTCTTTGTGTTTTGAAATCTGACATTATTTTGACCATTTTAAATGGCATCAAGTCCTAAGCTGGCTTTGACTTAACTACAACTTAATGACTAAATGTGTTGATTGGCGGAGAGCAGAGAGAGAGAGTGCTGTTCTTGTAAACTATTAGATATAAATAAAATTTTTGAAAAGGAATACACAAATTTATCTATAACAACCACTTGTTTCTAATAAAGTGTGTAAAAAATAGAAAGTTGGATATTAGTGTAATAGCAATTGCTGTTTTTGTAAGAATTTATCACATTTTTCACACAAATCACGTAAAATCGTTATCTAATAAAAGCTTACAAGAGGGTGTAGTGTTATTTTTAATCTACGCACCCTCCGTGTAAACTTCGTCACTGCATTGCACCGGAGGGCTGATGTCGGAATAAATCATTTTTGTAAGGGATATAATTAAACGCTTTTTAAGGTTTGCCGTTTTTACCTCAAAAGGTAAAAACGGCATCCTTATAGGATCACTTTGTTGTTCGTCTGTCAAGACCTCTTACTTATCTATAGATAGCGTGGAGGTATCGAGTTAATATTAATGTCGAATATTTATATACGAAATGTCTCGGAGTAAAAAAAAATCAAGCTTCTAAGTTAACGCAATCAAAAGATACGAGCGTTTATCCAGCGCTTATAAGGACTTTTGAATGAAAATCGCCGCGTAATAAAAGCCTATAGCCTGGGATACTTCTAGTGGACCTACAGTAGTTAAATAAAAAAGTGGTAATATAGAGGTGAAAATTATATTGATTTGTGGCGCAGGGGCCTAAGGGGTGACTGTAAAATCGACTGGTTGTGGGTTTGAATCCCACTCGAGGAAATTAAATATTTATTTACATTTATATTTTCATTTCTTCGCTCTGGCATTGAGGCAAAGCGCAGCGTGTCTTAACACTAGGTTCCCTCTGTCTGCCTTGCTGTGTGCGGGATACAGCGTGAAGCTGATTTTTATTTACCTATTACATAGAAAAAAATATTTTAAACTTATAAATATACATTTCATACGAAATAAGTGCATACGGCTGCAAACTTAAGTTTATCAACTTTTTTAAGTTGTACTCCTCTTTGACTTACAATCCTCAAGTCAATACGGAACCCTTAGTGGGCGAATTGACAGATTTTTTTTATATTCGATTAGTAAAATCTAAGGAGGCCGGACGTGCCGCAGCGGCACGAAGTGCGACTGTAAAACCGACTGGTTGTGGGTTCGATCCCCACTCGAGGAGATGAAATATTTACTTAATTTTATATTTCCATTTCTTTGCTCTGGCGTCAAGGCAAAGCGCGGCGTTGAGTTCTGCCACTCAACACGCAATGCCTCCAAACTTCGGCAGAAAGTGGGGAACGGAGTGTCTTAACACTAGGTTCCCTCTGCCTACCCTGCTGTGTGCGGGATATAGCGTGAAGCTAATTTAATTTTTTTTAATTTTAATTTTTAAAATCTAAGTAAAACTTAACTCAAGAACTTCAAGTTAAGCTTACAAATTCGGATGATTCTTTCAGTCTTCAGAGAGAGGTCCTCCTCTCTTGTATTTTGAAATATTTTTTTAAAGTAGAATTTATTTTCTTTAATATTAAATAACAAATTCAATAATAAACTCTTAAAAAATGGCCCTTTCAGATGAATCCGTATAGAAAATTCAGTATTTTAATGTTATAAAGCCTTTAAAGAATAAAAATTTTATGTGATGTATGTAATTTCCTCTCACAATTTAAAAAATGACTTAACCGCATAATATCCGGAAAATGTTAAGTCACTATATAGAAAATCAACATACACTTGTAATATTATAGTTATAATAGTAATATTCAAATAATAATATAGTGAAGGTGAAGTGTTTGTTTGATTCAACGAACTAATCCCAGAAACTACATATTCGAAATTTTAAAAAATATGTCCGATAGTTTACCGAGGAAGGCTATAAGGCTATATTAAAATGACGTTAATGCGATGCAACTCTAGTTGTTACTTAGGTGGTTACAAGCGTTCAATATGAGTATCAACTTCGAGTATCAACTCTTAGTTTTTGCATAATATAAAAACCTAAATATGTGCTGTGCCGTGTGATCGTGGCCTAGAATAAGATCATCGTGGTACTGGTGGTGTCGTAAGAGGCGACTAAAGTACGTGTGGTAGAGTCACGTCGCTAGCAATGGCAACACGCATGGGCAGACTCGACCGGATCATTACCACTCCCGGCATTTAAAAGCGGCGTGAAGTAGTGGCTTTATGCCACTGCGTTTCGGCGGCGGTAATCACTTACCATTAGGTTACCCGCACGCTCGTTTGCCGTGTCTTTTCCATAAAAAAAAGAAGATACTAGATCGAACTCGAAGATGAAACAATAATATGGAAATCCTAACCTGATGCTGCAGCCAGAATCATTAGCAAAAGTACAAAAATGCATTCTTACCAACTACCGTACCGTTCTTGGAAATATACAGCGCCCCAGTCGTATTTGAGAATAATAAAGAAAAAAAAATACCAGAAAATTCAAAACAAAAGTTAATTTTTCGCACTGATAACTTTACAGCAATCATTTACTTAACCGAATAGCCGAATGATTCCTGCTATTCCCTATAATACCTACAACAATGCCAGTGATTTCGAGATGGCGGACAAAATTAAATATATTTCTTTATTCACAAAAGCCCTGATTGAAGGGTGCGAAACACTCGAAACCCTTCAATTTGAGAACTGTCACACACAATTCTACAGCTTTTTTAATGCCGTTTCATTGAATCATTGAATTTTGATCGCTATGGTTTTATTGTTCGATTTTTCTTTTTAAATATAACCAGCGGTCCAATTGTGTCGGGTATATGATTGGGTGGGTTTCATCAAAACGATGAACTTAATGTAACATCGCTATACTTAAAAACAATCCGTAACCAGCAGTTCCTGGGACAAGAGCGTTCAACCAAACAAACTATACAGAAGTTGAAACAGAGCGAGAGAAAGATCGTGGAAAACGAAATGTCCTATCACTAAGTCCCCCCTGCATACCCTGTTTTTTGCGGGATACAGCGTGAAGCTAAAAAATAATTTCAAAATTTGTTTCTTTTCTTTGGTAAAAGTAAATTATCCTTTATCAAAACTCCTTAGATCTAATAAAACTTGAAAATGTTTTCTTTTAATATATTTAATACCGTTGGGAAATTATTGAGATCTGTTCATACGTGTTTAATTAAATAGAATATAATAATAGAATACCTATTTCGTTTTCATTTATCATTAAGAACAAGAGCTGTTGTACGTTTTAGAACTAGGCGAATATAAAATTTTTATATTCCGTAGAATTAATAAACTATACGTTATTCATTTTATTATTTAATATAATTCAAATCTATTAATCTTCATAGCATTATAGGCAGAGAGCAAGTGTCTAGTTTCAAAACACTCCGTACCCCACTTTCTGCCAAATTCTAGATACATTGCGTGTTTAGTGGCGAGACTTAACGCCGCGCTTTGCCTCGACAAGACACCAGAGTGCAGAAATTTAAATAAATATTTTATTTAAATAAATATTTCATTTCCTCGAGTGTGGATCGAACACACAACCAATCGGTTTTACAGTCACACGTTGTGCCTCTGCGCCACGGCTGACTAACCTCATTAAATAATTCATATTCACTACGACAAAAATTTTAAATATGTGGTGTACACTTCATTATTTATTATTTATATACAGAAGTGTCTCGCTTTCAAAAGAAGACGCGGCGTTCAGTTCCGCCACTCTACATATTGTCTCCAATCCGGAGGAAACGAAAACGAAATTTATAAATTGTAATATGTAAGTATGTACCTATTTACTTTGGTACAGGTGTCAGTCTGAGGCTAGTTGTGGCGCAGGGCCACAAGCTTACAACGCAAAAGCGACTGGTTGTAGGTTCGATTGCCACTCGAGAAAACAAAATATTTCATATTTTAATTTTTAATTCAAATTTTCCACAATATATTAATTAAAATTTAAGAAAAATATATAAGACAAAAACTTAAGATTTCATTTGAACAATGACAGTCAAAACGCCCGAGACGCGAATTAAAATTTAATAAACGTTACCCATGTGTTATAAAATTAATACCATTTTATGAAACGCCCCTCTTAATTACTCTTTGTGATTTAATTTGACGACAAATTAATTGTTTAATTTTATAAATAAATTAGATTTAATTAAAATATTATATTTATATACGAGCGGCAGTCCGTAGCTCCGTTTGTCTGTCACTATGAGACGTAAAATCCTTTTGTTTTTCGTTATCGTGGAAATTTCGCGTAATAATCTAACAGTGCTCAACGCTGCGTGTTTCGGCGTTCTTCACGGCGTGGTTTCGGCTGTGTTGTCGGGACAGTTATATTAGGTAAGACTGTTATATAAACATGTAAAAGTTAGGTTAATTTACGAGGCCGTCGTAGAGCAAGGGTACAAGCATGTGTTTGTGCATGTGAACGCATTGCTTGTTGACTTGCGGAACTCACTGGTACACTTTGTATAAATAGAAAGAGGAAATGAGAAAAGTTTTAAAATATAATTCTCCCGGCTAGAAATAGAACCCAGAACCATGACGTTTCAAACATAAGCTACACCACTAGGCTCCGAAGCTTTAAACGTAAAAATAAATAAAGAGCTTCACGCTGTATCCCGCTCGAAGCAGGGTAGTCAGATGAAACCTGGGAACCTAGTGTTAGGACAATCCGTTCCCATTAAGACACTTCCGTTCCCCACTTTCCAATTTCGTGTTGAATGTTGGAGCTTAACTCTCCGATTTTGTCTTTACCACAATCGAACCAACACCCATCGCGTTTACAGTCACACGCTTGGCCTCTAACATTATAAGCATAAATAATTAATCAACACAGCTACGCACATACAAAAAGAAAAACAGCACGTATTCAATACACACTAAAAAGATCTTTTAATTCATATTAAGTACTTACTTTCATATAAAAATGTGCAGCAAAGGGACCCATCTGAGTGGAAAAATGCCGTTTCAACATTTCAGTACTTACAAAGTAAAGTTCCACTGCGTTTTTTTTTTCAATTAAAGCACTAATTTCAAAAGCATTATATAGTGTCACATTTTTTTTCTAACGCCTTTGATGTCTGTCTGTGGTCTAGCTCGGTAATTAACTTTTCTTTTTTATAGTTCTTAGTTAAATGTTGAGTTAGGCGTGTTATAATAAATACGTTGTAGGATGATTGTGTTGGACTGAACGATAGTCGTGGGTTTGTTTCTCGGTTTTGCTCATACAACGTAAATTATTAATATAATTAAGAATTATTAATATGAGGCCAGTCGTGACGCAAGTGCGCAAAGTGTGACTGTAAAATCGACTGGTTGTGGGTTCGATCCCCAATCGAGGAGATGAAATATTTATTGAAATTTATATTTTTATATCTTCACTCTGGTATCGAGGCAAAGGGCGCGTTGAGTTCCGCGAATCAACATATAATGGGGACGGAGTATCATAACACTATGTTCCCTCTGGGTAGGCCTGCTGTGTGCGGGATACAGCGTGAAGCGTGATTAAAAATTAATTATTAATATAATATCTTCCCACATTTTGGTCCGTTTTTCAATGTCAGACCTTGTACAATGTTTGCAAGACAAAGGGTTAACATTTCCTACGTTCCATCATCAAGTATAAACATATATTAAAAAAAGCTTCACGCTGTATCCCGCACAAACCTGGGTAGACAGAGGGAGCCACTCCATTCGCACTTTCCGCCGAAGTTCTCGTGGCATTGTGTGTTGAGTGGCGGTATTCAACGCCGGGCTTTTGTATGATGCCAAAGCGAAAAAATGGCAATATTAATAAAAAATAATTAATTCTCTCGAGTGGGGAATGAACCCACACCGTTGTGCCGTTGCGCCATGACGGCCTCGACGAAAATTATATAAACATATATAACTTGAAATACATAAATTTGAAATAACAATTATTAGGATTCTATTATCTATTTCAACTTTGTAGTAAAACGAAATTGTATTATCGGTTTCCAATAAAAAGCAGACAAACATACATACAACATGCACCTAGCTATATTAAATCATAGTTTCAAGAAATTATTATAGTTTCCCCTCGATATCAGCAATCGTCTAGACTGCGGTGACATCTGGTAAGTTCGAACGCGAATGGTAGGGTCATAACGGTGTTTGGTCCTTCGAGCGAAATGAATTATGTGGTTTTTATTCTTTATGTATAATATCTAGAAGGAAATTTGGAAATTGAAACAGAATGCCTGTGTCTACGTTGATTTAAGGTTCGATTCCTTTTTAGAGGATTTTTGGGGGGGGGTGGGCTCTGGTGGACACAATGCGGCGTCGAATTTCGCCATCAACACCAGCTAAAAATATAAATAAATCAGTTCCGCAGTAAACGTTTATAACGTAGCTACTTTTAACTCTTTTAGTGTTATTCCTTACTGAGGAAAGAAAAATATTTATTTTTGAATGTCTTTGAACCTTCGCCTCTTGTATCGTCCAAGAGGCGCGGGTTCAAATGTCGCAAAAATATCTTGTCTCAAAATTTTTATACGTTTCTAAAAACCAGTCGTGGCGCAGGGGCACAAAGTGTGACTGTAAGCCGACTGGTTGTGGGTTCAATCTCCACTCGAGGGAACGAAACAATTTTTTGAAATTTATATTTACATTCCTTCGCTTTGTGTATAAGCAACGGGCGGCGTTGAGTTCCGCCACTCAAAAACACGCAATGCTTCCAGTATTCGGCGAAAAGTGGGGAACGGAGTGCCTTAACACCAGCGTCCCTCTGCGTGCGGGACACAGCGTGAAGCTGATTTGATTTTTGATTTTTATTTCTTAAAAAAAATTACATACCTACTACGTATACACGACGTCAACCTATTACAATCATCACAAAACACTGAACTCCCACAATTATCAACCTTTGAGCAATCAAAAATGAATCTAGTAAAAATATTCACCGTCCGACCCGTTTTTAATTGAATCCTGACGATTATTCTGATCGCTTCATACAAATGTATAAGAAGAGCGTCGACCTTTTTTATTTCTTTCTATCTTCATTTTTTGTCTGAACTTAGGTTTTGTGATTTTTTTTCTATTATTCTTCTTTTACAAGGATAAATCTTAAGTATAACAAAATTTTTCATGTTACTTTATTTTAATTTCTTCGTTCTGGTAAACAGATTTAGAAAATTTGGTATCGAGGCACTTCGTGCATCGCTTGCTATCAGAATTCAAGACATATTTACTACTAATTATATCCTGTTACTTCGTTTGCAGACTTTGTGATGATCGTTGCCATGCTGCTTCAACTTACAAACCTTTTAAGATTAATAATTCCAAAATAACTGAGGTCAGTCGTGGCGCAGCGTCACGAAATGGGACTGTAAAATCGACTGGTTGTGGGTTCAACCCCACTCAAGGACCATTATATTTACTTAAATTTATATTTCCATTTCTTCGCTCTGGTGTCGAGGCTAAGCGCGGCGTTGAGTTCCGCCACTCAACACGTAATGCCTCCGGTATTCGGCAGAAAGTGGGGAACGGGGTGTCTTAACACTAGGTTCCCGCTGCATACCCTGCTCTGTGTGGGATACAGCGTGAAGCTGAAAAAAAATTAAATATTTGTAGAAATAAATACACGAACGAAGCCACGAGTAAAAAAACATCAGTTGTACGTAGAAATTATGCAATAAAATAAAATACAAAGGATAAAAAGTTTGCAATTCAATGAGCGCTGTAGTAAAAGTGCAATTTTCCTACGATTTCCTTCGCAGGTGTCGCTTAATTGGTTTTTAACGAGGTGTTCCGGCTAAATGCACCTGTAGTACTTGAAAGGCTTAGAAGTAGTTGTATTTATGATAGATATTCTGGTTTCCCTGTATATAAAACGTTGAACTAGACGAACTGATGGCGTGGAGAAGGTTGATGGCTTCGACTGAATGCGGGAGGTGGAGGACCAGGAGCTTTGGTGTACTCTGGAAGAAGCCTATGTTCAGCAGTGGACACGAACTGATAGTGATAGTGATCAATAACAAAAGAATGAGATGATGATGATGAATCAATTGACTAATGTGCTATAGAGCAATAGGATAGCGGTTGTCTGGGGTTTGTGTGTGTGTTGTGTTTGTGAAAGTGTCTGCCCTATACGAGGAACAAATGAAGCACAAAAACGCGTCTTAATAGTCATAATACTATAAGTCGACATACAACCTTCATGAGAGCCGGTTTTATTATATGACTTTTATTATATCTTTGGACCCACTAAAAACTCTCTGAATCATTTCACTTTATGAGATATTTGTATTTTCCTATGGACTAATACTATCATTGGTGTGGAATAGTCTTTACAGCGCCAAAACTACAAGCTGTAGAATAGAACTCGTCTCGTCGTAGCGTTGTGAGACTGCTACGAGAACGTCGAAAAAGTCGAAACCGGATGTGGTACCTAATTTGAGATTTCAATTATAAGCCTTCTTTTAATATTGTCCCTCACGGTGCAAACCACCACAAAATAAGTCAAATAAAGTATTTTATTGGTCAAGCAAAGTCAACATAGCTTTCTTTTAAAAATTGACTAAATACGTGCTTAAATGACATATTCATGTACGATACGTGCTGACTGCAAGAGTTACTCAACGAAAACATGATAATTTATACAATAATATTATCTTTAAATTGAGTGATTTTTGTGGTTGGGTCACTGAAACGATCTTATAAGTTAATATTAAAATTTATACTGTTCTTATTGGTACTTTCTCCGTTCATCCTGTGAAATAGAAACGGCAAAATCAATAAAATCTTGATGTTTGCAACTTTTAGTAGTTTCATGATTTTTTCCGCCCACGTTTAGATATTACACGTGTAGCATCGAGGAACTCAACGCACTGCTCTCGTATACCAGAGTGGCGAGTGGGAAACGAACCCACAACCGGTGTTTACAGTCAAATGGCCACTCACAGTGCTATGACATCCTTGAACCTGCAACTCACTGCACAAAAAATTAAAAAAAGTTTTTTGTGTTGTTCCATTATGACAACTTTTCGCCACGCTTTTAGTGTTTCGTATTTGAATCTGGCTTTCATTGCATACTATAAGAGCTAAGTATGTGAACGCAGTGCCAAAAACCAAGTGATTTATTCCGGTCAAAGTTTAAAGTGGGTAGTTGAGAAGAGACTTCCTTCCTTCCTTCCTATATCATTTCTGTTGATTTATTTATCATTTTCAAATCGCCAAATCTAGAAGACAATTTAGGTCAAAATCTCTTATTTGCATTTATATAATTTTGAAAAAACGGAGAGTTTAGAGAGATAATGAACATTTATTTTTTAATATATATATTTTTATTGAGGGCATTTTTAGGTTTACACTGTATCCCGCAAATAGCAAGGGAGGCCGAGGGAACCTAGTGTCGAGACGCTTCATTCACATGAAGATACTTGCATTACCCACTTTCCGCCAAATTTCATTTTGCGTAAATAAAAAATGAAACATAAGCACTATTACGTAACGTAACAGACGTACACTCAACTAAACTCTTGGCACCTCTAACCCTTTCCCAACGAATGAGGAGCAAACAAAGCCAAATTAACAGTGAAAAATATATACTAACAGTTAAAAATATATACTAGCTAAAGCGAAAGAAAAAGCAAAAAATCGCTGTTCCGGTGCCAACGTTTTCTTCTAGTGGAATTTCATTATAGCTGTACATATTCATGAGAGGAAAGCTTGAAATTAAACGGACATCTGTGGGCCAGACTTCAATTCTAGACTTCATTGAAGTTCCCAACTTCAAACATATAATCTTAGCTCTTCAATTTAGGTTCCCCTTGGCTCAGTAGTGTCGTGTTAATTAAGTTGGTCCAAGTTGACTGGCAAGTTCTGACAGTGAATACTATTGTAATGTAATGCTTAATACAGTTAGTTGGCTTGGCGTTTATTTATATTATGTAAATATATATATTTATATTATGTAAATATATTGGAAATATATTATTTGGTCTCAGATTTGCGGGAAAAAGCGTGATGCGAGTTTTTTTTTATTAAATAATAATTGAGGCCATTGTGGCGCAATGGCCCAAGTAGCTGTGTGTTCGATCCCTACTCGAGGGATTATTAGGATAGGGAGGGATATTTAATATTTTTATTTCTTCGCTCTAGTGACGAGGCAAAGCACGGCGTTAAGTTCCGTCACTCAACACGCCTCTAGAATTCGACGGAAAGCGGGGAAAGGAAGCGTCTTAATATGAACGGAGTGTTTTAACGTTAGGTTTGCAGGTTCCCTCTGCTCCAGAAATATTGTAAAAAAAACCTAGTGTTAAGAACACACCGTTCCCCACTTTCCGACGAGTTATAAAGGCATTGCGTGTTGAGGCAACTCAAAGCCGCGCTTTTGACTCGAGACCAGAGCGAAAAATTGAAAATATAAATGTACGTAAATATTTTATCTCCTCCAGTGGGGATAGAACCCACGACCAGCGCCACGATTGGTAATAAACATATAAATTTTTAACAAATATATCATAAATATTTGAAAACCACCTTAATATTTAATATTAAATTACAATTCAAATCGTTTTAGCGTTCTCCATAACATCGCTATCGCAATTGGTTTCTTTATTAAATGAGTATTAATAAAGACGAAGCTTTGTAAAAAGAAAATAATGATTAATTATATTTATATTTAAAATGTAATCTTGATCAATACTGTCGCGTCAATATAATCTTAGTATTAACTTTTATAACCTAACCTGATTTACTATTTAGATTATTTATTTATTTTATGACAATCGAAAGGTCAACCCTTTGTGTCTAAGAGAGTACTCTCAATAATTTCTGTTCATAGATGAGTTAACCGTCGTAAAAGTGGAGTAAATACGTACCTATTTATTGTTAGATTCCACTCGATCACTGATGCCATCAAAATTTTATTATGTTGTATATTTTGAATGTTTTACATTTTAAGTACAAAGCAGGTATTATGTCTAGTTAATATTCTTTTAACTTCATCCAATATTACGCAGAGTAGGTAGAGGGAACCTAAATTAAAGACAATAAAATAGCGAAATTGAACACCTCGATTGTCTTCTTATAAGAATGAAGAAATGGATGATGGATATAGAAGCCACAATCGTTGATTCAAACGCTGCGTCCGCTGCGCTACGATGGCCTCGATCTACAATCTATAATTTGTAATAACATAAAAGAGTATAAGTTCAGCTAAAGTTCAAAATGAAGTAAGGGCCCACAGTGGAAAGCTAAAAACTTTCTTTTCTCCGTTATAATTATTATTATTTTAGATATTGTAAATCAGTGCATAACTGTCCCTGGAGTGAGACCTCCCAGAAGCCCAAGAAAGCGCTGGTGGGATATCGTGAAGCAGGACACGAGAAACAATGCTCTAATCACTAAGGACATTAAGAACCGTGCAAAGTAGAATATATTGAGCAGGAAGATAGAACCCGGAATTCAACACCGCGCTTTGCTTGTCTTTAAAAATTTTCGCTCGCTTTTAACACTATTAACTTGATTATTATAAGAATATATTTCAAATTTTAAAGCATAATAAATAATTGTATCGTAAACAGCATACCCAATCAATATTTTTAACATAAAAACACATATTACACGTATACTCGTATACTTATCCCAAATTTCATAAAATCAATGTTATATGTGCCCTCAAAAACGTAGGTTATACTCTTATACGATTATCTAAGCTTTATTTAAGCTCGAATAAAATCCAGCACGTAACCGACTTACGCAAAAAGAGCATTACTTCGTCATGACGCACTGACAACTTTGACCCTTTTAGATTTGAAAGGGTTAGCGTAAAAAGTTTATTAGTATTCTGAGCGGTTCAGGTGTAACCTTGGCTTAAGATGTAAGCGGGGATTAATTGGAATTTATTTTGTAATTTATGTAAGTACAGTATATTTGAAGAAATTATGTACAAAACAAGTATATATATACTTGTTTTGTACATAATTTGTTCAAATTTTAAGTGATATAAAGTATATTGTATTGTATTGTATTGTATTGTATAGCTGTAATATAATAGACTAGTGGGCGCGCGCACATTCGCCTGCTTATTTGCACCCTCAGGGGTAAATTCTAAAAAAAAACCACGAAACACGTGTTCAATAAAATATTCTTAACAGTCTGAATTTCAAGTTTTATAAAAATCGGTGCTGCTTTAAAAAAAAAATTATACAAACTTTCAACCCCTGTTTCATCCCTTTAGAGTTAAAATTTTTCAAAATCCCTTCTTAGTGGATATCCAGATTATGAAAATAAACATCTGTCCAAATTTGAAGTTCCTACCATCAGCGGTTACGTGTTGAAAAATTACTGTTTTTATTTTCACTTTTTTGTTACTATTCATTATAGTAATGATAGTCATGATATACGCGTAGTGCTGTATACAGCTGTGCAGCACGGAGCTCCGTCCTTCACCAATTCGTTGGTGGGCGTAGTAAGTGGATTATGGCTTGTCCAGAGTCAGAAGAATATAGTAAAAATTTCCTCGAGGAGACGACCAACGTACGTCGATTAAACAATGCAGTGTAAGATTTATATTAGCATAAATCACTATAAAATAATTAAACAAACCGACGCAGAAAAAAGAATAAAGCATATTATTAGGTAACGTGGACGCTATAGCGGTCTGGTAAGATTATGATAAAATGTATTATACACGGTGTATTTTTTATTTTGCGGGTTCGTTTATATTTTTTATTTTTCACTATTTCTAAATTTATGTTTTGTTCACTTTTCTGTATTGAAATCCTGTATATGAGTTTGATTTTTGAATCCTGTGTTTCTGAGTAGAATACTATTTTTTCACTAACGACAATGCTTCCCACAGCGCCATGGTGTTTTCATCGCCCCTATTTTTTAAAACTACTTGGGCTGCTAATACGAATCTAACGATAACTTAAATATGTAAATCCGTTCAGCGATTCTGGAGATAAAGAATATTACATACATACAAGATAAACACGAAAAAACATAACCCTTCCTTAGCAGTCGGGAAAATCAAAGTTACAAATATTGTAAAACACTTTGTTCCTACTAAGATACTTCCGTTTCCCACTTTCTGCCGAATTCTGAATAGAGAACCAACGTCGCGCTTTGCCTCATTACTAGAGCGAAGCAATGATAATATTAAATATTTCAATTCCTCCAGAGATACTTGTGTGCCTGCGCCACGATAGGTTTCTAAGTCCTTAACAATCTCTCGTAATTCATACAGAAACGAGAAAAACAACATGATTTTCAAATATACTAATAGAGTCCACGAAAACAGAGTTTCATACGACAACGAGTAAGTTTTAATATTAAATCGCCTGAACTTTACCCTTATACCACGCTACATTTTAGAAGCCGAGTGTTCAACGGACGGAGGACCTAACTCCATAGAATTCGACAAAATTTGACAGATGCCCTCCTAGCTGTCACCCCAAATAATAAACCTGACTAAATAATACTGAAATTGACAAATAAATAATTCATTTTGTTATACTAAATGACACTTTCGTCTTACTTATAAGTAATTGGACTGATTGGCATAAATAAAATAGGATTAAAGGAGTTATTTGAAATTCATATTGTATGGCGCAGGAATACAGACGTGCGACTGTAGACATGTTGTTGTTGGTTCGATTCCAATTCGGAGAAATGAAAGATTTTATATTTTCATCTCCTCGCTTTGGTAACGAGGTAAAGTTCGTCATACAGATGCTACAATAGAGGCTTATATATATGTACTGACTTTTATTATCTTTATCTATACTTATGATAAAATCGTAACCGATCGGTGTCTGTGCTTAGAAGATATTTAAGAAAAAAAATTTTTAGGAACCTTTATTAATGTAGTAGAACGCAAAATAATTATTTTTAATTGTTTTGTCTGTTTGTCTGTGTGTTTGTTATCGTTAATCTAAAAATCGGTTCCGATTTAAATATGGTTTTCACTAATAAATTCTGGCATCTGGCAAGTCTCCGTTTAAACACAGGATCGAAGCATCTGCGCTCCATTTACGGAACCAGCATAGAGGGTAAAATATTTCAAACCCATACGTAAAAATTCATTAATATACACGATGTTTATCCATACTGTATTTCGTGTGATGTAGTTACGAAAAGATACCAATAACGTCTACATACCACTACAAAAATACTAATTAAGCGTTGCCGATTTGCTGCTTTTCATTCTCAAAAAACATACATACAACAACGAGAAAGGGATATCTCTCGTCCTATTTTACGCAATTCAACGTCGCCGCCATTGCCTACGACTCGATTTCGTGAACGTTGTTATCGCTTTGATAGGTTTCTGTCTGTGTACGTCATTTTTCACGAATGGCTCTTTATTTAATAGCGTTAATCTTATTATTATTTTGTTTGAAAAAATTACTATTTCATTTTTGGATAAATCTCTTTTATTTTAATTGTATTAAGTTTTTATAGTGTAGTTAAAACTGTGGTTTCATTTAAAGTGTTGATGATAAAAATACTCTCTATAGGTTTTATTTTATTACCATCAGTTCATAAATAAAAAACTGTAAGAAAAGGAGGGCACGGCAAGGGCATTTATGCATCATTTTGTATGAAATTCACCGCACTATTAAAACCTATAGTGTATTCTCTGAAGAACTACAGTTATGACATTAAGCACGATGTGAGATCCTTACAATACAAATAAAGGAAAAAATCTGAAAAGTAAAAATCATAAATATTTCATACAAAAAATTATTACTTATAATCGTAGTTACTTGAAGGCTTATTTTTATTCGCCGCATGATCAAAACCTATAAGGTATTTCCCAAGCACAATCTTGCAATTGAAACAGCACTCTCGGTGGGTGAGCCCGACTCACACTTGGCCGGTATTTTATTAATAAATAAATCAAATAAATCAGCTTCACGCTGTATCCCGCACACAGCAGGGTAGGCAAAGGGAACCCAGTGTTAGAACACTCCGTTGCCCACTTTCTATCGAATTCTGGAGTCATTGCGTGTTTAGTAGTAGAACTCAACGCCGCGCTTTGCCTCGACATCAGAGCGTAGAAATAGAAATATAAATTTTAGTAATTATTTCATCTCCTCGAGCGGTGATCGAACCCACAACCAGTCGGTTTTACAGTCACACTTTGTGCCGATGCGCCGCGAATGGCCTCAAGGTATTTTATTAAATACACTTAAATAAACATACGTATATGTACCTGGCACTCGTATATTGCAAGCAGGCGTAGCCGCACTAGTAAAATAGTAAAGTACTAACGTACGCAATATTCGACTTCACATTTAAACTCTTTGTTTTTCTATGTTATTAAGAGTTAAATTAGCCAATTTATAGAAAAGACTCTTATTTATGGCCTTGAAAAAAAAATAGGACAGTGTATTATTAAAAATATATGTATATTAAGTTCAGCCATCATCTTTCGGCATATTTTTAAAACGTAATACTCGTTGAAATGAGATTACTATTGAACTTGCCAATTACCTTCGAACATTTAATTGTTGTAATAAAAATTATTGACATTAAATATGAGTAATTTTATTCTGTCTGTGTTATTTATTTCTATGGAGTATTTGAATCACGCTGGCAAGATTTTTAAGTCGATATAAGATAAGATTTTTAAGTGTATATAATTTTTTAAGTATACTTACCTGGCGTAGGGGACACCATGATCAAGAAGGTGGTTCCCCCAGAGCGAGGCTCTTTCCATTGGACTGCGGCTTGACCTCTGCGATTATCCCTGATGGGGATAACTCGGACGCGCAATTTTTGGTAGTGGGGACTGCGTACGCACCGTCCCCCTTCTTAAAATATAATAAAATATATCGACTAAATTATTTATGCATAAAGTAAATAAGACGATTCAAATCTAGGCATATTCTTAATATGATTTTTACCTCTACTATATTAAAACATCATACAGTAAACACTATATATTTATAGAATTGTATATATATCAAGTGACTGATGATAAAAACATAACATCTTTACAATAAGCATTTTCATTTTTTTTTGTTAACTTATTACGTACTTTGAAACGTACTAACTATTATCAACAACACTGTCAAATTTGAGTCTGACAAGTGTCAATCGAGTTTGACGTTAGTCAATGCCATCGACGTTTATAAAATTAGTAAATGCCTAGCTAGTTGCTTCTTGAATCTTAATGGAATTTATGAAATCTTATTTAAAATATAAAAATGACTGAAGAAAATTATCAAGAGCGTCAAGAAAACGAATTAATTGCTTTAAAGGTAAAGTTTTCTTTTTAGATTGTAAATAGTGTGGAATTATATATTTAATTTAAAAAAAACTTAGTAGTGTAACTTTTACACATATTTACAAATATTATTAAATATGCTTAAAAGTTTCATATTTTTATTTATCTCAGTTTTGATACATTATTTGTAATAATATTTATTGATCATACGAAATATTACTCATATTTCTTTAAAATTCTGAACATGTTATAACTTGTGTATTCCAATTTGCGATTGGCTTTGCTGTTCTATTTTAATATAAGGCTAATTTTTATAACTTATGCTTATATTATTTTAAATATTTTTAAATTTCAATTGTATACTATATTTATAATTATAATTGTACAACCATTTTTTATTCTACTAAAACATTTATTTAAATAACAATAGATCTTGAAAATATTTTAGAATAATAGAATATATTTATTATACTATAGAATTTAAATCTTAGTTTCTATTTTAAACCACAATTAACTTTTCATTTCACAGGAAATATATTATGATGGTAAAGTGGTTGATAATAGAAAGAATGAATGGAGTGACTGGTGTCCGCTAGATGTCCTCATAACATTGAAGCCTTTGCACGATGAAAATGGAGTGCACTGTTCAGTGATTCTACAATTTATTTGCTGCTCTAAATATCCTGATAAGTATGTTTTTTAACAGTAAATAATTTGTTATTTGCTATTTTTTTATCGTGCATTTTAAAAGATTTTGACTAGTGCCATATGCACTAGTCAAAATCTTTGTTCTAAAATTGATTAGGAATTCTTTTAGTTTTTGTTAAAAATCATTATAAGGTTCTCCAAAATGAATTATTTTGCTTAGACTACTAAGATATTATTTAGGGTAGGCCTTAGTCCAGCTGTGGACTTGAAAGGCTGAGTGATGGATGATTAAGACAAGGTACACTATTGAGTTCCACTTAATTCACAATGTCTTGAGTTTTTTCTTGGTACTAGCCTATGTGCAGGTTATAATATATTAAAGCTAATATTAAATTTACTACATTTATGACATACTGATAAAAAGTTTAAGATATTGTGTAAAATTTATATTGTTTTCTGTTTTATTTATATCAAGAATATGTTTTGCTCGAAATGATACATAAGATATTCAGTGATTAGTTAATATGAATATTCCTTTATGCTTAAATTCCAGACCTCCAATAATTTTAATAAATAAGTCAACGGGATTGTCAGATGAGAATAAAAAAAAGTTGCTAGATGAATTAGATGAATTAGCGAAGGATTTGTGTGGAGAGGTCATGATATACAATTTAGCTGAGTATACCAGGGTATGTACAACACATATTGTAGAGGACCTTGTGTTAAGACGGCTTGTTCTCTACTTTATACCAAATTTTTGAGACATGTTGGTGTCAGATCCCAGAATGCAACACCAAGCATTGTCTTGTTATCATAGTAAGATATATTTTGGTTTGCAGGCTACAGCTATGTAAAAGCTCCCACACTGAAAAATTAAATATAAGCTTAATGTGAATTAAATATAAAAATTAATTCTGCACATATGTATTTTTTTATATCTCAGATATTTGTATTGAAAATTCCAGACATTATAAAGTTATATGAGACATTATTATGATAGATATTTGTTGTAATACGTTTCTACTCATAGAATTATTTGGTGGCGCTGGTGCACGGTAAAACTCGAATGAGTTTATGATTGCACCTTGAATGTATATTTATTAATACTCTGTAATAGTCTACTTAAATAAATAAATAAATAAAATAAATATATGTAGCTTTATATTTAAAATTATTGCACAGATTGTTTTTATAATTTTAGAAATTACAAACGTTTCTATATTAAGGATATAATCTTGTTTAATTAGTAACTAAGTTAATTGTTTGTTAATTTTTCATTTCATCAATTTATTTTTAATATTTTAAAAATTCAGCTTCATGCTGTATCCCGCACACAGCAGGGTTCAGAATAGCCTAGGAATAGTGCAGGGAGAACCTACTGTTAAGACACTCTGTTTTTCCCCATATTTTCTAATTTATATTTTGAAATTATTTAAAATGTTGTAAGGCTCACTAAACCTAGGCACATATATTTGAACATTTTCACCGTGACATATGTATATATAAAACTTATTTTTATATTGAAGCAATTTGAGGTTGTTCTGTTGCAGGGAAGAACCCTGCAAATGTAACAAGTGAATTCTGTAACATTAGGAACGTGAATGTCTTAAGAATAGGTTGAGAACCTATTCCTAAGAGACTCACGCTAGCTCTCTCTCTCTGCCTTCCTGTGCGAGGAAAACAGCGTAAAAAAAATATAATATAAAAATATTTTTTTACAGCAATTTTTAGACAATTATAATACACCCATACTATCTTTTTATGAAGAAATGGTAAGAGATAAAGATCAAATGGAAAAACTGAAACAACACGATCTTCAAACTAAGGAACTTGAAGAAGTAAGTGTTTTTGAGAGGAAAAAATTAAATTCTTATATATAGTAGATTGTATGTACATTTAAAAAATATAAGGTACGAATTCTGGAGGCATTGCGTGTTGAGTGGCAGAACTCAACGCCGCGCTTAGCCTCGACACCAGAGCGAAGATATGGAAATATAAATTTAAGTGAATATTTCATCTCCTCAAGTGGGTATCGAACCCACAACTAGTCGGTTTTACAGTCACATCTCGTGCTGTCGTCACGGCTTCCTCGTATACATTCGTATATTTTTTAATAATAGTTATAATAATAGTTTAGTTTTTTAATAATAGTAAAACTTTTTTAAAGTTATGAATAATACTTAACTTTTAATTGTTGCAATTGCAATTAATATTGTAGCATTGATTCCCATTTGGAACAATGAATTGACTTCTTCTACCCGCTCTCCACAAAAATGCGGCGTTGAGTTCCGCCACTGAACATGCGATCGAAGCCATCAAAAATTGGGAACATAATGTCTTAACACTTTGTTCCCTCTGCCCCCACAGGTTTATGCAATATACAGCCTAAATCTATAAATATATATATTTTTGAATTTTCATATTTTTAGTTCCAAAAAATTAAAGACGAAATTCAAAGGAGGCAAGAGGCATTACAAGGAAACAGAGATTCTGACAACGCTAACAGTAACAGTGATGAAGTGAATGGACAGGGTGATGTGCAAAAACTAGTCTAGTAAGTATAGAGATTGTTTTATTGCCAGCTCTACTTGAAATGAAATCACAGTTTTAACTACTATATAAAACCTAATACAATTAAAAAAAATTCAATGGATAGGGATCCCTACTAAACTTCAATAACATAACCCTTTGGGTAAAAAATTGAAATATAATGTATTTCATCGCTTCTGCTGAAGAAACTTTTGATGAGAGAACAACAAAATGTTCTACAAAATTAAAGAACACATCCATATATACAAAAAACTTCACGTTATCATATGTCCCCACTTTTATAGTAACAGTTGTTATACATAATAACCAAAACTAACCTGTTCTTGTGACTAGGATAACCAAAAAGTTGTTTTGTATGTGATTTTTAGGTAATATTGTAGTTATTTTCTATTTTCAGTTACGCAGATGATAAAATGTCACCAGCAAGAAAAAATCTTAAGAAAAATGCGGGTTCAATGCCCTGTACATGCAATTTTGTAGGGATCCAGACACTTAGATATACACAGAGGAATACGAAGAAAGTTACTTTAGGAAAATGCTTAAGTAAGTTTGAATAGAGTATATTATGGTGCAGTGTGATGGTGTTCCACTGAAAATGAGGTGATAGTAGGTTAGATTTTCCTTGAGGGAATATATGTAATTTATTTCTCTTTCTCTGCTCTGGTGATACAAAACAGGGTGCTCATGATCTAAGGCAAAACGCGGCATAGTTCCACTGCTTAAATCAATTTTTGTTTTATTTGCAATAAAGTATTTTAAAAACTTATTAAGTGATACTTCATTGTTTTTTTTTTAATTTTTATTTTATTATTACAAATGAATTCCAGGCCATTCCCCAAATGGTTCAACAACGTTCCCAGCAATCGACGACGATGGAAGACTCCTCATAGTGAAACAATACAACATACCACCAACACACTACATACAACATCGGAACAGACAAATAAATTCCCTACAAAAGGATTTAAAAACTATAAATAGACTCGAAAATCAATATTTAATACCATATATTGCAATGGAGAGTAAAGAAAATAATAAGAAGCTATCTTATTTAATATTCAGGGAATATATACCTGGATGTTCCTTGAAAATGATGTTGGTATCCAATAGTTTTAATGTTAGTGGGGGTTTGAAACTGTTGAGGCACGTAGGTTTAAGTGTTTTTAGTGTGTTAAGTGAGTTGCACAGTGTAGAAGTGTTGCATAGAGATGTAAGAAGTGAAAAAGTGTATATAAGTGGGGAAAATGTCAAAGTGATCGGTGCTAGTTTGGATGTACGCTTGGTGGAGATCATTGATGGTGAATTTTATTGTGATAGGTATGTGGTTTTTAGATTTTTTTTTGTTTTTGTTGTTTTAAGAACATTTTTTGTTTTTTTTCTTCTATTATTTTTAAAATCAGGTAAGGAATTTTGTGTTAGGACACAGTTCTCCACTTTCCATCTATTGTGATAGCCATATTATGATATTCTTTTCTTTGTTTTCCATTAAATATAAAATACATTAAGTATCAAATACAGGCCGTCGCGGCGTAGGAGTACAAGCGTACGACTGTAAATGCGATGGTTTGCTAGGGTTCGATGTCATTTCAGGGAGTGAAATATTTATATTTTTATTTCATAGCTCTGGTTCATTACTAGGTGCAGTGCAGCATTATCCACCATTCAACATGCAATGTATCCAAAAATCGTAGTGGAAAATAGAGTGTCTTAACACTAGGTTCCCAGGTTCCCTCTGCCTACTTTATTTTCAAATATTCATTTCAGGTAAAATCTTTATTCCATTTATTTGTTCGCTTTTTAGGCAGACAAAATCTCAAGATATATACGCGGCGGCACAACTCCTACTATCCATAGTGGCTGAAGACTGTCAAGAGGTACCTTTAGATTTACCGATTGCCGCCAAAGATTTCTTTTCTAAGTAAGTTTGAATGATAGATTTTCATTATTCTTTTATATGTTTTTTTTTAGACTGTGTTATTTGCTTGTTTATTAAAACAGTAAAAATTGACAGTTAAGTATGTGAGCCAACAATTATCAAATGTAGTAAAATGTGTTAAATAGAGCATCACCGATTCATGAATAACTGTCTCTATGGCTTCTGCCATGGTCGTTCAATTAGCGATCTAGCTCAACG
Source organism: Heliconius sara (assembly GCA_917862395.2). Taxonomy (NCBI): domain Eukaryota; kingdom Metazoa; phylum Arthropoda; class Insecta; order Lepidoptera; family Nymphalidae; genus Heliconius; species Heliconius sara. The sequence goes on from OU860787.2 coordinate 10,357,049, forward strand.
AACCCACCGCTAATTTAGGTAATTGGGAGAAAAAAGAGAGCCTGTGAGAGAAAACTTAGATCAGTGCCAAAATAAACCCATTATTTCTTTGGTTAAGGCATCCTCTTTCATATGCTATATACTGTTCTAATCTCTGTCTCGGTTGGTACACCTCAGTATCAACTTGAATCATTTCTCTCCAATGATCTGTGAAAGTCTTGACTGGACTTTGGCTCGGTTGATTCGCTGTACGTTCTTTACCGCATTTCTCATGGGGTGTGTTCGTATCACCTAGATACGTACAATTCACTAATATACGGTTCCACAGTTGTATGGTACGTGAAAAAACGTTACTGCCCTTCATTCCCTGTCATAGAAACTGTGGAGTAACCTACTTGCAGTAATATTTTCAGGTATGGGTCTTTATGAGGCCTCCCTTTTCCTCCCAAAAACGCATTTACCTCCACCTTAAAGGCACAAAATGCATATGTAGCTTCTCTTCGCTTCTTCGCTGATATTATTTTGATCAAATATTTAAACCCTTAATCTTATAATTTTAAGGTGTCTAATACAAGATGAAAACGTGCAATGGTCTGCTGAACAGCTAGTATCACATAATTTCCTCATCGACACGCCTACCGTCATGCCTAATAGTGACGAACATAACTATATTGATAGTGGATCTGAGGTAATTACAGATTTTATAGTATTTTTATGTTGAATTGTGATAAAATAAATATAATATAAATATAACGCCATTATTGCACAATGTAAGAGCTTCTGCAATAAAAGAGAATATTTGTTTCAATAATTGGTAGTTTTTATGTATCGTTCCACTTCTACATGCGGGATACAGCGTGAATCTAATATAACTTATTTTTTTTTTCGTCTGTAATCAGGATGAAAGCGGTATAAAAAGAATACAAGATATAAGTACGCTAGTGAACGGCCATTCCCGTTTAAATGAAGAATTTGAAATATTAGATTTTCTTGGAAAAGGCGCTTTTGGTGATGTTTTGAAGGTTAGTGTTATAATAGTAAATATGATCGTAGCAATAAGGCAAAAGTTAAAAGCTAAAATATTTTTAGACTGTAACACTTTTGCGTTTACATTATTGTATTTGCCATTTGTCTTAAAAAAACATAACAACTGAAAACTTGCAAAACATTTCGTCACTCTTTGCCTAAGTAGTCCAAAAAATCTTGTTCAATTATAATTATTAAGAAGATATTAATAGAACATAGATACTTAATTTGTATTAAATAATATTTATTATCATCATCATAATCACGAACTGCCTATTCTCGCTGGTGATGAGGACAATGATGTTGATGATTAATACTTATATTTCTTTATTTTCTTCCGATAAATTATCGCGTAGATAATTACAGGTGAGGAACAAACTCGACGGTGGCCTATACGCCATAAAACATGTGAAATTAAATCCAAAGAGCGTTGATTTATATAAGAAAATAACTCGCGAAGTGAAATTACTATCTCGTTTGAATCACGAGAATGTGGTTAGATATTACAATGCTTGGATAGAAACTATCATTGAAATAGATGATGATAATGATGATAGTGAAACGGTGGAAGTGAAGAAGAGAAGCTTGGAAGATGATATAGCTAAACTGGGTCAAGGGATACAGGTGGGTAATTTTTTGTCTGTATTTTTTTTGATAAACTATTATTTATACACAATTTTTCTCTAATTATCTTTCGATATTTTATTTTTGTGTGGTACATAAAGAAATGAAAAAAAATAAATTGTTTGAGGTAAACACGATGATTCTGGATTTGATCTCCAATCCTGAGAATGGATTATTTATTTTGGTAGGTCCGCCATTCTATTAGGAGTGTTATGTATTTAGGTGGAAAGCGGAGAAGGGAGTGTCTTAAAATTAGGTTCTTTCTGCCAATGTATGATAAAAATGTTGAGCTTAAAAACTATATTTATTAGTGTAGCGTAATAACCGTTCTAAATTAAAGAAACAGGTATATTTAAATGTTCTTATGAACATCATACTAGCTCGCAATCTATACTAATATTATAAAGAGGTAAGATTTGTATTTTTGTATGTATGTATGTATGTGTGTATGTTTGTAGAGTTTTCACACAAAAAGTACTGGACCGATTTCAATATTTTTTTCACTATTAGAAAGCTGCATCTTCACTGATCAGAATAGGCTATATTACATTTCCAAAAAAATAGAGACCCTTAATAAAAATGCAATAATGTAACCCAAGGTGAGAAGAAATTGATCTTAATAATTCTATCATCGCATGCGCTGCGAAAACTATTGATGATAGAACAAAACAATGTTCTACAGTATTGTAGAGCGCATCAATATCTATATAAAAGTCCGCGATAGCATATGTCCAACTACTGTACTTATGACAATATAACCATTTTTTTATATTTTATAAGTTAACAAAAGTGCCGACAATAATCAGACCATATTATTCATACCTCTGCATCAATCCTTATCCTATTAAATTATATTTTATTAAAGATTATTTCAATACCTGTAAAATACTTTTTAAATTAATAAAATCGGGTATCCCGTTCAAACGATATAACGAACTTAAAAATATCAGTCTAAAGAAAATCATGTAATAATAAAAAATGCGGAGTGTGTCGTGTGGCCTCGCGCACCGTGGCGAGTAACTCTGCGGGAGTGAGGAGGAGGTGCATCGATATCACTAAAATTATTAAGATAATCGATAAGATTTTTTGTTTCCTTATTTGATTTGAATAGGCCCCGAAACTACGACCGAATTGGAAAATTCTTTTACAATTAGACGATTAAAGTATAAAACAATACAAAAAAAAACCTAAAATCGCGTACACTGTGGAAATTATTGACAATAGAGCAAAGTGATGTACTATAATTTCATAGAAGACATCAATATCTACAAAAAGTATACGATACCATGTGTAACTGTTAGAGTTATGTTACAATAACTAATTACCAAAGGAAAGGTAGTACAGAGGGACATCTAAAATATATATATATTATATTCTGTCATAATGAATAGCTTTAAACTTTGCATACAAAGGTATCCTGTACGTAGTATATCATTTTTTTTCATTTATTATTACCAGTACAACAGTATCGGTACTAATATGGTATCTATATTTTTATATATATATTTAACATATTTTCCCCCCCTTAGTGTTTTTCAGGTGGAAATCACAGACAATATTTTATTCATCATAAAAATGTTAGTAGTTTTTATAATTCTAATATAATTAAACAACTTTCTAAAATGATCTTTCCTTGCATGTGTTGTAATAACTATCAGGAGCTATTAAACAAAACAATACATTCTCATTTTGATAAATATATTACATGTTATTACAGTATAACAATAAGATATTATATATTATTTCAATTTTTATCTTAACACTAGCGGGCGCGCGCAACTTCGCCTTCTTATTAGCACCCTTAGGGGTGAATTATAAAAAAACCATGAAAAGCGTGTTCAATAAAATATTTTTAACAGTTTCTCCCATCAGCGGTTACGGCTCTGCTCTGCTCTGTGTCTTACCTCAGTCAGTCAGGTACATGTCCTTTTATATATATAGACAAATAGATAAATAAGTGTAATTTGATCAAATTTATTTTCTTAAAAAATTAACAGTGCCTAAAAAAGCTATTATTTCTCTATGAGGATATAATTAAATAGTTATAAAGGTCAATTTTTTAATCATTACACCATTCATACATGACGAATGTGATTTTTTAGTGACAATAAAAACAATTACACCGATTTTACACTCTTAGCTCTTAAAATCGCTTAAATCGTTTCTGATATAAGCGTCGACTAACAGATAAACCAACAAACAAACAAAATTTACAAATATTATTGTTTCTGGTTCCATTACTTTGTTAATTGCCCCCAATAATAATTTTTCTAATGAAAATCTAAAATGCCACCATGGTTTTAATAATTTTCACATTAGAAATCATAAGTGCGCTGCAAGCATACATTATTTATTAAAACAGGAACGTAATTCCCTGTACGGAAACAATCAAATAATTTATAAATTTAAGCGGGTGAAGCCGCGAGCTGGTTGCTATATTGGGTTTAGATGGATCACGTGGGGATATCAACACATTTTAATCATTGGCACGTAGATACGTTACATTCATTTACAGTACATATATTTCTCAAGAGAACTTAATCAAAACTTTGTATATAAAAAAAATACATGAAATAATCCTTATGTTAAGGAAGTACCAAACATATTTTATGAATCAACCTTAATGTTATATATATATATATATATATATATATATATATATATATATATATATATATATATATATATATATATATATATATATATATATATTTATGGAAAAGACACGGCAAACGAGCGTGCGAGTCACCTGATGGTAAGTGATTACCGCCGCCCACGACTCCGTGCAACCCCAGAGGAGCTACAGGTGCGTTGCCGGCCTTTAAGATGGGTTGGGCGCCGGGGCCCGGCATTACCTGATGCGAAACGCAGTGGCATAGAGCCACTACTTCACGCCGGTTTTAAATGCCGGGGGTGGTAATGATCCGGTCGAGTCTGCCCATGCGTGTTGCCATTGCTGGTGACGTGACTCTACCACACGTACTTTAGTCGCCTCTTACGACACCACCAGTACCAGGATGATCCTATTCTAGGCCGGGATCACACGGCACAAAATCATCAATCAATCATCCATCCGTCCCACCGACTGTCGGTTTGTCGTAATCCGTCAATCAATCCGACAAACCGACCGACCGTCAGACCGACCGACCGACCGTCAGACCGACCGACCGACCGCCCGACCGACAAACCGACCGATCGACCGACCGACCGATCGACCGACCGACCGACCGACAAAGCGACCGATCGACCGACCGATCGACCGACCGACCGACCGACCGACCGACTGACCGACCGATTAACCGACCGACAAACCGACCGACAAACCGACCGACCGACCGACCGACAAACCGACCGACAAACCGACCGACCGACCGACCGACAAACCGATCGATCGACCGACCGACCGACCAACAAACCGACCGACCGACCGACCAACCGACCAACAAACCGGTCGGTCGACCTGCAAACGACCGACCGACCGACCAACCAACCGACCGACCGACTGACCGACCGACCGTCCGACCGACCGACCGACCGACCGACCGGCCGACCGACCGATCAACCGACCGACCGACAAACCGACCGACCGACCGACCAACCGACCGACTTGACTTTTTTATCCTTTTATTATAATAAATATATATAGGAGATTTCAAGTATGAAAAAAAGAAAAAATGCGATATTATTGCGTTTATCCTTTTCTTTCCAATATTTTACATTTCTATTATTTATATCGATATATCAGGGACATAAATGCGGGAACAGAGTTGCCATCATAGTACAGAGTAACCTCTAAAAAATATATTTACGTTTTATAATTAAAGAATAAAAAGAATGTATCATAAAAACAGGTTTTAACAGTGCATATGAAGGTATCCTACTTTAGCTTAACTATTTTCAATTACTATAAACCCTACAATGTCAATACTATGTGGTATTATAGTGCAATTTTGAAAATTTACAATATTTTCCCACCATTATGATGAAAAACAGACTATTTTTTAATTTGCAAAAAATGTTTACTAACTATAAGAATGTTGATAGTTTTTTTTTTTTGCTTTTTTCTCAAGTGTTGTAATAACTATTTATATTTATTCACCAAGCAATCACTATAAATATTAAATATGCTCAATTATACAGAGTTTTTTTGTCAGGACCACTTTAAATGACACCACTGTTTAACTACTCTATAAAAGCCTATTACAATAATATAAAAAAACCAAATTAAAGGTATTTTTTCAAACGAAATAAATAAAAAAATTATCGTTGTAAAAATACAATTTATCAAGAACGACGCACGCGCACATAAAGGGAAACCGCCGCATTCGCCTCATTCCGAAATCGAGTCGTAGGTATTGGCGGTAAAGTTCAAAGTTCTAAAGATTTTAGTAGTATTTTTGTAGTAGTATGTATTTACATTATTGGTAGCTATGCGTAACCGCGGCATACGAAATATAGATATGAATAAACATCGTGAAATGAAAAAAAACCTACGTCTACACTGTTGAAGTATCTTGCTTAAATTCTATAGGTACGGGTTCAAAATATTTTACTCTATATGCTGTATCCGGAAAAGGAGCGCTGACGCTCCTCTTCTCTTCTTTGTTAAAGGCCGTCGCGGCACAGGGGCACAACGTTGTGACTGTAACGACTGCTGTGGGTCCGATCCCCACATGGAAGATTTAATTATTTATTAATTAATTTAATAATATTTTCATTTCACACATCAGTCACACCATATCGTAACGCCATATCTTAACACTAAGTTGTCCTGCTAAGGGCGGGATAAAGCGTGGATTTGGTTTTAACTTTGTGTAAACCGATTAAAATAAAATCAAGTCCAGTTGAGGCCAGTTGTGGGACAGCGGCACGAAGTGTGACTGTGAAACCGACTGATTGTGGGTTCAATCCCTATTCGAGGAGATGAAATATTTACCTTAATTTATATTCACATTTCTTCGCTCTGGCGGTTAAGCACGGAAGGAGGTACGAAAATGCGACCTAAAGTTTTAACAACTTTCTCATAAAAAATCTTCATTGCGTTGCAAACATACATTATAGGTATATCAAAACACGAACATAATTAGTTAGTTAAGTAAATAATTCTGTGGTTTAAGCGGGCGAAGCCGCGAGCGGGTCACTAGTCTCGTAATAATATACAAATTCAGTATCAATTCAGTATTCAGTATCAGCCCCAAATGTAATTACAATCGGGTCCGGTACTCTTGCAAAAAAAGTCATACTTTTAATAATCGAATTACAAGTTTTTTTTAGTTTCTATTTAATGCATGTATGAATATAATTTTCTTAACAAATATTTATATACAATTTTTTCTTATGTTACATTTTAATTTCTAACATCATTTTAACTTTATTATAATTATAGTTGAATTGGTCCATGTCTGAAAATCCAGTCCAAGCTAGAGATGGGTCCACGGACAACGATGATGATTCTGATGATGAACCCTGGTTCAATGAGAGGTATAACTTTTCAAAATGTAACTTTCAAAAAGTGATTTAAGAGACATTATAGCTATTTTTCTTTTTAAAACAAGGAATGTCACAATGATTTGGGGATCTGTAATACCCACGTTTCGCTGCCGTATAACAATATTGGTACTAAAACTGCATTGTGTACGGCCAGTGCACCTGACGTGCTGACGTTTCGCCGTCCCATCAATGCAGCTAAGGCTTCGTTAGGTTGTGCCTGTTACCGACAGCAATACGCCTTTCCACATCCATCTCGTGTCTTCTATCTACTGAACATACTTCCCAAGTTCATTCACTTGTTCTAATATCTTGCCATATACACTGATCTTGCTTTTCGTTTATCGACATATCGACAATTATCGACATACAAAGTGAAGCTAAAAAAATAATTATTAATTTTCAGCCCAGAAAGCGTAACAAGCAGTAGTATAGAATTCGAAACCAATTCCAATAAAACTGAAACCCTACCCTCCGAAGAAACAATATCATCGCCGATATATAAAAAAGTATTGTCCATACAAATGGAGTTCTGTGAGAAGAACACGTTGAGGCAGGCTATTGATAACGCGTTGTATGGCGACCATGTGAGGGCGTGGCGACTGTTTAGAGAGATATTGGAAGGTTTGTATGGGCATGTATTGGATTTGAACGTGTGGTCTTTTACTATATACTATACAAGTAAATTTTCAAAATGTATAGTGACCCTTTGGTTTTTTGATTTAACAAAAAGCTTTTCTAAAAACAGCCTGGCAAGTGAAATAATCAAAAATATATATTTTTTTGCGGATTACTTCGATTTTTTAATATTTTTTCATTTAATGGGATACCCAAAAGCGGTCTCATTAAAAAAATCCTACATGCTTGTGTATAAGAAAATAGGACAAAATGTATTGGATTTTCCCCTGTGTTTTATTATCATCGATAAGATCATCGGTAAGATCCATCACTTTTTACAGTCTGATTTTGATATTTTATATGTATTTAATTAGATAGGATATGTCTGGAAATTGGTCCTATTTGGTACTTATATATTGATATTAAAAATTTACAGCCCTGGGTAGGAAATGAGGGATCATTACCTCAATTATTTTAATACTGATTTGTGTGTTTAGTCATTGAAAAAATATTAATATTACAGGCTTGGCTCACGTCCATCAAAAAGGGATGATACACAGAGATTTGAAACCAGTTAATATATTCTTGGATTCTAATGATCACGTCAAAATTGGTGACTTTGGTTTGGCTACAAAAGTTTTTACTGGAGTGCCTATTGTTGAAGGTAAGAGACAATTTTATATAAATAAATACTTTATTTTTAAGTTAGTTGCTATAATAAAATCTATTTCTATACTAAACGCTATAGTTGTGGATTCGATTCTACCTGATAGAGACATTATTAAATACAAGTTACTAGCGATCTAAAGGCGGCTTCGTCAGCTTAAACTTATTGTTATTTGTAGTTATTATTATATTTATTGTTGTTGTAGTATTATAGTAAAATTAAATAAATTATTAACTGAAATTGTAGCCTATGTGTTATTCTGATATATATTATTGTCAAGTTTCATCCCGTCATCACAATCCGTTCAACAGTTTCCTGGTAAAGTAGAACAAATATTTATCCTTACAAACTTCCATATTTATAGTATTAGTAGGATTATTATATGTAAAAAATTTTTTTTGGTTTTTAGATAATCCATCCCAAGAAGATGTTGATGAGATGCTGACGAGTAAGGTGAGTTACTTTTTGACCATCCTATAAATATATATACATTTACAAATATATTATACGTAAATTATAAACTATAGATTAACTTTATTGTAGAATAAAATAAAATTAGATGTTATTATCTTATTATATCATTATGTAAAGTAATGAGGCCAGTCGTGGCGCAGGGGTACAAAGTTTGACTGTAAACTCGACTGGTTGTAGGTTCGATCCCCACTCGAGGAAATGAAATATTTATTTAAATGTATATTTACATTTCTTCGCTCTGGTGTCGAGGCAAAAAGCGGCGTTGATTTTCGTCACTCACCACGCAATGCCTCAAGGACTCGATGGAAAGTGGGGAACGGAGTGCCTTAACACTAGGTTCCCTCTGCGTACCCTGCCTTGTGCGGGATATAGCTTGAAGCTGATTTAATTAAAAAAAATTAAGTAATATTTACCAGTAACTGTACTATATATAGTACTAGAATACTACTACGAAATGAATTTATTTAAAGGCCAATACACACTGTATTATTGCACAATATAGAGTAATGAGCATAACAAATAACAGTACTATTTAGAACTTTATGATTTAAAAGATTTTTTCTTTATTTTTTAAGGTCGGCACAACGTTATACGTAGCACCTGAACTCCAACAATCTGTACACAAAGTGATATACAATCAGAAAGTGGACATTTATTCGTTAGGTATTATATTATTTGAGATGTTCCACCCACCATTCAAGACTGGCACGGAACGATATGTAACGCTAGCTAATTTGAGGAAAATGGAAATTGTATTGCCTCAAGAGTTCCAAGAGAAAAATGGCAAACAGATTCATGTTATAAGGTATTATTATGTTAATTTACTGTGTTTTCATTTTTTTCAAATTTTAATATTTTTTTCTATATAGTAGAAAGTAATGGCATTTTTTAACTTATTAAATTTTCTGAATTATTATTTGAATATCTATCATTAGATAACTTTGGTCCTTATAAGCCAAATAACTTATTCTGTTTAATAAGTTCAAAAACTTTGATATTTTGAAACATTTATAATACCTTTCTACCAACACTATAATTTTTTTCGTAAGTTATATGCATATATTATATAATACATGATATATTCAATTTTTTTAATTATATATTCCACCTTTTCCCTTAGAAAGCTTGAAGTGCAACTTAACATATTAGATCTTAATTAAAAAAATCTTAGTCTTCCGTGTAATTTCAATTGTTTCTTTTTTCCAATTTCTAGATGGCTTCTCAACCACGACGCAAGCTCCCGTCCAACAAGCCAAGAGCTTCTCCTATCGGAACACGTTCCCCGAGCTGTATTAGAAGTGGAACTATCCGGTGCCATAACACACACGCTGAGTGACAGAACCTCCAGGGGCTACCTCAGACTGATATCAGAGTGTCTCACCCAGAAACCCTCGCTGGCAGTGGAGTTAACTTATCATAACACTTTCAAGAGTAGGGATATGGATTATGTTGGCGGTATCAAGGATTTGGTGGTCAAGGTGAGTGAAGGTTTTTAAAATTAAACCAGAATTTGCAGGGCAAATGAACGTTCCATAACTGATATATTGGGGCATACCATCAAAACATTTAGATACAATTCTGCGATCAAGCGACACTGACGACTGAATCCTTCAAAAGACACCAACACAATTTTCGACTTACCAAAGCAACTTGAACAGCATACGAAAGAGAAGATCGGAATGATATTGCTCTCTGGGCTCTTCCAATCCTTAAACTTTTCAATACATTTTTGATACGACAGTTAATCGTAAAAACAAAAATTAATGAACAAAATCGTACAGACCATTTTCGTGGGACTGTGATAGAACGGTCCTAGTCAGGTTCCAGGTTGCCTCAGTTGTGAGATCATATGTGTAGGTCACATATATGAATGAAAGATCACATGCATGGATCACGTATGTGTATGTGTATAACATGATATGTACTCGTGTAACCAAATTAGTGAACGAATGATCGTGTATTTTTTGTTGAGACACTTCGATCTTTACTATATGTTCCAATCTTTTTTTATTAGATATTCCGAGAGCATGGCGCCGTAGAATTCTCTCCGCCCCTCCTTCTACCCAAAGCTACACGCTGGGATCGTTTTCCGAATGCAGTGAGAGTGATGACGTCATCGGGCACTGTGTGTCACTTGCCTCACGATTTGAGGTTACCTTTTGCAAGGTGTGCGTCTTTTTTTTAAAATTGTGTATGATTAATAATCATCATGTTTATTGGTATAAAGATTAGAAATTATGATTTTAATTATGAAGAAATAAAAAAAATCTTTATAGGATTTCTTTACTAAGAAAATTCCCGACATAAGCTATGTAGTAGCTACGAATGTACGATTTAGTGGCCAGAAGGCCATCCAAGCCGGATGGCTTAAAAGAGGCGCGGGTTCGATTTTATACATTTTCTAAAACATCGATCATAGCTTATTTTCAGTTACATTTTAGAAATATTTCAGTGCATAATTAAATACAGTAGCGATACTTAGGTTTTGTCGTGGACTGTGACAAAATAATCTATGATAATTTGGGAAATAGCTGGTATAAAGATCATAAATATTACTATTAGAAAATATACATATTTATTTAGGTAATATATACCAACGAAGATGTAAAACTCAAAATCATTCATCGTTATTACCTAATTGTTCATTTTTTATCAACTATTTCGATTTTCTTTGATAAGATTTGTAATTGCATATTTTTTTAATAGCTAAAAATCTAGGGCTGTACAATTTATAATTTTTTTGTGTTTTAGGCATACTGCTTACTCGGGATCGAAGTACATGCGTCGCTACGTAGTGGATCGTATATATAGAGAGACTGAGAAAACCGTCAAAGGCTTCCATCCTAGAGAGATGATTGAATGTGCTTTTGATATTGTTACTCCGAAAACTGGTATGATTTACTTATGAAACAATATTATATAGAATATAGAAGGGTGTGCAGAGAAAACCTAGTGTTAATCCGTCTTTTAGATTCCAATCAAATTTGAGACGTTGAGTGTTGTGTTATGTGACGGAACTCAACGTCGCAGTTTGTCTGGGGAAATGAAATTTAAATCCAGTCGTGGCGCAAGGCCACAAGAATAAGACTTTACGCGTGACAGTTGATGGGTTCGATTCTCACTCAAATAAATAAAATACTTAATATTTTCATTTCTGCGCTCTGCAAATAAAGCAAATCGCAATGTCTTCAGAATTCGCCGGAAAATGGTGAACGGAAATGTCTTAATAGAACCCAACACTAGCTTCCTAGATTCCCTTTGTCTACCGTTGCCTACCTTTGCCTACCTTTGCCCTTTGCCTACCTTTTGCCTATGTGCGCGATGAAGTTTGAGGCTGAAGAAAGTAGCTATTATTAATTATTTTCATCAATGTCAATGTTTAGAAACTCTCTGGTCGGACGCCGAGCTCCTAGTAGTTGCCAGTCGGGCGGCATTAGAGACTTCACTCAAAGTGTTCATACAATTGAACCATACGGAACTACTGTCCGCTTTACTATCCTCATGTGGAGTACCCCTGGATAAACAATTAGGCGTCTATCCTGTATTAGTCGACGTTACCTTGGGTAAGTATTAAGTTACAATAATAAATTTAAAATATTTATAAATGTATTAAGAGCTTAATTTGGCCTGTTTTGAAGCTAGTTCTAGTGATCTAAGCAATTAAGCCATACGTTCTTATGCTACAGTTTATTTTTGTCATCAGCAATTAACTAAAATGGTCGTAAAGTAGAGAGTGTAGCGTTTTACACTAGTTTGCTCTATGAGAGTAACGTAAATTTAATACATTTTTTTGGCTTGATAATCCATTGAATGTATAAAAATAAAAATTTGCTTCACATTGAATTTTTTGAAATATTGCGTGTTGAGTAGCAGAATTCAATGTTGGACTTTTTTTGCCTTGGTGCCAGAGCGAAGAAATGAAAATATTGAGGGAGAACCCTCACAGAACGCGTTACAGTCACACCATTGTGCCATTGAATCATTAATTCATTCAATGAATTAATTAATGATTTTGTGTGATAGATCATGTATACTGATACACCCACTCTACACGCTCTAAAATTGACCGGAAAGTGACCCTGCTATATGCTGGATGCTGTGTGAAAGTGAAAACCGAAATTCCCTTCCAGGTCGTATAACAAGTCTTCAGCTCCAAACCCACTTAACGACTCTCTGCGTAACAGACAGAGATATAACGAACATCAAACGTCTAATAGACACTAACGTGCCAGTAGACAAGCTGAGGGAGGTAGTGGGTTCAGTCGCCAAGAACAAATGGAGCTCCATAGTGGAGTACTCTATACAACAACTGGAGTTGTTGTGTAGTCACGCTGTTGCTTTGGGGTGTAACGTGAGTGTTGTTTTGTTGTTTTTGATGTTGCTATCACATGTGTTGTTATTAGTGCATGCTGAGGAAGTTAATGTGTTTTTAATGACTACTAGCTTAAATTATCTTTAGTAAAGGTTCGAATAGACACTATTCAAATGTAATAATTGACCGAATCTTGGAGTTTTTTCTTTTTAATTGCTGATATCTAGCAACAAAACTCTTGAACTAGCATCTTGAAAGACCAAGATGGAAGATAATGGACACTGAAGGATGTAGGGTTTTCAGTCGCCAGGAACATGTAGTTTGTATTCTGTTTCCTTTTCCCGGACTCGATTTCTTTTATATTTTAAATTTATTTTTCCAGGTGCCACTAACAATAGCTCCTTTCCTGGCGTACAACGCGATGCAGCACAGCGGCGTGTTCTGGCAGATGTCGGTCAGCCACGACCAGAGCACTGTCAAACATCGGTCCAGAAACCTCATTGCTGCTGGTGGGAGGTAAATGTCACACGAATAGTTTAAAGGGTTTTTTTTTTAAAGTGTTCAGACACTACGAAAAGTGAAATATTAAGAAACGTATATGTAGAAGGAATTCAACTTCAAGTGCAACATTCAAATTCAACTTTTTTATTTTTTTCGAACAAGAGATTAAGGCCAGTGGCGGCGCAAATTTACTAAGTGTGATTGTAAAAAGACTGGATGTGGGTTCGATCACACTGTCGCTTTATATTTAGGTGATTTACAGGATATTTTCATTTCTTCGCTCTGATGTCGAGGCAAAGTGCGGCGTTGAGTTCTGCCACTCAACAAGCAATGCCTCCAGAACTGAACGGAAAGTGGAAAATGGAGTGTAAGACACTAGGTACTAAGACACTAAGATACTAGGTTTCCTCTGCCTACACTGCTGTATGCGGGATTTTTAATTTAATTTTAGGTTAATTTAGATGTTAACCCTATTGGGTTATACAGCGATACTGGGTGGAAAGGGAAGAGGATACTCTGTCTCCGAAACATTTACAAGCACTATACCAATTTAATTTCTATTTTAGATACGATAATCTAGTCAAAGAGTTCTGGGCAATAGCTCGAGCCGCTGTAAAAGATCATAATACTAGTCTGAATAGCACGTCCGTTGGTTTCTCCATGTCTCTAGAGAGGATGGGCGCCATTTTAAAAAATATGGAAGTCGATTTGCCGCCAGTGATTAAAAATATTGAAGTGAGTGCAATTTTTTTGTCTCTTATCCTAATTTTTAGTATAAAAACCTATCAACCGTAAACCGTAACCGTAAAAATTACGCCGTATTTGAATATTTTTAATGGTCTATTTAGCGGGACTTAAATGTAGAATCATCTCTAAAGACATCTAATAATGTATAGTCGTTCATTTCAAATTATTTTTTAAAAAGTATGTAAAATATTACATAGCCGGTCGTGTGGCGCAGAGGCACAAAGTGTGAATGTAAACGCGACTGGTTGTGGGTTTGATCCTTACTCGAGGAAATGAAACATTTAATTAAATTTATATTTCCATTTCCTCGCTCTGGTGTCGAGGCAAAGCGCGGCGTTGAGTTCTGCCACTCAGTACGCAATCCCTTCAGAACTCGGCGGAGAGTGCGGAACGGAGTATCTTACTAGGTTCCTTCTGCCTACCCTGCTGTGATTCACACGAGATAGATTTATTTTTTTCTTTAATGTGTATATTTCCTTAAAACATGTAAATAAAATCTTTATCTATTCCAGCCCACAACAGTATGTGTGTGCATATCCACAGATAGTAAAACCTCCTTACAAATGAAACACGCCGCCATCGCTAAAGAGCTATGGATGAATGACATACCGGCCATTTGCTGGACGGGCGCGGCGGCCGACGCGCACCACCTCACCAAGTGCGCCGTGGTGATGGCGCTCAGAGATGGTGACGTGGTGTCGGTGTCGTGTTGCGAGGGGAATCGGTAAGTATTGCTTTTTCTTTTGGGTTCATTTAGTTTTGTTCGTTTTCATTCGGGTAGTTCTTTGATTTTCATCACAATCGTTTGGCTTTTGTGGTATAAATAATGTTTATTAAATGTATGTTCCATAATAAGTTAAACGGGGCCATTGCTGAAGAATTTTATGAATTTAAATATTTTTATAATTTATTTAAATAGGGGTCTACGGTGTGTCACTTGAACTAGCGACTTATGGAAACATTACCCCCTTTTAAGGCTATAATTTTTTTGGATTTTGTTGTGATATAAATGGCCATATATTTTTTATAAATATAGAAATACGAGTTTTGATAATTTTTCGAGAAATCAAGGGACCTGGGTATATGGTTTGAATTTTATCTCGATATCTTCAAATATTCCTGAGATAAAGGCTCTTGATAGACAGACAGACGGGCGAACAAGAGTGATCTTACAAGGGTTCCTTTTTCCTTAAAAGATACGGAAACGTAGTATAGTTTCAGTGCTTTTTAATATTCTGCGTGATGAGTATTTTCATAGAGTTTACCAAACAAAGTAAAATACTCTATAACATTATTTCTTTTCATATTTCAGTGTGCGAGAGTACAAAGTGCAGTCCTTGAAACTGTTAGACTTTATAAAACAAAGATTAAACCCTGACACTATTCGGAATCCTGAATTTAGTAAGTAATTATATTTTAGCTTAGTATTAAGACTTCACTTTCCGACGAATTCTTGAGGCATTGCGTTTTAAGTGACATCGCCGCGTTTCACCTCGTTACAAGAGCGAGGAAATGAAAACTTTTTTCTCGAACGGGACTCGATTGATTATTATTGTGCGGGACCAAGGCTTACAAAAAATATTATTTGTGTAAAAGCTCATATAAATAATAATTTAAATGTATTTATATTTAAAACATGTTGAAATTGTCTGTTCATTAATTTATTATTTTCAGGTAATAGAGCAATAAGTTGGAGTGAAAATGAGAAATTCAGTGGGCCGACTGTTTCAGTCACGTTCATCTTAAATGATAGAATGACTAAAAATATAAAGCGACAGTGTGAAATGCAGGTTAGTTTTAAAATATTAAAAAAAATTGAGTATTCATATTATTTGATTAAAGTTAAAAATATTGAATTTCACTCACATTTCTGAGAGAGTCCATATTATAGGATTAGGTCTTCATTTTGCAATAAGGATGTTTTTGTATGTCCTCGCTAAGGAAAATAGATATATTTCTAGAACAATCCGCGAGATTATCTCGCGGATTGTTCTAGAAATATATCTATTTTCCTTAGCGAGGATTAGGGGTCTTCGAACCTGATGTAATGGTTAGATTTATCCACAGTGTGCTATATATAATACGGCTGACTTTGATACATGACCATTCTTGATACCGGGGATGTGTTCCTTCACCCTAACACCGATGTCGACGTCGGGTTTCAGAAAATTATAATACTTAATATACCCGATTAATCCGGATTCATTCATTTCATTTAAAATGTGTAATAACCGTGAAGATCAAAGAACTTATTAAGTAGCTTACATGTTGTTCCATAAATTTCTCTATATTTAATAGATTTTTTATAAAATTCCGTCGATTAACTTAAATAGATAGATATACAAAGAAATTAAAATCGTTTGTTTGTAATTTAGTATCGCGTAAACAACTATACGTACTCAAAAAACACAGTTATTTTGAAATCACAAAAACACTCCCAATTCTTTTAATATGCATAGATTTAATTATAACCATCAAAATTTAATTTTCAGATAAATAGTAAAATCATTTCAACCCTAGAACAAATAGGGCTCCAAGCTGCATTTAGTCGTGTACGTGTCAGTGTGCTAGCACTAGCATGCGAAGCGCCCTGCGTAGGGCTTCTCGCCGCTCACCTATTCCTGCCTCTACAGATACATGCTTTGGAACGGGCCTTCGCCCCCGCGAGCGACGCGTGAGTATAGATGCTAATGTCTTTGGTACTGGAGTGTGAGGGTGATAGTGATATGTGATGCCTCGTGTGTATGTGTGAGAGAGAAATAGAGAAACGGAAATGTACTACAAGAGGTTAAGTTAGATATAGTATGTATAACTGTGGTTTGTTGTCTTGTCTTGTATGTGTGAGAAAGTCTCTACGAATACACGCCCTGGAAAGGGCCTACGCCTCGTTCGATATGACTCGTGTGACAGAGAGAGAAAGAGAGACGCAACTAGCCGTACTACCAGAGTGCGAGTGCGATAGTTATAAGTGACGCCACGCGCGTGAGAACGAGATGCCAGTATTCTGTGAGTATTGTGGTATTTGTATGATACGTATGCGAAAGAGGCACGTCCGCTAAAGCGATATAAAACTATACTTTTAAGTTTTGACAATAAAATTTATAATTAATTTTATATTTCTCAGTATATTATTTTTGAGGCCAATCGTGGCTCAGTGGTACATAGTGTGACTGTTATATCGACTGATTGTGGGTTCGATCCCACTCGAGAAGATGAAATGTTTACTTAAATTTATATTACCATTTCTTCGCTCTGGTGTCGAGGCAAAGCGCGACGTTGAGTTCTGCCACTCAACTGCCTCCAAAATTCGGCAGAAAGTGGGGAACGGAGTGTATTAACACTAGGTTCCCTCTGCCTTGCTGTGGGCGGGATACAGCGTGAAACTAAAAGATTTTTTTTTGTTACAGCTACAGCAAATACCAGAACATTCTAGACGAAGCGCTTCGAGAGCTCACGACTATTGTCAAACAAAATTCTCAAAACAGATCTCTTGAAGATATACATTTATATGCTTTGTACTCCATACCGGATTCGCTATGTCGAATTATTACCTGATATATAATGGCCTATGGCCCTGTATTTGTAAGCAATTGTGAACTAACGGTCGCAGGTTCATATACATATATGTTTCGATGATAAAAGAAATATTGACGCCTTTGAAATGATCGGTAACTGACTGAATGGGATCGTGGTTAATTTGTATCTCAAACGATGGATCATTTATAATATGGATAATTTCCAGATCTTGGTCGGTTTATATAGTACGGTGTTGAGTTACGCCATACAGTTTTTCTAAATTGACAATAGCTTTAAACAGAGTAACGTTTCTCTATGTTCAATCTATCAATCATATACTGTTATGAAAAGATAATTGAAAAAAAAATGTTATGAAAATGTAAGGCCTTATTTAAGGCTAGTAGGAAATTTTAAAGGTTGTTGTGTCTTTAACGAAAATAAGGAATATATGTGGGAGTGAAAGAGACAACAATATAAATTAAGTAGTGAAAGAAAAAGATAGTTGGGACATGAAAAGTCGTTTTTTATGTTTAACATTTATTATGTTGCATATACAAAACTATTTTTTATAATGTTGAATATTTTTATTTAAAAATAAAAAATATAAGGCTTTATGTTTATTAAATATTTATATATTGTTATGTTAATCTCTTGTATATTGAGGCTAGTTAAGGTGCAAGAGCGCATGCTACTGTAAAGGCGACAGGTTGTGAGTTCGATCCCCACTCGAGGCAATGCAATAGTTAATATTTTTATTTCCCCGCTCTGGTAATGCGCGACGTTGAGTTTCGCCATTGAAAGCGCAGTGACTCCGGAATGCAGCATTTTTTAACATTTTTTTTTTATTTTAAATATTTAAAAAAATATTTAATTATAATAGCTGCAAAGAAAAATATTGGTGTAGTATATAGTTTATAATACAGTTTATAAATTTTTTTAAAGAAATACACAGAATTACAGGAAAAAAATGGCATAAGCACATTCTATTTCTGTTAAGATATTTTAGAGTTCATACTTATGTGATTTGATTGTGATTTAAAAATCAAAGTTACTACTCTAGGTTTTTTTTAATTATCGTAAAAAACCCATAAGTTATCGTTAGTTCAAAATATTACGTTAAAATATTGAATTAAGTTTATACATAGTAAAAACAAAATTTATAGTACAATAGTGTGCCTTTTTAGTGGTAATCTATTCAAATCGCAATTTCTAACAATAATATATAATATATTTTGTGTTATATTTGTATGTGAGGTACAAAGTGTGACTGTAAACGCGACTGGTTGTGGGTTCGGTCCCCACTCGAGATATTTAAATATATATTTCCAATTCTTCGTTATTATAAATATATATTTCCATTTCTTCTGGTGTTGAGGCAAAGCGCGACGTTGAGTTCCGCCACTCGGCATGCAATGGCTCCAGCATTCGGCGGAAAGTAGGGAACGGAGTGTTAAACACTAGGTCCCTCTGCCTACCTTGTTGTATATCGCTCACACAGCAAGGTAGGCAGAGGGAACCGAGTGAAGTTGATTTATATTTGTATTTCTTACTAGGGATTTAGTGTTAAACTATGTAAAACTGCATTTATATTTAAATTATCATTTATAAAATAGTCATAAGAAAATATTGTTCTCTTAATATTCATAACTCTTTCTTAATTAGCTTATAAAATATGTATAATATTCGAAACTATACTTCTGTTCCGCCACTTAAAACGCAATGCCTCGAAAAATTGGGGAACGGAGTGTCTCAACATTAGGTTCCCTCTGCCTACCATGTTGTATGCAGTGTGAAGCTGATTATTTTTTTAAGTTTTAAGGAAGATTTTTAATGATTTAAATAATCACCAAGATATTGGTGACAATAATCTCGGTTAAGTGGCCATTGTGATGTTGATTAACACGTTTGACTATAATCGGGGAAGTCGTGGGTTCGATTCCCATTAGGGGGGATGAATTATTTTCATTTCTTCACTCTGGTCGCTCTTGGCAATGAAACAAAACGCGCCATTGTATTCCGCGACTAAACACGCTAATGTCTCGAAAATTGGTTATTTTTTATACAATCTTTATATGTATAATATCTTAAATTATGAATCAATGTATTTTTATTTTTTTTTTAAACAGAATACTGTCTGAAAAGAATGTATATGATGAATTAATTAATAAATATTTAATTTAATTTACAAGATAGTTAAAAATTGACAGACAGTTACTTATCATTTTTGCAGAATGCAAAACTTACGCTATAAACGTTTGTTATATCAGGTTGATAATAATATTTATTACTAGATACATATGTGCTATTTTGTATACTATTATTTAAATAAAAATTTTAAAATAATGATTTCTTTTCTTTTTTTGTATATATATATATATATGTATATATATATATATATATATATATATATATATATATATATATATATATATATATATATATATATATATAATGAGCATTTTTATATTGATAAGAATTTTGTCTTTATCTCGAAAATAAAAAAAATTGAAAATCGAACCCCGCTAGGGGCAAAAACGCAGTAATTTATATTTATAATAAAATCGAAACGGATCGGTGTCTATACATAGAATACATATAAGAAACAATGTTATTGGCGGCCTTTATTAATATGTAATAGAACCCAAAAAAGTATTTGCCTGTTTGTCTGTTCGTCTGTTTCCGCTAATCTCAAAATCGGCTTAACCGATGCGGTTTTCATTTCATGCGCTTTTAGCATCGAGTAATTTATTTAAATTTATATTTCTATTTTTTCGCTGTGCTGTCTAGACAAAATGCGGCGTTAAGTTTCGCTTCTGAACACGCAATCTCTACAGAATTCGGCGGACAGTGTGGGAACGGAGTGTTTTAACACTAGTTTCCCTTTACCTACCGTTCTGTATACGAGATACAGCGTGACGCTGTTTGTAATTTTAGTATAGATAACGAGACTAAAATAATTAATCTATTTTTAGGACTCTGTATCTCAAAAGGAAAAAAACGAAACCCTTATAGGATCACTTTATTATCCATCTGCTCGTCTGTCAAGACCATTTTACTTAAGGCTTTGGTATCAAGCTAAAATTAATATCGGACATTCAAATTAACAGTTTCTTGGAGCACAGAATTTAAGCGTCTAATACAAGGTCACTGGATATGAGCATTTATGTATAGTTTTTGATTCATTTTGTATTAACTTCACCGCTTAATCAGAATCTATAGCGTCCTTCCCGTAGACCTTTAACTCAACTTAACTACTAAAGTTGGTTCATCAAAATCGGTTCATTAAAAAAAAAGTTATCGTCATCTGAATGAACTCATTAGTTTGTTTGCGAAAAGTGAATTTTTTTTTTTTTTTTGCACAGATAAAAAAGATAGTAAAATACAGTTGAAAAGATAAGTTTTCAACGGCGGGCTTATTTCTAAAAGAAATCTCTTCCAGCCAACCCATGGAAGTGGAGGAGTGCAAACAGCGGTATAAGATAACAGTGCAATCATGAAAGTATAAAAAAAAGGATTATTTAATACAATATACACAATACATACATACTATATATACAACAACTACTACAATAGTTACTAAATAAACATATATACAAATGAATAAATACATTAATTTATTGGTATTTCATAGAAAAAAATCATCACAAACTTATAATTGTAATTCATTTCATACAGATTGAACGCATACGCCCGTAAAGGTAAGTTTGTCAACTTTTGTAACTAGTACTTTCCTTTGGCCTACAATTCAGAAATTAGTACGGAACTCTCGGTGGGCGAGTCCGACTCGAATTTAATCTGTTTTTTTTTCTATATGCGACTCAATCGCGGCTTCGCCCGCTTATGTTTGTTGGTATGTAACAGCCAAATTTTACAAAATGTGTATCTACTTAAGTTGTGGCCTATATGCTATTCTAATGTATCATATATATCCTGTTTACTGTAATGTTTCATGTAAATCTGTTCAGTACTTTTTGAATAAAAGTTGAACAAACAACCATCATTATAAACTTTCACATTTATAATATTAGTAGGAGGACATCTTGTCTAATTGTTGAGACGTAGCCGGTAACGTTGCGGAATTCAACGCCGTGTTTTGTCTTGTTACCAGAGTGATGAAATGTAAATAAATCATTCTTCGGAGGGAAAAACCCACGACAGTCGCTTTTTCACAATGGATTTACATATTTTTTTAAATTCAATTTTAACCTGTCCAATTTCAAAGTGGAGAAAAATAAAACAATACTTATATTATAATTTTATTTAATCTATATTTTAATAGATCACAGACATTTGCGAATACATAATATATACGTATTATTGAAAAGTGCCATAAATATATTCTTTTGAGGGAACCTGAAGGCTTGATGAATTGAGACATTCCGTTCCTATTAAGACTTCCGTGTCCAACTCATCGCCGAATTCTTGTGGGAATCAAACCCCCTACCGTCATGTTAACAGTCGCACGCATGTGCCTATGCACCACGACAGCCTCGGCCATAAATATATTGAAAGAAAATTATAAAATAAATTCATGGAGGCCAGTCGTGGCGCATGGGCACAAGCTGTGACTGTAAATGCGACTGGTTGTGGGTTCGATCGATCCACTCGAGGAAATGAAATATTGATTCTTCCCTCCCTCTAAATATTGATAAGCACACTGCAGGGTAGAGTTCCTCCACTCAACATTCAATGCCTCCAAAATTCGGCGGTA
Organism: Heliconius sara; assembly: GCA_917862395.2. NCBI lineage: Eukaryota > Metazoa > Arthropoda > Insecta > Lepidoptera > Nymphalidae > Heliconius > Heliconius sara. The sequence goes on from OU860787.2 coordinate 10,379,711, forward strand.
AGTGGGGAACGAAGTGTCATAACACAAGGTTCCCTCTGCCTACTGTGTGCGTGATACAGCGTGAAGCTGATAAAAAAAAATGCCATTGTTGAAATGTACTATTAAATACATAGTAAATTTTAACAAATATTTAGGTTAATTCATATTTTAAAATATACATTAGTAATAAAATAACAAAACATCAGTCAAAAAATAAACAAATTATGTTTACGAATAACTATAGATAGATTAGTATAGGGATCTCAAGACTCTGTCATAGGTAAGGGAAAAACTGTTACCAGAGCTGGCAAAATAATTCACAATTCACAATCAACAATCTTTCCTGCGAAACGGAATCGAATGCGTAATTACTGCTCGTAATTTTAATGACTTAGTCCTCGCCACATTTTTTCATGATGGAAAATTTTAATTTCTACACCCAAACCCAAAAATTTACAAAATATTGAATATTATGCTTAATTTTATATTACTTAACTAGCTTAATCCAATATATACAATTTAATTAAAGTACGATCGACGAGTCGTGGCCACCGTAGCTTAGAATATAGCTAAGCCGGGCAGAAATCAAAACTAAGACGATATCTTAGAGCAGTCGTGGCGCAGGGACATAAAGTCCGACTGTAAACTTGACTGGTTGTGGATTCCGCACTCGAGGAAATAAAATATATATTTAAATTTCCATTTCTTCGCTCTGGTGTCGAGGCAAAGCGCGGTGTTAAGATCCGCCACTTAATACGCAATGCCTCCAGAATTCGGCGAAAAATTGGGAAACGCAGTTTCTTAACACTAGATAACCCTCTGCCTACCCTGCTGTGTGCGGCATACAGCGTGAAGTTGATAATTTTTTTAAGACAAAATCTAAAACCAAATACACAGCCATTTACAGTTAATTTCAAGATGGCCACGACTTACCGAACGTACTATACACCACTTAAGTTTATATCTTAGGATACTAAAGGACCAAACGACAGATGCACGGGAGGAATAGCCGGTGTTGGCCCCAGGTCCTCTTTTCCACAATCATGATTCATTAACATTGATACAATGATAGATAGAAATATTGCCATTGTCGCCCAAAATATTAAAATTAGGCAAACTCTTGCAGTTCTCCAGGGCAATTCTCTACGAGCGTTGATGACTTCATGGTGTCTGAGAGGCCTGAAATGGAAAAGAAATGGATTGAGTTTATAATATTAGATATTAGATATCAACACAGATTGATTAGAGATTGTAAATACGACAGGTTAATGATTCGATTCCCATTCAAGGTAATGAAGAAAAGCATGGCGTTGGGTTCCCTCCACTCTATGTGTCCCGAATTCGGAAGTATCTTAATGGAAATGAAGTGTCTTAATATTAGATTCCCAGGTTCCATTTTCCTACCCTACAGCATACAACATGAAGCTAAAAAATACTAGGTGGTGGTAAACTATTTGACGTTCAAAGAATGAAGCATGCAACTTCTTATTTTGAATAAAATTATTTGACTTTTCTAATACAAGTTTTTTATATTATTTTAAATTATTACTTTTTTCCCTTTCTTTTAGCTTCACGTTGTATGTAAAATACAAACAGCAAGGCAAGCAGAAGAAACCCAACAGATTTCTGAAGCCATTGCGTGTTAAGAGGCGGAATTCAACTCCGCGCTTTGCTTCGATCCCAGAACGAAGAAATGAAAATGCTAAATATTTCATTTGAATTCCATGTTTTATGTATTTATATGTTAGTAAATTCAATTTGTTTGTGTTTACTAAAACTGATTTGTTTCTGTTTCGAAATGCGTAAAAAATGTATAATTTTACTCAGTCGTTATATGAATGTACATGTTTTAGTCACTTAAATTCACGATGAATCCCGTATATATCAGAATAGGCGGAGGGAACCTTAAGTGAACTTATTCTGTTACTGTTTACCAGTTTCCCCGCCCAAGTTTCGAGATATTGCATATTGAGTGGCGATTGAGTAGTTCTACTGGATTGGAGTATGAATATATGGAGTATAATAGTATTAAGACACTCTGTTCTACGCTTTTTGCAAAAATCATTTCTAAAATAAAGTTATAGGTTCGGCGGAAAGTAGGAAACGGGTCTTAATAGGACCGGAGTGTAAACACAAGTTTCCCAGTTACCCTCTGCCTACCTTCTGAAATCTCGACTCAATCAAAAGTCTCATTTTCCAAGGTAAGGTACTAGAAATTTATTATTTAAATAAAAACCACAGAAATTTCATCAAAAAAGGCCTCCAGACTTCAGCGGAAAATGGGGAACGGAGTGTCTTAACACCAGGTTCTCTATGTCTATCCTGCTGTATGCGGGATACATCGTGAAGCTAATTACGGTAAAAATTAAGTATTGGAATGATATAATAAAATAATTATTAATAAATAGTCATTGTTTACTATTAAAAGTATTCGATAATAATCTTTATTGACATGTTTTCCATTTTATTGATTTATTAATAATACATACTAACATATAATAAAATATATAACTAATTAAGATAAGTTACTTTGTCATGTTGTAGGACGGAAATAACTAACGTTGAATATAGATGAAATTGTCGTGATGCAGGAGTACGTGGGTGTGCTGTTGCGCAACGGTTGTGTGTTCGATGCAAACTTGAGCGAATTAATTATAATTTGGCACCAAATCAATAACCCGGCGTTGAGTTCCACCACATTACGGGCAATGTCTCGCATAATTCGGCGGAAAGTGTAGAACGGAGTGTCTGAACACTATGCGGGATACAGAATGAAAACATGTTTTTAGCTACACACTGACTCCCACTTTTCGGAATAGACAGGGAGAACATATTGTTGTACACTTTGCCCCTGAATTCGATACATTATGTGTTAAGTGGTGGAGCTCAACGCTGCACTTTGTCTACCAGAGCGAATAAAGGAAGCCATTGTCACGAGCACAAGCGTGCGACTGTAATGACGACGGTAGTAGGTTCGATTCCTACTCGGACGAATGACATGTTTAAAATTTTCATTTCGTCGCTCTGGTAACGAGACATAGCTCTGCGTTCAATTTTTCCACTCACCACGCAATGCCTCGAGAATTCGACTCAAATTGGGGAACGAAAGTGCGTTAATGGAAACAATTAACACTAGGTTCCCAGGTTCCCTCTTCTTACTTTGCTATGCGCAGTTGAAACATGAATAAATTAATATACACACTTACACATTTTTAAAGTGTTATTCCACACTTAGGAAAGAAGAATACTTATTAAGAAAACGTATCATATTTTTTCCGCTACGTTCAAATTTTTTTTACATTTTCTTAATAACTATAATATAATCACACCTCAAAGAGGAGGTAGGATCCGTATCTGTCATGTTTACAACCAGACGCTATCCTACTGTGCAACGATGACCTCCAGAGTAGTTATATAAAGGGTCCTTGAAAGCTTGTTTTCTTTAAAGAAGGCAAATCATATTAATTAGTAAATTAGTATGACCAAAATATACTTATTATTAACATGCAAAAAATTTTGCTTTGAAATTTAAAAAAATCAGTGGCACGCTATGTCGCAGCACCAGCAGAGTAGGTAGAGGGAATCTAGTGTCAATACATTCCGTTCTCCTTTTCCGTCAAAAACTATAGCAAAAATAAAGCAAATTTGCTTTGCTAACCAACAATTTTATAAAAGACAATTTAACAAAACAGTAAAGTACTCAATTAACTTATATATTTTCAAGCTTCACGTAAGTATCTGTGTAGGCAGAGGAAAACTGGGAACCTAGTGTTACATTTCGTTTTCATTAATACACACAAAAGCGGGGTAACCAGATGGAAAAGGGCCCCAAACTCAATGGTCTCCGCGTACCTATTGGCCTCGTCCTCTCCGGGGAGGTTCTTTTTACATGACTTTCTTCTAATATTATCGATATTGGGTTCTCGGAGGTCAACGGAGGTCTTTCACTGATTTGTCTTGTAAATCGTTTATATAATATTCTCGTTTATATAATATTCTACTTGAATTGAATTCTAAAGGAAAAGATAAAGTAGATATTTAATAGTACGAATAATAATTTAAAATTATATTATAGTAAAACCGTCTTGACGCAGGAGCAGAAGCGGATGATGAGGAAGAAATAATTAGCAAGGGAAAATAAGATGATAAGACAAAACACAGTGCATGTACTGCAATATTTCAGCAGGTAAGGAAATAAATATTGGATAACACTTTATCTTGTGAGGAGAAGCTCAATATTTGTATAAGCATATTTTTTAAATCAGTGTTGTCTAATGTAGTAAAGTTCATTACGAGTTGGCCATGTGTTAGGCTATTTAATCAGCATGGATAGAAACAATAGCAAGATTCATACTGTAAATATCCTCCAATGGAATGCACAGAGCCTTCGTCCTAAACTGACAGAATTTGAATTACTATTAAATCAAGTAAGAAATCATATTGCCATAGTAAGCGAAAATTGGCATGCTCCTAACAGTTACCTGCGAATAAGTGGCTATCAAATTTACCGTTTATATCGTAGTGATGTCTATGGTGGAGCAGCAGTGAGAATTCACTGGTCAATTAAAGCTCAACAACAGCAGCTTAGAGTAAATAATGCAGATATAGAATTGTTACATGTTAAATTATTTAACTGTGGAAATGTTGAGAATATTGTATCTGTATATTGTCCTCCTAATGTTAGCTCTTCTTTTCTAGATTGGTACGATATATTTGCAAAATTTCCAAATAAAACTCTAATTGCAGGGGACTTTAATGGTCATCACAGTAGCTGGTCGTGTAAAAATAATACGAAGGGAACTCAAATTTTTGATGCTCTTTTTGAATCTAATTTTATAATTCTTAATGATGGTAGTAACACACGTATTAAAATAGCTAACGGCTTAAGCCAGAAACCTAGTCCGGATGTATCAATGGCATCAGAGGATATTGTAATGAAATTTGACTGAAATATTATGAATGAGAACCTTGTGACCGTTTAATGATTGAAATGAAAATGGAATTGATATTAACACCATTTGCAACTAAATATAAAAGGAATTTTAAAGAAGCTGGTTGGTTAAAATATAAAGAAAATATTGATCTACAATTTCGAAACTTCGTCTTTTCACTAGATAATCAAGAAGCGTATGCAGTTTTGTAAATTTTATTAATTTAGCGGCGGACAAGGCTATCCCTAGTACGAAAAATTTTGAATATCCTCTTGATCCTTCTAAATTTGTCCTTAAGTGTTACTGGTCAGTAGGTTTATCACACTTGGTAGGTAAAAGACGCTTAGAGCTATGCTTATGCTAAAGAGCAAAATTTAGGAAGAATCCCACGCCGAACAATTTAGAAAGTTTAATGAATAAAATGGGTGACGCTCAACGGGAAATAGTACGAAAACGGCAAGGCATAGTAAGTTCAAATCATGGGGAAGATTTTGCGACGGTATTGATTATGAAACATCTTATACAGGTATATGGTCTCGTATGAAATGGCTAAAGGGATATAGAACCACCAAGTGCGTTGTAAGTCGTAATATTTCCGACTCTATGCTATGTGGCTTAGCCCCAGATTTTGTTATGACTAGCCCTCCCGTATTTAGTTCCACAAACGAACAGTTGGATATTTTGGTATCGGTGCAGGAACTGAACAATTGTATAAAGAAATCAGATACCGCCCCGGGAATCGATGGTGTAAATTATTCTATGATAAGCAATCTTTCAGAATCAGGTAAGCGTTCACTTGTCGAATTTAACAATCGGCTTCTTTTACATAATTTTATTCCTGTACAGTGGAGGAATATTAAAATAGTTCCAATACCGAAACCGGGGACGGATCTGACTTCTTGCAATGGATACAGACCTATTGCATTACTGTCGTGTATATGTAAAATTTTCCACACAATTATTGCTCGTAGACTAGAATGGTTTTTTGAGAAGAATGAGTATTTTGCTAAATAAACCGTAGGATTTAGAAAGTCACGATCGTGTTATGATAATTTAGTTAGATTAATATCTCGTATATAAAGTGGCTTTACAGTGGGAAACTCTACAGTGGGATGTTTTATTGACATAGACAGCGTTTATAATAATATTGATGTTCCTAGTCTGTTGATTATATTGGATAAATCTGACGTAGGATCATCTTTGTGTAAATATCTGTGGCAATTTCAAAATAATAGTAGTTTAAGATGGGGTAAGCATATAATAGAATTAAAAGATAAAGTTTTAAATTTTATAAATATATTTAAAACATTAGCTGGAAGTAAATGTTCATCCTTAGCATTTGAGATTGATTATATATATTATGTTTAATTCTTAGTAGATTGGATTATGGGAGTTTCTTTATACTAATAGTTCAAAGAGTAATTTAGATAAATTAGATAGAATACAAAATCAATGTATGCGAATTATTGGGGGTTTCATTAAGACTACGCCAATACATGCGATGGGGAGTGAACTGTGTCTTCAACCATTATAGTATTTGGCAGGTAAATTTTGGTTGAAATGTAAATCTTTTTTTAATAATGTTTCTTTAAATATAATAAGAAACCTTAATAGTTCGTTTGATAGTGTATATTGGAGAAAAAAGAAATTGCCTTTGTTCATTTCTGTTCATAGATCTTTACGACATCATTTGCCGCAGAAAAGAAATAGCCTATATATATATATATATATATATATATATATATATATATATATATATATATATATATATATATATATATATATATATATTTCAACGTCCATTGAAGGGGTTTCCGGACACAAGTTGTCATGGAATAAATCTGAATTATATAATCAACGCAACAAATTTTTAGATATCAAATATGCTTAATTTAATAAATTGTACACTGATGCCTCTAAAAATGAATTGGGAGGAGGGGCAGCAGTTTTTGATCCTCAGAGAAAAATAACTTTAGAATTCAAAAGTCATTTAAACATTTCTATAATGCATATTGAATTAATTGCCATTTATCAATCACTACTATATATTTTATCGGGCAACAAAAAAAATATTTTATGTTATCTGATTCAAAAAGTGCTCTTGAACATTTGGCTCGGCTTTCCTCGTATAGTCGAGGCTATCGGATAGCCTATGATATATTAAAATGTATATGGAGAAGAAGCTGAAAGTAAAATTATTATAATTCAGTGTATTAGTAGTATTCCCTCGCATATTGTATTTACGGGTAATGAGGCATTCGACAAAGCTGTAAAGGAGGCTATACATGAAGGTGTTCCGTCTGCTTGTGTCCCGGTATATAGTGAAATATTGAGTGAAGTTAAGAAATTGTGTAGACAAGACTGGCAAGAGTATTTTGATGAACGATCTAGATATAAAGGCGTTTGGTATAATACAGTGATAAGCGGTCTTCCTCTTTACCCGTGGTTCTATGCATCCAAAATGAAAAGAGAATACATAGTGTCACTATTTAGGTTTCGTACAGGATATATTTTATGTAATAAATTTAAATTTTTAATGAGTGTTGGAACACAGAGCAGTGTGCTCTTTGTATTAAGATTGATGACGTATACCATTTGCTGATGGAGTGTGTGCGGAGTGAACTGTTAAGGCCACATGGGCTTAGATCTTATAACGTAGGGGTTGTAATAGTGTATTGGCAGACCCTCTTTCTACTGATGCATTACAGTTAGCAAAAATTAATAGATAAGATTTTCTGTTTGATTTTAAATTGTAAGTCAATATGTATAATGTTTTTACGGGAGTGGCATAGTCAATATTTGACAAAACTCCCAGGAGTAAAAATTTAAGATTAAAAAAAAATATGATTAAAAAAAACAATTGTGAGTTCAATTCTCATTTGGGGAAATGAAATATTTACAATTTTCATTTATGGCAACGAGGCAGCTTACACTTAACACTAGGTTCCCAAGTTCCTTCTGCTTACCCTGCCAATGATGCATACAACAAAAGTACCTAATTAATAAAAATCTAACTTAAAAAAGTGTAATCCTAAGCAACAATAAATAAAACTCTTCTATTGCTATTAGAATGATAGAAAACATAAGGCTACTAACGGGAAATTTTTCTTTTACATATATATACATATAATTAAATTGAGACCGTCGTGGCGCTGAGACACTAGGGTGTGACTGTAACGTGATGGTTGTGGGTTCGATCCCTCCTCGATGGAATGAATTATTGTTTATTAATATGTTAATTTCTTCATTTTGACACCAAGGCATAAAACTCGGCGTTGAGTTCCACCAGTCAACACGCAATACCTCGAAAAATTCGCCGAGAAATGTCTTAACACTAGATTCCCTCTACCTACCCAGCTGCTGCTTTGTGCGGGATTGCATCCCGCTGTAGCGTGAAGCTGATTTTATTTTTATATATATAAATTTTAGCTGATCACTGCTATATTACTGGGGTAATTTATCAATTATATAGAGCTGAATCGATGTTTTTTTTTTATTTTGTCTGTTTGTCTGTGCTCTTGTTTTTGTCTGTTGTTTGTCTGTGCGTACGCTTATATTGGAAACGACTCACCTGACTTTAATGGCCCCTTAACATTAACTTTATTAATATTTTGGTTATTTTATTTCAATAGGTTTATAAATAAAAAAAATATCAGGAATTTTGTCAAACAAAATACTATATGTATTAGAATACTATATGTATTTTTTTCTATTAGTTTCACGCTGTATCCCGCACACAGCAGGGTAGGCAGAGGGAACCTATAGTTAAGACATTCCGTACCCTACTTTCTGCCGAATTTTGGAGGCATTGCGTGTTGAGTCACAGAACGCAACGCCGCGCTTTACCTCGTCACCAGAGCGAAGAAATGGAAATATAAATTTAAGTAAATATTTCATCTCCTCGAGTGGGGATCGAACCCACAACCAGTCGGTTTTATAGTCACACTTTGTGCCACTGCGACCACGACTAGCCTCAATTTATATGTATTTTATTCAACAACATTGCTACAAAATAACTGTTTCATTGAATTACCTGAAATTTTATGTTATATATCTTTTAAATGATAATGTTATAAGTAATTCAGATTAATAAATAAATAGTTGTATAATTTGAGCGGGCGAAGCCGCGAACGAGTGGTTGGTATTAAAAAAAATGAATAGAACGAAGGATAAGAAGAAAATTTCTAGCTTTTTTAAAAATGATTATTTTCTTTTTATTCCAATTTGAAACAATTATGTATCCAACGATAAAAAATACCTTAATCTATTGTAGGCGAGCTCTGAAGCAGTGGGTGCCAGCAGATATTGTCTTTCCGAATCCATGTATAATTTTTTATATTTTTATTATTATATAAACTTTATTTAATTAATATTATATAATAATATATATTTTTAAATATAATTTTACATTTATAATTAGCACTATTGTACACCACTATCTGTCGCCAACTAAAGTGAACTGGCGACCTCTTTAATCGTTTTCGATAAGGAAAAGGAAGTTTTATTAAAATATATTATAATATGGATACATACATGTATATATCCGCGGAACTTATCAGGTACTTTTTTTTTGAATATATAATTGAGGGTTGCCAGTTGGATTCTCATTCGATTTTTTTCATTTCACGCTGTATCCCGCGTATAGCAAGATAGTCTAAGAAAACCTAGTGTCGAAACACTACGATCTCCGTTTTCCCCATAAATCCCATACGTGTAGTGAGATGGAAGTTAACGCTGTATTTATTTTATCGGAGCGGCTCTATATAAAAGAATTCTTTGCCACAAGTGAGATCATACTCAATTATCTTATCCCCATGTTGTTTCATTTCAGGGGAAAGTATATATTTAATTTCTTTTTTCAGAAAAACGTATTTAATTATTGTTAATAATAATTTAATAAATTAACTTCTGGTTTTTCTAAAGACATTTTAAAATGTGTGTACTTAGATCAGAAACGAAATAGAGGATACCGTGGCGCTGTGGTACAGCATTCGATTTACACTCGGGGCAATTGTTAATTTCAATTTTCCCATACAACCCGCTGTGAGGCGAGTTGAGACGCAAAGGCATAAGCGTGTGATTGTAAGCGCGATAGGTTGGGGGTAAGGTCGAGGAATATTTGTCTTTTTCGCTCTGGCGTCGAGGCAAAGTGCGGCGTTGAGTTCCGTCACACTTCAAGCAATCCCTTTAGAATTCGGCGGAAAGGGAGGAGCGGAGTGTCTTAACTATAGTTTTCTTCTGCCTACCCTGCAAGATGTGGGATACGGTCAATCTGAATAAATGAAAATGAATCAATGAAAACATGAAAAAGAAGAAAACCGCTGTACTTTACCGCTTTAGAAAGCGGAATGTGGAGAGTCTTAATTTTGCAGGTTAAAGTAGGCGGAGGCCCACCCTGATATTCACAAGATAAAGCGTGAAGCTATAATATGATTAAAAACGGTGTACAATAATTCTTTTCAACCATAATTGAACCTATTACAGGATCGTAAAAGACATCGTAATAAAATCTTTACTGAAGTTAATCTGATAAATACGTATAAATTATATGGGCACGGTTATGAATTAACGAAATAAGTCCAACTGAAGACTTTTTTTTAGCTTTACACTGTGTCCCGCACACAGAGGGGTAGGCAGAGAGAACCTAGTGTTAAAACCCTCCGTTCCCCATTTTCTGGCAAATTCGAGAGGCACTGTATATTGACTGGCTGAGGTTAACGCCACTCTTTGCCTTGACACTAGACTGGAAAAAATTAAATATTAAATATTTTTATCTTCTCCAATCAGGATCGAACCCACAACCTGTCACGGTTACAGTCACACACTTGTGCCTCTGCGCCACTATTGCCGATTTTTTTTTTACGAACTGACATTTAAATACCATTTACATATATGTATAGACTTCTAATTAACCTGTTAATAATAATTATTAAGAAAATTATGTTTAATGATAAAAATATTTAAAAATACTTTTCGTATTATTAAGTACATACAAGTGGAATATTGTATAATTTAATTATATAGATATATACAGATATTGCTTAGTAACGAAACTGACTCTAAATGGAGTAGATAAAAATGAATATTAAATAAAATAAATTTGGTGCTGTGTCAAATACACTAAAAGTATCTCCATACATTGCGTATTGAGAGATGAAACATTAAGTCACGTTTTCTTTGTTGCTAGACCGACAGTTAAAATAATTCTGTCCCCTGAGTGGAAATCGAACCGTAATCGAACCGTAGTGTTTACAGCCTCACGCTTATGCTCCTGCGTCACGAGGAACTCACAGTAATGTTTTAGGGTGAAAAAACATATTTCGTTCAAATCTATAATAGAGCCAATTTGCGAGCAGAAAGTAAGTGATATTTATATTATTTTATGTAAATAATATAGTATATCGCAGTCAAAGTGACGAACTTAAAAGATGTCTATACAAACAGTAAAAAAAAGAAAGTGTGACTGTAAAATCGACTGGTTGTGGGTTCGATCCCCACTCGAGAAATTTCTTCGCTCTGGTGGCGTTGAGTCCTACCACATAACACGTAATGCCTCCAGAACTCGGAAAGTGGGGGTATCTTAACACTAGGTTTCCTTTGGCTATCCTGCTATGTGCGGGATACAGCGTGAAGCTGATTCAATTAGATTTTTATAAATTTTACATTATATTTAGTGTAAAATACTACAACTTCCAGCTACATATGTTATATTATATAACAGTTCACATAACTAATCTATCGAATGGAACACATTTCAACTAAGTTCAGGATTATGTGGCTTACTCTCCCAACTGACGGTTATTCGTATTCGTATTAGTAAAACTTAGTGGTACCGTCGTTCGTAGTTACTTGTAAATATTTTATCTAAAATATCTGATATATTTATATTAATGTTAATATTATAAGGTTAAAAGAATGTTTGTTTGAACGCTCTATTCTCAGGAACTAGGCACTGATTCGAATTCGAAAGTTATATTATGAGACAGTCGTGCCGCAGGGCCGCAAATGTGCGACTGTGAGTCCGATTCCCATTTGTGGGATGTATTTTTTTATACTTTAATTCGCTCTGATGAGGCAAATCGCGGTCTTGAGTTTCGTTACTCAACACACAATGCCTCCAGAACTCGACGGAAAATTGGGAAGTGGTGTACCTTAAAAGGAGTATCTTAACACTTAACCCACCCTGATATGTGCGCGATACCAAGTGAGGCTAAAAATTATATTATGATATTTGACTTATGATTCCTGAGGCCGGTCGTGGCGCAGCGGCACAAAGTGTGACTGTAAACCGACTGGTTGTGGGTTCGATCCCCACTCGAGGAGATGAAATATTTACTTAAATGTATTTTTCCATTTCTTCGCTCTGGTGTCGACGCAAAGCGCGGCGTTGAGTTCTACCACTTAACACGCAATGCCTCCGGAATTCGGCAGAAAGTGGGGAACGGAATGTCTTTCACCACGTTCCCTCTGCCTACCCTGCAGTGTGCGGGATACAGCGTGATTTATGATTCCGTTATCTTACCTTCCAATCGTTTCTTAAAATATTCAACCAATATTGTATAAAATATTGTAAATAATATTTCAATCGATTTTATTTTCGGTTGTAGGCTTATGTCGTGGTCGTTACGTTCAGGCAGATGAAACGTAGACTTCAAACACTCCGTTTCCTCAATTAGCCGAATTTTCATGATATTGTTTGATGAGCAACGGTACTCAAGGAGCGCTTCGTCTACTGTTTCTGTCAAATGTGTCATATCTTAGATTTTATCATTTTACGGAGGCGCCAAGGAACTATATATGTACATATATTGTATGTATTTAAACTTAACGCGAAGGAATATTTTCGTTTACCCGCTGACTCTAATATGAGTGGTTGTGTGTTTGTGATCTAGTATGGTTAAATTCTGTTAAAAGAGCGGCACGCGGCGGAACTCAACGCCGCACTTTTGCCTCGACACCAGAGCGAAGAAATGAAAATATTTGTAAGTAAATTCTTATTCCAAATTACAAATTACACAAATTAAGTCACAAGAAATTTAAGAAATCGAGATTATTTTAAAGACGTTCTAACTGAAGTGTGCGGGAGACAGTTTTATGGCGTTACGAAGGCAATGATAAATGTTTTTAATTGCTTTTACTATTACTTACAGACACTATTGTGGCACTATTGAAACAGTAGTGATGATGATGAAAGATGGTTCTAGTTCGATTCTCTTTTGTGTTTATTATTATTTATTTATAATCTGTATTAAATTTACAATAGATATTAGTGCATGTTGATGTAATATTTAATATTTTAATTTCTTCACTCTGTTAACGAGGCAAAGCTCGGTGTTCCGCGGTGCTTCAGTTCCTTAAATTGAATTCTTTTAATTTCAACTGAAGTGGTAGTGGGACGGAATACAGCTTGAAGAACCGACAGCCGTTGGAGCTGAAATATCCTCCAGTGGCTGCCGCGAGCCGATCGACGCTTGGTGGGCAGGCCGTCCACCAGGTAGAGCGACGATCTTGTGAAGGTCACGGGAAGTCGCTGGATGCAGGCAGTGCAAGACGGATTGGCTTAGAGATCCTAGACCCAGGCCTACTTCCAACAGAGGGCGTCGTCAAAGTTGACATGATGATGATGATGATACTTTTTTTTTCTTCACACTATACACAGCACATAGCGGGGTAGAAAGAGGGCATCAGGAAACCTAGTGTTAAGACATTTCGTTCCTTACTTTCCGCCGAATTCGAATCCGAATTATTGTAAATAGTCTATATAGTAAAATAAAAAAAAACAAAAATAAAAGTTCATCTTAACCTTTAATTTGCCGTTATAATATAAAGAGAGTTTGAACGTGATAAATCCGCAACGAAGCTCATCCATTTGGCGAATGGGGATTCGCCGTACTATGTAGGTCAACGTGGCGATTAGAAACTTTGATTTCTGAACGTAAAAAGCTTAATTTACTAAGGAAAATAAGGGTTGTATGCCACTAAAACATTTTCAATGGTAAGATATTCCGGACTATTAAAAAATATGACATTAGCATGTACAGTTTTACCTTTTCAAGTGATATTGCACATATAAGAAAGAAAAAAAAATCTTAGAAAACGAATAAAAATTTCAACGTAGCGGGATTTACGGATCGGGATCCAAGCATTTAGGCTAGGATTGGAAACCGGCCTAAAAAGTGTTATGGATACTATTCCCGTTCGAAAGAACTTAGGTTAGGTTAGAAAGGTTTATTATCAATTTTATTATTAATTTATATATATTATCACTTTTTCGTATTATATAGTAAATTTTGCTCTATTAAATATATTTAAAACGATTAGTAAGTTGTTTTTTTGATAGTTAACAACGCTCGTGAGATGGACGCACATAGCCGGTACACAGTGTGCGGCGGCTGTTATCGTATCAATTGTTTCTTGTATAACTTTGCAAAATTTTAAAAATAAATAATATACATGCATGATATCTAGCAACACATAAAAAAATATGGTAAAAAAAATTGTCAATAAATAAAATATAAATATAATAAAACGGAAAAGTTTGTTTGTTTGTTTGTTAGCTTAAACGCTAAGATCTCTGGATCTACTGGTCGTATTTACTTTGTTTTTGTTTTGTATGAAAGCTGGATTCTTCACTAGTGACTACTATTGACTATATAACATTGCATCAGCTTCACGTTGTACTCCCGCACACTGCAGGGTAGGCAGAGGGAACGTAGTGAAAGACACTCCGTTCCCCACTTTCTGCCGAATTCCGGAGGCATTGCGTGTTAAGTGGCAGAACTCAACGCCGCGCTTTGCCTCGACACATATAAATTTAAGTAAATATTTCATCTCCTCGAGTGGGGATCGAACCCACAATCAGTCGGTTTACAGTCACACTTTGTGCTGCTGCACCACGACCGGCCTCTATATAACATTGCATTACATATATATTCTAAATATATTAAAATACTTTCTAATTTGACATACAATTTATTCTGCCATGTTAATAACAACCGACCGTTGGTAAGCAATGACTTGCAAAGTTTGTCGTTTTAAGAAAACGCCACCCAAAATGAACTTGCTTGCTTGATATTCATCCTTATATATAATATACATAAATATAATAGTCACTTTTAACATTTTATCTAGATTGAAATGATAGTTTACTGTATAACATTCTAATAAATAATTAAGGAGATGTCACTGATTCGAAGTGACCTAGCTTTCAGGCGGCACAGTATGACCGACGCGAATGGACAGAAATTACCATACATTTACGAAATATTGTAATTTTTTATGTAATTATTTGCTGTTTATAATTAATTTAAATTAACTACACTACACTTTGGTTCTCTTCTTCATTTCTTGGAGTAGTGTAAAAAAAAAAATTGCCCGCTACTTTTTATTTAATGTGTATCTATAGGTACTATTGAAAATACATTTATTTTGAAACACATTTATATTGAAAACTTACGATCGAAATTTATTTCATCATCAAATTAATAAAGATAGTTTTCGGCTTTTATCTATACTAATATAATAAAGTTAAAGAGTTTGTTTGTTTAAGCGCTAAAATCTCTGGATCTACCAGTAGATCTTAGCCTCCGATTTACTTATAGGTTTCGTTTGAAAGCTACGTTTTTCCAGAAGTACTATAGGATTATAATGTAATATTATGGTGTACGTATTAGTTAGTCTTTAATAACGAAATAACTATAAGAATAAAAGCCATCGAATTGCTTTAAGCCCGTGCGCTGCAAATATAGTAAAATATATATCAGTACATTGTATGGAAGAAAGGTTCTATTTTATTAGTTCTGAAAAAAGACTGTAATAAGGTATATCAATCTCTTATAAATAAGTCACAATAAGATATTTTGTGATAAAACAATAATTGAAAATTGCGAGGATCACCGAGGATACTTCAACGTTTTTTATTTGATAAAGATATTGAAACTTACGAACGAAAGTTATCCCATCATCAAGGAATTTTTATGAAGAAATGCTTTGTCTTTTATAGCATTTAATTTGAACGTATACTTTTTGAGGCTTTTTGAGAAATTATAAATTTTTAATAATTCAATGCTCGGCCCAAACGTTTACGGACAAATATAGGCATGGGTCCAGCGGGGGGCGCCCTTGCCGCCGATTTCGTCCTCGCAAGCAGCCATGTTAGTGCTTGCAGTTTCCCCAAATTATTAAATGTGTAAATTATATTAATTATATAATTTATATTGATTGTCTTATAGGCAGAGGGAACCTAGTGTTAAGACACTCCGTTCCCTCCTCTGTTCCCTCTGCCTACCCTGCTGTGTGCAGGATACGGCGTGAAGTTGAAGCTTATCCTCTGCCTACCCTGCTGTGTGCAGGATACAGCGTGAAGTTGATGATTATCTTATGAAAAATGAAGGATAATAAAACAATTATAAATGGTATGCGAGCGAAGCCGCGAAAGGGCAGCTAGTAAAATATAGAGTAAATTGTAATTGGTTTTACAAAATACAATATTTTTTTGACATAGAACAAAAACAAAGAAAATCAAAACTTCAAACTTATATTATTTTCAAAAATCATCTTATTTTTATACATATTGGTAAAAAAACATAGCTTTATAATACGGAAGTACAATGGATGCCAGATTTAGTCGAATCTTGAAGAAAAATTACGGATCGTATTTCATACTGCTCCAATATTTTATAAAATGTAAGATGGCAAATTCATTTGTCAGCGTTTCCTTTGAATTAAGTGTGATTTTTAGATACTTACTATTATACTAAATTAAAGTTATTAAGGCGGAATGTAACAGTAATGGTTTTGGGTTCGATTATCTTTCGGTGTAAAGGTTCTTTTTACTTATTCGCTCTAGCACACTCGGACAACGAGTGACATGAGTTTTGCCTCTCAGCTGTATACTGGGAAACTGGGAATTTAAGTAGAGAGCGGAAAGTAGAGAACGTAGAGAGTTTAAATTAAGTTTACTTTCATTACGCTACTATATTTGTGTGGGATAAAGTGTGACACTATGTAATATTAGATTTTCAACTTAATACATTCTTTTTTTTTTTACACTTCTTTAGTGTTTATTCGTAAGTGGTCAGAACACGTGCTGAAAGGTATATTAAGAGTATATATAGGCTGTCGTAGCGCAACAACCCATTAACCAACTGTAAACGTCACGATTGCAAGTTTGATTCCCATAAAGAGGAATTTTGTTAATTTTGTCACCAGTGCGTGGGGAACGACAGTCCCAATTAACATAAGTCGTTTCGTCTGATAGTAAGCATGATGGCTTTGAATTCGACTTACACTCGAGGGACTAAATTATTTTATGAAAACAGTGCACGCTGTTCATTTTCGCAACTCAACACGTAATGTTTCCAAAATTGAACCTGTAACCTTTGGATTATATCAAACTGGATAACCATTAATCCAGTTCAAACGAAATACGAGCTAATGAACATTCAAATGTGTTCAAAGCGAAGTTAGCTGGCTTTTAATCACAAAATTCAGAGCTACACACTAAACCTGATCCTGAGGCCATCGTGGTATAGCAATGAAAGTAATGGTTATATGTTCGAATCCATATCCGTTAATAAAGTTAATTAAAAGTCGAGGGCGTCGGGACGATGTTAATAAGACGTTAACCGCTACCGATTTCCATATAGTTAAAAATCAAAATCATATTGTTCAGTCGTCGGCAGTTCGTTGCAATCTCAGCTAGGATCCAAGCGGAGCGATCCGCGGTGGACTAAGTGGTGTCCTCGGCATACATCGATTTCGAATCGTCTGTTGGGGTGAGTAGATTCCGTTATAAACTTCGTTGAACGCGTATGTCACATCCAATGGACGTTTATAAGATCTCGCTAGCTCTTGACTGACGATCGTCACGAAGTTTTGACTGATATAGTATTTGCTGGTGTGATTAAAATCATACACTCCTGCAATCAGCACGCGCCCACTACAGCTGGCACTCGGCAATCGACGCGACGCGACTACACATAACGAGGTACTAATAATGTCTAATTGGAAGAGTGACACATACTCCGAAATGTAAATATTATTATCGACTTTATATATTGAGGCATAAAGTGTGACTGTAAAACCGACTCGTTGTGGGTTCGATCCCGACTCGAGGAGATGAAACATTAACTTAAATTTATATTTCCATTTCTTCGCTCTGGTGTCGAGGCAAAGCGCGGCGTTGAGTTCTGCCACTCGATACACAATCGCCTCCAAAATTACTCAGAAAGTGGGGAACGGAGGGTCTTAACACTAGGTTCCTTCTGCCTATCCCTACTGTGTGCGGGATACAGCGTGAAGCCAATGTAATCTTTATATATTTTCACAAAAATGGGTAGAAAATGAAAAATATAAATATTTTATATGGAAAAACTCTATCTGGTTAACTTATACAGTTCAGATGTCCTCGTTAAGAGTTTAATTTTAATTAACAACAACTATTGTGAAAAAAAAGTTTATTGCACGTATGCTGGGACTGGATGAGAATTTCATATAACGATATTATTATCTTATTTTCTCTTTATCTAGCAATCAAGAGAAAATGATAATATTAAATATTTCATTTCCTCGAGTGGCAATAGAACCCACAACAGTATACAATCGCACGCTTGCGGTACAAGCGACGGTCACCTGCGCCACGACTGGCCTCACCTTTTTCATATTAAAAAAAAGTTTCAGTAAAAAATAAGCATTTTGCTAGAACTAAATACTCTCAGGTGTCAGAATACCTAACGCCTAAGCTAAGGTAGTTCACGTCGAACTACACCCTATAATGTTTATATAATGACAAAAGGAAACGACGTGTCTCATAAAACATGGAAATTTACTCCAGCATGTACTTTAGAAGGTTAAAATTAGTCTACATTACCGTTTTTAAAACCCCTTCCGTAATTGAGACGTGCTAAGAGTATACAAACTGGATGGGTCTTTTTGTACTTTCTCTCACATTTACCAGGATAGATAGTTTTAGAGACGATCCATCATGATTGACTAATGAGAACCAGTGAGGATTTTGTAGCTGCACGCTGTATCCCGCACATAACTGGTTTGTCAGAGGGAACTTGAGAACTTACTGTTAGTACACTGCCTACCCTTAAGTTAGATACTTCCGTTGCCTACTTTCCGCTAAATCTTGGAGGCTTGTTTTGAGTGGTGGAACTCAACGCCCCGTTTTGCATTAGCACCAGACAGAATATTTAATTTCCTTAAGTGATAATTGAATCCACAACCTGTCGCGTTTACAGTCATAAGCGTGTGCTCTGCGCCACAACTGTCCCCGACAATCAGATATTGAAAGTAATGTAGATAAAGGTCTTCAAACTGTAAACACCGTGGATGTATTCACATTTTACTTGGAGTAGTGACAATTTTTTATTTCCTCGCTCTGGTAAATTGAAATTAAATATACGTACAATTTTTTATACGTTTACAGATATTTTTCTTTCCTTAGTATATAAAAAAATCGTAGAAAACAAACTGTTTTATAAATATAAGCATACGTGTCCTTGAACAGCGACCATGAATTGCCGACCACGAATCGAGCGAAAATAAATGGGCAGCCCCCACGAGGTGGTCGTCGATCTGGTCAACGTCTCTGGATGTGGCTAATGCAGGACCGATCTTAAAAAACTGATATGATGACGATGATGATGACGTTCCCATTAACAGATTTTGAAGAAACATCCCATTTCAAGAGCAATATTGGTGATAAGTACACCATGATAATATTGGTATTATAGCGTTTGAGTTGGCTCAAACGCTGGAGTAGTAGATTTAATATAAAAAAACCCGAGCAAAACGTAATTCACTGTAAACGAGAATTAAATGCGTCGACCCATTACCCGCCGAGGGCGATGTGGAAATCTGATTCAATTCGCATTTAAAATAGCGCTATATCTGATGGAAAATAGTTTATTTCAACGTTCAAGCAAACTTTGTAGTATAATTAGGCTATTATGAAGTGTGGTCATATTTTTTTATCGTAATTTTACAAATATGAGTAAAAAATAAATAAATGAATCTTATCACAATAGGATCAGTGGTTTGGCCGTGATTGTGTCCCAGACAGATAGAGTACTTTCGAATTTATAATATAAGTATAGATATTTATTATGAGGCTAGTCGTGGCGCAAGGACACAAAGTGTGACTGCAAAATCGACTGGTTGTGAGTTCGAACACCACTCGAGGAGATGAAATATTTATTTAAATTTATTTCCATTTCTTCGCTCTGGTGTCGAGGCAAAGCGCGGCGTCGAATTCTGCCACTTAACACGCAATGCCTCCAGAATTCGGCGGAAAGTGGGGGACGGAGTGTCTTAGCACTAGGTTCCCTCCGTCCTACCCTTCTGTGTGCGGGATACAGCGTGAAGCTGATATTTACTATTTGTACTTTTCAACAAATTTAGGCTAACAACGTTAGGCTTGGATCTCCATTGAAAGCTTGGCGTTGAACTTACAGAGGGTGTGGATACTGTACCCGCAACCGTCGCGTTTGCAGTCACTCTCTGCACCGCCGTGCCACGACTGCCTCAGTTAACACAAAAACATACAGTAGGTATTTTATTTTGTTGGGAAAAAGAGCAAATCCAATTAGGCGCGAATCTACTCGAGAACAAAGTATATTTGTGAAACAACTTTACTAAATAGAAAATATTTTGAGGCGCCATGACGCGGGCGAGGTGAGGCGCGTATATAATGGCGTAGCGACATAGCATCTGACTGTAAAAAATGACGGTTGAGAGTTCGATTTCCACTCGGAGACATGTATTATTTCTATTTCTTAGCTCTGGTAACAAGACGTTACTAAGCGCGACGTTAAGTTTCGTGAATCAACACATAATATATCGACAATTGTGCGTGGCGTGGGGAACTGAGTGTCTTGATTATTACAATAGGTTCCCTATGCTTATACTTACATACATCACATATATAGCGTGTAAATAAAAAAATCTGACCTGGTTTCGAATTTAGATGGTATAGATATCCTGCGAGTTTATGTAAATAGCGATATTTTTTTGTCGTATAGAAACAAGCCATTTTACGAGTTGCTTTCAAAGTTTTTTACTTATAATATTCGTTTATAAATTTAACTTCATGCTGTATCCCGCTCATAGCAGAGTAAACAAGGAAAATGTCCTTCTTATATAAAGTAAATATACTGTACTTAACAGGGGAGGCAGATAGAACCCGGGAACCTATTGTTATGACATTCTTACTAACACAATTTCGTTTTTCACTTTCGCTGAATTCTGGGGATACTGCGTGTTGAGCGGAACTCAACACCGCGCTTTGCCACATTATCAGAGCGAAGAAATGAAAATAATAAATATTTCGTTTCCTCGAATGGGAATTCAACCTACAACCTGTAGCGTTATTTATACCTTTTCGTACCTGTTCTTCGACTGGCCTCAATTGATCTGTATAAATATTTAATTTTGTCAATAGTTCATTTATATTCTACTACAGGATGCCCGTTTTTATTGTTTTACGGATGAATTTTACGCTTACGATATCGATAGTCGAATACAGTTATAGTTAGCTTTAGTTAACCAGTTAGGTTAGTAGAATTGGAACCTCTCCACTGAATGTCACTCCATCTTTTATGCAATGTTCAGATATTCAATGCATTTTGCTAGTGCTCTTATATAGCTGGAATGGATAATGGAGTATGAATGGAATACTCGATATGGTTCATTTCTCGCTTTTCTTGTATATTTTTGGAAAAAATTGCATTCTTAGAGGTTCTTTGTGAGGATTGATGTTAGATTTTTGAAAGAGAGTGATATAGAGATATATATATATACCTATATATAAATATGTTAATATATGAAAGCTTGAATTTCATAATATTTGAAGACAGTGGCGGCTATGCATTCAATTCTCACTTAAGGCATGAATTATGTTGATTTATTCGGTCTGAAAGAAAAAAGAGAAAGTGTGGTGTCAAATTTCCAAACTCAACACGCAATCTTAAGCATAAAAAAATCAAAATATGGAAAAACAACAGTCACATAGTGATTGGAATGTCTTATTACATTTCCGTCGCCTACCTTGCTAATTGCGGGATACAGCGTGAAGCTGAAAAAATATATATTTGTATAGTCGAAAAAAAGTGCCAAAGTCCATAACCATCTATCTCCGGATGTGACAATAATATATAGAACTGTCAACATCGTACCGTATTGACTGTTTACTCAGTTTGATTTATATATCACCCTTATATAATAATCAAAATATGTGCAATACTTCCCTTATCTTAAAATTATTAGAGGCCGTTATAGCGCTTTGGAATAGTGTGACTGTTATGGGTTCGATTCTCAACTTGGAAGAATTTTAAAGGGTAATAAATTAAATGAAAGAGCTCTTTGTTATCGGTATTTTTTTTATTACAGGTATAAGCCACTTAAATGGAAACATTGGTTGACAAAATGTAAACAGTTAACGATCGTACATTTCCTAATATAAAATTATTAAAAATTATACTTACTTTATTAACTTTTTTAAATTTATATAAAAGTGAAAGAGAAAAAGTAGGTTTTTAGTTAACAAGCTAAATTATCACCGCTATTTAATTCTTATTCAATGAAATATTTTTCTCATTTAGATCAAAGAACGTTGAGTAACGCCATTTTGGCGGAATCCCAATTCTTGCAAAAAAAAAAAATAAGTAGAGAACTGAATTTCTTAACGCTAGTGCCCTCTGCTTATACTACTCTACGCGGCTTATAGCACGAACGAGGAAAAACGTTAGAAATAAACACAATATAGTAAGAAAGAAGGATATTTCAACGTCTGAAAGTAGGTCAAGCTCTCATAATAAAACTATTACAATATTATTGATAACAGCTGATACTACTCGATGCGAGTTTTTTTGTCTACTGACGATGTAGTTACAATTTGTCTGTTCTTAACAGTTTAATAATATTATTTTAGATCAAAGAGAGCCACATTACTGGCATGGAATTTACCATTCAAGTTTTGATGATTACAATTGTACTACTTAGATCGATTGATGATTATATCGGTAGAGATTTCATCTGAGTGGGGATCTTAGAAATCATTTTTTAAGCAGCGATAAATGTTTATCTATTTGTTGGCGCAAAATCATAAACGATCACACACATCACTTATGTCAAAATGAGTTGTTGACAAACTTCGTAATGATACGTACCCTTGTTTTTATGGAAAATACAAGGCAAACGAGTGTTCGGGTCACCTGATGGTAAGTGATTACCGCCGCCCACGGCCCTGTGCAACCCTAGAGGAGTTACAGGTGCGTTGCCGGCCGAAAAGGTGGGCTGGGCGCTGGGGCTCGGCATTACCTGATACGAAATGCAGTGGCATAAAGCTTCACGCGGGTTTTAAATACTGGGGCTGGTAATGGTCTGGTCGTATCTGCCCATGCGTGTTGCAATTGCTGGCGACGTGACTCTACCACACGTACTTTAGTCGCCTCTTACGACACCACCAGTACCAGGACGATCCTATTCTAGGCCGGTATCACACTAGCTGCTGCCTAATGTTTCTTACTAATCAATGATGGAACATAATATATGCCTATAAAGTTCGTTGTCGGTGAGAACCGTTTTTAACATCTACGTACATAATTTCTACCGCTATAGCTACAGATCTACCGACACTGTCGTTGATCCACCGTTCACATAATCGTCTTGTACGTTTCTGGCATTGCTCCATTCGGTCGGATAGTGTTTTATTGCTACCGTTTGATTGTTCTTGAGGAAGCATTTCCAACTGTATACGATATTTGTATTTTGTTTGGCGTCTGGACGTGTATAGGCCAACATTACATGATTTTGTTATTTTTTATTAAAATTAGCTTCACGCTGTATCCTGCACACAGCAGGGTAGGCAGAGGGAACCTAGTGTTAAGACACTCCGTTCTCCACTTTCTGCCCAATGTTGGAGGCATTGCATGTTGAGTGGCAGAAGTCAACAATTAATTAAATTTTAATTTATAAGAACTTATTTTTTATTAAAATACCTTATAATGGTCACTGTCAGTTCTTTAAACATTTTTTTTTAATTTTAAGCAAGTGACAGTGATGATCAGCTATTATCACTGTCACTTGTTTAAAATAAAAACGAATAAAAGTTAAACCAACTTCGTAGCTTCCCTGAGTCAAAACTTATACTAATTGCAAATTTTAATTTGCAGCAAAACAACTTCAAATATAGCGTCCGTCTCCTTCGCGCGCGATGCAACATCGTTTTCGTGTATTATAATAAATTTTTTGATTCTTTAGGTATCCAGTGGTAGACTTTTATTCTGTATATACAGAATAGTTTTGAAACTACAAGGCAAAATTATGTTTTTTGGATTGCCTCCATATGGAAGCAAATTTATAGATGTATTTTCGTCAAAAGAAGACAGCGGCTATGCACCTGACTTTTGATTCTTACTCAGGGCAATGGCTTCTTTAATAATTGCGTCGTAAAAAGACAAAGAGCTATGTTGAGTATCTCAACTTGAGACCCTCATGTTGTCTTTCTCTACCCTCCTGATATGCGAGAAAAAGCGAAGATGCTTTTATTTTCCATTTAGAGTTCTAATATTCTTTTATACCATTTGTAGCCAAAACTATCGAGCGGATTTAATTTATAAGAACTTATTGATATTCTTGGTAACATCCACTATTTTCGTCGACAACTTTACGTTTTACATTCATCCTTTTTCCTAGCCTATAAAAGCTACGTTGTAGAGCTTTCTGCTACAGAAAAGTGTAAATTTAAGTTTATGTGAACCTTTTTATAGCAAGTTTTACATTTTATAGTTAACCTCGTCGGTATTGGATGTGACATAAGGCTGATACTGCCTAGTAAAATACTTCAAATGTAACGAAAGACTTACACAGGGATATTCTTTTTTATTCTTACTCATCTGCATTTACATTCATAAAATGAATTCTCTCTCTGAAAGTAAAATTATTAGTCAAAAATAAGCACTTCAGTTTCCACTTTCCTTTTTTTTTATTTTAAGCATCCTGTTTGGCTTATCAGGGCAAACCCAACGCCATATTTAAATTAAAAATATAAAGATACTCGAAATATCATTGAAGTCCAAGTCCAGTCTCAACAATGGCAAGGATCCAACTTGTTACCAAAGAACTAGAAATATAATCATTAAGCATTTATAATGTACCTGCGCATTTACAATGTCCAGAACTCGGCGATAAGTGGGGAACGAAGTGCCTTAACACTAGGTTCCTTCTGCCTACCCTGCTGTGTGCGGGATACAGCGTGAAGCTGATTATTAAGCATTTATCAGCCAAACCAATCAACAGAACATTAGCACACATACATTATGTATAAAGAATATGAGAAAAACGCTGTTCCATTCACATCACTTGGCTTTTCAAGTTTTTCATTAACCAGCACAATATGCCTCCTCGGGCGATATAAACTTGTTGGCTCGCTCGTGATCTCTGTCACGATATTATTGTAATATGTTAAAATTATAGATTTTTTTTTAATTTTCACGCTGTATTTCACATAGACGCAATCTGAGATCCTAGTGTTAAGATACTCCGATCCCATTAAAGCATTGCGTTTTCTGCTTAATGCCGAATTTCGGAGGCATTGTGTATTGACTTGATTTGTTGAATGGTGGATATTAAATATTTAATTTCCTCAATTGAGAATCGAACTCACAACCTGTCGTTATATTGCATCTATAATATTTTTTTATGGTTGGATTGATGCTGGATTCTAGAAATAGAAATTGTTCTGATGAGGCAATGGATATATATGTAACGATAATTTATTTGCATAACATAAAATATTATATAAATCCACAAGTTCGAATACAAAATCAAACTTGAACTCTAATATTCTTACACAAACATACAACAACTAAGTAGTCCATCCCATTCATTACCCCCCCAAATCCCATTTGCTTTTATGTAAAACGGAAATTGCATTGTCCTCCTCTTCATACACGAACGTTCAGCTATTCTCGTCGAAGGTCCATCTGATGGGAACGATAGTGATTTCCTGTGATCTATCGTACGTTCTAACGTTGAGGCATTCATAACGCACGGGCACAAGAGTGTGATTGTAACGCGACTGTGAATGAATTTATCAATATTTTCATTTTCTTGCTCTAACTCCAAAGCAAAAGTTCGGCGTTGAGTTCCGCAACACAACGCATTATGCCTGGAAAGCATCGACAAAAAAGTGGGGAGCGTGTCTGCGGGATAAAGCGTGAAGCTGATTTGTTTTTTTTTATTTATCATACGCTCTAAAACTAACGGTATATAGTTTGACCCGAGTTCAGCTAATAAAATATTACATTTGAAAGTTTTTATCGCAGTTGACGACATATCGTGTTGATGTGTGTAAATTCAAAATATCCTTAGTTTCACATTTTTTTATTAGCTTCACGCTGTTTCCTGCACATAGAAGGGTTGCCATAGGGAACCTAGGAACCTAGTGTTAAAATAGTGTTTTTCCTTTAAGACGCTTCCGTTTCACACCTTTGGATCCATTGCGTGTTGAGTTGAGCAACTTAAGTCGAGCTTTGCCTCGTTACCAGAGGGAAATTATTATCGAGACTATTTTATTTCTTTGAATCTGAATCGAACACACAACCAGTCGCGTAAGTTGCAGGCCTATACTTCTGCACCATGATGGCCTCAATCAATATTTTGTACAAACAAACCTTCGGTCATGTCAGGTCAATCAGGTTAAAACCCACAACCACAACAAAATCAGACAAGCCAGTGATTTTAAAAAAAAATCTAAACCAAAAAAAAAATTTCAATTATTTTTTCTATTTATAATTTTTAAATAAGCTCTAAACCAAAAAACATTTTATTATTATTTATTATATTTTTTTATTATATTTTTTTTATTTTATTATCTCCACTGCAGATGAAATGGTAGTAAAATCTACGGGTATTTAAAAAAAATAATTGTGTTGTATTTATTTTGTTCGCGTTGCAGCGCGGTTTGCGGCTGAACGGCCTTGTATTTTGTTTCTAACAAATAGCTCATTTATTTATGTATGTAAATATTTACTAATGACACGTAAAATTTAATTTAGAACGGTTAATCTATATAATTAGCCGATTTCATATATTACAACATATTAGAGGTCAGTCGTGGCGTAGAGGTACAAGCGTGTGTCCCCGATGCGACAGATTGTGGGGTCGATTCCCACTCGAGGCAATGAAATAATAGTTGAATATGGCAAAATTCAGCGGAAAACGGAATATACGTATAAATAGCGTGAAATTAAAAAATATATTCTAATATAAATCTTGTGTTACCGAGTCACTGACAACTACAGGACTTAAAAAGTTAACGTTTAGCATGTTAGTAGATTAGGAAATGCAGAAGAGCACCAAAAAAAACCCTCTGATAGAAAATTTTCCATTTTACGTCCGCGCAAACAGAGTTGAGGGTCACAACTTGACAAAGTTCAATAGCAACCAATTTAAAATGTATGAAAAAGAAACATTTTTCTTGTTTTTTTCTATTTAATATGAAAACCAAAAATTAAAAAGAAATCAGGCAAAATATCGTGTGGAATTAAACCCACAGTCTTACGCTTTTCATTTACAAATGCACGATAAGATAAGTAAGTAAAAAAGAACTATATGGATATTAAATCCATATAAAAGCATTTATTTGTTTGATAGCCAGATCCATTGTTAAACGATCTGAAGACTCACAATTTGACAATATGAAAGAATTGGCAGCAAAAACATCCAGAATCCGATCTATAAAATATGATCAGTCTGGATTTTGTCGCGGAGCTGTATTTGGCACATTTTTTGTCTAAAGAATCCGGCATTTCCTTTCAATGCGTTATAGAAAGTCAGTTCGCCTTGTTTCCTGAAGGCTGTAACGCTGGAAAACGAGGCAAATTCAAAAAGTCAAAATTATATAATTTTTTGCTATTGACGCTGTTGACGTAATCTCGCTGTGTTTTCTTAGATTTTGGTGGCTCATGGAATTGGGTGGAAATAAACTGTTTATGATTAATTTAATTTACGGACAACCATAAAACATATCCTCATAAAAAATCACACTTACATTGACGCTACATATCACATACGTCAGGTACTCGGATTAACGTCCTTAGACACGTGACACGCATCCACGCACGGTGCACACGCGTCGTTTGTGACTAGGAAACTACCAAAAAGGCACGATTGAATTCTCGCGAAAAATTAAATACCAAAAATGAAAAAATGATCAAAAATCCGCTCAGGTCCGCTAACGTACCACGTATGAACATCAGTGGTTAAAGGTTAAAATATGCTTACATTGACTACTTACATAATATTTTAGCAGCCTTGCCAATAAAGACAGCAAAATATAAAGATATAATTTCTCTCTATAAATAGAATATAATTCTTTCGAAGTACCGCAATTTTTATAAAAATGTAACTCAAATAGCGATACAACATACAATTTCTAATATACTGAATTAAAAAAATGATTATTCTACTTTCATGTTTTAAAATAGTTGATTATAAGAAAAGTATGGTGGTAGCCGCTTGTGATATTATTTAAACAAGGTAGTTCAGACATCTTAGTCTAAAATTGTGGATGTCGTTAATAATACTTAGTTTTTTTAAAAATAATATAAGAACAGCTTAAAGTATATAAAAATTAGATAAAAGTAGTTTTAGCTTTTATTATTTTATTAATAGATACTTTATCCGTAATTATTTTTTTTATTTTGTAACACAAAAATAATTATTAAACAGAATTTAAGCATATGCACAATTCTCAACAGCTTCCACTTTAGAATGGTGACGTGTATTGCTGCAGTATTTAAGTTCCAATCATAGCTACATTTTTTCTATTGATATAATTGGTTACTTATGATGGTAAATAATACTCATTTTATGTATAAAATTGTTTAAGAACAAACAATTTCTGTTTCCTTAGAAGAAACTAACATATGGTAATCGACTCAGGTTGTTAGTTATTTCGAGCTGAATAGAAAAAGACATCTACCGTAGTCTAAAAAACAATAAACATTTAAAAAATTCCTATATTAAATAGTAGATAATTTTATGAGGCCGGTCGTGGCGCAGCGGCACAAGGTGTGACTGTAAACTTGTGGGTTCGATCCCCACTCGAGGAGATGAAATATTTACTTAAATTTATATTTCCATTTCTTCGCTCTGGTGTCGAGGCAAAGCGCGGCGTTGAGTTCTGCCACTTAACACGCAATGCCTCCGGAATTCGGCAGAGAGTGGGGGACGGAGTTTCTTTCACTACGTTCCCTCTGCCTACCCTGCAGTGTGCGGGATACAGCGTGAAGCTGAAGATAATTTTATTTTAATTAACTATTCCAAAGATAACTTTTTTATTGTAAAAGTTAAATTTAATATTGTCTTAAAAAAGGTGTTCTCAAAACTAGTGGTTTTGTACCGTTTTCACTTTGCTCTTTGCTGCCGTCGATTTTTAGTTTCATCTTAACAGTTCCTCCGCATTATGGGAGATAGACATGAGTATGAGTAGAAATACGCTACTAGTATCTTCTATTTTTTTCTGTACTTTTGTAAAATGTATATATAGCCATTTTGGATATACTTTCTATAAAATCAAAAATGGCGAGATTTATCACTATTCTCAAGTAAAACTAGAAAATTAAAAAAATAAACCAATTCCCCCTCTAAGTACGACTAAAGTAAACAGTGCCAGTGTCTTCAACGTTTTGTAAATAAACATGAGAAGTTTCTGAACACTTTGGAAGGCAATCACGTAATGTACTGCACGCCCTTCGTTATTCGGCAGGAATAAAAGTATATTTTTCTGTTTTTCTACTAAATAAATGATTCGAGAGCTCTTAGAAGATACTTAGAGGGTATGAAATATATTGTTATAGGTATCCCTTTTTAGGGTATCGTAACTAAAAATTGTATG
This sequence comes from Heliconius sara, assembly GCA_917862395.2. Taxonomy (NCBI): domain Eukaryota; kingdom Metazoa; phylum Arthropoda; class Insecta; order Lepidoptera; family Nymphalidae; genus Heliconius; species Heliconius sara. The sequence continues at coordinate 10,409,528 of OU860787.2, forward strand.
GACCATATAATTAAGTGTACGTCTGTTAGTTTGTTTGCTAGAAAATATAGTGTATTTTTCAAGTACATATAACAACATATTTAAAATGTTATATAATATTGTATTTTTTTTTTGTTCTTTCATTCATAAGATAGTTAAAAAAGTTAATACAGATATATCAGAAGTTCGTCCAGTATTTGATCTTTCCCCTGCAGACTGACACTAGTTTTGAGCTTCAGGTTGTATCCCGCATATAGTTGGGTGTTTTGGTCAAGAAATTCTGATATTACTAATATACATAGATATGTATATATTCCCATGGGCGACTTAGACAGGAATCCAATATCATTATCACGGTGAATCACGCGCGGCCACTGTCTTTGCCGTATATAGATAGGTATAGTTTTTACAGTCCAATGCTTTAGTAAACTAGGAAGTTCAACCACACGCTTTGTCTTACTAGTGGGAAGTAAATCGCCATCTACCTGTTAAAATAGCATTTTTGAACAACTTTTTTAAAATATAAGATATCTCTTTTAAAAATAAGACTTAGAAAGGCTAGTCGCGGCGCAGGGGCATAAAGTGTAAATGTAAAACCGACTGGTTGTGGGTTCGATCTCCACTCAAAGAGATGAAATTTTTAAATTAATTTATATTTACATTTCTTCGCTTTGGTGTCGAGGCTAAGCGCGGTGTTGAGCTCTGCCACTCAACACGCAATGCCTCCAGAATTTTGCAGAAAGTGGGGGACGGAGTGTCTTAACCATAGGTTCCCTCTGCCTACCCTGCTGTGTGCGGGATACAGCGTGAAGCTGACTTAGAAATAAACAGAACAATAAAAGTAATGTAATAAAATTCCGTTATTAATGCCATTACTTTTAGTCGTTTAATTTAAAAAAAATCTGTAAAATATTTTTTGGTACAAAAATACGTATTTTGCTTTTGTCTTTGCCAAAATTGAGACATTTTATGTTAAGATGTATCTCAACGCAGCGCTTTGTAGTATCACCAGAGCGTAAGAAGTTACAAAACAAACTTATAGTAATTTCATAGAAAAAATCATTACAAACTTATATTTGTAGTTAATTTCATACAAAATGAGTGTATGTGCGTACAAGTTTAAGTTTGTTAACTTTATAAGTTGTATTTCCCGTTGACCTACAATTCTTAAATAAGTACGGAAAGGCGAGTCTGAGTCGCACTTACTCGTAACTCGTCTATAAATGAGTATATTATTTTTCTTACGATTCATGATTTTAAGTTTAAACTCGCGGTGAAATGTGGATCTTAATAACACACGAAACTTTCTCGATTATTAACGAGACTTCGAAAGATAACTTTGGATTTTGTAACTAATTAACATAACACTTGGTGAAGGGCTTCTTGTAATCAAATATTAATTCTGAAATTGAAATTTTGTTTTGCAAAATATGAAAATTTAAAAGTAAAACGTAGTAAATAATACAACCTCGATAGACTAGAAAATATGGTGTTGATTATCCCAGTTACATTATGACACCTCCAGAAACTCCCTACTAAATTTGGATACATAGCTCATTGAATGGGGAAGCCCTAAGAAGTGCTTGTCTTACAAGCTCGAAAAAAGAGGCCAGTCGTAGTGCAGGGGGACTAGCGTGTCACTATAAACGGCTGTAAAGCGACCGGTTGGTGGTCCAATTACCTCTCGAGTTATAAAATATATTCATTTGTATTTTCATTTCCTCACTCCGGTAACAATGCCTTCAAAATTCAGCGATAACTGGGAAAAGGTAATGTCTTAATGGGAACATAGTGTCTTAACATTAAATACCCAGGTTCACCCTACCGAAGATTACGTTTTCATCGCCCAGAGATTAGGTTTGCTGGTGTAATGAAAATGAAACTCCTGCAATCAGTACGTGCCCGTTACAGCCGGCACTCGGTACTCGGCGCGTCGCGACGACACTTAACGAGAGTCTCATAATGTCTAATTGAAAGTGAGATATGCTCCAAAATGTTAATAAAATATGATCATCTTCATATGTGTTTTTACGTAAGTCGTACTTGTGAGCTATCGTGGTCGTGGGTTCGATTGTCACTCGGCAGGTTTGATTATCTTTGGTAATACAAATCGAGACGTTCAGTTCCGCAATTACACACACAAGGTCAATTTCCTCGCTCTGGTTAAAAGACAGACAGCGTTGTTGAATTATACCTCAAAATCCGACTAAAGTGGCGTAAATACAAAAAAAATCTCTTAATAAAAAACCCTGTACATTACCTTTATGTAACAAACGTACCATCATATCACATTTCAACCACTACTACTTAAATAAACTCAAAATTGTATTAACATTCACAAAAATGGGCAGAAAAATGAGAAATATAAATATTTCATATGCAAAACCTCGGTCTGGTTAACTACTAAAGTTCAGATGTCCTCGTTAACAGTTTCATTTTAACGAGTGTGAACAACAACTATTGTGAAAACGAATTTATTATTGTACGGATGCTGCGACCAGATGAGATTTTCATATAAAAATGTTACTATTGTTTTATTTTCTCTTTATCTAGAACGGAAAAGTAGATGAATAACTCCGCGCTGTATCCCGCAATATATCAGAGAAGATAGAAGGAAGTGTCACTCCACTCATTTTGCGGTATATTCAGTTTTGAAATTTTGGAGACATTGCTTGTTGAGTCGCCGCTACACAACACAACATAACAACAAACGTGCGATTGTAAACACGACGGCGTTGAGTTCCGCGACAACAAGCAATGGTCCCAAAATGCGGTGGAAATTGAGTGTGGTTCTTGTATACCGTGCAAGTCACGCCAAGTCATATGTTTAAACATACGTTCGAGAACCAAGCGAGCTCGAGTCCCGCTTCATTGTAATTTTTATACGGTATCTAAAAATATTGTACTTTTATTATTACTTTTAGCTTTATATCCTACACATAGCAGAAAACAAAATTTAAGACACTCCACTCTCACATCACTCCCATTTCCGACACTTTTCCAATTCCCAAATAACATAAACAACTCAGCTGTCAGAATACCTAACACCTAAGATGAGGTAGTTCCCGTCAGATTACCGCTCATAATGTTTATACATTATGACAAAATGAAACGACGTGTCTCATAAAACATGGAAATTTACTCCAGCAGGTACTTTAGAAGGTTAAAATTAGTTTATATTACCGTTTTTAGAGCCCCTTTCGTAATTGAGACGCGCTAGCGCGAAGAGTATACAAAGTTTGTAAGGGTTTTTCGTTTTCTTCTTCTCATATGTAGCAGGGTCAATTTTAGAGGCAATCCATTTAGAACGGCCAGATTAAAGGGAAACATTTTTTTAAGGAACATGGGAACCTACTGCTAGGACACTCATTCCCGTTAATACGTTTCCGTTAACCACTTTCCGTAGAGCTAGGAGGCATTGTGTTTTGAGTAGCGGTACTCAGCCCCGCGCTTCGCCTCATCACTAGACAGATAAATCTTAAATATTTCTTCGAGTAGGAATCGAACCCACAGCCAATATTTTTACTGATTGCCCTCAACAATTAAATATTAGAAGTAATTTAGAAAAGGGCCCTCTTCAAACTGTAAACACCATAGTTATATTCACATTTCACTTGGGATAATGATTAATTATTATATGACTTATTTCTTCGCTTTGGTATATTAAAAATTTTATATAAATATTTTAAGGAGTGGAGATTGTCTGTATGAGATGGATAATTTTATAAAGAAAAATGGGAACCTTTCTTCTTTTTTCTTAGTCTATTTCGATTTCTCACTGATTATATAGCAGCGATTAGAAACAATAATAGTTTAGAATGTAATAAAAATCATTCAGAGATATTGTGGTCGTGACATGTGGTTTATGTCCATTGTCAATTTGTCGTCTGTCGTCCTTCATCCAGTGTCCGTGATCCGTCGTGTAATATTTGGTAAAAAAATACTACTTGGTTGCAATTTCTTATGCTTACGGAAAAATTCACTAGTATATTACATTATGTTGATAATACAGTGTTCAATAAATAGTACTCTTTGATATAAAATCATTGTCAGGAACAGAGGATGTGGACGACGTCCGAGAGAAACAGATTCTAGTGACGTTACGTATAATTTATTATACGAGCGAATTATTTTCCTTTCCTTGGTTTGTAAAAGACCACCTAAAAAGAATATCCAGTTTACAAATATATACATACGTTTTTCAAACCGAACGACAATCAGTAGGCTACCACCAGGTGGGCCGGTGACCTGGTCGAGACTACGGGACGCCTATGGATGTAGCTAATGCAGGACCCATCGACCTCACATTCCCTGAAAAGACCCACCAGAGTGCTGCGAAAGGTTAATATGATAATGATGACGTCCCCATTGACAATATTTGGAAGAAACATCCCATTTCAAAAGCAACATACACGACAAGTACACCACGATAATACCAACTCAAATGCTGTAATAGTGGATTTAATATAAAAAACCCGAGCAAAACGTAATTCACTGTAAACGAGTATTAAATGCGTCGACCCATTACCCGCCGAGGGCGATGTGGAAATCTGATTCAATTCGCATTTAAAATAGCGCTATATCTGATGGAAAATAGTTTCTTTTAACGTTCAAGCAAACGTTGTAGTATAATTAGGTTATTTTGAATCGTAGTATATATTTCTTTTCGTGGATTTTTTGCAATGTATGGAACGTGTGTTAATTTTGTCTTTTAGTTTTAAGTTTTATCCTGCGTATAACTGAGGGAGCAGAGGTGATTTAATGTCAAAAAAATCAGTTTCTCACTTTCCGCCCACAGAGCCGCTATGCCTCCCAGGCCTATGTATAGATTCTTATATTTTATCTTCACGCTATATTCAACACAAAGCAGAGTAGGTAGAGGGTACCTGGGAACCTGAGGTTAAGACAGTCGCACCCCTATGCCCCAGCTCTACAACTGCTCCCAATAAGCCATTAACTAACCTCATTTCGTTAGTGCAAATTTCAATAGAAAAAATTATTTGCAGTTTTTAATCTCATACTAGAATGTTTTACAATAAGATAGGAAAACGTATCGAAATTCACTTTGAAAGGTTGTGAAAGAAAAATCCTTTGAAAGTATCGTTTAATGGATTCAGCAATCAACGATTACAGTATTTTACCTACATATATGCAGAAACGTTGAACTACGATATAGCATTCCCATATTAAAGTGTAAAAAAGCACTTTCACATTTGTCTTTACAATTTGGATACACAGAATTCTTCTTAGCTTTACGCTATATACTAAGCACAGTAGAGTAGGAAGAGGAAATCTAGTGTTAAGACACTCCGTTCCCCATTTTCTACTTATTCTGGCATTGCGTGTTGAGTGGCGGAACTCAATGCCGCGCTTTGCATCGACACCAAAGCGAACAAATTAAAATATTAAGTATTTAATTTCCTCGAGTGAGAATTGAACCTACAACTCCTGTGTGCTAACGACTGTCCTCATATAAATTGAATATTATTAAGTTTTACGTTGTAAATTTAACATTTTTGAGCATTTTTTTTATTTTTAACGTCATATGCAGTAACCATTCTGTTTTATCACTAAACTTTTCTTAAATATATTTATAAAAAGCTTTAAAGAATCTGTGCTAGACAGAACAGACAGTAGGAGCGAGGAGATAGTAAAAATTAATTAAATACTCGATCGACGATCTTCTTTAGTATTAGTTCAATTTGCAAAAAGGGGCAAGTCAAGTTGAAGTGGAGTTGAAGCGATCTCAAATAAAGTGTAAATAGAAAATTATATTAATATATTTATTGTCTAAGCCTTTTTAAGAAGCTTAGCCATCGTGGTGGTTGTGGATTCGATCTCCGTTCGAGGGAAGGAATTATTTTTATTTCAAGGCTTTGGTGATCAGAGAAATCGTGGCGTTGAGTAAAGCTCAACAGGCAAAGTGTGAAAAGTAAGTGGAAAATAGAGAGTCTTAACATCCTCTAAAACCTAGAAATTGTACCCGCAACCCTCGCGTTTTCAGTCAGTCCCTGCAACGCTGCGTCACAATAGCCTCAGTTATGTGGCCACTTAACGTTCAATATTTCCAAATAGTAAGCCCATTTAAGTACAGAATTATACTTATGTACCTCATTTACCTTTTTAATGTGTATAAAAGTCATAATATAAAGAAAAACACAAACATTTACAGCAGGTACTATATTTGTTGGCAAAAAGAGCAAATCCAATTAGGCGCAATGTACGCGAATCGACTCGAGAAGAAGGCCTATTTGTGAAGCAAATTTTCTGAATAGAGAATATTCGGAGGTTTTGCAGCGTCATAACGTTAACCTCGTCGTTGTAGGTTCGATTTAAACTCAAGGAAATGTATATTATAATTTCTTTGTTCCGGTAACAAGGCAAATCGCAGAGTTGAGTACGAAACTCAACTCACTCTACATATAATGTACCGAAACTGTGTAAAGAAATGATCTAGTTTAGAATTTAGATCATAAAGATATCCTGCAACTTTGTGTAAATGGGGAACTTGTTCATTTTTTTTTGCTTATTAAATATTTATTCTTAATTTATATTATTTCATTTCATTTCTTATAAATATTTATTCTTAATTTATATTATTTCATTCCATTTCTTCGCTCTGGTGTCGAGGCAAAGCGCTAAGTTAATTTCCGCCTGTAGTTTACATCTTGTAAATAATTAGAAGCCGTTATGGCACTTGGTGACAACGCGTGTCTGTAAACATGATGGTTGTGGGTTTGGTTCCAACTCGGGGGAGTTCGGGAGTCGGGAGTTTTAAGGAGGAAAAAGGTTGAAAGAAAAAACGTGTTGTTTTTGGCCTTTTCATTTTTATTACAAACATAAGGCACTTACATAGAAATATTGAATTACATACTATTTGTACATATAATAGGTATGGATTAATTGTTAATACAAAATTATTGCAGATTTTATTTATTTTTAATGCATTTATATAATTCCGTATCTCCAATGGTAAAAATGGAACCTAACCTAAAATTATATTGGCATGAATATTTGGCATGAAGTGAGAGCTTACAATACAAATAAAGGAAAAATCCAAAAAGTCAAAATTTTTGTATATCATAGAAAATACAAACTTAAATTTGTAATTTATTTCATAAAACCAATTTAAGTTTGTCAGCGTATACTTTCCGTTGACCTACAATCCTTAAATTGGTGCAAAGGCCTCGCAGTTAACCGATTTATTTTTATTTATTTTGAAATAGGTAGAGTAAGTTGTTAGTTAAATAGCCTGAATATTATCGCCGTTGTTGCACTGTAGGGCAGCGCACGACTGTAAATGCGATGGTTGTGAGTTCCATTCGTATTGAAGAAAATGATTTTTTCATTTAAATCAAAGAGGGACGAAAATACACACAGCCAACAATAGCGTATCAATCTGAATGTGTTAATAATAGGTGCCCTCTGCCTACATACACTACGGTAATCATGAAGCGCAAAAAAAAGATACAAATAAACACAATATAGTAAGAAAGAAGGATATTTCATCGTCTCTAAGTAGGTCAAGCTCGTAACAAAATTATTCCAATGTATTGATACTACCACTCGATTTTTTTTGTATTGTACTAAATGGTATTCAAATGTAATAATTGGATATTTTTTCTAACGAATTAAGATAAATAGTATAGAAAATTTATATTAATTTTTACTAAACACTGTATCGTGCATATAGCAAAGAAAAAATACTATCTTAGTCACTCCTTTTCCCAATCTCCACACGATGGCATGACTTAGTGGTGGCACTTTAGTCTGATCGAAAGAAAAATTTTTTTTCTCCTGAGGAAAAAAATATTCAAACCTAAAACTGTTTCACGATCACGGCCTCTTGTCTTTTTCCAATCGTGGGTTTGATTCCCACTCAATGTAATAATTTTAATTAGATTCATTGGAAATTAGAGGAATTATAATTTTTCCTGCATAGCTGAGTAAACATAGGAACTGTAATACTTAATTATAAACTAAATCGAAATATCGTTTGTAGAGAGGTGGATCTTAACGCTCCGCTTAGCCAACATGTGGAGATGAAAGCAAATAGCGCCAATGCACTTGGGCTTGATTCACCACGTTGTCTTAACACTAGGTTTAGGCATTTTATTATCTTTTATTTTGAGCAAAATGTTTTTGGGTTCTTATTAAAATTGAAATAATTAATTCTAACGTTCTGTTATGTCACCTGTAGGCAAAAGTATCGAGAGGTTTCATATTCAGAACTTATTTATATTCTTGGTTTCTTGGAGGCCGGTCGTGGCGTAGCGGCACAAAGTGTGACTGTAAACCGACTGGTTGTGGGTTCGATCCCCACTCGAGGAGATGAAATATTTACTTAAATTTATATTTCCATTTCTTCGCTTTGGTGTCGAGGCAAAGCGCGGCGTTGAGCTCTGCCACTTAACACGCAATGCCTCCGGAATTCGGCAGAAAGTGGGGAACGGAGTGTCTTTCACTACGTTCCCTCTGCCTACCCTGCAGTGTGCGGGATACAGCGTGAAGCTGATTTATTTATTTATTTTATTTATATTCTTGGTCACATCCTCCATTTTGCGTCAACTTTGTGTTTTACGAATGTAAAACCTCCATCCCTGTTCCTAGCCTATAAAAGCTACGCTCTAGACCCTTCTACTACAAAATAGGGTAAATTTAAATTTATGTGACCTTTTTTATAGTAAGTTTGATATTGCTATTGGATTTGTATTTTTTTATATTTTTTTCTATAGAAAGTACATTTTATGTTACCCATGTCGGTACAGGATGTGACATGATGCTGTTACTGCCTATTAAGCTATTAATTATTGTACTGAAAAACTATTTGTACAGCGTTTTGTTTTTCCAATTCTTACATATCTGCATTTAGATATACCTATAAGAGGAATTCTCTAATGGAACCTGAAAGATTCTAGTAATAAATAAAACTTCATTTTTCACTTTCTTGTTTTTTTTTTTTGACCGTATTGTGTGGCTGTACTAGGGCACACTTAACGCCATATTTAAATTAAAATTATAAATATTTTCGAAGTATCAATAATATCCACAATCAGTATAGACATCAGGGATCAAACCTGTGACCAAAGAACTTGGTGTTATAATAATTAACCGTTTTATCAGCCAAACCAATCAACAGAACATTAGCAGACATACATTATGTATAAAGAATATGAGAAATGCGCTATTCCATTCACATCACTTGGCTTTTCAAGTTTTTCATTAACCAGCACAATATGCCTCCTCGGGCGATATAAACTTGTTGGCTCGCTCGTAAATCTCTGTCATGATATTATTGTAATATATTGAAATTATAGGTTTTTTTAGCTTCACGCTGTATCTCGCATATCGAAGTTTAAACAGAGGGAAGCTAGTCTGAAAAATTGAATTAGCTTCACGCTGTACCCCGCACACAGCAGAGTAGGCAGAGGGAACCTAGTGTTAAGACACTCCGTTCCCCACTTTCTGCCGAATTTTGGAGGCATTGCGTGTTGAGTGGTAGAACTCAACGCCGCTTTTTGCCAAGTTACCAGAGCGAGGAAATTACAATACTAAATATTTCAATTACTTAAGTGGAAATCGAACCGACAACCTGTTGTATTTACAGTCAATTAATATGATAGCTGTAATAAGTTTTTTTGGACAAAACACGTGGCTGTATTAATGTCGAATTCATGAAACAGAAAACGTTGTTTTTCGTACGTTTTCTTTTCAAAAGGTCATTATGGGAACCACATCTGACTTTAAAAGTTTTCTTTTTTATTAATTCGAATTCCAACTCAAGGAAATGAAAACTCAAGGAAATGAAATATTTAATATTATTATTCCTTCGCTGTGGCATCGAGGCAAAGCGCGGCGTTGAGTACCGCCACCCAACATGCATTGCCTCCAGAATTTGGCGGAAAAATGAGAAGCCGGGCATGCTACAAGCGGGATACAGCGTGAATCGGACTAATAATATACTCCAATAATATACACAACGATTTCTTTCCACAACATTAGATAAAATCTTAAATTCAAGGTCAAAGTAATTATATTCAAAATAAGAAGTTACATGCTTCATTTTTTGAACGTCAAATAGTTTACCACTAGTTCACTAAGTGAATGCCTAAGACCTGAGAAGGACCGGCGCAAGAAACTCAGCGGGACTTATTTTTTTAAATCAATTACACGCAATCACATTTTAATGTTTCTGACAATGATACTTAGAAACAGACTGGAGCGATCATTTCGTTCGAACCGAATTCGTACATAAACATCCAACATCCCAGTCCCAGTCCATCCCATTCATTACCCCCCCAAATCCCATTTGCTTTTATGTAAAACGGAAATTGCATTGTCCTCCTCTTCATACACGAACGTTCAGCTATTCTCTTCGAATGTCTATCTGATGGGAACGATAGTTATTTCCTGTGATCTATCGTACGTTATAACGTTGAGGCCGTCGTAACGCACGGGAACAAGTGAGTGACTGTAGCGCGACTGTTGTGGATTCGATTCCCACTCGAGGGAATGAATTATTTTTTATCAATATTTTCATTTCTTCGCTCTAACTCCAACGCAAAAGTTCGACGTTAAGTTCCGTAACTCAACATTCAATGCCTGGAAAATGAGGAACGTATCTGCGGGATACAGCGGGATACGGAAAATGGGGAACGTGTCTGCGGGATACGGCGTGAAGCTGATTTTATATTTTATTTAATCATACGCTCTAAAACTATTGTTATATAGTGTTGACCCAGTTTAAGCTAATAAAATATTACATTTGAAAGTTTTATACCGTGTTAAATATGGGTACATACATATGTAAATTCAAAATATACTTAATTTATTTCTTTTTGCTTCACGCTGTATCCCGTATGTAGCAGGGTAGGTAAAGCGTAACTGAACACCTAGTGTTAAGACATTACGTTTCCATTTGCGTGTTGAGTTGCGGAATTCAACGCCCCGCTTTCTCTTGTTACCACATCGAAGAGATCGCACGCCTGTGCCTCTTCATCACAGTGACCTCAATCAATTACCCAAAAAAATTTCGAATGAGGGTTGAACCTACAACCACTGACTTTAGAAAACTCGAAACCAAAATATAATTTAAACTATATATTATTTATTGAAGATTAATCTCCACTGCATATAAAATGGCAGTCCAATCTACGGATATTTAACAAAATAATTGGTTTATATTTATTTTGTTCGCGTTGCAGCGCGGTTTGCGGCTAAAAGGCCTTGTATTGAACCTTATTTCTAACAAATCGAGCTCATTTATTTTGTATGTAAATATTTATTAATGGCAGTTAAAAATTTAATTGAGAATAGTTAATCTGTATAATTAACTGATTAACAACGTGTTAGAGGCCAGTCGCGGCGTAGTGGGTTCCATTCCCACACATGGGAATTAAATATTTATATTATCATTTCTTCGCTGCGGTGTTGAGGCAAAGCGCGGCATTTAGTTTCGCAACTACACATGCAATGCCTACAGATTTCGGCGGAAATTGGTGAACGGAGTGTCTTAACACTAGGTTCCCACTGCTTATACCTCGGATTCAGAATTTAACATGGTACGATAAGTTCAAATGCAACCTATCTTTGTAATGTATATGTAAAGTGTTAAAATGAGAATCTTTTTCTAATTTTTTTTATATTAAATATAATGTTTTCTTTACTTTCTACTTTCTGGTTGAAAAACCAAAACTTAAAAAGAAATCGGCTTTATGCTTCACTGTTTTTGTTCACTGATTCCGTGCCTTTTTTTTAATAAATGCGGGCTTACTGCGTAACTCTACGTTGCACTTTGCCTCTTTACCAGAACGTGAATATAAACATATAAATTATTTCAACTAACATCGATGATATTTGAAATTGGCCAGTTAAAAACCAACAGAGAAAAAAGACTAATAAAAATTGAAGCATTTCGCAGAACGAGGAAGCTTTATAAACCATGCCCACAAGGAATAGTCTTTACAGCATTTTCTATAGTCCCTCAAGAATTACAATTTATCGTTAAACTGATTTTTAACGAGAATATAACTATTTTATATTAAAATTGAGGCCAGTCGTAGCGCAGCGGCACGGAGTGTGACTGCAAAACCAACTGGTTGTGGGTTCGATCCCCACTCGAAGAGATGAAATGTTTACTTCAATTTATATTTCCATTTCTTCGCTCTGGTGCCGAGGCAAAGCGCGGCGTTGAGTTCTGCCACTCAACACGCAATGCCTCCAGAATTCGGCAGAAAGTGGGGAACGGAGTGTCTAAAACACTAGGTTCCCTCTGCCTACCCTGCTGTGTGCGGGATACAGCGTGAAGCTGATTTGATTTGATTTTATATTAAAATAGTAAGTTGCTTTTTAAGCACTGCTGTTTTATTTTCAACTAGCGTTCCTGTGCTGCTTCAACCACTTAATCTAAACGAATATTTATTTAATATAAAAAAATATCTATGTTGGTAGCGAATCCCGAAATAATGGAATTTCTTAAGAAATATTAAGCACAATTTGTTACTATAAATGGAAATACCAGCGATATAGCAAATATGTGTGTCATTCAAGTATGTGTGTATGAGGGATCCATTTTTTTAAATTTATATTAATGTAGACACACTTTAAGTGTAGTGAAAAAGATTTTCCCATTGCTATCAACTGGTTATCATGTAATTTGCTAACATTAAATTTAGATCAAACCCAGTTTATAACATTCTGTAAGCGTTCCTTACCCTCTGAATAATTCTCCATTTCTGATCATAGCCTTTTTTTCAGCTTCACGCTGTATCCCACACAGCAGGGTAGGCAGAGGGAACCTAGTGTTAAGACACTCAGTTCCCCACTTTCTGCCGAATTCTGGAGGCTTTGCGTATTGAGTGGCAGAACTCAACGCCGCGCTTAGCCTCGACACCAGAGTGAAGAAATGGAAATATAAATTTAAGTAAATATTTCATCTCCTCGAGTGGGGATCGAACCCACAACCAGATGATTTTACAGTCGCACTTCGTGCCGCTGCGCCACGACTGGCCTCAAGAAGTACTAAAAATGATTTATTACAGCCATTACTAACTTAGTTCATACCAGCATTGGGCTATTAAAACAACTCTATTTTCACTTGATAGCCTATAAAGATGTGTTCCTAAGGTCATGCTATCCAAACCTGTTCGTTGTCCAACAGAAGAATTATATCAATTATGTAAGGTGTTAACAGTTCGACAATTACTTATTTAGAAAACGTATTAAAAATTTGAAGTTAGCTGCACTCGAACTTCACGCCTCCTAGAAACCGACCAGAACGTATGGCTTAGTGGTCAGAGCGCCTGGTTGGTTTCCAGAAGGCGCGGGTTCGAGTCCCGCTACGTTAAAATTTTTATATTATACTTCTTTCCTAAGTGTGGAATAACACTTTTAAAAGTGTAAAAAAATACTGTTTTATACTTGTTTTACGAAAGCGTCGAGCTTTTCCTTTGATGCTCAGAATATGTTCAATAACCATAGATTTAGTAAAATTTGTCAAATAGAATTGCGTCGTATAGCCTCCTAAATCGACAACATTATTATTACAGTCCCAAATTGTACAATGTCATCAATAATAAAATAAACATATGTATATCCTTTCATTTTTTACAATGTTATTCTACACAAGAAATTACTTATCTAGAAAACGTATAAAACTTTGAACGTAGCGAGACTCGAACCCGCACCTCATGGAAACCGAGCAGACAGCAGTCGAAATTTCGAAGTAGCTTGATGAACACGTATGTCGATTTCAACTATTACCAATTTGGATACCCGTATCTACACATCAACAAGGTAACAAATTTCTCAATTGGAATTCATACTCAAAGCTTTAAAAAAAACGGAGAGATTTATTACAATTTTTCCTCAAAAAAAAACAGAAAACAAAAAAAAACTATTCCCCCTCTAAGTACGACTAAAGTAAACAGTGCCAGTGTCTTCAACGTTTTGTAAATAAACATGAGAAGTTTCTGAACACTTTGGAAGGCAATCACGTAATGTACTGCACGCCCTTCGTTATTCGGCAGGAATAAAAGTATATTTTTCTGTTTTTCTAATAAATAAATGATTTGAGAGCTCTTAGAAGATACTTAGAGGGTACGGAATTTATTACTATAGGTCTATAGAGATCCCTTTTTAGGGTATCGTAACTAAAAAATGTATGAGGGACCACAGAATTACGTGTATGTTTCTATGTTTGCTAGTAATACATATACAGAGTTTTTTTAGCTATATATTATTATTTTCAATGGTAAATCTTAATAATGCTATATCAGAATTTCGTCCAGTACTCAATCTAGCAGCAGACTGCCTTATTTGAGAGAGAATTCAATATCATCGCGTTCAATCTCGCGCGGCCACTAACTTTGCCGTATTTAGGTATTTTTTTGTACAGTTCAAGGCTTTACAATCGAGGGTTGAGAAACAGAGAATTGTGATCCCGGCCTAGAATAGGATCATCCTGGTACTGGTGGTGTCGTAAGAGGCGACTAAAGTACGTGTGGTAGAGTCATGTCGCCAGCAATGGCAACACGCATGGGCAGACTCGACCGGATCATTACCACCCCCGGCATTTAAAACCGGCGTGAAGTAGTGGCTTTATGCCACTGCGTTTCGCATCAGGTAATGCCGGGCTCCGGCGCCCAACCCATCTTAAAGGCCGGCAACGCACCTGTACCTCCTCTGGGGTTGCACGGAGTCGTGGGCGGCGGTAATCACTTATCATCAGGTGACCCGCACGCTCGTTTGCCGTGTCTTTTCCATAAAAAAAAAAAGAAAAAGATATTTGGTGGTTGATGTTTATAGAAGTTCAACCACGCGCTTTGTCTTGCTAGTGGGGATGGAATCCCCATCTATTTCGTTTATAATCATAAGAAGTTCCACTTTCTGATGGATGATGATGGATTTTATATTTTTCTTGAGCTATAAAAATCCTAGCATTTTTTAACAATTTTTTTTAAATATATTTTCAGTATTTCAGTTCATTTCAAACAAAATAAGTAACTAACTTAAGTTTGTCAACTTTAATAAGGTGAACTTTCCGTTGACCTACAATCCTAAAACAGGTACGGAGGCTTCGGTGTGCGAGTCCGGATCACACTTAACCGCTTTTTTTATTCGGCTATAAAAGTGTATATTATGTCTTAAGATTTATGATTTTAATGTTTAAAGTCGAAGCTGGCGGTGAAATTTACGTCTTAATAATGCCCAAAACTTTCTCAATTACTAACGAGACTTCGAAAATTAACTTTGGATTTTGTAACTAATTAACATAATACTTGGTAAAGGGCTTCTTGTAATCAACATTTTATTTTGATAGGACATTTAAAAAGAAACTTACAAAGGAATATAACAACGATAGACGCTTATAAACATGATGTCAGTTATCCAGTTATACTATGATATCTCCAGGAGCTGCCTAGTAAATTTAAGGACACAGCTACATTAAAAGCCCGAAAAAAAGTTATTTAAAAAATCCCTCGAGTGGAAATTGAACCGAAAATCATTAGGTTTTTTGCTCATATAATAACGCTAACAATACGGTGTCAAAATTCTAGGTTTCTAAATATTCCTTATATAAAATATTACTTATTTTTTAACGTTTCGAGATGTTTTTCTTTAATAGTAAGTTCTGTTTTCAGCTTTATCCCAAGTATTGCATATTGAGTGATGGAACTCAACGCCGCACATTTTTTACCATAACTAGGAAATGAAAGTAAATATTTGAGGATGGAACCCACAACCATCGTGTTTACAGCCAAAGACTGTGCCACTGCGTCACAATGAAGGCCACAATTATATGAGTTTAATTCATAATAATTAAAACAGTCACATAATATTTATTAATGTATTAAGAGGTCGTCATGGTGCAGGGTCATGGTGGATGTGGATTCAATTCCTACTCGGGGAGGTGAAATATGTATTTTTTTCATTCCCTCGTTACTGTTAACAAGGAAAAGCGCCGCCTTGAGAACCGCCTCTCGAAACGTAATACCTCATGAATTTGGTAAAACAAGGGTAACGGAAGTGTCTTAACACTAGGTTCCCAGGTTCCCAGTGACAGGAATACAGAATGACACTGAAAGAAATAAAAAATATAGTACCTAACGCCATAATAACACATTTAAGAGTTATTCGGACGCCAAACACAGTTTTACTCAAAGAAAAATCTTGAAATAAACTGAGAGAAGACTAAAGAAAGTTTACCTTGAAATAAGATTTAAAACCTTAAATCAGTTACGGTAGTGTTCTTAATAACGCTCTTGCTAACGCTAGTGGTGGAGTGGATTTGATAATTTATTTTTCTTGTAAGTTACTTTTTAATTTTTTACATTTATTTTCGTAACACTTTGTGTTTTTGGTTTCCCCTATTTAGTTATCAAATGATTTTTTCACGTTTGATTAATTTATTTGAATAGTGAAACGCAACGCACACCCTGTACCATAATTGTCCTTAGAAAAGCTCTAAATCGGAAGCAACATTATGTCTATCTCAAAAGATGTGAGAGATATTTAGAAAAGGTATAAAAATTTAAACGTAGCGGAAATCGAACCCGCGCCTTTTTGCAAGCCGACCAGGCGCTCTGATTACTGAGCCAGACGTGGTAAAATCCTTATAATACTCAATTGAGTTGTAACTCCAAAATTCAACATTTAGGCATTTTCTGCAAACCAACCATTCAATCTCATCCGTACAACTTTCCAAATAAATACCAAATTGAAAATCAAAATTGAACCAATAAACAAATAAAGATGACCCACTAAATAATTAAGAACAGTAATCAAACAGTTATAAATCAAACGTCGAAGTTTTTCAAAACAAACTCCAGACCATTCATCATGCTGACGACAGCTGGTTCCGCGAAGGTAATTTCGAGGAGGGTGCAGTCTAAATATGAATGATGGCTTTAGGCAGAGGGAACCTAGTGTTAAGATGTACCTAAGGTGTTACTTAATAACAAAAACATTTTTGTCCAGAAGCCAGTCGTGGCGCAGCGGCACGAAGTGGGACTGTAAAATCGACTGGTTGTGGGTTCGATCCCCACTCGAGGAGATGAAAAAGAAAATGAAATTTACTTAAATTTATATTTACATTTCTTCGCTTTGGTGTCGTGCGCTACTACTGCTAAGCGCGGCGTTGAGTTCTGCCACTCAACACGCAATGTCTCCAGAATTTGGCAGAAAGTGGGGAACGGAGTGTCTTAACACTAGGTTCCCTCTGCCTACCCTGCTGTGTGCGGGATACAGCGTGAAAATAAAAAAAAAATTGTATTCCGCACATAGCAAGGTAAGCTGGGGGAACCTAAGTATCTAATGCAAAAAAACTCTTTCTGCATTAAGACACTTCCGTTCCCCACTTTCCTCCGATTTCAGGCCTTGCGTGTTAAGTAGCGTAACTCAGCGCCGCGCTTGGCCTTGTTGTCAAGGAGAAGAAAAGAATATATAACATTTCCTCGAGTTAGATTCCAACCCGCAACCTGTCGCGTTTACAATTATTACAATAAATATGTAATATAAATAGCCAAAAATGATCCTATTATAATAAAAATAAATCAGAGAGCTTCAGCATCTAATATATTTAGGATAAACTAGATTTTCTCTATATTTGGTTAACTAAATTTGGGACCTTCTTGGAATTACTTTTCGATAGTTTCGGCTTTATCGTTCACCAAACCGATATTGTGTGATTTGATTATGATATTATGTTCCAGCCTATTTGGACGTACCATATTTGATAGTATTGTGTACTTATTTTTAAAAAAATATGTATAATTTTTTTCTATAGCCTTGCTTTGTGCTGTATTCTGTATATAGTGTTAAGACACTCTGTTCCATACACACGGTTCCATTTTTGTGATTTCTTGACCTCATCGCCGATTTTATTCTATTTACTAGAGTGAGAAAATAACACAACTAAGTGAGGATCAAATCCAAAACTTTTGTGTTTACAGTCAGAAGTTGTTCCGCTGAGCCACGACAGTCTCCAAAATTAACTATAAAGAGAACTGCTAGGCCCGTAAGTTTAAACCGTTACCAACTCTCAGATTAAGTTATCAAAGAAGCGGTCTTGAGATGCCGTTTAATAAATAAATGAAAACGGCATCTCAATATCGACCTCAAAGTTAAGAGTCCTACACTATGCTTGCCCTTTGTAACACGTGCCGGCTTAATCGACCGTCGTCGGTACTTCGCGGCGGCTTAAAAGTTTATAAAACTTTTTATTACAGCTGATTATACAAGACTGATTTATTAAATAAGTTATATATAAGATACAATAAGATTTATGATAATATGGATATGTCAAGAAAAATGGCCCAAGCGAATCAGACTAAATCTTTTAATTCTCTACTTTTTCTAACGTTAAAACATCTAACATTGTTGAAAGTAGCAAAAAATTCTTTACACCAGTAAAACTGTAAAAACACAAAAATTCCGCCTCAAAAAGATTAAGCACCGAATATATTCTATAATAAATATCGCTAGAAGGTACATTTTATGTGATGCGATTTGTAACAAACTGCTGAGAAGAAACCACAAACTTACGGGAAGAGAGCACGGGTTTAGTTTTAGAGTGCTACTTAAGGTATAAGCGGTGGCGGAAAGATTTTTTTTTATATATATTTATATTGGAATGAAACGGAATTCCCGAGCCATTATGGCCATTATGGCCATGGCGACTAATTTAACGCCTCTTCCTGGTATTCGTTCCAAAAGTGATGCAAGGGAAAAAACGTGCGAGAGAGAAAATATTGTCATTTCGCAATAATAAACATGAGGGTTGTGGTTTCAATTCCCAGTCGAGGAAATTAAATATTTAATGCTATCATTTCCTCGCTCTGATAAAATCGACGGAAAGTGGAAAGCACATACATTAGATGCCTCTACATATTTGGTTCATGTTCTGCTTTGGATTCTTGCAGAATGGGGTGATTGTCTCTATCACCTCTTCTGTGGTGTATTTGAGATACCAAAACTTTTAAGAGTGGATAACGAAAGAATAAAATAGTGTTATTTTCATTTAGACACTTGCGTTCAAGGTCACACTTTCATTCTGGTGTCAAACACGGCGTTAAGCCCCGCCAATCAACACGCAATCTGAAATTCGGCTAAAAGTGGGGAACGGAGTGTGCTAACACTAGGTTGCCCTTTGCCTACCCTGCTGTGTGTGAGATACAGCGTGTATTTAATTTAATTTAATTTTAATTTATACATTCGTTACTCAAAGTGTTATTCTCATACTTACAATTAGAAAATATTATATTATAATTTTAGTGATTTAAGAAACGAAATAAAGTATTTCTTTATAAAAATCGCTACCTCTACCACACTAACGCCGCGTCGGTTGATGAGTATTTACAGAGGTGCCGAGGCCGCTCCATCTTGTTGTTGATTCGCAACTCGCATTTGAATTTGCTGCAGGAATTTATAGCTGAAATATTCTTATTTTGTTTGCTATAAGCGATGTCTTTTTAGAAATACTTTGTGCTTTCTGACATTATTTATATTAAATTTCATACGAACATGGAACCTAGTGCTAAGTTACTCCGTTCCATATTTTCTTTTTTTTTTCAATTAATAGTGCATCCTGGAAAGGCAGAATTAACCGTTTCCTTAAGCAAGGGTAAGCAGAGAGCACTCCGTTACTATTAAGACACGTCCGTTCCGCCGTTGCCGCCGAATTCTGGAGGCATTGTGTCAAAAATAAATTGAATGTTGTAGGTACTATCCCGAACAGGAATCGAATCCACAATCATCAATCAAAAATTGATATAGTGGCGACGTAATATACTGACGCATGTGTTGGCTTTAATATCAAGTTAATTACATATGCGGTGCTCACACTATATTACACCCATGTGAAACATTATGTTACGCACGTTGATTTATGATTTCTTATATTAATTTATATTTCTGATTGCCCGAAATTAACTTTCATTTAAATAAGCCATGTAATTACATAATATTACATATTGTATTATATAATTTAAATTATAATATTTTCCACCATTTTTCTTTCATTTGCTCAGAGATTAGATAGAACTAGCGATACAAGCGCGGCTTCGCCCGCTTACTTTTTTTAATATTGTACCAAACTATACAAATCTTTATATGAATTTTAGTCAGAATTATTCTGATATATAAGATGTAAGGTTTCATCTAAATCTGTTCTCTAGTTTATGCGTAAAAATGGAAGAAACACCCATCTTCACAAACGTTTAGTCTATTGATATTAGATAGGATGAAGGATAAATCTAAATACGTTTTAAACCTTCGGCAGAATATTTGATATTTCATAACCATGAGTGGGAATCGAACCCACAACCATCATGCCTCAATTAATTGTATATATAATTTAAATATCATTCCATTACTATATATTTGTTTCTTGAATCGTACAATAAAAAAAATAAGAAGTATAAAATCATTTTAATTTTCCATTATTTGTTAATTAACTAAATCTCATTTTAAAAGGACAAATAAAATATTTTCCGGGATAAAATAAAACACCAGTAATTAAGTACTTAACAAACACTTTAATTTATATAACAATAATAATTATCAAAATAACTACAACGTTTCATTGGCGTGCTGTTCATTTACATACAAATACATACATACATACGACATCGAGGGTAAAATGTTACGGACATTAAGCCATTTTCATATATATTTATATTTTATTGATTTATATATATTTTTTTCAGAAACATTTTTTTGTTAGTTAGATAATTTGAAATATTGATAAGGGTAGCTAAGATTTTTTTTCAGTTTCACGCTTTATCCCGCATCTATAATTAGGATAAAGCGTGAAAGATTTTGACGCAGAGCAGGCAGAGACTTCAGCTCTGCTTTCTACCTGACTTCGAGCGAAAATTAGTATATTTTATATTTTTTTATTTTCTTTTATCTAATTTTTTTTTATTATTATTGGTTTTTTTAAATATTGTATTTTATTGCGAAATTACCAAAGAAAATTTTATACTTAGAAAAATAATTCCCAAATTAGGCAATTTCCAAGTCTAACGCTGCGGTCTGTCAAACTAGATTGGGGAAAATATATTT
Organism: Heliconius sara; assembly: GCA_917862395.2. Lineage (NCBI taxonomy): Eukaryota > Metazoa > Arthropoda > Insecta > Lepidoptera > Nymphalidae > Heliconius > Heliconius sara. Next base: position 10,430,570 of record OU860787.2, read on the forward strand.
AAAAGGTATGTAGTTTTATTATTTTTTATATATTTTGTTTTATTGTTTTATATTATAATATTTTATTTATGTTTTATATTATAATATTTTATGTCGTTTCTGGTTTTTAATTTTATTTCTTTGCCCACAAAGCTGTTGACTCAAATTGTACATAAAAAATGTTTTCTGAAAAAAAATAATATACAACACAAATTGGAAAGTCTAAGAGGATTTGTAGTTTACTTCTAAGAGATAAAACTACTAGGAATAAGAAAATGTATAGAATAGTATATAATATTATTTTATTACAATAAATACATTCACTTACTAATTATATGCGACATGTATGTAATTTTATTTATTTTTGGTGCATATTTCATAGTTATCTATACGTGTTTGGTTACTGTTATGGCTAGTTTCTTTTTGTTTACTTTATTTTGAAAAAAGAAAGAAAATAACGAAAATTAAAAATATATATTGCACGTTGTTAAGAAGCATTCCTTTTTTATTAAAAGATTTTAAACTATAAAATTTATAAATTAATTGAAGTGTAGCGTTCTTAAATGTTTGGACATTTTTGTATTATTACAAAAGTATTTTTATAAATATGTCAAAAAATAAATAGTAAAGGCAACAAGCAGTCTGGAGCCAACGATCGAGTCTACGACCTAAATAGTCGTAGTCCGAGTTAATTTGACAGTAGACTAATGCTGCTTAGTAAATGGAATTTTTTCAGTAATATCCTCAACATTACTAACATTCCTTCAAATTAGAAATTATAATAGTTAAGTATGATGAAATTATTTAAATTACAAAGCATGTGTAAGTCAAAATTAATATTTACAATTTAAGATATCAGAAAAAACAATGTTAAAAAAATATTTTACGTTATGATAAAAAGAAGGAGAGAGAAATCAAATTCTTTAAAAAATATTATCATAAATTTTCGAAGCCATTAAAATTAAAAACCTAGGACAATCTGATATGATAGTGAAAAGTTATAAACTTATGCAACATTCAGTTTATTGTGACATTGTTTAAAAGCTACGTGAATTTAAATTAATAAAAATATTATACTTTGCTTATGTTATAATTCGATGTACTAAAAAATTAATTTATTATACATACATATATGAATGCATATTCAAATATTTGCTTAAGCGGACGGCGTTTCAAAACCAATACTATGTGGCAAATTAAATATATTTATGTCATATTTTCAAGTAGCTTTCAAGTTTCTAGCAATAATAAACTATTTAATAGAATATAACCAAAAACAGTTTAATATTAAAATTTTCATTAGGACGTAAACAATCTTAAAATATTTTAATACGAAAAAAAAATATTTTTCGCAACGAGTTCAATTATAATTTATATTTAGAAATTAATATATTTTAATAATTTAACTTTTTTGTTGAAATGGTATTTTGATAAATGCTTCAATAGTCCTAATTTTTTTATATCATTATACAATAGACATATTAGAAAGAGATAGCAAAGAACTACAGATAAATACGTATAGAAAATCTAAGAAGATAGAAGGAGATAGATTACAAAATATTCTAATATAAATAAATTCGAAACGAATATTGGTCCAGAGATATAGAAACCTTTTAAAAACAATCTAAAATACGGTAAAGATAAAGTAAAAAAGTAGCATATTTTTCAAAAAATGAATTATTTATTTGAACAAATGAATATTCAGAATTTCTGTGAATTTAATTATAATATATTTTTGAAATTTTCGTTGTTTTTTCGAATGAACATAACATGCTCTACGTATTTCTGTGTCTTAAACTTCCTGACCATAGATTAGCAAGCGGAGAAGAGGCATCAAGAGTATTTTACAATATTGCTAACTTGGTGCAATAATGACGCATTTGCACCTTTTTTATATTACAGGAGACTCAAACAAGGTATATAGTAATTAAATTTAAAAAAAATGCCATTGCGTCACTGTTGCACCAAATAAGCGATATACTAATACTAATATTTAAAATAATGTATTGTTAGAACTATGTGCTTTTCCTATTACGACTTTCTCTATAGTGTCTTATTATCAATATTCTATTATGTTAAAGCGTATAATCTTTTCTTTGACAGCTTAAACAGCCATTTAACTGATGACAATTCTAAATAAATAGGGATTATTAGTTTTAAATAGTAAAAGTATGTTAGTTAAAATTCAATGATTTGATAGAATCACTAGGAAAATACAATATCTCTATAGGAAACACGAGTAACGTGAAATAGTCGTATTTTTTTTAACAAAAAATCGTGCAAATAAAAAAAATCGGTAAATATCATGGATTAAAAAAAATAATTATAGGACATCTAACACATACATTTATTATAATATATAAAAAAAATAGCATACATCCACAGTACTATCTGTATCTTTATATACAACACTAATATATAAAAACATAATGACGTCACTTTGATTAAATCTATCGACAAGCTGTCTTTATCACCTATAATGGCTCAGTTAATTAGAATATATTTTATTAATAGATACTTCAAGTACACATCTATTATGGCTAAAGCAAGAGACACGTTTTTATTGTTCACTATACGTTTTGCAATAGTGACACATCACTCTTCTATTTTCTATTTATTGTTAGGCTGACTACACACTATCTATATATATAAAAGCACTTGTTCTGACTGACTGAGGTAAGACGCACGCAGAGCCGTAACCGCTGATGGGAGAAACGAGAAATTTGGACAGATGTTTATTTTTATAATCTGGACATCCACTAAGAAGGGATTTTGAAAACTGTTAACCCTAAAGGGATGAAATAGGGGTTGAAAGTTTGTATGGTTTTTTTTTTAAAACAGTACCGATTTTTATAAAATTCGAAATTCAGACTCTTTAAAATATTTAATTGAACACGTGTTTCATGGTTTTTTGGGATGGAAAAATCTTTAAATCGCCACCGATTTTTATAAAAATTTAAATTAAGACTATTAAAAATATTTTATCGAATACGTGTTTCGTTTTTTTTTTGAATTCACCCCTAAGGGTGCAAATAAGCGGGCGAAGCCGCGCGTGCCCACTAGTAACATTATAAAAAAATCACGGTTCTTTCTCAGTACTATATTAGTTTGTTAGAATATTATTTTTTGGAAATCAGTGAAAGTATTCATACTATTATTAGGATCAAATTCCAGTCCAATTACGTATTTAAGAATATTTTTGAAACTTGAATTTATCGTCACATTATCACCGACGCTGAAGGTAAGTATTTTATTTTTATCAGCTTCACGCTGTATCCCGCAAACCGCAGGGTAGGCAGAGGGAACCTAGTGTTAAGACACTCCGTTTTCCACTTTCTGCCGAATTCTGGAGACATTGCGTGTTGAGTGACAGATCTCAACGCCGCGCTTTATCTCGATACCAGAGCGACGAAATGGAAATATAAATTTACGTAAATATTTCATCTCCTCGAGTTGGGATCGAACCCACAACCAGTCGGTTTTACAGGCACACGTTGTGCCCTTGCGCCACGACTGGCTACGTAATATACGTTACCACTGGAAATATAATATACGTTCATTGTTTTTTTCTATATAAGGTTATATATTTTTATAGCTTCCCGTTGTATCTCGCATAGGGTAGGCAGAGTGAATCTAAAATTAAAACACTCTTTGGGTGTTGGGTGACGTAACTCATAATTCATTCCCCCTTGTTGAGAGCGAATCCACTATCATCGTGTTCACAGACAGATTCAATGCCACTGCACCACGAACGTCTCAGGTTATATAAGAATATTTCTCATATTTGCTAATGTTTTTACTCAAATCATATTTTTCTCTGTGTTTGTCACTTCTTATATTTAATTCAATCTTTTTAAGAATAAGAATGTGTACTTGAAGTATATAGTCTACATATAACAAACAATATATTTAAGCTTCTATTTTACGTCAGAACACACGACACAAATATATCTCAGTTAAAATGTAGCCCGTATTCGGAAATCATTTTACTAGTGATGTACCGATTCGTTTAAATGTTATTTTTACTAATAAAATGGAGTTTACTCAAATTAATATGTACGTTTAATGTAATTGGTGTATAGAAGTAAGCACGACAGTTTTTATCGTTTTAATACTGTTTATTTTATATTATTCATGGAAAATATATATTTTTAGGTATTTATTTTTTTTCCATATTTTTTCCATAAAAGTGCATCACTAGTAAAATCTAAACATTATAAATATATTCTATGATCTGGACTACGGATCAAATAATTTCTCAATACATTTACATATATTTATTGATTTCATTTGTTATCTACTTAGACCTTTACCACAGCCTTGCAGGCTACATACAAGATAAGATACAAGAAATCTGAAAGAGAAAAACCTAGAGGAAGGGAAATATTTTGGACATCTAAGCCTGTACATTTGAGCACACCGCCTCAACTAGTTGTTTAATATAACTTTGGAATCTTACCTTCAATACTTTATTTAAACTCTTTCTATGAATAACCGCTCCATTCCACAAGATTATAGAGAATAGAGGAGAAGAAATAGAAATTTTAAGAATTTTAAATCTATTTCGATAGTAAATTTATTATGAAATTTTGAAAAGCCAATCCGAACGAAGCGGTTCAAGCCAAGCTCAAGATCAACGCTTAAAATCCTTTTATATAACCATAAGCTTCCAAAGTAGACATGGTGAGGTATGTCAGCCACAGAGAGAAGAAGAACATTGAGGTCACAAGTTTGACAGTGCGAGGTCCTCCCAACTCTCCGCCCACTGATTTTCTTCTACGGAGCACTAATACTATAACGGCTAGAACTGCTTCAGAACAGAACATTGTGACGCTGAAAGCCAGGCTGTGGACAATGTACGGTGATGTTATAGCTGTCGATTGCGTTTTGATTCATTAAAATAAAAAAAATCAGCTTCACGCTGTATCCCGCACACAGAAGGGGGGAACCTAGTGTTAAGACACTCCGTTTCCGCTTCCGTTTCTCCCTTTCGCCGACTTCTGGACTATTGCGTGTTGAGTAGCGAAACTCAGCGCCGCACTTTGCGTCGACACCAGAAATGAAAATATAAATGTAAATAAGTAATTCACTTCCTCGAGTGGGGATCGTACCCACAACCAGTCGATTTTACAGTCACACTTTGTGCCTCTGCACCACGACTGGCCTCATTCATTTTCTATTAAAAAAAGATTTTGATTATTTTATGATTTTTTTTTTATTTTTTATAATTATCTTATTTTGCAATAATAAAGTGCAAAATATTTTGGAATTATTTAGTGACTTTGGTAGGTATTTTGTTACCGGAGCGAAGAAATAAATCAATTCTTTCCCCAAATGGAAATCGACATCTCAACTGTCGCATTCACGGGACGTTGTGACCCTGCGTCCTTGCCTACCTATATGCGGTATACAACGGGAAGATATCTCAGAACCAATTTAACTTACTTTCCAGGTTCAACATGGAATTTCTCATTCTTACTCCAATGAACGATAGCCGCGACGGTCCATGCGACCCCGATGCCCAAGAACACGTTCACCGCGTTAGAGCCTGTCACGTTTCCGACTGATGCATCAGCGTGCTTGTCTTGAATGGCAGCTACTTTACTGGCGAATGTGTCTGGAAATTATTGTATCATAAAGTTCATAAATTCATGCAAGGCATGAAAAATTAGTTATCATGAAATATACATATTCTCGTATGCTGACTATATTAAATAAGAAAAATACAAAATAATTGATATAACATAACAATAATTGATATACATTACAAAAATCAAATATCCATGCCTTACAATTTTTTTATTTTTGTCATAATCATAATTATTCCCACTTTTCACTTTCACACGTGCTACTTCCCAGTAGCAGAACGTAAGTCAATATTTTTTTATAATTCTTATAGATGCTCTAAACAAAATTAAATCTTACTTTGTCCATTAATCAAATTTTACAAATACTATAAATTTATATCACAGTCAGTTTCCAGATAAAAGCCCAAAATTTTACTTGTATATCTGGAAATTCAAACCATCTTAATATCAAAATCAAATTTCCAGACCAAAATATCAAATCAACTCCAGAATCAATAAATACCAGGTATACTAGTTCCCAAAGCCACAAATATGATGGCAGTGACGGAATCTTTAATGCCAAGTGTGCAGCCGAAGTGAGACGCGACGTCCCCGATGACCGCGGTCACGAGGCCAATGCAAATAATTGACACTACGAAACAGACGTAGCCGCCGCCGATATCTGGAAAAATATTCTGGTAAGTATAAAATAATAGATAAAATGTTATCTATTACTAGTTCTATTTTCTGTATATTATTGTTTTTAATTACAATTCCTCATTTTCTCTTCTCGAAAAAGAGACGATAAAATATACATATTTATATATATTTGGTGCAACAACGACGTAATTGCATTTTTTTAATTCCTATTATATGTATGCTGAAAGATCGTTTGTAAACTTGATTCCCTGTTCAGATTTTTTTATTTAAAACCAAACCAAGTTCCCCAAAAACGAGTGGAGAGAATTGCGGCATCAGTTCTTTTCCAATTAATATTTATATATTATTATAGCGCTTTCAACACTTTCATATATTTTACTATCTTGAATAACAGAAAATGTAATGTCAAATTTTCTTTATATTTTTTTGTTTAATTTCAAACAATTGTGTAATGTTTGCGTAATTAAACACCGCAAACCAATATACTAAATATATGTCAACTCATTCAGAGTGGAAATCAGCTGTGACCATTGCGTGCCAAGCTTACCACGATCGCGTATCATATGAATATTACAATAATGATAGCTATTGTTTTGTATGAATACATTGTATTATATTGTAAGTACAATTTGCGTTACAGTATATTCAGAGAATTAACTATTTTTAAACATACAACCTATTTGTTTAATATTATTTATTTAAGTTCACTAGTAAGCGTTGTATTTTGAATATAACAGAGTAGTTGGGGAACCTAGTCTTGAATAAAAAAAATATCATTCCCCGAATGGGAATCGAACCCAGAATCGTCAACATGAAAATTTGTAAAACAAGAAATTAAAAAATATGCTTAATATTTTTTCAACTTCACTTTTTTCTCTTCTATAAAGCTCTAGGCTTAAAGACTCCGCTCTCCACTTTCCGCTGAATTCTGAAGTTTTTTGTCTCGACATAAGAGCGAAAAAATGAAAATATTAAGTATTTCATTTGGAGTGGGAATTAAACCCACTCTCTTGAGCTCCGTCGCCATGATTGGTCTCAATTATATTTACCTGTGCCTAATATGTATTTGCCTATGGAATTTTATCAAAAAAAATTATACTAACCTAATATCATAAAACGGGGAATGGAGTGTCTTAACCCTAGGTTCCCTCTGCCTACCCTGCTGTGTGCGGGATACAGCGTGAAGCTGATTTTTTTTAAATTTTTAATATCATAAAAGATGGATAAATGTAACTGAACTGTGTACTTTACCTGTAGGGGGAACGAAGGCAAATATAATTTTCCAGAATAATGTAAATATATGCAGGACGTAGTCCGAACAGGATGGGGGTTCGTCTGGATTTTCTAAACAAACAAAATTATCATTAAAACGTATACTTTCTAACAAGTTAATATAAACATAGACGTATTGAAATTATAAAACAACTTTACTTTTAAGCTTTGCCGCAATCTGATAAAAAAATCTTTGTGTAAATTTTACTAATATCTATATAATTAATACGTATTATTTATAATATTTTCAAGATTTCTTTTAATTTTATGTGAAAACAAATATGAATTTGTTTCTTTTAATTGACAATCTTCCAGGTTCACGTAGTTATCCCGCTTATAGCAGGGTAAGCAGGGATTTTTACACGCATGGGCAGACTCGACCGGATCATTACCACCCCCGGCATTTAAAACCGGCGTGAAGTAGTGGCTTTATGCCACTGCGTTTCGCATCAGGTAATGCCGGGCCCCGGCGCCCAACCCATCTTAAAGGCCGGCAACGCACCTGTAGCTCCTCTGGGGTTGCACGGGGTCGTGGGCGGCGGTAATCACTTACCATCAGGTGACCCGCACGCTCGTTTGCCGTGTCTTTTCCATAAAAAAAAAGGGATAGCTATCTAAAGACTAAGATTTGGAAAGAATACTTTTTACTTCAGTGTCCGTCCAAATCTGTGAACTTATTTTCACTTGCTTAAAGCCGTTCAAATACGAGTCGGACACGCCCACAGAGGATTCTGTACCAATTTAACGTATTTTTAGCTTCAACAGGAAGTACAAATTAAAAATATTGAGAAACTTAAGTTTGCAGCCGTATGCACTGTATGAAAGAGATCACTCCTTTGTATGAAAGAAATTACAAATATAACTTTGTAATGATTTTTTTTGTAGTATATTTCTAATTTTCAGAATCTTTCCTTTATTGTAAGTATTCAATTCTTGGTAAATTTCACATTTCTAGATCAATGGGAAGTACTCAATAGGCAACCGGCGATTATCATACAAAATGCAACAAAAACTATAAATATAAACGGATATCTAATGATCTTGAGAAAAATGATCTTAACGGACGGACAACAAGATATATCAATCATTGACTCAATCTAACTTTCGAACTCAATACTTCATAAACAAATGAACAAGCTAACCACAAATCCAACGGAATATTAAAAATACTTTACATCCAACGGTAATAATACCAAAGAATAGACAGACAGCAATTCGAAATTGAATGAATAAACCGTATAAAACGTCATATGGGTTCAGCCATACGTGAAAGCTTACGCGGTATGTTATAACCTCGTAACATTTGCCTCGGAATACTGTTTTAGAGGATAGAATTCGAAAAATAACTAAAAGAATAACTGAAATTTGATATTTAAAGTGCTTTTTAAGTGGTTTTTAACTGTGTGTGCAGTTTTTTAGTTTGCACAGTTTAATGTGGATATTGTGAATGCAGATTCATATCCCGATGGAAGTATTCAGTTAAAAAAATTACATTAAATTAAATTAGCTTCACGCTATATCCCGCACACAGCAGCGTAGGCAGTGGGAACCTAGTGGTAAGACACTCCGTTCCACACTTTCTGCCGAATTTTGGAGGCATTGCGTGTTAAGTGGCAGAACTCAACGCCACGCTTTGCCTCGACACCAGAGCGAAATGGAAATATAAATTTAAGTAAATATTTCATCTCCTCGAGTGAGGATCGAACCCACAACCAGTTGGTTTTACAGTTACACTTTGTGCCACTGCGCCACGACCGGCCTTAAAGTATTTAGTTAGTTGCTTATTAATAATAGGCTTTTTTTTTTCAGTTGCTTATTAGTAAATATTTATAATATTTTTATTATGGCAAATATGATTATATAAAAAATAAAGCAATACATTTATAAATGACGATAATTATTAATGAAGATAATTAGTTTAGAAATTTGCGTTAACCACAAAACGTAAAATCTTACTTTTCCCATTTCCGTTCTAATTTTGGTTACTTTCAGTGCTTGTCTATGAAGAGTTTCAGCGTTCAACGCCGCGTATTTATTTTTCCATCAGTCACTCAGTAACGGGAAAATTATATATTAAGTTATTAATTTGAAATAGTGACTAAATTCAGTGAATCACTTTTTTTCTACTTTTAGCTCTACGCTGTATAATGTAATGTAATAAAGCAAATTCACATTTTTTTGAGATTGATAAGAATGTTTGAATAGAATATTCAGTCTTTTTCGGTTATATTTTTACAAAGTTATTTGTTTCTTTTTTTTGTAAAATATATTTCATTCCCCCAGTGGGAACAGAACTCACAATCATCACGTTCACTTGTGTCCCTACAACACATATACGGCCTCAATGTCGAGATTTTTGAAGGATTTCTATTAGCTACACTCTTGTTATATTTAAAGTACTAAATCTAAAAAGTTCTTACTCTAAAAATTATAAAAAACATGAGGTTTTTTGTAATTTTTAATTCAAAGATTTTAAAATTATATAAAAATTATAATTAGCTTCTATAGTTAAAAGGTCTAGACTTATTGTTAAAAAATTCCACTTTTCTTCATGAAAGTATCTCTCTATAATCTATATATCAGATTGATTCAATAGAAACGCGGTTAGTTTTCCATCAGCGTTATTCGCTCCGATTGAACCTTTGTGAGTGTATGCAAAATTTTTAATTTTTTTTTCCTATAGATTCTCTGTTCTATTTTACACTGTCGTAGTTTTAAAATTATTCGTTTTGAGAAATTTTATGCTAAGAATCGGGAGTTACTATAATAGTAAACATGGTTAAATATTGGTTTTATTCATTTTAAATTTAAAAATTCATTAACTCCTTTATATAAAAGTATAATTCTATTCTAATAAATATATCTTAATATTTCTTATAAATTTATGCTGAAATCGGCATATATAGTCAGAAGACATCGTTGTCAGAAGGCATCGGCATGTATAGTCAAGATAGTCAGAAGAACTCATTGTCATAATATTAAATATTTCATTCTCCCAAATGGGAATCGAACTCAAAACTGTCGCGTTTACAGGCACACCCTTGTGCCCCGGTGCCACGACGGCCTCAATACTTTTTTTCCTAAAATCCTTCCGTTACTGAGTGACTGACATACAACGTGCAGACGAAACGAATTTATTGAAATTCCTATGGAAACTAAAAATAAATGGGATTTTACATTTTATAGGCAATTCATACCTTCACGCACGATGTTTCAATATTAAATATTTTAGTATTGTTATTTATAGCTTTATGCTGCATCCCGTACATAACAGGGTTGACAGAGGGAACCTGGGAACCTAGTGTTAAGTCACTCTGTTCCCATTAAGCCACTCGAATTGCACAGTTTACCCCGAATTCTGGAGACATTGTGGATTGAAAGGCGGAAGCAATGCTGCTCAATATTGCGCTTTGCTTCATAATCAAAGCGAGGAAACGAAAATATCAAATATTTCATTCATCCAAGCGGGAATAGTATTCACCACCGTCGCGTTTACAGTCGCATGTTTGCGTGTCTGCACCGCTACGGACCCACGTTTTATTTTACTTTCTTATACTTATTGCTTCTTCTTTTTGTGAAAATAAACTTTTCAAACCATAAAAGGACATACCTGAACTCGCTGTCAAAGCTTCAGTGAACTGTTCTTTCCAAGACGACGTCCCAATTATAATTGAGGCGTTGGCTCTTTGTACTAACTTGTCTACAGTGTTCTGAAAAGGAAAAGTTTCATTTGGTCAATGCTGAAATTAATTAACAATTTTTTTAAGGAAAATATTTTTTTTTTTTGGTAAATTTATTTGTGTTTGTGTGAAAAAAAAATAATTGTTGGTCTTTTTAGTTACGTTAGTTGATATTTCTTTAAAAATGCTTATATTTCTTTATTTTTTTTAAGAAGACAATATATGTAAATAGTTATATTTATTTTTATTTCAAATAAAGAACATAAGACTTAATTAATTATTCAGATTCACTTTAAGCTCTTGAATTAAAATGATTTTTGTAAAGCTTGTGCTTTATGGACATAATTCCTTAAACCAGAGCTCATTTAAATGAATACTGCTGTATATAAAATTTAGTCAATAAAAAGAAAGAATTCTTTCTCTAAAAGGATGTAATAGATGTTTCCCTGGTCAATTAAATCACTATGTAATATCTATATAATTAGTATGTATTATTTATAATATTTTCAAGACATTTCTTTTCATTTTATGTGAAAACAAAATATGAATATGTTCCTTTTAATTGATAATCTTCCAGGTTCACGTAGTTATCCCGCTTAGCGTAGCTATCTAAAGACTAAGGTTTAGAACGAATACTGTTTACTTAAGTGTCCGTCCAAATCTGTGAACTTATTTTCACTTAAAATTTAGTCAATAAAAAGAAAGAATTCTTTCTCTAAAAGGATGTAATAGATGTTTCCCTGGTCAATTAAATCACTAAATATTTTTATTTATATTTTGTTAGTAAATATTTTAATTTATATTTTGCTACATGAGCCAGAAGAATTTTGTGTTAAGAGTTAAAACACTACTTTCTTCCCGGCCTCCAGACAATGTGTATTAAATGGCGATACCCAAAACCGTTGATCGTAATTTGAAGATTATATATTTTGTTTTCTTTCGTCAATGTCTTATTCATCAAATGACTCTATGCACTTAAGGATCACCATCAAAAGTCTTGAAGAAAGAAAAATGTTGATCTTACATCAATATAAATATTTTTTTTAGCTTAATGCTATATACGCTCTGTACGTGGCAGGGTAAGCTGAAGGAACCTGGTAACCTAATAGTAAGATACATCCGTTCCCCACTTTCCGCCGAATTCTGGAAGCACTGCGTGTTGAATTTATTTAGAAGACGTATTTTTTTTTGTAAATATGTCATTGTCTTTCTTTCGTTCCTAAGTGTAGAATAACACTTTATAAATGTTAAAAATATTTAATAAATAGCATTCTCTTTAGCCAGACGATAATTCCTAGTAATTACCATTGGCATATAAAAATTTCGACATAGCTTGATGAGAACGTATAGTTTAGTTGCCAAAGAACCTGGTCGGTCTCCAAGAGACGCGGGTTCGAGTCCCGCTACGTTCAAAATTTTATACGTTTTCTAAATAAGTATTTGAATATTTCATTTTTTAGACTTAGAATCGAACCCACAACCTGTCTGTTACAGTCATACTCTTGCTCCCCTGCGCCACGACTGGTCTCATATACATAAAATTAAACTTATAATACTTACTTTAAACTCCTTACTCTCTTTAATCCTGAGCTGTGCCCGAGTTATCTCACCAGGTCGGGGGTACCCCATCAGGGCAACCACAGCTTCTTCTTCAGGAAGGGTAGTCAGATGTTCCACTTCATTATCAGAAAGCACAGGACGATTGTCATCTGCAGAATATCCTTAATTAGAATCATAAACAGTAACAGACCATTACAATATGATGATTTTTACAGCACATAACTAGATTGCTAAAGGACTTTTAATTTCGATTATATAAAAAAAGTTGTGATAAGATCTAGCATTTGCATTTAGATCAAATTTAATTATATCTAGAATATCTGTAAAAATCATTACAAGATTTAAATTATTTCAGAAATTGAGACGTTTTGACCTGAAAAATTTATGATCGCTCTACATTTTAAGCTTCTACGCCTTTATGATTGATATTAAGGAGTATTGTCGACATTGAAATTTTGGAAATGCTATGGTACCTAAATTTTATGCTAGCAGAAGTGGAAATGAAGAAAAATAAACTATAAGTCTATTATAATAAAGTTTTATTCAGCCATTACTAGAAAATTCAATCGTAAAACGCTGAGAACACGTTTCCTTTGAAAACAATTATCCCATTACCAAGTTAAATAGCTGTAATGTTTTTGTAATTCCACACGATACAGCCTTGGTTCCTAAGATGGAAGGTAAAATAGAAATTGTATTAAGTTGTAAAGGATAAGTCGAGTTCGCAGAAAGGATTTCTTTTGGTATATCAAGTTCCAAAATATATTTAGGGTTTTTCAGATATTTTAATAACTCAATTAATGATTGGTTTTATTATTTTATTATGTCAAACCGGTAGTAAACAAGGAGAAAATGAATGATTCAAGAAATATTGATCTATCTATATTAACAGGGTATTCCATTCCAATGTTAGTTCTGTGACGTTACAGAATAAACGTAATAGGCTTTTTCAGTATAACGATTTGAAATACACGATATAATTTCTACACGAAATTATTTGATTACGAAAATTCAATTTGGAGTTGCTTTCATACTTACTGTTTTATTAACTCTCCGTAGGAATTTCAAAATACACTATTCAAGTAACATTTCTCTATTTGGTTATTGCGTATAATTTTAGACCAGAATTTGTATTTACATGTTAGGTTAAATTAGGCTAATTTATAGCATCCTGAAGGCATGCAATAGATATATACGTGGTAGTGGTATGCTCAGGTGCCCATATAGGTATTTATTCCACTGGGTTATAGTGGATTGTATCAGGTTTTCCTTTGATGAGTACGGTAGCATTGATCCGTAGGGTATTGTTTTCCCAACGTTAAAAAAAGGCATAGACGCAAGAAAATTAGGGTAACATCATCATTAATGCTAGAAATAAAAAAAAAAACGTATGAATATAAGGCGTGATTTAAAATTAAATTATTTTATTTAGAACGAATTGAGCAAATTAACATTTTTTAAAGTATAGTTCTTCTATCTTGAGTGTTAAGGACCGTGCAAAGTACTTGAGGAAGGCAAATGCCCTGGCCTGGCAAAAACCGGGATTGATGTCAGAAAGAAGATGGACGACCCATATTTTGCTATTTTGTGAGTCCTGCATTACTTGCTCGTGTCACTCGGGTGACTTAAAAGGGTTACGTCAAGATTAAATAAAAAAATAGTGATCTTTTCAGCTGCTTTGTTACAAAAATCTCTATTTTTCATAATAATATTATAGGTTTTGTATTTCAAACCGAATTTGTATTTCAAAACAAGAAAAATAAAAGCTGTGTTTCTGTAGATCGCTAGTACCTACACGCCATATTTTCGGTTGTTCCACCTGTGCGTTGCGCGTTGCCTGTCAGCCACTATATATGTATATATAAATGAATTTGAATGAATCTTATATATACCTACACTATTTTTTCAATGAAAAAATAGTGTAGGTATATATAAAATTGAATGCAATATAACTCGAATTTGAACATTTTTATACAAAGACATCTTCTTATTTATGAAGTTTGTTTAGTCTCCTCTGTTAGCATGTAACCAACGTGTAAAATGGAATGTAGGTACCATACTGTTTCGTCGATTATAGTTCAGAAACGATATAATCTTATCTAATGAGTTATGTAACTGATTGTTTACCAATTTATTTATATGACTATTTGGAAAACTGGTTGGCCATTGTAACTTCAACAAAAAAGCAATTAGCGTTAACAAAAACATTATTAATATAGTAAATTTAAGCTTTTATATAATAGAAATGTCATCACGATATATTACACAATCTGGTTTAATTATCTTTCGAATTCATTAATTTGATTTGTACCCGTTCAATTACTTTCATAGGCGTTCCAACGGAACGGAATGAATTAATGGACATTAATTTTAATTGAAACATCGAGAGTTTTCTATTAATTTATTTAATATCTGACATTATTTTATTGTCAGTGAGTGATCTTCTATGTTTTTAAGGATAACTTAATATTATATATATAAAGCATTATTTTCTATACATTTAAATTGTTTTTTTTTATTTGCAGATTTTCCGTTTATCTCGTAATTTTTATTTCGAAATAGTTCAAATAATAAATAAGTTTTATATGATAGCTTTTGTCATTAAAACTGCATACAACAAGTATACATTTACTCATATCTTTAACAGATTTCTGTAAGACCTCCTCCTCCTCCTCCTCCAGGTTATAAATTCCGCTGTTAATGTTTGTTACCTCAGAATTTATTTACTGGGTGAACCGATTTTGATGATCCTTTTTTCCATTCCTATTTTAATTTGGTCCATTTCTGATAATGACGTTAAATTACCTTAATTTTAAATTTTTATTCGTGATACGTGATATTCATGTCAACCCATTTCGATGGCCAATGCAATTTGAACATTTCTACTACATAATAGCTTAAATTTACTACATTAATAATGTTTTTATTTACGTTAATTGCTTTTGCTTGAAGTTGAAATGATCATCGAATTTTCTATTCTTTTTTTATAGGACAGGAGACACTCCAAGAATACTTTGATGAGGTTTTGGTTAGGTTCGGATTATGGGATCCAGTTAAAGTCGGTTTGTTTTTGTTAAAAATTATAAATTTGTTTGTCAATTTAAAGAATATTTTTATTTTCTCCTTTGATATGAAACGAGGGATACTCTACTATATTATTAAATAGATGGAGGACTATGTTCCACAGTAACCTGTCGTTACGACACAACAATGGTATGAAATGCAGATATTATGCATTGTACTGCTTGACAGTTTGTTTGGTCAGTACTAATCATAAATCCAATAACCTTTTGCGATTAGCAACTAGATCAGGTTATATGATCTATTACGTTGCTTAAAGTACATGTATTTGAAAATTGCGTTATATGAAATACACGCAAAATTTAATCTCAGAAGTTTATTTTTTATATTTTTATGTAGGCCAGTCGTGGTGCAGCGGCAAAAAGTGTGACTGTAAAACTGACTGGTTGCGGGTTCGATCTCCACTCGAGGAGATGAAATATTCACTTAAATTTATATTCCATTTCTTCGCTCTGGTGTCGAGGCAAAGTGCGGCGTTGAGTTGTGCCTCTCAACGAGCAATACCTCCAGAATCCGCAAGAAAGTGGGGAAACGGTGCGTATTAATACTAGGTTCCCTCTGCCTACCCTGCTGTGTGCGGGATACAGCGTGAAGCTGATTTTATTTATGTAAAAAATAAACTTCAATGGAGTAATCCATTCGTGTCACTATAGAATAAATTTTAAGGTAACCGGGATTCGAATCCGCGCCTTTTGGAAACCGTTTAAACGATATGACCACAAAACAAAATTATCTAAAACAATTTTTTTTGTCTTATTTGTTTTTTGGATTTTTTTATATTATAAAACATCTAATATAAGTTATAATTGTAAGGTTTCATTTTCAACAATCCAACAAAAGTTGGAGATTTCGGGCTTTTTCTGAATTTAAAACTTAGCTTAGCAGCTCTTTCATCTGATGTCTCACTTGACTAGCGACTTTAATGCTATTAATTTTGATTCTTTTTATAGTGTCAAAATACACATTTTATTACTATAAAAATACTATAAAACGGCCATATCTTTTTTTTCTTATACGAAAAATTTATTTTTTCAGGATCTAGGTATATGGTTTGAATTTCAATTCGATATCGCCAAGCGTTCCTGAGATAAAGGCTGTTGACAGACAGACGGACAACAAAATAATCTTATAAGGGTTCCATTTTTCCTTAAAAGGTACGGAACCCAAAAAAATACTAAATATTGGAAATTGGAACAACGACAAACCAGTACAATCATTCCCATGATACGCTGATACGCCATTACTAACTTAAGTTAGTAATATTAGAAAAACATCTAATAATTAACAAAATCTTAAAATAAAACTTATTACTATTAAAAAAAAATCGAAAACTACCTACGTAAACTATATAGTTACCTTCATAACAATCTGCATAAGAAAAATATTAATATACAAAAAATAAAAGGTATCATAAATAAAATAGCTTTATATAATACTTGAAATATGAGGCAAATTATAAGCTTTTCTACTGTGATAGTGAGAAAACTAGCATATCATTTACATATATTTATATATATACAAACGCTTACTTGGTACAGACAGACAGTCCATCCGTCAAGCGTGCGAGGGAAGGTGAAGAAAAAATTTTGTTTATTAGATAATTATATACATGCATACTTACATAGGTGCGGTGTAAGCATTCAAACAAAGAAATATATACAAAATATTATTTACATATTAAATTTCTTACCAAAAATTAAGGTGTATCACCCACCATGCTTTAAGATTTGTGGGGAAAAATTGTTATAAACATCGCCATTCTTAAAGAAATACAATGTTTCTACATACAAAGTGCTTTAAAACATTTTAAAAGGAAAACAAGTCTATGAAAAATAGGTTTAACGGCTTAGAAAAGGTATAAGAAAATATATTCTACGGTAGATAGGTACCAAGTTTCCATGCTTTTGACGATATTGAAAATGTTCACAAAGGATCCTAGAAAATCTTATACACTATAGTGCGCATTGTATTCGTTCTTACGGACCAAACAATCTTATTTTTTTAGCCTTTACGCTGTATCCTGCACATAGCAAAATAGGCAGGGGAACCTGGGAACTTAATGCTAAGACGCTCCGTCCCCATTATGAAACTTACGCTTTTCTCTTACTACCGAATTCAAAAAGTATTGCCTGTTGAGTGGTGAAATTCTACATCGCGCATTATCTTATTACCAGAGCGAAGAAATTAAAATATTAAATATATACGGGTATTTAATTGCCTCCAGTGGAGATCGAACCCAAAACCTGTCGCGTTTATAGTCGCAAGTCAACTAGTTATTATTGTGTGTAAATCGGTGTCCCATCGATTGTTAGATTTTTATATTTGTATAAAAATCTAACAATCGATGGGACACCGACTTACTATAAATGTGACAGTTGTGAGTTCGATGCTCGATCGAATAACTAATTATTTATATTTCCCCGCTCTGCCAAGACATAGCTATGCTATGCTTTTTGTTACCAGAGCGGGAAAATGGAAATAATTCGATCATCTGAGTGAAAATCGAACTCACGACCTTTGCGTTTACAGAAATTCGATGCCACTGTGACACGTCGTCTTCTACAAACGTAAGCCATATATTTATTACCCAAAATTATATCTAGAAAACAAATAACAAACAAAAAACTTAGATTAATTAACCAATCCCGTTAATTTTATTGGCAATCCCTAAAGTTGTGTTACTACCAGCCCTAATGAAAGGTTCGGGAGCGAAGTGGTCGTCATAAAAGCGGTAGTGCCTAACATAAATGTGGCTGTAAATTAAGAATGTAAGATCTTTGGACACGTGAATGTAAGTGTCCCTATTTATATGTTGACAGTTTACTATGAAGGTCTGTATAAAGTATCGTGCGTGATAATGTTTACTGATAAATATATATTGAAAAATAATAGTTCTTAATTTTATTATCTATCAACATCTCAAATATGGATTACATTTGAGCCGTCGTCTCTCTTTTAATGTTACCCCACATTCCGCATACAGCAAGGTACGTAGTGTTAAAACACTCCGTTCCCCACTTGCCGAAAAATCGAGCCATTGTGCTTTAGGTCGCGAAACGCAGGTTGATACGATGTCTGGTGGTAAACGTCTCGAGAAATCGGCAGAAAGTGAACGAACGAAAGTATCTTATTGGGAAAGGAGTGTGTTAACACTAGGTTCCCAGGTTCCCTCTGCCTATCCTGCCATTCAAGATATAGCGTGAAGCTAAAAAAATGGTATAAGTGACGAGATTATTAAATAATACATTTTACCTCATTACCTAACTTAAACAAGGAAAAACAGAATACAGTATGGCGCCGCACAGACTAAATTACGATCCCCAAATTACCCTAATATCTTTTCTGGGACAGTGTCGTAAAAAGTAGGAATATTTAACCCCGTAATGGCTGTGTTTTAGTGAAAATGGTAGGTAGGTGAAGAGGTCTTTAGTGGTCTATACTAATAGTGGTGATTTTAGTTGGATGTTATTCATTTAAATTGTTTTAAAATTTTTTTTTGTGGTAGCGCGGCGTTGAGTTTCGCCACTCATTAAAGTAATGTCTGGAAAATAGAGCAGGGAAGTCAAATAGCGCTCAGTTAACGCCACTATATGTGAAGATCCTTTTACTCTCCACGAGCCGGCTAATTTTCAAGACATTTTAAATTAAGCACCATGTCCCGCCATGTCAGAGTAAAAAAATGTAAATTTATCAAGTATTCAGCGAGTTCGTCTGCATTGTGTATTGAGTGGCGGAAATCAACCGCGCTTTGCCTCCTTACCAGAGCGAGAAAATGAAAAAAAACGAATTATTTCACTCCCTCAAGTGGAAATCTAACCTACAATCGTCCCGTGTACAGTCACACGACCCCTATGCCACTGAGCCAAGACTATATATTGTACCCTGTATCTGGAAGTGAAATACTATCACCATACTTAATATTAGCCTTAACCCTACCCTAGATATCCCTAGATTCCCTAAGAGGGAAACACACTCCATTCCCCACAATTTACCAAATTTTTAGGACAATACGCGTCAAATGGCAGAACTCAACGCCGCGTATAAATCACTTATCAAAATATTTCTATCAACATGAAAACCTAATAATAATACATTATTATAATAAAACATTATTTCATCACATCTCTTCA
The DNA here is from genome assembly GCA_917862395.2 of Heliconius sara. Classification (NCBI taxonomy): domain Eukaryota; kingdom Metazoa; phylum Arthropoda; class Insecta; order Lepidoptera; family Nymphalidae; genus Heliconius; species Heliconius sara. The sequence goes on from OU860787.2 coordinate 10,450,499, forward strand.
CTTAATATTTCTAAAGTAATCATCATAAAATCACTTTTATTACAATAAAAGAACACCATTTATATAATGTAATCGTCGAATAAAAACAAACTGGCTATATATAATGTTTTGCGAGAACAGAACGAGCTCTTAAATAATTCAACGACTATAAGAATAACAAATTTCTGTGTGGCTTGACACCTTTCATTTAAGAAGTATTCTGTATTTATGTTTCTTCGTGATTCTCTTGTTTTAGGTTTTTGAATTGTTTGTGTTTTGTTTTTTCCTGAATTATAGGTAAAAAGGAAAATGCGTTTTGTGTGTATGTTTGAGGTGTTTTTGTATGTATTCCGAATATAGCGGGGTAGGCAGAGGGAACCTAGGCGCCTAGTGTTACGATACTCTCTTCTTATTAAGACATTTCTGTTTTCTACTTTTCACCGAATTCTACAGGCATTGTATGTTGAGTGGTGGATCTCAACGCCGGGTGTTGTCTTGTTGAAATAAAAATATTTTTTTTCCTCGAGTGGGAATCGAACCCACAATGTGTCGCGTTTATAATGATGCGCTTGTTCCATGCGATTGACACTCATTATATATAAGCTACAAATATAAGTTTGTAATTATTTTTTCTATGAAATATCTATAAATTTTTGATTTTAGGTTAAGATTTTAGATAATTACATACGATTTTTATACAAAAATCGAACCGACAATCATCGCGTTTACGCACATCCTCAGCTTTCTTATATATTTTTTATGTTTATTATTTAAATTTTAATGTAATAAACATCAAAGTTCACAAAACGTAATTTCCAAGCACTTTCACATCACTATCATACCCTAAAATATGAATAATTCATAGGTTTTCGTAAAAAAGAGACGGGGGTAAGCGAGAATTTAATAGAATATGGCGATAGGATAATAAAAGTACAAAATACGACAGAAAAGAAAAGGATTCAATTTACCGTGGCGATCGTTGTAAGCGTGACAGTTGTGGGTTCTTACATTTGGAGTAATCAATTATTTTCATTACCTTTTTATGGTCAGAAGATATAGCGTGGCGTTAAGTTCCGCTACACGTAATATTTAAATAAGTGGGTTGTGTGCAGGGAATAGCGTGTTTTCAAATTAGGTTCCCTCTGTTTAAGCTGCTAAATGCGGGTTACATCATGAGGTTATAAAAAAATATAAGAATGAGCTTCAAATTAATGCAACCTCTAATAAAAAATTATGATTGTCATATTAGAATATTATTAAAAATGGCAAATATTTGTAAATAATATAAATATCTATATTGAAAAAGGCAAATATTTGTAAATTATATAAATATCTATATTGTTTATATTAAACATGCAGTGTCTTGAAAATTGGAAGGAGCGTGGAGAAAGGAGTGTCTTGCCACTAGGTTCTCTCTGCCTATCCTACTATACGCCCTATACAGGATGGAGCTAAAGGAAAAAAAAGTCAAAAGCACAGCAACCTTATTGTTCCTTTATAAAACATATTTTGTATTCCAGGGTCCCGGAGCGGAAAATTGACAAATTGGATCCAACGGATACGTACCTATGTACGTCTTCGTCATAAACACAATCTACCATTTTATGTTCGTTCGAATTGAATGAACAGAAAAATGAAACAGTGCTTGTAAAATTATTTTTGATATCCCTATCTTGTTTTGTTTCTGAGAAATGGTATTTGGTTCTATTTTTGTATGTTACATAGTAGTTAGGTTTCGTGAAAAATAAAAAGAAAGTGAGGCCAGTCGTGGCGCAAAGTGTTACTGTAAATGCGACTAGTAGTACGTTCGATCCCCACTCGAGGAAATGACATATTTATTTAAATTTATATTTTGTATTTCGTCGTGTTGAGCTCTGCCACTTAACACGCAATGCCCAGCTGTATGCGGGATACAGCGTGAAGCTGATTTACTTATTTTTCTATAAAAAAACCCGTTGTTTTTCGGTCTTGTAGGAATGTCCAAAATATCGTATTTCTCTATACCTACGTGCCGAATATAAATGTTTTACCTCGCGTAGTTTCTTTATATGTATGTATATTAATATTGTTCACGTCACAATGAAGAATAATAATATAATTGTTGATTTTTTTTATTTTCTTTGATTTGGATTTCTACAACAAAGAAACGCGACAAAGCGCGAGGTTAAGTTCCGCCGGTAGACACGCAATATATCGAATTAGAGTGGAACGAGTGAATATAATTTTATAGTATTTTTTTTGTTTCATAACGGATACCGTAAATAGCAGAAGGAACCTGGGAACCCAGTGTTAATAGAAGACACTTTGATTCTCAGTCAGACACTGACCGCCTGAAATATATTATATTTATATTAATAGTTAATTTAATTATATATTATTGTCTTATTAAACTTAACCAAATTTACAAGCAGAAGTAAATATCCCTTAAAATACTAATAAAGCAAATAATAAAAAAAACAATATTATTAAAGAATATACATTATTAATTATATTTAAAAATATACATATATACAAAAAAATATATATATATTACAGGCATTTATTTTCAATTATAACTTAATAATATATACAAAGCCGATTCTATTCTACGTTTTCAGCGACTACTTTCAGAAAATTATTATTTATAGTATATATATACTGTTAATAACTATTTTATAACTATAGTTATAAAATAGTAGTTTTTACTGAAGTTTTAGTTTTTTTTTAATAAACTTACCGCCAAGCAACACCGGGTCGCCAAGATTCACATAAAAAAGAACATCCTTTTCGTAGCTGTCCTCTTCAATTATGTGAAGTGGAATGAATTTTCTGTAACAAAAATATATTAAAAGATTAATAAGATGTAATCTTATTTTTAATGTAGAATAATAGAGAAGATTGAGGCCAGTCGTGGCGCAGGGGCACAAAGTGTGACTGTAAAATCGACTGGTTGTGAGTTCGATCCCCATTCGAGGAGATGAAATATTTACTTAAATCTATATTTTCATTTCTTCGCTCTTGTGTCGAGGACAAACGCGGCGTTGAGTTCTGCCACTCAACACGCAATGCCTCCAGAATTCGGCAGAAAGTGGGGAACGGAGTGTCTTAACACTAGGTTCCCTCTGCCTACCTTGCAGTGTACGGGATACAGCTTCAAGCTGATTTTTTTATTTATTATTTTATAAGTAGACTTGTATGTGCCTTCGTTTGTGTGGACTTTAAGTTGGAACAGAGTGAATTAGCAAGAATTAACTTTGATTGACCTATTAATATTATTAATAACATTTATTTAATACCAGCGTCCCGCTCGTGTAATTTACTTATTTGCATTACTTTAGTTTTCTAATGACAATATGATTTTAAAAATCGAAAAATTGACAAACTTAAGTTTGCGGGCATGTTCACTCATTTTGTATGAAATGAACTGTAAGTTTGTAGTGATTATCTATTATGAAATACCTATAAATTTTCACTTTTCTCATTTTTGCCGTAATTTGTATCGCACGATCTTACTTCACACCACATCTCTTAACCACGAAAAATACTCTGTAGGTTTTTATTACGCCAAATTTTAGACAAAATTGATGCATAAGTGCTCGTGTCTTCTGATTGCGTTGAATACTAATTCAACGCAATCAGATGGAGCCATTTTTTCTGTACCCGTAGGAACCATAAACGTGAATATTTTATATAAATTTCAGCTTGATACCTCCACGCAATCTTGAGATAAATGGTCCTGACAAAAAGACAACAAAGTGATTCTATACGAGTTCACGATTTTACTTTTTGACATACTGAACCCTAAAAATAGGTTAAAATGCTGTATCGACATACATACATATTTATACAATAATATATAAATATACGGGATTTTATTTCATTTACGTTTTTAACTATCCACACAAGATTTAATTACTTAACCAGATGGTTCTAACTTTCTGGTTCTAATTTTAGTCATCTGTCTATAATTACAAGTTATTCGCATTCGAACAAAGGGTGCTTTGCAAGTGTGAAGTGGTAATATCGTTCATATAAGCAAGTGCATTTAGTATCTGATAATATTTGATATCCCTCTCGGCTTAGTGGTTAGATAACGCTATGAGATATAATAACGCATTCTATTTTAATTAAAGTGACGAAAGAGACCATCCTCATAGGTTTCCTTTGTCTACCTCGCTGTGTGCGAGATACAGCGTGAAGCTGATAGTAATTAAACAAAGAATATCACATCCGCTACTCCCGGGAGTCGAAGACAGAAGATGCTGGTGAGGTTCATTAAAGTAGCTCATTGCAGGATCAGGACACGTATCGATGTAATTGGAGCACGTCTCAATATACCTGCTATGTAAGAAATACTTGCAAGTTGATTTGATTTATGTATAGCAGTAATTTTTATGAGATTTTGCTTGTTTTTTTGTGAAATAAATGCTTTCATCAATACTTATGTTATAAAGCTGAAGATTTTGTTTGGTTAAACGCGCTTATCTAAGGAACTACTGGATGATATATATTTTTTGTTTTGGATAGCCCTCTTTCTTGGATTGTTAAGGTGCTCTGTTCCGATTAAGACAGTTCCGTTCCCCACTTTCTGCTGAATGCTGAGAGTTGTGGAACTCTATGCGACGTTTTGCCTCGTTACCAGACCAAGGAAATAAAAATATTGAATATTTTTTATCCTCCAGTGGGAATCGAACCCAGAACCTGACGCGCTTACATGCGTGTGCTTCTGCGCCACGACGGGCCCTCTGACTAATATAGATAACCGATAATTTTACCAGCCGGTTAATTTACCCTTACAAAGCCTTGACTTTATGAACGATTCATCTGACATCAGTCTATGTTAAAATAGGATTAGGTTCCGTCAAAGATTAATGGCGGTAAGATATCAAGGATTCACGCTTCACAGATTTGTAGCTGACGTAAGCGAAATAAAGGCAAGATGAAAGTCAATGCCGTTTTAAGATAGCCAGGGGTTGGTTTAGGTGACTAGAATTAGAATCTTGTTAGGGTTCCGTAGCCGAATGCTATAAAGGGAACCTTTGTGTTTTCGTGATACCTGATTTTATTTTGTTGAATTATTACGTTGTATATACCGAAAGATAGAGGACATCAAGACTAGGACATAAAGACCATTTTTTACTCAAACTGGATTTAGCAGTATCACAACTACAGGTACACAGTATCTATTAAATAAAAAAAAAATAGATTTTATAGGTGATTATATCAATTATAATTTTGATCTTATAATTTTGACTTTATAGGCAATGCTTTCACTTATAATTTTGTTTTTTATAGGCAATGGAATCACTTATTATTTTTCTAAAATTAATGTATATCTTAGAATAATTTAAATTGTAAATGACATCTATGGATATATAAATGTATGTCGACTTAACTTAAAGGTAGAAGCTCAACTCCGAGCATATCTAATAAATAAAAAAATACCCTTATATAGCGAGCGAGCACTAAATAACTTAAGCTGCTAAAGTAACTTGCAATAAACTGTACGGAAGACTTTCCTTAATCTTAAGTCTCCTATTTCTTAGTTAGAAATTAAATAATTTACTCGTCGTTTGACTACAAACGAAACGGTTATGGGTTCGATTCCCATTTGCGGGATTATGGGCTCGATTCCCATTCGTGTCTTGTCTACAGCGTTAAGTTGTGCCATACAACAACCAATAAATATCTCGATAATTGCTAACCTAAGGCTATTGTAACAATAATATAGGTTTAAATTATTTTATTGAAACATTCAAAATTCAGAGTCTTCGCCTACGGCTTAAAACTCCGTTTTGCTTTAATGAGTTCGGGCTTTGCATAGATTTTATGAACAAAGTAAATGATTTCTTACTAATTTATTTTATGGTGAGAATAATTTAGAAAAGAAACTCACTTTTTTTAACGATGGCATAAAATTATATATTTTAAAAAATACCTAGTAAAATTGTAGAATTACCTAGTAAAGGCGACCGTGGCTCAAGAGTGTGACTGTAACGCGACGGTTGTGGGTTCGATCCGCATTTAAATTTGATTGATTTTATAATATTTTCATTTTTTTCTCTCTGGCACTAAGGCAAAAGACCGGCGTTCAGTTCTACCACTCAACAAAGCAGGTAACGAAGTGTCTTAACTCTAGGTTTCCCCTGAATATCATATAAAATGTAGCGTGAGGCTGGTTACTTTTAAAACTACCTACTAAAAAAAATACGAAGTGCTCCCACGTAGTGGTTCCATCACTTTAACTGTAAAATACCTTAAATTCCTCCATTTACTTCAAAATACGAAAAAATTAATAGAGATTGCAGTTTTTGCATTTATAAGCTCACTTACTCGTAGTCTTGCAATTGCTAAAATTACTGTACTAATAATATATTTCGAAAATTTAAGTAAATTTTTCCTACTTTTAATCTTAAAAAAAAATCAGCTTTACGCTGTATCCCGCACACTGCAGGGTAGGCAGAAGGAACCTAATGTTAAGACACTACGTTCCCCACTTTCTGGAGGCATTGCATGTTAAGTGGCAGAACTCAACGCCGCGCTTGTCCTCGACACCATAGCGAAGAAATGGAAAAATAATTTTAAGTAAATATTTCATGTGTTTGTGGGTATGGTCGTGGGTTTGATCCCCATTCCTCGAGTGGGGATCGAACCCACAACGGATTTTACAGTCACACTTTGTGCCTCTGCGCCACGACTGGCCTCATTTTAATCTTAAAATATTTTCTAAGTACAGACTATGAGTAAAATGTTTTGAAGTAGATTATTTACATCTTCAAGGTATTTACTTTAGTAGTTAGTGCCAAAAGCAAGTTCTGCTAAGACCTCGTGGGAGAATACTACTGTGGTTTTCAATTAAATTAAGTATAGTTTAATATTTGATTATAGATAATAGTATCGCGCTTTTATACTTATACTAGGTGAATATTTTAATTAATGTACACGCGAGATGTAACTGTAGCACTACGGTTGTGGGATCGATCCCCACTCTAAGTAATTGATTATTATTTCTTATTATTTTCCTATGATCGATCTGGCACCAAGGCCTGGAAGTGAGTTTCGCCACTCAATACGCAATGCCTCGAAAAAAAGCGGCGGCGAATGGAGAACGGAGTGTCTTAAAACTAGGCCTACTATGCTGAATTGCGGGATACAGTGTGAAACTGATTTAAGTACACACACGGTCTCTTTTGAATATATAGATTGTCGTAAAAGAAGGAAATGGATTGTAATTGCGTTAAAGATTTCCTTGTAAGGATGTAAGAACATAAATAAATCCACGTGCTCTAAATTTTTTTTTTCAGCTCCAATGTTTTTTTTATCTCACTCTCCGCTAGATTTTAGAGTCATCACGTGGTTGGAGTAGCGGAACTCAACGCCGCGCTTTGCCTCCTTACCAGAGCAGAGAAATTAAGGCGTACAAATCTTCTTCATTTAAAAAAAAAATATCCAAATATTACTTTTTTCCAAAACAATATAAAATTTAAAAGAAATAAATGAAAAATAGCACAATTAACAAACAAATTAAAATCTCCTTCAAAAGGAGAACTTTTTAATAAAACTGAACTAACGGTAGCCAATAAAACAGGACAGTGTATTTTCAACAAAACATTGGAACTCGGGTAGGTGGAGTTCTGTATAAATTTCCATTCAGAAAATAAAATGTTGAACACTACAGATTTTTTTAGGCTTCACGCTGTATCCCGCTTGTATCGGGATTGAGAGAGTAAACCTGAAGTTAAGATATTCTGTTCCTCACTTTCCGCTTAATTTTCGAGACATTCTGAGTTGAGCAGCGAAACGCTATCCAGCGTTTTGTCTCGTTATCAGCGAGGATAAAAAAAATCATTCCCCTTACTGGGAATCAAACCTGCTGCCGTTGGGTGTCTGTAATGTCAAAGACCGTCTGTCTTGACATTACAGTAATTTAAAAATACCAAAAATATCTATTGGCCTCCACAATATGGAAATTCAATAGATTTAGACCAAATCCATACATATATGCGACATCAACACAGGTATTGTAAATACATTATATGCAAAAGCAAACATTGCCTACAATATATCATATTATGATATATTCGAAGCCCATGCCCCAAACCGGCAATGTCTCGAAAATTTGGTGAGTTCCGCAGGAACGGAGTGTCTTGATATAAGGTTCCCTCTGTCTATCCTGCTACATGCGGGATATAGCGTGAAAATAAAATAACATGCACAATTATTTAAAGAGCTGGTTCGATGCCAGATTGAAGTATTCTTTTACCTTAACCCAATAGCCTGTCTATTAAAACTGACGGAATTGGCTAAAGTACAGGAAAATACCAGTTACGATAGAGGAAGTGTTCATAAATTCTAATTATAAAGTACTCAAATACTTAGCGGCAAGCTTTGTAAAGTTTAATCCTGTAATAGAATCGTGTATAATGGTATTTCACCTAAGACTACTATTGATTAAGGGTAGGCATAGGGAACCTAGTGTTAAGGCACTCCCTTCCCCACTTACGAGTTCTGGAGGCATTGCGTGTGGAGTGGTGGAACTAAACGCCGCGGTTTGCCTCGACACCAGAGCGAAGAAATGATAATATAAATGTAAATAAATATTTCATTTTTGGGTGGGAATCGAACTCACAACCAGTTAGTTACTCAGTCACAGTCTGTTCACTCACTCTCCTTCATCTCATTTTGATTCATTATATTACAAACTTACCCTATCCTATACCTACTAATGTTATTTTCAATCCTACTAATATTATTTTCAATTGTGATATTTATATGAGGCAACCTGGGAACCTAGCATTAAGACTCCGTTCCCATTAAGACACTTCCGTTCCCTACTTTCCACCAAATTCTATAGCCATACAAGCAATGACTGTAATTTTACATAATTTCAATGTAATTTGATGTCAAGACGTAGTTTATGACGGGATCGCGTGCATTTTGTTAATAAGTCCTTTCATAGTAGGTAATAGACTGAAAGATAAATGATCTGTTTTGTATAGTACCAGAGAGATTTTGTTGACCAATAGGTTTCTTTTTAAAACCGACTTCAAAAAAGAGGAGGTTCTCATTTCGGTTGGTATATTTTTTTATTGATTGATTATAGATTTTGTGGAGGTCAGTCGTGGTGCAGGGGCACAATGTGTGACTCGACTGGTTGTGGGTTCGATCCCCACTCGAGAAGATGAAATATATTTGCATTTCTACGCTCTAGTGTAGAGGCAATGCGCGGCGTTGAGTTTTTTTTTTTTACAACATTGATACATCTATTACGATTTCTATAATAAAGGAAAAATATAAGTTACGTTTTCCCTATCAGAATAATATTTTATGCGTACAATTCCACTGAAAAAGGAGTAATTTAACACTATTTTCGTCACTATCGAATTATAAACAATGTATCGAAACGTGTATCCATTAAAATTGTGGACATTATAATCTATATTTATCTTTTTAATTAGCATGGTCCAACGTGTACGCTTGCCAAGTCAAAAATATAAGCAAGTATGCACGAACGTGATACGAGTATGCAATATTGTTTTTAACTATAAAAATCTACAACGCTACATATATATATATATCAGTTTCACGCTGTATCCCGTACATAGCCGGATTGGCAGAGGGAACACAGTATTAACACGCCGCTTCCCACTTTCCGCCGAATTCTGAAGACTTGAGTGGTGGAACTCAACGGCGCGTATGGTCTTTAAACAAGAGCGAAGAAATGAAAATATAAATTTGAAAAAATATTTCATTTTCTCGAGTGGAGATCGAATCCATAACCAGTCCCGTTTACAGTCACACACCTGTACTCCTGCACTATGACTGGCCTCTGATGCTATGTAGTATTATTTGTAACAATATAAATCTACAATACTATATCAAGTAGAACAAATTGCTATATAATCAATAAATTAGTGATTTCTATTTTACTAAACGAAATCAGACGTTGCGCAGGGGCACAAGCGTGTGACTGACTGTAAGCGCGACAGATTCTGGGTTCAATTCCCACTCGAGATAATGACATATTTAATATTTTTGTTTCTTCGCTTTAGGGTCGAGGCAAAGCGCAGTGTTAAGTTCCACTATTCAACACGTAATGCCTCCAGAATTCATGTTCAAATCCCGCTACGTTCAATTTGTTATAGGTTTTCAATAATTTTTTTTTTAAGTTGTTAAGCGTGGAATGGCAGTTTAAAAAATTTTAAATACTTATTATTATATTTTTATATAAAAAAATAACTATAACTCTATGTATATTGTAACGAAATAAAGAATTCTTTGAAAATTATGCAGTAAATAAAAAAAACTCAACTGTAGTAGTGGCTTTATATTGAGAAACTAAAAAAGTACGATCCAGGGCTTTCACATCAACCACCCGATTAGTATTACAAGAGATTCAAAGTAATAACGCAGTGCAAACTGACAAGGTTGCGCGTGATTTTATAGAAAATTCACGCTTTATCCCGCATATAGGCATTTTCGGCAGAACCTAACGCCGCGCTCCGTCTTGCATATTTAAATAAGTCTATATATAGATCGTATCGTAGAATAAATTGTACATACTATATTGGAAAAAAAATAGTCTGAAAGTTATATATATAAGACTGTAATATATTTAACTTACAAACTTAAGCTGTTACTGGCCTAGTTTCTGAAGTCAAACTCAAAGTTTTGGGAAAAACAACTTTTGCCCCAATTCATAGAATGTAAATGTATGTAAAAGTTTTAATAAGACTAGCCAACTTACAACTGTTGACTGCAAATGTTGAATGCTTATTATTAAAAACCATGATAAAAACATTACAATATAGCAGATTAAGAATTCTTCGCGGAGAATAGAGTGTTCCGACACTAGGTTCGCACTGCCTACTTAGGATACATATGTATAAGAGATGATATACACTGATATATGAAAATTGGGATACAGTGTGAAAATATTTATTTTTTTGTTGCTTCACGCTGCATCCTGCATACAGCGGGATCCCTGCTAAATAGCAGGGACGGCAGAAGAAACCTGGGAACCTAATATTAAGACATTCTTTTCCTCATTAGAACACTCCTGTACCCCACTTTCCGCTAAATTCACAGTGACAGAGCTCAACTTACCTTGTTACCAGAGCGAGGAAATGTACATATAAAATATGTTCATTCCCCCCAGTAGTAACCGAACCTATGACCGTCGGGACTCAGCAAAAAATATATAATCTGTTGATATAACCAAAGCTTTCTTTTACTCGAGCTTACAGCTGAATTTTTCCCCTAACTTTCAAAACACAATATTTGGGGTTTGTTTACGGTGCTTATCAAATTTCAGTATTGAACGTATTTTATGAATTTCGTTTTTACTTTTCGACATTAAATGTTTTGTTTTCTTTACTTAATTAGTAATATTTATCTAAATGTTTTGATAGAATGCTTTGTAAGCGTTTTGGTTTTGGGTTTCTGGAGATTCAATTCAGTTTTGCCTTTAAGCGATTTTAATTGTGGTTGTAATACCCATTATCCACCAAATTCTTGAGACATTGCGTATTGAGGGTATGTGGATATGGATTTCTTCTTCAAAACATTGAGGGGAACTGAATGTCCTAACAGAAGATGTAATCCACTTACACTCTTAAGCGTTAAAAATCAGCTTTAGCTTAATACGAGAACAAAGAAACGAAAATATAAAATATTTTATTTCCTCGAATGGGAATCGAATAACCTGTCACGCTAACAGTCACGCTCGCGCTCCTGCAACACGATGGGTCTACATCCATAGTTAAAGCGGAAATAAAACGAAGCTGTGAAAACTCCTTAGTAGAATAACTCCACTAGAAGCGAAACTTTCAAATAGTTCCACATTCATGAATGATGAAGGAAAATCTCTTTGAATGCACGAGTATTTCCCAGTTCTTAAAGAATCTGTGAATTCTTTTAGAAGTTCAAATTGAATTTGCTCTTAGTGCCTTTATTAAGGGTTAATTATCATAATGTTATGGTAAGGAGTCCAGTCATAGCACACACAAGCGTGTGACTATAAACGCAACAGGTTTTGGGTCCTATTGCCATTCGAAGTAAAATATTTTTGTTTCATCAGTCTGAAAAACATCACAGTATGGCTACAGTTATTGGTTTCATCACACCTCGAGAAAACATTTATTTTCATTTTTTTTGTTTTGTGACAAGACAAAATTTGGCGTTAGGTTCCGTCATTTAGCACAAATTGTGTCGAAAATCGGATGGAAAGTGGGGATCGGAGTGCTTTTACATTAAGTTCCCTCTGCTACCCTGCTATTGTTATGTAGGTTACGTCGAAATGCTAAAAAACATGTTTTAAAATGCGTTTAATTTCAGTAACATGACTATTACACCTCTTCACGATGAAACTCCAAATACCTGATCCAGGCGTTTTGGCTAAAATATAGTATTTGCAAAAAAATCATTGGGGCTAGTTGTGGCACAATGGCGTAATCATGCGACTGTAGACTTCGGGTTCTAGGTTCGATTCCCACTCGATGATATTAAATAATATTAACTTCCTTTGGTTTCGATAACAAGACAAAACGTGGCGTTGAGTTCTGCCACGTCATAGGACCAGGTTCCATCTACCTTTTAACATAAAATATTTATTTTCTTATTACCATATCTCATGCTCAGCTGGTTTGGGCACGTCGAACGAATGAGCTAGGAAAGAATGGCAAAAAAGATTTATGATGGAAAAGTGAGTGGTAAGAGAGGTAGGGGGAGACCTCTGTTGACCTTCGAAAATACAGTATCAAAGATACTGGAGGAAGGTCACGTAAAAAGCATGAGGATCCCCCGGAGGGCACGTATGAAGAGGTTGATGACAGTGGATGAGGCGAAAGAGGTATGTAGAAATCGTAGCGATTGGCGCTCCGTTCTCTCTGACTACCCCTAGGCTAGGGATAAAGCGTGAAGCTAAGTAAGTTAAGTTAAGTTCAGTTACCATATTTCATTTGAAAAAATCCATCGCATCACTCAGACCGAGTGAGTCCCAGTTTTATTAAATTAGAAACGTACCTACGATTCACTGTAGTGTGAACTTATTTGATTTATACACTAAATTTAACATGAGGATGACGATTTCAATTTCTTTTTTGATACTGACTGAGTGTTGTATGTATTTGCATAATATGTATAAAGTGTTTTCCTTTTCACTTATTACTACTATAATATATTACAGTTTTATGTTTTTTTTAAGTTCTCTTTTACCAGAGGCCAGCGGTTGCGGGTCTGATTTTTACTCAGGTATTGAATATTTAATTTTTAAATTATCCTTAGTATGATATTCATGGCGAAGGTCTCGTTGTTGCGTGCTGTCTCCTTTGCTGTTCTTCTACTTATCAATGATATATTAGTAGATCCTAACATTTATACAGACGATAGCACAGTTGATTAGATCAGATATTTCTTGGGAAAACGCTGAATACTGCCGAAATAAACTTGTGTCTCCTACTCAACTCCTATCAATACGAGGTTCTCTCTGTCTACTCTGCTATAAGCGGGATAAAGTGTCAAGCTATATAATCACTGTCTTTGTTAGATAGATTTGCAATTTAATATTAAAAAATAATCTCTAAAAATATAATATATAAAATTGGAAAACTTGTCTCGTCCATCCGAGCATCCTAGCGCTCTAACCGATTACTTATTGTTGTACAACTTTTATTGTTAACACCTTTATTGTCCTCTTTAAAGATTTTACAAAACTTCCCTATCCATAAAATGTTGGGGAAAGGTAAAAATATTTTTTAAAATTAATATTAAAAACAAATCAGCTCCACGCTGTATCCTGCACACAGCTGGGTAGGCCGATGGAACCTAGTGTTAAGGCACTCCGTTCCGCACTTAAAATAATATTGGAAAAGAATTATGAAGATTGAGGCCGTCGTGGCGGTGGGGCACAAGATAACGCGTGGTTGTGGGTCCAATTCCCACTCTGGGGAATTAATTATTATGCATTACTATTTTCATTTCTTTGGCTCTAGCACTAAGGCAAAAGCCGCAAAGCGTTAAGATTTGCCACTTGATATACAATGCTTATAAAAAATGGGCGGAAAGTGGGAAACTGGAGTGTCTTATCACTAGGTTCCCTCTAACTACTCTGCTATATGCAGGATAGACGATAATGTTATACTTCAAGTACCTACTGGCGCAACTCAACGCCGTGTTTTGTCTTGTTATCGGAACGAGAAAGTAAAACAATTTATTCCCCCAAATGGCAATTGAACCCGAGACCGTCACGTGTACACTAACACACTGCGACACTGCGCCATGAAATCTTAAAACTTGTAATATTTGAACACAAAAAGAAACAGGAAATAAAGTACTTATTAAAATTTATATAATAATAATTTTACACTTATATTTCCTCATTTCCTTTCTTAGATATAATCAAATCCCTGAGGTCCTTCTATTAATAAAATTTCCAAATAAGATTATGGTAATATCGTGTCTTATCTAAAGAGATTGATTAAAAAGATAAGATAAGATTGCCGACAAATGTAGAGAAACGTCAATTTCTTGTAAAAAAATGTAAAGAATATTTAAATACATAATTGTGGCTGTAACACAATGGAAAGTCAGACGATCGTGGGTTTGGTAATCATTCATGGGAATGATTTATTTTCATTTTCTAAGGCGAAGGCAGAAGGCGGCGTTGTGTTTTACCATTCAATCCAGAATGTATTGTTTTAGGATGAATAGTGCAGAACAAAGTCTTGAAACCAAATTCATTCTATATCAAACCTAGTACCCACATATTTATACTTTCACGACGTACCCTCTTAAGACACTTGTATTCCCCATTTTTCATCAAATCCTTGAGGCACTGCGTGTTTAGTGGCGCAACTCAATATCACATGATTAATTTCGTTATTCCCTCGAGTGGAAATCGAACACACAACCTTGACGTCTACAGCACTTGTGCCACGACGTCCTCCAATCAACGACGGCTCAGAAATTAATAAATCAAAATAGTCGTACCTCATATAAATTTCGATTAAAACCCACGACATCTACTGAACCTATTCGTGCTCAAGCTATTACATAATTCATGCAGGATTGTTACGTAATTTGAATGCAACACGAAATTATCTGCCATCTCTCGGGCTATTTTCTGAATAGAAACTGAAATTATTCTACCATACAATTAAACCAAGTTGTCCTGGCGGTGGCGGTACTGGCGGTGTCGTAAGAGGCGATTAAAGTACGTGTGGTAGAGTCACGTCGCCAGCAATGGCAACACGCATGGGCAGACTAGACCGGATTATTACCACCCCCGGCATTTAAAACCGGCGTGAAGTAGTGTCTTTATGCCATTGCGTTTTGCATCAGGTAATGCCGGACTCCGGCGCCCAACACACCTTAAAGGCCGGCAACGCACCTCGTGTTGCACGGGGCTGTGGACGGTGGTAATCACTTACCATCAGGTGACCCGAACGCTCATTTGCCGTGTCTTTTCCATAAAAAAAAACTTAGCCAAGCGCGGCGTTGAATTTCACCAATGAATACGCAATGATTCGAGAATTTGGCGTTAATTGGGAAACGAAGGTGTTTTAATAGGAACGGAGTATCTTAACACTAGGTTTTCATATTACCTCTTCCTACTCTGCCATTTGTGGGATACTGTGTTAAACTAAAAAAAAGTGAAAAGATTGTACGTTTAGTTAAATTATAATGTGAAATTTTTAAAGCACGTAATATATCAAAAATTAAGAGTTGCGTGAGGAGTTGCGTGGCTTATTAGGTTACCTCTGCTATCCTGCTACATATGGGAAACAAAGTGAAACTAAAAAAGAAAAGAAAAAAAATTGGCGAAAAAGCGTTTGTTTCTGTGTGTTCCGGAGTGTTCCTGTTTTCTCCGTCAGAAATTCCTATAAAATAAAATATATTTCTGAACTTTATCGGCGGATTTTAAAGTGGGGTATGGAGTGTCTAAACACTAGGTTCCCTCTCTCTACCCTGTTGTATTCGAAATACAGCGTGAAGCTGATTTAATTTATCGATGGAACTATACGGTAGTAAGAAAATATTTTTTCCGAGTACGATATGAATTCGCAACCATCGCAATTGCATTAAGGATATTAAATCCCGACTGCATAAAAGTTTATTTCTCGATTCCGCAATATCTTGTTAAGATCGTCAACTATGGCTGCGATAACAATTTCTAAAGTTTTATCCAACCACTAGAAACTTTTTGATATCAATAAAAACTTATTAATTAGTCACGACAAGATTTCCACGCAGTATTCAATTCCAGTGGAAGTAAGGAATCAAAATTAACTTTTATATTTTAAATTACATTACAGTTTCACTTTGGCACAGCGAGAAAATACCTTTTTCTGTTTTTAAACATTTTTAAAGTGTTAATCCACACTTAGGAAATATAAATACTTATTTAGAAAACGTATAAAATATGCTAACAACATAAGTTGTAACAAGCGTATAAAAATTTCGACGTAGCTTGGCGAGAACGTATGGCTCAGTGGTCAGAGCGCCTGGTCGGTTTCCAGGAGGCGCGGGTTCGAGTCCCGCTACGTTCAAATTTTTTATACGTTTTCTAAATAAGTACCTTTTTCTGCATCACTTTGAAAAAAGTGCCTAAAAATAATGATAAAATTTTGTTATTTGTTAACAACAACACTCGTTCCTTTTTAAGAAAATTTTCTGATTTATTTGAAGCCGGTCGTGGCGCAGAGGCACAAAGTGTGAGTGTAGAATAGACTGGATGTGGGTTCGATCCCACTCGAGGAGATGAAATATTTATTTACATTTATAGTTTCATTCTTCGCTCTGATGTCGTGGCAAAGCGCGGCGTTGAGTTCCGTCACTCAGCACGCTATGCCTCCAGAGTTCGGCGGAAAGTGGGGAACGGGAGTGTCTTGAGGTTTCCTCTGCCTACCCTGCTGTGTGGGGGAGACAGCGTGAAGCTGATTTACTTTGAAAATAAGATAGGTCGTCTCTATATATCGTTCTCTTCGGTTGCTAGTTATAGAAACTACGGCATTGAATGCTACTGACAACTTGACTCACTATGCCCTTAATTGGCTCTGGTAACAGGACAAGACGCGGCGTTGAGTTCAGCCTACTGCTACTTTTAAATATAAAATTAATAATATCGAATTAACTCGGTAAGCTTTCATATAAATTTTACGTTAGCGGAAGGTCGTCCAATCAATTAAGTCATAGTGTGATTACACATGTTGCCAGACGTGCTAACAAGTATATTAAGGTATGTTTTTCAATCTGCACTCGAGGAAATGAAATATTTATTTAAATTTATATTTGTATATCTTCGCTCTGGTGTCGAGGCATATATATACATAATGCCTTCAGTATTCGGCGAAAAGTAGGGAACGGAATGTCTTAACACTATGCTCCCCCTGCCTATCCTGTTGTGTGCGGGATGCATCGTGAAGATGACAAAAAAGTGTATTTTTTTTATATATTCGAAGCCGTCGTGTCGCAGCAATTGACCCTGTGTTACAGAGAGTTGTGACTTCGAATCCCACTCGTTTCCATACTCATACTAAATTCTCACTCTGCCAACATGATAAATGATGCCATTGCTTATATGATCAATGATTACCATTGTTCCGCCACTCAATACGATGACGATGACTCGGACTTGAAAATTTTACAGTACACTTTGTGCCTTCAGTTTGACGCCCCGCTAGAGCGCGAAGGTTATTCTATTTTACTTTTGGAAATTAAGCATTAGTTTTTTCTATACACATTACAGATTTTTTATAGCTATAGATTATTTTTATTCCTTGAACAAAAATATAATCTATAGTCGTCGTACCGTAGGAAAACTTTACAATTTTTTCAAGCATAAACACAATTTGTAAAAGCATTGATTTTTACCTAAACTCTGAGACTCCCTTACTTCACTGAATAAAAAACGAAAGGCAAAAGGATTTTTTTTCCTTAATGTTATAGAACTTCAGAAACACAAAACACAATAAGGAAACGAGCAAAGAGGTATTATACATCTTAAAAACAAAAAGAAAAAAAAAATCAAATTTACATATGAATCGTCAAAAAAACGAAAAAAAACACAAACCCAAGCCCCAAGAAACAAATAACAGAACAAACAGACAGCGGATATTTATTACTTTTGGCTGTACGTGACTTAACCGAAATCATTATGGTGTCTCTCTCTCTCGGAAACACCAATTGGGTGGAATTTATTGACCATTTATTGGAAATGTTCGAAAACTGTATTGTAATATCATATTTAACTGCCTTGAGGGTGTAACATATATGGGTTATATGACTGATACTTTTATAAAAAAAATCTAAATCTAAATCGCTCTGTCCCGCACACAGCAGGGTAGGCAGAGGGAACCTAGTGTTGACACACAACGGTGTGGAACGCCCCACTTTCAGCCGAGTTCTGGAGGCATTACGTGTCCAGTGGCGGAACTCAATGCCTCGACAGCAGGCCGAAGATTTGAAAATATAAATGTAAATAAATATTTCATTTCCTCGAGTGGGGATCAAACAAGTCGATTTTACAATCACTCTATATATATATATATATATATATATATATATATATATATATATATATATATATATATATATATATATATATATATATATATATATATATATAAAAACTTATACTATAACTAAGTGCAAGAGATTGTTCGATGAACGGAATAATCTCAGCAACTACTTATGTACGTCATGACAAAAAATGTGTTGGATGACCATTTATCAAAGAACGCTGATGGGTTCCGTGGAAAGACAGCGGAGGACAGAGTATTTTGACAGTCGGTTTTACTATCTTAACCTTGTTTTTGTATATGCTAAAAGCGTTAAAGAAAAAAAAACCTGTAAGAGAGAAAAATGGCACTCTGCTGTTTTTTACCTGCACCTAAAATATGTAACTACGAATACCTTATCGGGATATCCATTTTACTTTTAAAAGAAAACATAAAAGGGTTGCCTCAGGTCTAATGTATGTGAAATAATTGATCGATCGAGCTTTCAACAAGACGGTACTTCCATTTATGGTTCTTTCAACATTATTAAGATGTATCATTTATGTTTTAGCATCATCACAACTCTCTTAAGTTCTTCACGCAATTTTGACAATGATTAATACTTTCTTAATTTTTTGAGTGCCAAAGAAAATTAACCATTTAAGTAACAGCATTATCCAACGTACTATTGTTTTTTGTTTACCCTTTATCCAGCACATATCAGGTCGGCAGAAGGAACCCAGTGCTGAGACAGTCCGTTCCCAATAAACACTTTCATTTCCCCCTTTCCACTGAATACTCGTGGCAATGTGTGTTTAGTGGCGAAACTCAACGCTGTGTTACCGATCAAGGAGTTAAAAAATAGCGCTAAAAATGAAAATAAGAATGTAAAAAGTGTTGCGGAGTGGCATTTGATTATATTAATTGTATTTTTTTTCATTTCCTCGCTCTCCTAGATAAAGAGCGCAGCGTTGAGTTCCGCCCTTCAACATTCAATATTGGACGTTAGAAAAAATGTGAAAAAGCTGCCTTTTTATATACCTATATATGAACATAATACGTTTTATCGATTGACCATCAAATAATCGGAATTCGGCGGAAAATGGGGAACAAAGTGTCTTAACACTACCATTGCCTACCCTGCTGCTCCGTTTGCGGGATACAGCGTGAAGCTGACTTATCATTTTAAATTGAGAATTAATAACTGATCGATCAGCTCAGCAGCAGCAAATTACAGTAATATAGCTATTAAATTGAGTTGAATGCCGAAACTCAACGCCGAGGTTACGCCTTGATGCCAAAGCGATGAAATGAAAATATTAATAAATAATAATTAATTCCCGCGTGTGTGTATCGAAGCCACAACCGTTTGTTACACTCCCGTATCCCTGCACCACGACGGCCTTATATACCTACTAATACTAATAAAGAGACCACACTGTAACGTGACAACGGATGCGAACGCCAGCTTAATACATAATATAATTCAAACCATGTAATAATCTCGCATAAATTATATTGACATTAACTTGTGGCTGTAAATTAACAGAAATGAAATGATCAAACATCGAAGTGGCGTTTTTGGATAATATTTCACTGTAGTGATGGTTATGGGTTTGATTCCACTTAGGGGATTTGTTTTTTTTTATTATCTATACATATGTACGTGTACAAGCTGAGTGAGGCCAGTCGTGGGGCAATGGCACAAAATGTTGCCTTAAACGAGACAGACCGTGAGCTTGATTCCCACACGAGAAAATTAAGTATTTAATAGTATTATTTTTTTTGCTCTGGTGTCAAGGCAGAGCACGGCGTTGAATGTTGCCACTTAACATGCAATGCCTTCATTATTAGGCGGAAAATGGGAAACGGAGTATCTTAAAACTAGGTTTCTGCTGTCTACTGTGTGCAGGACGCAGCGTGACGCTACAAATAAAACCGGACAAGCGTGAGTGGGCCTCGCCCACTTTGGGTTCCGTACAAAAATCGAAAGTCCCAAAGTTGTTCTGAAATTCAAGCTTAACTTCATCTGATACCTCACTTGAACGGCTATTATTTTCTAGGATTTGAATGCAATTTACCCTATTAATTTTTATTCCCTTTATAGAGTCGAAATACTCGTTGCTATATAAATGGTCATATCTTTTTTTAAGTAAATTAGTAGTAGTAAAGTAGAAATACGTTTTTTTTTTCAGGAAATCATGGAGCCGTAGATCTGAGTATGGTTTGAATTTCCACTCCATATCTCCAAGCGTTCCTAAGATAAAGACTCTTGACAGACAGATGGGCAACAAAGTGATCTTATAAGGGTTCCTTTTATCCTTAAAACGTACGGAACCCCAAAAGAGAAGACATTCAACGCACAGTCAAAACTACGCAGAATTGAAAGTTAAAATTTGTTATAGAGGTACTTTGGAGAATACAGGGGAGCACTAAGAGATATTGTCCCAAAATTATCAAGGAAACAGAAAAGAGCTAAATTTACCGTAAGGGTGGTCGTCGTCTAACTTGTACTGATATATGAATTTGTTTAATTTCTTGGAACAACACATGGAAAGGGGCATCAAAGTCTACGATCAATTCTTCTATATTTTTTTTTAAATGTTCAAGAAAAATGAGAGAATGTAAATGAAAAATACAATTTAAGAGGTAAATAAAATAAAATTTAGTGAAATATTGATTTTCTATGAACCTTTGTGCTTTGTGGTAGAGTAAGGTATCAAGAGAGATGAACATTAGAGAAGTAGGTAAGCTGTTACGAATAACAATAGAAAAACCCTTGAATTTTTTTTTTATTTTCACGTGCACGTAATGTTCGTTTTTTAATTTTTGCAATAATTTTGTACCAAAATCTAATTTTATCACTTATATATAGTTATTATAGTTTTGAAGCAATAAAAATGAATATATCTACTCTACTGTGTTTTGAAATCTGAAATTATTTTGACTATTTTAAATGGCATCAAGTCCTAAGCTACACCAGACAGTAAATACCCTAGCTACGCCACTGCCTATTGGGACTTACGGCCAATGGCCTTACCGCCTCCGCCTCATATAATCAAAAAGAATACACGTGATATCTTGCATGTAGATAGAAAATTAAGAAACTCTTCTCTTAGTTTTCTATCTACATGCAAGATATCACGTGTTGAATAGCGTAGCTTAACCACTCGATTCGCTTTACTAGAGCGTGAAAATAAATTTAAATATAATCATTTTACCGAGTTCCAATATCACCTAATTCACAACCTACAGGATGTCGTTCTAACTGATATAACTAACAGGTTTATTTCAAATGGATCAAATTTCGTTAAGGAGAATTTTTATTAAAAATAGCTTTACGCTGTATCCCGCACACAGCAGGGTAGCAGAGGGAGTCTAGTGTCAAGGCAGAGGGAGTCTAGTGTCAAGACACTCCGTTCCCCACTGTCTGCCGGATTCTGAAGGCATTGCGTGTTGAATGGCAGAACTCAACGCCGCGCTTTGCCTGACACCAGTGCGAAGAAATGTTAATATAAATTGAAGTAAATATTTCATTTCCTCGAGTGAGGATCGAACACAAACACCACAAATTCTGATACTGACAGAATCACATAAGCTATCTATAAAAAAATATGTATAAAAAAAATCATTATATTAACAAAATATTTTTTAACAGATAGACTGCTTTAAATACCGTTCATATCAGCAAATCCTTTGGTATTGGAAACGTCCATAAGGTTTTTTAATAAAATGAATCATCTGGTCGTTGGTCTTTTTCTGTGAAAAAAATCCACGTCTGTCCTCCAATCTACGTAACATTTTTGTTTTTTGTTCTATGTCTTTTCTACATGGGCAGAAAACCTACTGTCAAGATACCGTTGCCCGGTTTCTAGAGAAATATAAATATACTTTTATGTTGTAACTCGGAACTCAACGCTGTGATTTGTCTTAAAAATAGGGAATTGAGTCCACAATCATCGTGTTTTCAGTAAGACGCTATTACATTATGCTACAATGACCCCTACGTACTTTTGATTAGCTTCGTACTGCATCCCATATATAGGATGACATAGGAAAGAAAGTGTTAAAACACTCCGTTCTCCAGTCTAGTTACGAGGGCCGGGAAATAAAAATGATTAGTTCCACTAAGTGGGAATCGAACTAACAATCATCGCGTTTACAGTCAAAACATGCATATATTTCACAATAATAAGGAAGTTGTTAACATTATATAGCATCATAATTTCCACGGCCGTGACCCGCTGCCTACTTTACATAACCACGTTATAAATGTATATCAAAAATAAATCTATATATAGAATAAAATTGTAACTGATCGCTGTCTGTATATGGAAGAAAGTATGAGAAAAACTATTATTTGTTGTTGGTATGTATGAATTTAATAGAATCTAAAACAACTGTTGAATGTTTTTTGTCTGTTTGTCTATGCGACATAGCTCAGAAACTGGTAAACTGAATTTAATGCAGTTTTCAGTATTGCATTTAAACATACTTCCTTTAAAAATTTGGTTTGTTATATTTAAATCGGTTCAATAATAAAATAAGTTATATAAATTAAAAAAAAGCTATATTCTTAGCTATAAATGTATGGATATTGTCTTTGAGAATGATAATGTTAATAAAAAACCTAAGTAGTTCTGATAGGAGAATAAATAACTGAATTAATAGCTTGTACTATATAAGCCAGTAAGAGGCCAGTCGTGGCGCAGGGGCACAGAGTGTAACTGTAAAATCGACTGGTTGTGGCTTCGAACCCCACTTGAAGAGATGAAATATTTACTTAAATTTATATTTCCATTTCTTCGCTCTGGTGTCGAGGCAAAGCGCGGCGTTGAGTTCTACCACTAGACCTGCAATGCCTCCAAAAAATCGTCATAAAGTGGAGAACGGAGTGTCTTAACACTCCTCTACCTACCCTGCTGTGTGCGGGATACAGCGTGAAGCTGACTTATTTATTTATTTATTTACTATACAAGCGGGACGAAGCCGCGAGCAGATCGCTAGCGGCTATATAATTTGAAATGTAAAAGCGAATCCCTTTTCCTGTTTATTATATTTAATGTCATTTACAATTGTCGTGTTTTTATCACAATTTATGGAAATTGTGAATATTATTTAACGTTTGTTTAAGGTTTGAAGTTAATATTAGTTGAGAAGACTATAGGTTCGATTCCAATTCGAAGAAGCATATAGAAAAAGATTTAGAATTGTTTTGTATTAGTTCGTTCTGCTGGTCAAATGCAACAATTTGAATATCGTGCCGAAAATATATTTTCATTTATTATATGAGGAGCTGATTCTACTTTGTGTTTTGTTTTATCATTAGATTTCTGTTTGTTAGCATCACACTTTATCTTACATATAGCAGAATAATCAGAAAGACACTAGAGTCAAGACACTCCGTCCTCCACTTTCGGCTCGTAATCCTGAATAATTTTGTAGGGCGGAATTTAACGCCGGTGTACAATTAAAATCAACCAAAAGAAAACCAAACAGAACAAAAAAAAAACAGAATTGAAAAGAAATGAATACTAAAAGTAATTTTAAAAATTTTGACACCAAACACTTTGTAAAAAGCGCCTAGTTTTCAATAGAGACAGTTGACACAACCTATTTCTGTGGAGCTAATTCGTTTCATCAGTTCGCTTGCCTTTGCGAGTTACTTGTCAAGCAGCTTTTGAAAGATGTTCATTATGTATTATGAGATTTTCAGTTTTGGACTGAGTTTACTTTCATTATTTTGCTACCATTTTTTAGCTTCACGCTGTATTACGCTCATAGCGAGAAAGGCAGAGGGAACCTAATGTTAAGACACTCCGTTCTCATTTAGACTCTTCCGTTATCCACTTTCCGCCTAATTCTGGCAGCATTGCTTATTGAATCCTGGAAATCAACGTCGCGTTTGCCTCGTTACCAGTTTTCTCTTTGTTTTATTCGTTTATTTCGCTCTGCTCTGACTTCCGTTTTAAATATTCAATTTCATTGAGTGGAAATCGAACCCATAACCTGTCGCTATTACAGCCCCATGCTTGTTTTTTTTTTTTAGGTTTTTTATTTTTTCAAAAATAAAATACAGCTGCATCTTTATATTTGTGAAATCCTTTGATGATCTGGTTTTTGTCTCAGATAATTGAAATAATTTATTCATTTTTTTTAATATATACATAGTATATACATTTCATATAAAGTGCTGTATCAATATCTCTTATAGATTAGAGGGCTGCATGCATAGTAGAGTAGGCCTTGTGTTAAGGGACTCAAAATATACCACTAAATTTGGAGACGTGGTGTGTTGAGTGGCGCAGCTCAACGTCGCGCTTTGTCTCCAATACGAATCTAATATTCACATGTACATTCAAACACTTGCCATTGCGCAAGCTGCTGGACTCAAAGTCACATTCTCCGGCTAAGCTTAAAACGCTTGGAGGATACCAGTAAAACATTTTCAACCCGTAGACTTAATTGATATAATTTGTTTTATTATTGAACCGATTTAAATATAACAAACAAAATTAAGTAAGTAAGTACAAATATAGTGAAAATGGCATTAAATTCAATTAACCAGTTTATAAAGAATAAAATTGTAACTGATCGCTGTCTTATACAGACAGCGATGGAAGAAGACTCAAGTTTTTCAAGTAAAAATTCAATACAATTTATTCACAAATATTTCAACCCCTTTTCTTTAAGCCCTGACATTCAAAATGGAAAAACCGTAAACCGGAAACCATTATATTTCTCATTATACGTAGAGAGGGCGGCCGTGACCCGCCACGCCGTTGCGTGACGTAGTTATCGAAAATCTGATAAAATTATAGTGAACTATTAATATTATTTCCAAGAATATGTTTTGTAAACAAAATTGACTATGGCCTAGATATAAATTTATATTCAATTAGTGTGAAATGAATAAAATTCAATCACGCTGTATAACGGGGACGGCATTGCGTATTGAGTGTCGGAGCTCAACGCCGCGCTTTGCCTCGACACCAGAGCGATAAAATAACAATATTAATGTAAATAAATATTGAGGCCAGTCGTGGCGCAGCGGCACGAGGTGTGACTGCAAAATCGACTGGTTCTGGGTTCGATCCCCACTCGAGGAGATGAAATATTTATTTAAATTTATGTTTCCATTTTTTCGATCTAAAGAAGAGAACGTAAAATATTTACTATTCCACTCTGCCCGTAAAAATCCGACGGTGAGTTCCACCACTAAACACGTAATATATCAAATTCGGGCCAAAAGAAAGAGCGTAGTGCCTTGACACTAAGATCTCTTAATATATAGCAGGGATACAATGTGAGCCCTGTGATAGTAATTTTAATATTAAAATGCTCACCCCAAAATACAAAAGAAAAACATCTAACACAATATTTTTTTTATATTTTCTCAAAGGAAAAGAGACAATACTTAACAAAGACCAAATTATTTTACCCTGTTCTCGCATTATCTGCGAAACTTTACAGAGTTATTACAACTTTAAAACTACCATTTTTACTGTTATTGTTATAAAAGTACTAACAGAATGAAAACCAGACGGAATTACCTGAAATACTACATAATATTTTACTTAAAAACAAAAAATTAAATCAGCTTCACGCTGTATCCCGCACACAGCAGGATAAGCAGAGGGAACCTTGTTAAGGCACTCCGTTCTCCACTTTCCACCGAAATATGGAGGGCATTGCCTGTTATGTGGCGTAACTCAACGCCGCGTTATATTGCTATAGAACCTATGTACAAAGCTTACAGTCATTATTCATATTTCATTGCTTCCTATAAACCTACACTATTTTTTTTAACTTCACGCTGTACGTAGCAGGGTAGACCTAGTTTCCTTTCCCCACTGTCTGCCAAATTCTGAACCATCGCGGGGTGACTAGCGAAAATCAACACAGCGCTTTGTCTCTACCGGAGCGAGAATTTGAAAATGTTAAATATTTTTACATTTCGCCAAGTGGGAATCGAACTTACAACCTTGGCGTTTACAGTCACACAGTGCCACGACGGCCTCGATACTAGAATATACATGCATATATTACATATTTCTTGCTTACTGTAATGAATTCAAACTTACGACCGCAGACCGACTTTTCCGCAGAAAATAATTCTACTACGCCATACTGACGTCAGTCATCACTTATTATTATTTTATATGACGTATTCTGTATAAAAATAGAAGCTTAAAAATATATATAATCAACTTACGGGTTTATTTTTGCGCTGACGCTACGTATTATATTCAAAGGATTATGACAGTGTGTGTAATGAGCTTTATTTAATGTCGTTGTGTGGCTTCTAGATTTTTCTACGCTCGATATTTTTTCGCCCTTCAACAAGTTTTAGTGGATTAATTGGATTACTTTATTTTTTTACGAGCTAGAGTTAAAAAAATTGGTTTCTTTTGATTGTGAAACTTAAAATCAGATTTTTTTTTGCCTGTGCTCGGAATATCAAGAAATCTTCTTTTAATGTTTCCTGGTACTCCCCAAGTGAAGTCGGGAGAGTTAATTTCTCCACTCTGTCGAGCAATATTTGAAAAAGGGAAGGGAAGTGTCACGAGAAATTTTTCATGAAAAAAAATAGATAATAACCGGTCTATTCCTTTAGTAACTACGATAATCTAAACCTGGCCTAATGACTGTAAAACCTACTGGTTGTGGGTACGATCCCCACTCGAGGAGATGAAATATTTACTTAAATTTATATTTCCATTTCTTCGCTCTGGTGTCGAGGCGAAGCGCGGCGTTGAGTTCTGCCACTTAACACGCAATGTCTGCAGATTTAGACAGAAAGTGGGGAACGGAGGGTCTCTCTGTCTCCCCTGCTGTGTGCGGGATACAGCGTGAAGCTGATGGCAAAGGCATACATATAAACATGTAATTCTTATACCACCACTCTTTTCCCGTCGGGGGTTTTCCCAGAAAAATCATTCTTGAAAAGGAATACCTGACTAATAATGGAAATTACTAACCAAATTGCTTTACCAGCGAATAGAATTTCTATAGCACAAAAGTACTTGCCAATTGAGGTCGCATTCAGTTATAGCATGATAAAATTAATTTTGATGTCGGAAATGAGAAAAAAGACACCTCGAAATACAAAAGATATCAAGATATTTCCAATATTTTTGTTCACAAATTGCAACAAAAAGCGATCCGATCGAGCTTACAGCAGCTGTAATCGCCAATTAGTCGTCTTTGCTATACGGTTTGTCTGTTTTCTTTGGTTAAGTCATTATTTTTTCTTTATTTATCTTCGCGTATAGCAGGGAGGGCAGAGGGAACCTAGCGCCTGGCCTAGTCCTGTAAACGCAATAGTCGTGAGTTCGATTTCCACTCGGGGAATAATTTATTTTCCATCTTCACTGGTAATAATATCAAGTGGTGTTGACTCCAACACTCAAACATAAAACATCAATAAAAGTGCACAAGTGTGAAAAAGAGTGTCTTAATGCTAAGGTTCCTCTGTTTACTATGTGCTGAAAAAAATATGGTATATGCAGCAGGGAGGCAGATGGAACCTAGTGTGAGATACACCATTCTCTACTTTCACCCGAATTTTTGCCTTTTACCTTGTTTTTGAACCAATAAATGAAAATATTAAATAATAATTCATTCCTCGAGCAGGGAGCGAGCACAAACGTCGCGTTTACAGTCACACACGTATGCCGCTGCGCCACAGTGGCTTTATATTTATAATGAAATAAAAAAAATACGACATATTTTAAAATTTTCAGGAAATTCCTGAACACTTTATAATGTCAAACGCAGTCGTGCAATTAAACTTAGCCGTAAACATAACTTAATCAGGTCTAAAGAAACTTCTGATGCGTGTTTCTATTTTATTTCAGCTCTCAGTTTTTCAGTTCATAACGAAGTATTACATAATTAACATATATATAAAGGATTTTTTAAAAATTTTATTAGGTATTATTCACCCGATTTCTACAAAATATGTACAACAATCGCGTTTAATGTCAAATATTGTCGCCACTCTCTATCTTATTTCGTAGCGTTATACCGCTACGGTCTAGAATGTAGAGACCGTAGCGTTATACCGCTACGGTCTCTACATTCTACAGTCTCTACATTCTTCTCACTGGTTATATATAACAGCGTGAAACTAAAAAAGCATAACCAGGGGTTCACCGATTATACGTACACAACAAACCACTGGGTAAGGATAAACCAAAAGTGTAAAAGAATCTATATTTCTGACACGGCTTAGATATCAGAGATAAGATATTTGCTAGCTGAAACGGATAAATCTTCTTGTAATCTTTGGGAATAAAAATAATTTATATTTTTTCTCCTCATGATACGTAGAAGGAACTTGAGAATATTCTGGACAATTCCGTTCCCCATTTTTCGGTGAATTCTCGATGCATTGCATGTTGTATGGCAGCACTCAACACCGCGCTTTGTTTGTTGTAAAATGTTATATATTTTCATTTTCTCTATCCGGTGCGAAACGTGACAACCTTTCTATATGCAGGATTAGGCTAAAGAAAGGCAAATAAATAACGAAATGATTTTTTTTTTTATGGAAAAGACACGGCAAACGAGCGTACGGATCACCTGATGGTAAGTGATTACCGCCGCCCACGAGCTCGTGTGTAAATTTTAAAAACGATGTGGCGTTGAGTTCCTCAACACGCAATGTCCCAAAAACTGGGCGAAAAATGAATGGCGGAGTTTAACACTATGCAGAATACTAGCTTCACGGAAAAACAAAAAAATATGGAAAAAAAATCACAGACCAAATGTTATTAGGTATAAGATTTTAATACAAAAAAACGAAATATCCAATAATTTTAGTAATACGTGATAAGATTTAGAATATCGTTTCGAATTTACCTGTTTAGGTGTTTGTGTAATCTTGGCGCGTATTTTTCGTGACAGGTATTGTAAAACTTGTGATAAATCACTCTACTTTCAGCTTTCCGGTCGATTTATTTGCTTTTCGTACTGTATATTTATAGAGAATTTCTTTACGTTTTTTTTTAACAGAATAAGAAAACATTTACATATCTAGAAAACGTATACAATTTTGAACGAGATTTTACGCAGCACAGGTTCAAATTCTGTTATGGTGTTTCCGTAACAAGATTTGAACCCTTGCTTTTATTGTGTGGAATAACACTTTAAATATATTAAAAACATTTATATTATTTAAATGGAACACTGTGTATAGAACGAGGAAATAAGAAATATAAAAAAATGAGAGATGAATTCCCCAAATGAGAATCCAATCCACGACCATCACGTTTACTATCACCGCTTGAGTCACTGGGTCACGACGGTCTTCATATCACGTGCTTTACATTTAAAAACTAGAAATCAATTGAATTATAGTACTATTACTATTGTTTAGTATTTGTATAATTGCCAATATAGTTGTAATATATAATAATTAACTCACCAAAATGATGAGATACGCGAGAGTTATGGGTTCCAATTCACTTTTCCTGTTAAAAATATAGAACCCGAATTTGAGATATTATATGACTATAATATCTCAAATTCAGTCGCAAAAAAAACAAATCCTCATATTCTTGAAGAATTAAAAAAATATTTTTAGTCAAAATTCCAACATTTTTCTCAGTATAACATTACCTATTATAATAAAACATATTTGTGAAATTAAAAAAGAAATAAATCACTTAATCCAGAATCATAAAATTGGTACCTACGGAGAACAAAAAGCAAGTTATTGAAAGCAAACTTCGAATCTATAAGCCGATAATTTTTAATCATTCACGAGAGTTGGTGCAAACTTTTCAAATTAACTTCCATTAGGTTCCCTGGAAAAGTATTCTTGTACTAAACTATTATTAAAACTTTTAAGATTGAGTATTTTATTCAATTTGGGGGAAGTACCATCTCTGTTGGACTAATTACTGAAATTATCGATGTGGCTTGAGTTAGTATATGTCGATTTTTAGAATTGTCTTTTTAAGTATGTTTATCTTATAACTTCAACCTGTAAGTAAGTTAGTTAGTGAGTTAGTAAGGTAGTTAGTAAGTTAGTTAGTAAGTAAGCTCAAATGCCGCTACCTTCTAAAAAAAGTATGCTAAAAGCATATTGGACAAAAGTCCAAAGTGAAGTACAATACTTTTAAAATGCTAAGAAGTAACAATTACAGACACAAAAAGTTAAATTAAAATCAGCTTCATACTAAATCCCGCACACAGCAGGGTAGACAGAGAGAACGTAGTGTTAAAACTCTCCGTTCCCCACTTTCCGCCAAGTTCTGGAGGCATTGCGTGTTGAGTGGCGTAAATCAACGCCGCGGTTTACCTCGACACCAAAACAAAGAAATAAAAATTAAAATAAATATTTTTTTCGCTCAAATGGGGATCGAACCCACAACTAGTCGATTTCACAGTCACACATTGTGCCCCTACGCCATGACTGGTCTCTCTCAATTGATATAAATAAAACTTTCGGGTAAAATCCTCCTATCCTTTCGGTAAATTCCTCCAGCCTTAAGGCAAGAATGCCTACAACTTCCATTAAGTTCCCTCCTCGCCTCATTATTGTTAATGACGCGAGGTTTTAACAACGCACGAGCGATCAAAAGGCTGTCTTGGCCAAAATGGATATGTAGTTTAATTTCACTTTTGGGTACTCGTTTGGATCAAATGATATACCTATTTGCTTTAACGAATATATTTTTTTGTTGTTTTAGCGTCACGCTGTATCCCGCTCACAGCAGGGTAGCCGGAGGGAATCTAGTGTTTAGACACTCCATTCTCTGTTTTCATTGCATTGCTGCTGATATTGCGTGTTGAGTGGCAGAACTCAACGCGCTTTACGTCTACATCAGAGCAAAGGAAATGAAAATATTAAATATTTAATTTTCTCGGATGGTAATCGAACCTAAAACCTGTCGCTTTCACAGTCACACTTTGTGCCCCTGCACCATGACTGATCTTATGAGCTATAATGTTTTTCTTTTTTTAATCTAAAGTCAAAACCCTCCGTTTACTGATTTTCGAAACATATGCTGAATGGAGGAATTTAACGCTGCGCTTCATAGAGGTCATATGTATAATAGATACATAATATACTAGATTAATCTTGGTAGTTAAAGCCGCTAAGACTGCGAGTGGAGCACCACTAACAAAAAAAAAGAAAACATTTTTTTTCTAATCAACCAGAAATAACCTGGACAACCTTACCATTTGATGAAAAGAAATACATTTATAATTCCTTCCTTCAGGTATTTCAAAGGCGAATTTGCAAGTCAATGGCTACCCAAAAACGGGAAATCGTTAGCGAATCACAAGTCACGTTCACGCCTTATCGATGTATAATCTTGGGTCCCTCTAACATCCTTACGTTTGAACTGCGTGTGCGTGACGAGCCTAATTTTATGTCTTTATTAAACTTTAATAGGTTGTTAAGTAGTTATTTATATTTGAATTTATATACACATATATATATATATATATATATATATATATATATATATATATATATATATATATATATATATATATATATATATATATATATATAAATATATATATATATATATATATATATATATATATATTCCCGATTTTATTAAACTTTAATAGGTTGTTAAGTAGTTATTTATATTTGAATTTATATACACATATATATATATATATATATATATATATATATATATATATATATATATATATATATATATATATATATATTGAGGCCGGTCGTGGCGCAGCGGCACAAAGTGTGACTGTAAACCGACTGGTTGTGGGTTCGATCCCCACTCGAGGAGATGAAATATTTACTTAAATTTATATTTCCATTTCTTCGCTCTGGTGTCGAGGCAAAGCGCGGCGTTGAGTTCTGCCACTTAACACGCAATGCCTCCGAAATTCGGCAGAAAGTGGGGAAAGGAGTGTCTTTCACTACGCTCCCTCTGCCTACCCTGCAGTGTGCGGGATACAGCGTGAAGCTGATTTATTTATTTATAACGGGATTTTTTCTTTTGGATTGACTTCGATTATTTTCTTCGAAACTGAACTTCAGACAGTCATGTTGAAACTTAAAAAGGGGCCCCCTGAATCTACACATGAGCCCTAGTATAAAGTCATCTAGTAAGCTAAAAAAAATGTTTAGTTATAATATAGATAAAGAAAAAGACGTTCCTAAAAAAAATTCTCTACATACAAGCATAGTATAAAAAACATATGGAAAAATACTAACGTATCATCACTTCTTGTGGGTAACCTTCCAAGCAGTCTTGTTAACTAAACCGTATTATGTTCTTATAGAGCTACGTCGAAATTTTGTAGAATTGTTACATTTTATTTTTCCACAGATTTCTTTTGTGGGTAATTTCTAAAAATGGTCTGTTATGAAGTGTTAAAACAATATTTTTTAAATAAATTTTGAGGTCGGGCAGAATGATGTGGCTGTTAACACGACGAATGGATTCGATTCCCACCCACGGTAATAAAATATTTAATATTTTCGTTTCACTCTGGTACAGAGGCAATGCCTCAAGAATTCAGCACAAATTGAGCAACCTCCTAATGGAAACGGAGTGTCCAATCATTAGGTTCCAAGGTTCCTTCTGCCTACAATGCTAAGTGCACGAAGCAGAAAAAAGCAAAAATGCTGTTAAAGAAATTAACCTAATTCTAAACTTCACAGAGTACGCCTATTTCGTACTTTAGCTAGTATATCTTCGTATATACCAGACATTATGCGAGTATACCGGCGCGTGCCTACTATTTGCAAGTGGCAAAGATATAGCTTTTAAACGATACCCTCGAGTGCTTTAGTCGGCCGCAATCCCAAAACAAAGGGTGAGAACGAGCCGGCTTAAGGGAAAGTCGTGTTTTGTGTGTGAAATTTCCTTCTGTAATAGGACAGAATGGAGGGAGTTTTCCATATTTATTTTATTTTCATATTTTTGTTTCTTTATATAATTTTGGTTTCTATTATTATGTTCTGTTTTTTGGTATTTTCAAATCTATTTTCCTGTCAATTACAAGTTCAGATTTTTTTACAACTACTGTTTTATTATAATAATAATAATAATAATAATAAAATCAAATCAAAATTCATCAGT
The DNA here is from genome assembly GCA_917862395.2 of Heliconius sara. NCBI lineage: Eukaryota > Metazoa > Arthropoda > Insecta > Lepidoptera > Nymphalidae > Heliconius > Heliconius sara. The sequence goes on from OU860787.2 coordinate 10,484,037, forward strand.
CCATCCAAATTCCATTCCATAGTTCTAGTTTAGATTTCCACATTTTCCATAGTTCCTACGCATTAACCGGCGACCATCTCTGGGTCATCTTACCTGTGGTTACGCAGAGATGGATCCCGGCTGACGCGTCACAGCAAAACATTTGTATATTCTCTAAGGGGCCTCTACGTGTTGGACCTGTGTCCCCACGCAAGCCTTCCAAAGGACCGGGTTCTTTTGAACCCGTGAATTATGACAGAGAAACATAATAAATAATAATAAAAATCTTTATTGTACACCCATAAAGAAAATAACAATAAAATATGTAACAGAACAAAAAAACGGAAATGTACAAGAGGCGACCTTATCGCTAAAACAGCGATCTCTTCCAGGCAACCTTAAGGCATAGGATATAACGGGGAGGAAAAGGGTTGGGGTGTAAACAATAATTATAATAAATGTATAAAGCAAACAGCATACATATATTAAATATATATAAAATAGCTAACTAAATATACACATATTATTCATATATACTTACATAGATACATACATTACATACATGCCTACATAGATACATACATATATACATACAGACGTAAATAGATACATAAATATATTATACATATTTTACAAGTATATGTGGCAATACAAGAAGGCAGTTTAGAGGGAATGGAAGTGTAGCTTTAAGAGTCGCTTAAAAATTATTAAAGATTTTGCCCGTCTGATATTCAGAGGTAAGGCATTCCATAGTCGGGAGGATGTGACAGTAAAAGAATTGCTGAGGAAGGAAGAAGAGTGTGAAGGAATTTTTAGAGTTAAATTTTGTTCAGAGCGAAGATGTCGAGAATGAGAGTGCCCCAAAAAGTGGAAACGCTCTTTTAAGTATGGCGGTGTTAATGGATCAAATAGTACACAGTAAAGAAGATGGAGAATATGAGTATTCCTGCGAAGACGGATTGGGAGCCACTTGAGCTTTTTACGGAATTCAGAGACATGGTCGTACTTTTTTAATCCAAAGATAAACCGAATAGCAAGATTTTGTAATCGCTCAAGTTTGTTTAATTGCTCCTCTTTCAAATCAAGATAACAAGAGTCAGCATAATCAAGAATTGGTAAAAGTAGAGATTGTGCTAACACAATTTTTGTTGGAATAGGAAGGAAATTACGTAGCCTGAAAAGATATCCTACTGATGCAAACATCTTCCTGCTCACCTCGCTCACCTGTGGATCCCAGGACATATTGTGATCGATGATGATACCAAGATTTTTAACTGATTTATTATACGGTATAATTTGGCCATTTATAATTATATCAGGCAAAGTGGATATGTTAATTTTAGATATAAGCTTTGGACTACCAACAACAATAGCTTGAGTCTTGCTAGGATTTAATTGCACTCCAAAGCGAGTACTCCACGCGGATATTTTCATTAGGTTATTGTTTATCGTATTAATAGCGGCTGGCGACTGTTTTATTATTATTATCATTACATAAAATACACTATGAATGTCATTTTTCTTTTATTTTTTATGATTTTTGCTTGTTTCATATTATACTCTTTCACACAACTGCGTCAATTTTGAAAAAGGAATAATGTATAAAACTGTAAATATTAATGCAGGAAGGCTAGAGGAGCCTTTTTTAAGAGATTTCTCTATGGTATGGCAGTGTGTTAATTGTTTTTAGCTTATAAATTATATTTACTTGAAATATAACAATCTATGAGCCATTGGTAAACTTAATAAAATATAAAAAAATAAAATAGTTTCACAATGTATATAGTAAGATAGTTGAGGAAATCTAGTTTTCTAAAACTTTATGTATTGAGTGATGAAACACGATGCCGCGCTTTTTCTTTCTACCTTTCTAAAAATAATTAATTTCCCGACTGGGAATCGAACTCACAAACGACGCATTTGCAATTAGACTCTGTGCCGTTGCCACAACGATTTTAATTCCATAAATCTGGATCAAGGTTCCCTCTCCCTCCCCTGCTTCGTACCAGTTAAAAAGTATTAAAGCAATGTGATCCCAACTTTTTAAACTTAACTTAACTTCACGCTTTATTCCTAACGGGGTAGTTAGTTAGAACGGAGAACGGAGAACGAACGAACGGAGATAACGAAAATAATCATTCTCCCAAGTGGGAATCGAACTCACAACTGTAGCGTTTACAATCAATCTTTGCGTCACGACGGCTTCATATTATACATATATGAAATTCATAAAAAATGTTAATTGAAAGCAGAACTTCATCTTAACAAAACACGTAACGGCTCTCTCAGTGCTTGCGCCGCGCTGTGGACAGCTGGAGAGCGGCACTAATAGAGATTTGTCTGCTCTCACAAAACCGACTTATAATATAATATTTATCTAAATATGTTTTATGTTTTTGAGCTTACAATGAATCTAGGCACATCCCTAGTAACATATCTACTTTTACATAAAAGTGGGTATGTAGGCAGAGGGAACCTGGAACCTGGGTTGACATTAAAACAAGAGGAGGATTCGGGAGGCTTTGATTGTTAGGCGGAGAAGCGAGGAAATTATTTTTTTTAAATAATTTCCTCGATCGAACCCACAACATATCGCGTTAACAGCCGCGCGTTTTCCGCTGCACCTGTCGAGCGGCGAAAAAAAGTGAATTCATTTTCCCGAGCAGAGATCGAATCATCGAAACCACATTACATTTTTTCTAAATAGATATTCCAATAAATAAATAAATAAATAAATAAATTCTAAGAGCGGCGTTGAGTCCGACCATTCAACATCATTCAACAATATTAATCAGAACGGAGAACGGAGTGTCTTGACACTAGGTTTCCTCTCTTCACCCTACTATATACGGGATACAGCATGAAACTGAAAAAAACGATACGTAAAAGCGGTTTCTAAATAAGACGTCTTCGTTTGGTCCTTCATTCTTCCGGCGGAAGCACGTTCTCGTGAATCGTTTAAATGCTCGTTCAAGACTTGTAGTACAATAAATGTTCTTAGATAAAATCTAGGTCATGGGCTTATAAATAACCTATTTTTAATAATATTGTATGAAGTAAATATGTTTATATTCAGGTGACGCTAAGGTCGGGAAGGTAGGGAAGTGGGAAAACAAAAAAATAGCAAAAATTTTTTTGTATCTTAGATAAAAAAAAAATTTTGATCCTAGATCATTTTAGATCCTTTCGAATTAGTATAAAACAAGTGTTTTGGCAATATTTCTATCAAAATTGTGTAAATATATAGAAAACGTATACTTTCAGAGAAAATAAAAAAAATACAGTATGTTAGTTTTGTGAAAAGGTATGTTTTCATTCCAATTTCTATTCCGGTGTCGATTCCGATAAAACTAAATATAAAAACTCCGATTCCGGCTTCACTTTCGTTACATCACCTGCGTTACATCTCTAATTTATACCTATAAAATGTATTTATAAGCCGAGTTAGTTAAAATTAGGCGTTGTGTTCCGCTACCTAGATGCAATTGCATCAGTTTGAGGTTATGAGGTTAGGAGGACAGCTTATGAGGTTCTCACCTCATAAACTGTCCCTTTAGGATTTTTAATTTAGATAGATTTATAATATTTTTTTTACATCATTTATCTTTTAACTCTACACCGTGTCCTGAATATAACATGTTAAGCAAAAGAAACCTATAGGTAAGATCCACCGTGATCTACTACCCGACCGGTTTTTGAGACTGCATGGCGAATGGTGGAACTCAATGCCGCGCTTTCCCATCACTAAATATTAATTTCCACGAATTGGTATCGAATCCACAACCTATCGCTTGTGCCACTGCGCCACTACTGGTCTCAATTGTAAAATAAATCTCATTACTGATAGTTTAAAAAAAATATCGATATATCATAAAAGTGATAAAGCATTTATATGTTCCATCTCCCTTATCACTGGCACACAGCCAGCCCTCGAACAATGTTCTAAGTACCACTTGCAACATATTGTTTTCTATGAAATACGATCAATTACGACATTCTATGCACGTAAGTGATTTAGTGATGCATGTATGAATCGAGCCAGGCTATAGAGGGTTGCTTTAGAATTTATAGTGCCAGGTCTATTAAAATTAGATCGTCGTGGCGCAGTGGGGTAGAGTAAGTAAACGCGGCGTTTGTGGGTTCGATTCACTCGAGGGAATGATGTTTAAAATATTTTCATTTCCACGTTTTTTTAATACGTGATAGTAAGCGAATACTAGGTTCCCTCTGCTGTACAGAAAAATACGTAAAACTGTTAAGAAGAACAAATTATTTATATAAATTAGTCTATTAATTCTTAATTGAAAAAAATCTTAATTGAAAAAAATATTCTAAATATACATTCAGATTGATTTGAAACATTAAGTTAAAACAATCCATGCCACTTTTTCCACCGAATTTTCAGGAGATTTCATGTTAAGTGGCGGAACTCAACGCCGTGACCACCAGAGCGACTGAACGAAAATAATTTAAAAATAATTTGAGCGGACATAGAAAGACAGATACGACAAAAAACAGCGATAGCAGGACAAAATGCCTTATAATACAAAATTTTTGGGAAGCCAAAATCGTAACTTATCACTTGTAATTTTAGGCACTGAGGGGACGGATGAAAAATGAACCCGCTTTGTTCACCTTAGCTTACCTATAGAAAGAAATTCGGACAAGACGCGTCTGACGGCAACCATTTATCACGCCGTCTAAAATTGATCGAGGAGACCCCATCTTCTCAATATCGGTTCTATTATAAACGTGCATATAATTTGTTATTTGCTGGCCGCTGTTGTGGAGTGAGAGCTGTGAAACAATGTTGTGGGGTTCGATTCCTAGACGAGATTTTTTTTATATTTCTTTGTTTTGGTTAGATAAAACGCGAGGTTTATTTGCGTCGTCCCACACACGTTCTCTTTTAAGCGGGTTACCAAATAAATAAATATTTTAAATATTCAAGTTTCTAAAAAAATCTATATTAAGCGCATATAACATTTTTTTTTTCCAAATTTAATAAATTTTCATTGTCATAATTTCATTTTAAGAGTCGGACGACTCTATAGACTTCCGTTATTTCTTCTCTATGGTAAGAAAAAAAGGAAGCGGCGTTGAGTTCCATTTATTACAAAATATTTGGAAAATTAGAACAGAAACAACCGAGCGCCTTAACTCTAGGTTCCCTGCCTGCCTGCCTGCCTACCTTATTTTACAAGAGATACAGCGAAAATAAAAAAAAACACAGCTAGTATTTAATAAACATAGTATTCTTTTATATATATTTGGCTGAGATACAATACTATAATAGCATAAAAACGTATCAAGAATTCCGCAACATTTTACTACAAGAATGAAAAATTAAATTAAAAACATAGTCCCCCGACTACAAGATTATCACATCAGTCAACTCGAGCGTGAATGGAGCGCTATGGAACGTTTACTTTAACATTCGTTCATATAATAAAATATTTTATTATTTCTTGACACCGTCATGGCTTGAACGTTCGAATGTACAGGCGGTTGTTGTGGGTTCGATTTCTTTTCGGTAAAATGATTTATTGCATAATTTCTTCCCTCTGGTACAAAGCACTGTGTTGAGGTTCACCATTCAAGGCTGAATGTCTCTTGTGACGTATCTTATCTCATGTGAGCAGAAAGACACTAGGTTCCTTCTGCCTACTCGCATCATGCTTTCGCATTCGCATTCGCAGCATGCTTGTTTTTGTTTCAGCGAGTTCATAGTATCACGTATAAAGATGGTCGTTGCTTGTCTAAAAAATTATAATAGTTTGTCGTGATAGGGATGTAAATTAAAGTTGTGACTTATTTAGCTGTAGCAATGAAGTAAATCGAGAAGTAATATAATAATAATAAGTCTTTAGAATACATCACTCACGATCTTAGTTATTATTTGCTTCTATTACTTGTTTTTATTTTTATTATTTATTTAGTTACGTAGGCTGCAATTGGAGGGTTACGAAAATACGATCTTTATATCTTACACTTATATTAATAAAATTTTAAATTTAAAATACAAATTAAATCTAAAACGAAACTACTGCCTTCAATGTTGGAAAAACAGTAATCTGCTTAAACCTAAATTAATCTAACTTAACCTACGACTTAATTACTCCACGATGGAATAATAAGTGTGGGAAAAGAAGAAATTCCTTTCCCACCGGCGCTGCTCACCCGATCTCGCCTTTGTCAGCATTTTGTTGCACTCGGCCGCCTATCAGACGGACATATTATAATATTAAATAAGTTTTCCGCTATAATATTAAATAATTTATAAGATTAAATAATTTCTTATTATTGAAATTATTATTAACTAATTAAAACCTTATTTGCCAAAAAATTGGGACGTTTCGCCAAAATCGGGACATCTGGCAACACTGGTATTTTTGGTACTATTTGAAACATATAGGTACTAGTAACATATTACATCGAACTTCCAAAGAGTATTCGTAAATCGCACTGGCACCTTCCCAAGTTTCAAAATGAGGTATTTTAATAGATTTATTTATCACGTTATTAAACTTAATTGGACGAGATACTGTCTGTGTCTACAGTGTCTACAGTGTCTTATGATTATACTATATTTATGACTTTCCTTGCGTGTTCAGATAGAAATGGATGTGGGGAAAAGCGTGAAGATTTTTCGCTTTGTTCATTGGATATTTGAAATGAAAATATTTGAAATATAATATAAAAATTAAATTAAAGCAGCTTCACGCTGTATCCCGCAAATAGCAGAGGGATACCCGCGGGTAAGCATAGGGAACCTAGTGTTAAGATACACCGTTTCCCCTTTTTCTAGCGAGTTCTGAGGCATTGAGTGTTGAGTGGCGGAACTCAATACCGATTTTGCCTCGACACCAGAGTTAAGGAATGAAAATATAAATGTAAATAAATAGTTCATTTCCTCGAGTGGTAATCGAACTCACAACCAGTCCACGACACGTCCAGTGTGCCACGACTGACCTCGATATTTAAAATAAAATCGTTCAATAAAGAGGAATAGAACTTAAGACAATAGGTTATTCAGTTAGTGTCATTTAAATATACAATACACCCACACCCTCTCGCAGTGGGTTTAGGTTCTTTTCCCGCTCGTGGGATGGAATATTTAAGATTTCCTTTTCCTCGCTCTGATAACGATGCAAAACGCAACGTAGTATTCCGCCACTCAACACACAATACCTCGAAAATTTCGCGGAAAGTGGGTAATAGAAGTATTTTAAGGGAAACAGAGTGTCTAAACACCAGGTTCACAGGTTCCCTCTGCCTTACTTTACTGTGTACGGGGGTTTCATATTAAAATTTATTTCGAATATTCAAAAGTAATTTTTCAATCCACTCTCGTCTCTACCCATTATAATATAAAGGGACGGACGCGACGACCATTTATTATGTACGATTCACACCTGAGCCCATACTGTGTTATTTATTGATGTCTATGTAAATGTACTTGAGATATATTAAGGAATTTAAAAATGTAGATTCTGCTTTTACTATTGTGGTGGATGTGAGTTCGATTCCCATTGAGGAGGAATTAATAAGGTTCATTAAAATGTTGCAAGGTGTTGATTAACGCCACTCGAGATGTGACGCCGCGAATAAGCAGCATGCAGTGAATGGGTTTTTTTTAAATTTTTTTCTTGATTCCCAATCGGGGAAAATGATATATTTATTTTTTTCTTCGCTCTTGTGTAAAGGCATAGTGCGGCATTTAATTTGATAGAAAATGGGAACGGGAGTGTGTTACACTAAGTTTCCTTTTTTTCCCCTAGGGAACGTTCAAGTATTACGTAAGCAGTTTTTTTGCAACTATTGACCATCAACACTCTCCCCCCGTCCCCCCTTCCTTCCCCCATGTCATCAAAAATAAGCAATCGTCTTAAAAATATTTCATAGAACACGTCATAAATAAGTAAACCCAAGACCCACAGTATACTTGAACGGCCACCTACTTTGGGTGGGGTACAGCGCGACGCGAGTTACGATGTATTTGCTTAGTGTCATAGTAATTATCATATCAATTTGATTCGGTAATCAGTCTTAAAATACTTCACTTCCCGGGACTACGAAAGCGAGAAAATGAAAATAATAAATGCCCACAAATGAGAATCGAACCCACACCGTAACAATGCAGTAACTTCGCGCCGATAAAGCTTCAATTTCATTTTAAAAGCTCAAATACAAAGGTAATGTAACTTTCAAAAAAATACGCATCGATACGAAATATAAATCATACATTTTTTTATTAAAATATTTTGTATATTCCAACACTCATTTACCTTTAAATGGAAACGACTTCACGTTCAATCGTTCAAAGAGATTGAGATTAAGCTTTTTCGTTTCGGTATTTTGAGTAAACTCATATGGTAAAATGTATTTTTTTTCTCAATAACTTAAATTGAACTTTTATTTGTTATAAATATTATCGCAGTAAAAAATAAAAAAATAAATCAGCTTCACGCTGTATCCCGCTTACGGCAAGGTAGAGAGAGAGAACCTAGTGTTAGGAAGTGGGGAATGGCTCCATTGCGTTGCGTGTCGAGTAACAAAACTATATACCAGAGCGAAGAAATGGAAATATTAATTTAAATATACATCTCATTTCTACGAGTGGGAATCGAACCCACAACCAGTCGCGTTTACAGTCACACTTTGTGCCCCTACGCTACGACTCTCTCTATTATAGTAGTGAAAAATTTATATTAAAGTACACTAGATCAGGGATCAGTGAAGTGGAGAACGGAAGAGTCTTAAGGGAACGTAGTGTCTTACTCAGGTTCCCTCTACCTACCCTTCTATATACAGAATAAATTTTAAAACTAAAAAATTAATTTAAAAACGAATTTTCACCAAAAACCGATACGAAACAGGCTCTTAAAATTTTTCCACAACATTTACAATTTTTCTAAGCACACCTATTCTACGACGATAGACCACATCCTTAGCTTTTATAAACCTCGAAAGCCTTAAAGCGTTTCCACTTGTACAGTGTAAAGGACTTATATGAAAAGACACCAATTCAAGAGACTGGAGTAGAGCTATTGTGTTCATTGAAGCCTGTAGGGGGAGCGTGGGGTCAACTCCGGTTGAGGAAATGGATTGTTTGTATGAACTATTGGAAATATGTTTTGGGTAGTTTTTTAAATGTTAAAATGACGCGACATAGGCACAAAAAGTGACTGTAAACGCGACTGGTTTTGAAAATCGATCCCCATTCGAAGGAATAAAATATTTATTTTAATTTCTTTTCTCGTTTTGGTGTTGAGGCAAAGCGAGGCGTTGAGTTCCGCCACTCTATTCGCAATGCTTCCAAAATTCGGCTGAAAGTGGGGTACGGAGTGTCTTAATAGTAGGTTCCCTCTGCGTACACTGCTGTGTGCGGGCGTGAAGCTGATTTATTATTCATTTTCATTTAAAATGAAATGGATTTTTAGTGTATTGTAGATGACACACTCAAAAATATTAAAAAAAATAGTTACTTAAGTAAACTATGTGTTATTTTGGGACATTTCAAGTAGATACTTGAAGTGTGAACAGTGGTCTGTAAGAAGATAGAGAAAAACCTAAAATGTTAATTTAGGTCTCATTGTCTCTTTAAAAATATAATTAATAAAATATTAAATTAGTAAATAGCTCCCGTTGCTACTGAAAACAAGAAAAAAAATCAGTTTAACGTATTTTACCGCGTAGCGGAGTAGACATAAAAAAACTTTTTCTTATATTATTTTTTATTATTTAATACTTTATTACATCAACATGAATAAACATAAGAAAAAGAAAAAATAAGCACAATTTTGGTGATCTGGTGAGCACAGATGATCTTTTCCTGGCAACCTCTAATATTTTGAAAAATCATACAAAATACAGGCTACTAGGTTGACGTACAAACTGTTTAGTAAGTATGCATAACAAACTTACTTAAATCTAGTTTTAGGACACTCCGTTTTCCACTTTCCGATCGAATTCAAGATATTGTTTGTTTTCAAATGGAGTTTAACGCTGACAAAAAAATATTTTTTAGGTAAAAAAAAATGCCTTTAGAAATAATACTTATATCATACAAGGACCCAAAATTAAATCAATACAAAAACCTGAACTTTTCTTACCATAATAATGACGAAGGCCACTTATTGCTATACTTAGAACATGAATCGATATTGGCATTATGTATGCATCGAGTAACGAGTTCTGTTCGAGTTTTAATAAATAAATAAAAATTAATCATTTAAATAACAGAATATCGATATTAATATCGATTTTAATCATTGAAAATTTAAACATAATTAATAGTGTAACAAAATGTGAGGGGCCAGTCGTGGCGCATTGTTACAAAGTGTGACTGTAAAACCGAGTGGTTGTGGGTTGGATCCCCACTCGAGGAGATAAAATATTTATATTTCCATTTCTTCCTTCGGTGTCGAGGCAAAGCGCGGCGTTGAGTCCTGCCACTCAATATGCAACGCCTCCAGAATTCGGCAGAAAGTGAGGAATGGAGTGTCTTATCACTAGGTTCCCTATGCCTACCCTGCTGTGTGTGGGATACAGCGTGAAGCTGATATAACTATTTTGTATCTGAGGGCACCCGGTGCTTAAATAATCCTTTTCCCAAATTCCGCCTACTGATCCAGATATTGCGTGTTGTATGGAACTTAATCATTACTATGAGTGGGAGTCGAACCTACAACTATCGCGCTTACAGTCTGAAGCCGCCCCTCTGCGCTACAAGAACATCGATAGCATTTACATTATAAGAGCATCATTAAATCCTGATCAAAGCGAAGGTGGGACATTTTCTGACGCATATCTAAAATTAAATGTCATTGTTTTTCTATAGCTTCAAGCTGTACGAAGCGAGGAAATGACTGTTAAATATTTTATTTCAACGAGTGGGAATCGAATTTCGAACTACGTTTCATAACTATAAGCCCAGTGATACTACCCTATAAATAACGATTACACGGCTTTTGATTGCATAGTTTCTTAGTCAATTAAGATGCTTAATTTTTTCAGTTCTTCAAAAGACTGTAGCTCAATTGATTTGATATTAATTTCAGTGTGACACCCCCATGCGATCCCAAGATAAATTCAGTTCCGCCACTGAACTGAAACTGAACGGTGAGTGGGAAACGGAGTGTCTAAACACTATGTGTTTGTCTCTCCCGATGTATGCGGCATAAAGCGTTAATCAAAAAAATTGACTAATTTTTTTCAGTACAATCTAATAAGAATAATAATAATAATTAACTCTTTATTGTACACCCAAGAATAAATATAAAAATACAATAAAAAAAATATATATAAATGTACAAAAGGCGGCCTTATTGCTTAATAGCAATCTCTGCCAGGCAACCTTCAAGCAGAAGAACTAGCTCTATTTTAACTCTTATATGAAACAGGCAAAAGTTTTTTTTAATATAATTTTCGTTTTTATCTTCTCAGTGTCTCGTGGGGAATTCTTTTTTTCTTTTTTTTTCAACATTCCCATTTTCTTTTAGTATGTTTGTCAAGAAGTCATGAATAATATGTATATATTAAGTTGTACAATTTCTTAAATAAAAACATTTTAAGTCTTTTAATTCTTATTTTACATTTGTTAAATCGATTTACTGAACGGAATATAAGCCCGTTGTAGAGCAGCAGCACAACGACTACGTTGTAAACGTGAAATTTGTGTATTCGATATCGACTCAGAAAAATTAATTATTAAAAATATTTATTTGGCAAACGTATAATCATTTGAACGTAGCGAAACTCGAACCCGAGCCTACTGATTCGAGTCCCGCTACGTTCAAATTTTTATACGTCTTCTAAATAAATATTTTTCTTTCATAAGTGAAAAATAACACTAAAAATGTAAAAAAAATAAATATAATTTTCATTTCCTTGCTCTGTTAAAATGGGAGAGCGTGGCGTTGACTTACGTCACTCAGCACGCAGTCTCAAAATTTTGGGCGGAAAGTAAGGAACGGATAGTCTTAACAATAGGTTCCCTCTTTCTATTCGTGGGATACAGGCCTAGAAAGAGGAAATGAAATGAACAAAATAAATCTAATAAATTATATGTTATAAGAATTATTCTGTTCATGTATACAATTACCTTAGAGGTTTAGGTCACGTATAAAATTCAATCCCGTGATAAAGTATAAACGAATTACACATTGAAAGTATTATAAAATTAATTCATTTTTTTTAGTTATAAGCCGTATCCTATACATCGCAGGGTAGACAGAGGGAATCTGAAAACCTAGTGTAAAGACACTATGTTTTCATTAAGACACTTCCATTTTCCACCGTGTGATAAATTCTAAAGATATTGCGTGTTGAATGGCGTAAATCAACGCCGCGTTTTGTCTATGAGGTAACAAATTTCAGTATATTGTAACTTCAACTTCATTACACAGCTTTCAGTCAAATAAACTTCATAAAACATCAGATGTTAAACAAATTTGAATCATTAACGTCCGAGTTCGAGCTTTTCAAACGTAAAAGCTCCATATGAATCTACAGGAAGTTGTAATATTTAGAAAATTATGCGACGTAATTGAGAAAATTGTGCTATTTCAATCATGAATATGCAATACAGTGTCTATTGTTTAAGTAAATTTTGAAAATTCTGTATTTTTTTATGTCGCGTGGCTGTAAAAGTAACGGTTATGGCTTCGGTTCTCACTCGGGGGAATAAATTATTAGTATTTACATTTCGTCACTCCTAGATAGGTATCTAGGCAAGGCGTGGCATTGAGTTCCAACAGTCTCAAAAATTGAACGGAGTGTTAACACCAGGTTCCCACCTAACTACAATTTACGGAATACAACGTGAAGCTTAAAAAATCAATTAAAAAAGGATTAAAATATATTTTAAGCCCAAATTGTCAATTCACCAAATAATATATGAACACAGTAAAAACAACAAACGTACATACATTACAATGTACAGTAGTAACGGACCAGAAGCTTAATTTCGGGGTATTTAACGAATTCTCACTTTTAAGAAAACATTAAATTATTTCGTGAGAGATTGCAGTTTGATAGCCGCTAATGTGGTTCGTTGGGTTCCTGACACGCGACGTCCATCGAAGGTATAGACGTCTATACTATAGAACACTGGTTCCCAACCAATGGTCCGCGAACCGCCAGTGGTTCGCAGAAAACTAAATATGGTCCGCGAAAAATTTTAGTTTTATGATTGAGGATGGTGAGGGGAAGTTTCTGTGTGACAATCACAGTTAGTTTTTATTATACTTACATGCATAGTGATCTCTGCTACCAAGAATGATATAAAAGTGGTCCTTGATCAAGAAAAGATTGAGAATCCCTGCTATAGACGATACTAAGTATCGGCGAGAAATGAAAGTTTCAGCTATAAAAATGTAATGGACAATAAAAATTTAATAGTTAAGTAAATAGTTTACGTTAGCTACTTTAGGTATTACTTTTTAGGGTTCCGTATGTCAAAAGGAATCTATGATCAATTTGTTTCAGTTTGTTGGTCTGTCAAGAGAAATTTTCTTGAGATTGCGTGAATGTAGGGATCCGAAATTATTATGAACTATTTAGATCTACGGTTTCTTAGAACACAGAAAAAATCAAGCCTCTACGTCAACGCCATCAAAAGATATGAGCGTTGAATAAATGATGGATCTTTTTTGTTGCAATTTTTATGAAATTCGCCGCATAATCAAAACTCCTCTAGTAGTTCCTCTAGACATCATGGAGACCATGGGTACAATTATAAAATTCCTTCCTCATTATCCGCTGAATTTTAGAGGAATCGCATGTTGAATGGCGGAACTCAACGTCGTTTGCCTCGTTGCCCGAGCAAAGAAATTAAAATAAGAAATATTTCATTTCCTCGAGTGCAAATTGAACTTAAAACCTGTCACACATGTGCCACGTCTGGTCTTAATGTATTACTTATTGCAGAAAAGAAATAACATTTCTTTGTTATAATTAATAATTTAACTCGTCGTAGAACAAAAGATAAGTGAGTGACTGAGTACACGCGAAGGTAGTGGGTTCAATCCACACTAGATAATATTAACATTATATATATTTTCAATACCAAGTACGCTAAACTCCGCTTTCCAATATTGAGTTTTATTATTTACAATAGTTTATACGTTTAAATAGAGTTCATTATAAAATTTTCCTCTACACATATACGGAACGAGGACACTACAGAGTTATTTAAATAAATTCGTTTTTTGTTTTCTGCATTTGCATATGAGGATTTCAGTTCTGTAGTTTTGTATAGATTTGTAATATGAGAGAGGTACTGAAACCAACTGTTTTAATAAAAAACTTTACTGATTATTTTTTTAGCTTAACCCTATATTTTGCACATAAACGCTGTCTAAGAAGAGGAAACCTGTGAATGTAGTGTTAAGACACTCCGTTTCCATTAAGCTAAGACTTCTGCAATACGTTCTGGAAAGCTTTCAAGTTCTCTTATAAGGCAACGTTTGTCTTTGTTGAGGCCAGCCCTGGCGCAGCGGCACGAAGTGTGACTGTAAAACCGACTGGTTGTGGGTTCGATCCCCACTCAAGGTTAAATTTATATTTCCATTTCTTTGCTCTTGTGTCGAGGCTAAGCGCGGCGTTGAGTTCTGCCACTCAACTAGCAATGCCTCCAGAATTCGGCAGAAACTGGGGACAGAGTGTCTTAACACAAGACTCCCTCTGCCTACCGTGCTGTGTGCGGGATACAGCGTGAAGCTGGTTTTATTTTTTTATGTTTGTTACTTTTCTTCTACAGGTTTTAGAAAAGAAGTAGAGATATAGTCTATAGGTTTCCTCGATATGCGCGCTCAACCAAACAAACGCTTTTTAACATCAGAATAGATGTTAAGGCATTCTGTAGAAATTATGCGAATGGAAAGAAAGAAATTAAATTAAAAAGGCAGTCGTGGCACAGAAGCAAAAGCGTGTGACTAGAATAACTACAGATGTCAGTTACATTCCCATTCAAAGAAATTAGTTATTTAATATTTTCATTTCCTAGCTCTAGTTACAAGGCAAAACGCGGCGTTGATTTCCGCAACTCAACACGCAATGCCCCGAAAAATTGTCAGATAGTGGAGAGTCTCTGCAAGAACGCATTTTTGCTAACTGGACTTTGTATATGTAAATTGTGCAAGCAGATTTTACAAATTCAAAATAGAACAATAGCTTTAACTTCGACCATTCGTCTCAATTCAAGTGTTGAACAAACGCAACAAATTGTGGGCGTTAAACCGCAATACGTGATCGTCTATAGTAAGTTTTTAATTTAAAAAATCTTTTGTTTTTTTTTATTAAATGTTTTTGCTGAGGCTTTGATTTCCACTCGGGGGAAGGATAATATATAATTAATATTTTTAGTTTCTAGCTCTGAGAACGATTGAAGGCGCGGCGTTGAGTTCCGACACTCAACACGCGACGCCTAAAAATAGAAAACGGATAATATTGTATTGCTACTGTGTTTTGTCGACTCAAGTTAACAAAGAAAAAGAAAGATAAAGATGTAAAAAAATATAAATTGTTTCGATATTACCATTGTCTAACTATTCTTATTTAACTCACAAGACAAAAGCCATGTTACAAAATCTCGTATACCAAGGTAGCCATAATATCATAAATTCATGAAAAACGTCCTCTTATATACAATTTTGTGAACAAATTCCACCAAGGAAAATTTATTCGCGTGGAAAAGTTGCTGGCGACAATTAGAAAGTGCCTCGCTTATAATTTTCTGTATACAATATATACTTATATAAAAATAAATATATCATTATAATACGACAGATTTGTGTTGAACATTAAGCGATAAGAATATGTTATTATTTAGGTACGTTATACTTTTCGGTTATGTTAATTAATAAAAAATACAAGATCAACTTGACGCTGTATCCCGCACACAGCAGTGTAGGCAGAGGGAACCTAATGTTACAGTTAAGACACTCCGTTCATCACTTTTCGTTGAGCTCTTGAAGTTGTTTCTTTACCTCGAGTGAGGATCGAATCCACAACCAGTCGATTTTGAAGTTACGAAGTTCCCACTGCGTTCACTGTAAGAAACTGTGTGAACCTAAAAAAAAAATATTTACACAAACAAAAAAAAACTTGACAAACTAAAAAACAAAATGTACGAGAATCAGCCACAATCCTTATATATTACAAAATTTCTATTAGAAAATCCACCAGCATTCTAGTTTGTTGGAATTTAATACTTTATAATAAAATAATTCCTCCACACCGCCGCCTAATAAGTGGATAACTCGCGTATACTGTTTCAAAGAGGTATTTTAGCCTGTGTCCGAATTGCTTTGTTGGGAACGGTGTGAAGTCACACGCAAAAAATATAGCTTCACGCTCTATCCCGCATAAAGCAGGATAGGTATGGCGAAGCGATGGCTTTTTGTATGACGTACGAAAGGAAATAAAATTTATTCCTGCGAGTGGGAGTCGAAATCGCAATCTTTACTTAAACGAATATTTTTTTTTTTTACATTTTTAGATTCACGCTGTGTTGAAACACTGCGTTTCCTGCTTTTTGTACTGAATTTTTTGAAGGATCACTAGTTGAGTGGCGGTTTTCACGTTCAGCAGGAAAATGTAAATATTGATTTTATACGTAGTAGAATTGTACCTTTAACCATCACTTTTAGACACACCCTTGTGTCCTTGTGCCAAAACGAAGTCCTTGACTCCGTTTTGGTGGAGGAGTTCTAGACAGTGACTCCTGTTTCAGCAAATATTTCCTTTAAATAAAGAAATTCTTCATGTCTTCTAAGAAGAACTGAGAGATTTGTGCTAGATATTAATATAGCCGTAGGTTTTACCATAATTAATTTTAAACTTAAAATATTTTTAATAAAGTTAAATGTCCACCACAAAAACAAAACAATTTTTATTTCTTTCAAAATATTTTTTATAACTTCGCTCATAGCAGAGTAGGCAGAGGGAACTGAAAGCCTAGTGATAGAACATTCTATTCTCATTAAAATTGGAACTCAAGTTTTGGAAGTTTCCCCTAAATGGAAATCGCACCCACAAGCATCGGATCTACAGTCGCACTCTGTTACCCCTGCACCAGATTACCATATTAGTACATAAAATCAAATCAAAAAGTTTTACACTGTACCCCGCACACAGCAGGGTAGGCAGAAGAAACCTAATGTTAAGACACTCCGTTCCCCGCAGTTGCGTTGCCGAGTTCTGAAGGCATTGCGTGTTGAGTGGAGGATATCAACACCGCTGTGTTATATATTATATTAGTATATAATTATACAATTTCCAAAAAACAGATTCATGCAAACGACAGACAGAAAAACAACAGCAAAAACTATATAATAATATCCCCTATTCACAAATGGAAATTTAAAGTAAAAATAAATAAATGCAAACGGTCGTATACAGTAGCGGCAGTCAAGTTCACCGTCCACATTACTCTTGGGGATGGCTTTAAGTCTTTTTATTCAAATCGGTATTCTGGTCTCGTTTTTAGACAATTTAATCCGAAACGCTTTCTATTGTTCTTTTCAATTCGCGAATATTATCAAAGAGAATAGAAACGAAAAGTCGGCACTTCAGTGGTTACAATAAATGGATAATGGTCAGGAGTCTTGATTACGCTAGTGGAATTTGTGATAGCTAAACAAAAATACAATTTTCTTATCTGTTCGCATTTTTTAGGGAGTCTGTAGGGAGAACCGTTACATACTATTTTCATACCATTAATTTTTGTTGGATATACAGTTTCTTGAATGGAACTCGAACCCACAACTATCTCGACTCCTAATTGCATCTGTATTGTAAACCTGATGAGTTTGTTTGGTTGAACGTCCTAATATCAGGAACTACTAGCTCTTAAAT
This sequence comes from Heliconius sara, assembly GCA_917862395.2. NCBI lineage: Eukaryota > Metazoa > Arthropoda > Insecta > Lepidoptera > Nymphalidae > Heliconius > Heliconius sara. Next base: position 10,501,878 of record OU860787.2, read on the forward strand.
AATAATTATTTTTACGGTTTAAAACTGCATTTATCGACAAAGGCTTAAGTCTATATAAATGTGTTACTTATTTTCATGTAATATGTATCTGCGGTAAAAGTAAACTCGGGTTATAAGTCATTTGCTATACAAAACTCTTAGTTATTTTCATTAGACCATGGTGACGCAGCCACGGGTTAAAGCAAGTCTTTAATTTTGTTTTCAAGCTTCACGCTGTATCCCGCATGTAGCAGTACAGGGAAGCCGCTCCGTTCTCCACCTTCCGCCGAACCCTGGAGACCTTACATAATGACTTAGAAATGAAAATATAAAATATAAATTTTTCCTCGACTTGGGATCGAACCCACAATTCGTCGCGGTTTTGTAACCGCTTCACACGCTTCTGCCCCTGCGCCACGACTGGCCTCAATAAATAGAAAATAGTAGATTCCACTAAACCAAGCCAGCATCCTTGAGGTGGAGTGTATATTGAATTAAGATTGTCACGGCCGTATTAACCCATTTACGCTGGCCCATTTACGCCGGGGGTCCCGTTAATTCCATTTACTAGGTAACATTTTATTATTACTAAAACTTATTTGTAGGTTGGAAGAAAAAATATTTTATAACTTATTATTTTGTATGAGGCCATCCGTAACCACTGGTTGTGGGTTCGTACCCCACTCGAGAAAATAATATATTTATTTAAAATTTTATTTCTGTTTCTTCGCGCTGGAATCGAGACAAAGGGCGGCGTTGAGTTCCGCCACTCAACACGCAATGCCTCCAGAATTCAGCGGAAAGTGGAAAACGGATTGTCTTACTTACACTAGGTTCCTTCTGCCTATCCAGCTGCGTGCGGTTGTTTTACGAATTCTGGAAGCACGTTCTGGTTGCACGATGAATGACGGAATTCGAAGCTGCGCTTTGCTTTTGAAATTAAAATATTCAATATTTCATTTCCTAGAATGAGGATAGAACCCACAACCTATCGCGTTTACAGTCGCAAGCTTGTGCCACTGCGCCAGGACTGACCCCGAGAAGAAGATTTATGTACGTAATAATGGAAAATACATAAATAAAGGTACTTCAAATCGTAAGCACTCCCTGAAAATGATGCAAAAGTATAAAACTCGAATACGCTATCTGCAATGATATATGACTTCTCCACCAAAAGGCATAAATCATAAGTTATACATTCAATTTGAATATCTGAAATTAAACTTTTATAAACGTATATTATAACTGAAAGTACTTTTTCATAAGAAGAATTTTAGTAATACTGGCAAAGTCGGGAAATGAACGACTGGAAACGCAGTTGTAAGTTCGATTCACGGTTGAATAAGTTCTGTGACAAGTACAGTGGCGCATTGGCTCAAGCGGGTTAACAATGTAAAATCATTATGGATTCGATTCCCACTCGAGGAAATAAAATATTAACTATTTGCATGTTCTCGCTCTGGTATAAGGGCAAAGCGTGGTGTTGAGTTACACCACTCAAACGCAATATTAGAATTCAGCGATAGTATGGAGCGGAGTGTCTTAACACTAGGTTCTCCCTGCTTACCCCGCTATCTGTGGGATACAGCGTGCAGCTATTAAAAGCAAAGAGTATTGAAATAAAAATTGATTGAAATCGTAACTTTTTAAGACTGTTATTAAAATATTATTATGAAGAGAAAGGGCAATATAAGCTCTCAATAAAACATCCATCAGAAACCAATCAACGGCGCTAAATATCGAACAAGCGATTCGTGGTTGCGTTATAACCACTTTTGTTGTTTTTTTGTTTCTTTTTTATAAATTCACGCAATATGGCGCACATAACAGGGTATGTAGGGCGAGTCTGGGAACCTAGTGTTAAGACACTCCGTTCCCATCTTTCCGCCGAATTATTGAGCATTGCGTATTATGTGGCGATCACACTACCGTGGTTTGCCTCGTTACCACAGTGAATATTAAATATTTAATTCCACCGAGTGGGAACCAAACCCACCACTTATTGCGTTTACAGTCACAGTAATTAAAATCCCGAGACATTTTTTTAAGAAAACTTGAAAACTCTAGGAATAAATCCTTTGACATCATATAAATTTTCCTAACCCAAAAGTTTATTCCAAAAGTTGGAAAAAATCGCTAACTATCTATGGGCCTTTTATGGGTCATTTATATTTTTTTAGGGCGCGATGGGACGTCAATCCATCCACCTGACTAACTGTCAGTTGCCTTTATAAAAACAATACACCTATCTTTGTTTATAAAATAAAATACGAATATACTATACGAATATTCCTCACACAGCAGGGTAGGCAGAGGGAACCTAGTGTTAAGACACTCCGTTCCCCTCTTTCTGCAGAATTCTGGAGGCATTGTGTATTAAGTGGCAGAACTCAACCGCCGCCGCGCTTAGCCTCGACACCAGAGCGAAGAAAAAAAAAGCGATATATAAATATAAGTAAATAATTCATTTCCTCGAGTGGGGATCGAACCCACGATCAGTCGATTTTACAGTCGCACTTTGTGCCCCTGCGCCACGACTGGCCTCAATATTTGTAAAGCTTAGACTAAATCGCTTCATGTAGTCTAAACACGTAGCATAATAGACTCACGTATTACTGTATGCGACATATATTTACGAAATATATAGAACTCTAGTACGTCAAGGCGCAGTGGCACTGCTTGTGACTGAAACGCAACGGTCGTGTAGTGCGATTCGATTCCCTACTCAGTGAAATTATTATTTCAAGCTAAATTATATTTCGTCGCTCGGGAAGATGAATCGTGGCCTTGATTCTGTAACTGAATACGCTTCGTCACGAAAATTCGGAAATGTGGATAACAGTATATTTTAACACTAGGTTCACTCTGACTGCAGCTGACTCTATTTTGCCGCATAATGCGTGAAACTGAACTAAATTCAAGAGGAAGAGGGTTTTCTATCCCAGAAGAAATGCAAGCAGGCTGTAAGGGCGCCCCTGTGGGGTTGAGTTCTGCCACTCAACACGCAATGTCTTCAGAATTTGGCAGAAAGTAGAGAACGGAGCGTCTTTACACTAAGTTCCCTCTGCCTACCTTGCTGTGTGCGGGATACAGCGTGAAGATGATTTAACATAATAATTACGAACAGATTAACTATAATACTATAATATATATGTACTATAACTTAAAAAAACAATTCAAATATTTAAAGAAGATTCCTAACTTTAAATAATAGCTATCATTATTCGCGCGGCGTTCATCGAATGCGAGTTTTGAACTTCTTTTAGTTAAGGTATTCTTATTTCTTTGTTGGAACTTACTTCGTTGATTGGAGCTCTTCAAGCACTTTGTACAATAGGCGAAAGCTCGTGTTCTTATAATAAAAATATTTATGCCTAAGTCGGTCGTGGCGCAGGGGCAGGAGCTGGAGCGCGACGGGTTCGATTTCCACACGGGTGAATTAATTATTATTTAATATTTTCATTTGTTTACTCTGATACCAAGGCAAAGCGCAGCGTTCAGTTGGACAACTCTACACGCAAAGTGGGGAAAGTGGGGAATGAAGTGTTTTAACATTACGTTCTTTACACTCTATATGCAGGATACTGCGTGAAGCTCAAAAAAAATTATAAAATAATATTTTAAATTTTAAATATGATAAAGACACATGATGCATGATATTCAGTTGTAAGCGTGACGGTTGTAGGTTCAATTACTACTCGAGTGAATAAATTATTTTAATTTTTTGCGTTCAAGACGTCGTGTTCAGTAGCGGAACTGAACGCCGCACGCTTATATTACCAAAGCGAAGGATAAAAAACAAACCTACAACTAGCGTTTCTACGTTAACTCAGTCACTCACTGTCCGACTGCCATAATAGCTTCAATTTCATCTAAAGTACCGAATAGAGAAAAGGAATATACCTGTAGACTTCGTTAAAGTCAACCTCAGCCTGAATTTGGAAGTCAAGAGCCCTCAAATACTAAGGATCCCGGCCTAGCGTTGTAAAAAGATATACTTATCGTAGAAACATTTTTAATATAAACTTGAAATTATGCAAGAAAATGTCACTAAATATCGATTTTACTAAAAAAACATCATAATACAGTGGGAACTTAACTGACATAATGATTATGAATTGAAATCCATTCGGTAAAATATTTATATCTATTCTTTGTAATTTCTACGTTTCTTCTAATATTATAATTTTTTTTATAATAGCGCTGTATCACGCAAATGACACAGTAGGCAGAGGAAACATGGGAACCTTATTTGAGATGCTCTGTTCTCATTAAGATACTTCCGTTTTCCACTTTCCGCTGAATTCTGGAGACGTTGCGTGTTGAGCGGCGATTCTCAACGCCGCGTTATGCCTCGTCACCATAGCGAGCAAATGAAAATATTAAATATTTCATTTCCTCCGTTTCCAAATTTTGTGTTATATAAAGCAAGCAATTTTAAACAGCAATAAAATAAAAACAGCATCTTATTATATAAAACAGCTTTCGTGAAATGCCGTTAGACTTCAACGGTTTTAACGACAGCCTTTAACGGTTTTAACGGTAAACTTTACGTATACAAAACTATTTAAGTTCCAACAACATTGTCGACCAAATTTCTGTCAATTCATTGGACGTTAGTACAGTGGAGATCGGAGTGTTATAACGCTAGAAAAACACGCAGTACAGCGTGAGACTAAAAGAAAAAAAAACGGGAAACGAATATATTATTTTAAATGAGAATCGAACTTATTACCATTGCACGAATAATATATATATATATATATATATATATATATATATATATATATATATATATATATATATATATATATATATATATATATATATATATATATATATATATGATATGAAAAATAAAATACATAAGTAAAAAACCAATATTCTTAGTTAACAAAGCAAAATTTTATCTCTAAGTACGTACTTACAGATAAGATGGTCCAAGGCGATATTATATCATGTAACAATATATAATTACAGCTACTTTACAGCCATTGTTACTAGTAAATGCTGAGTAAAAAAACGATCAATAAAATAGTGACTGAACACTAGGCCAGTCACTATTAGGAAATTTTATATATTTTTTATAAATTTGCTTTGGATGCTGTATTTCTGAATAAAGCAGAGTAGGGAGAAGGAATCTAGTGTTAAGAGGTTAAATTAAGGACTATTTTGTGTGTTAGGCGAAACTCAACGCCGTGTTTTGTCTTCTTACTATAGTGAGAAAATGAACTATTCAAATTTTTTGACTTAGCTGTATTCTCGTATATAGATATCTTCTTTATTTTCCTCCACACCACACCTATCTGATATCACCACATTATTCTCATATTATAAACAGATTTCATTTAATCTTCCCTACAGTTGAATATACTAAATATTTAATTTCCCGACTGGAAATTGAACTCCCAACCTGTCGCGTTTACGCCACGCCTTTACTCCTGCGCCACGAATGACTTCAATATCCATATCGTTTTCAACAACAAAAAATACCTATTTGCACCAGACAGTGCGAGATTACATTTTATCCACGTCATAAGGCAGCGTAAGTGACGGATAGATTCCACCCTGGGGCCAAACAAAAAGTTTAATTTTTTCCTATCCTATCCTTATTCCCTCGACAAGTGGGTAACGCCTATTGCCGCCTGTTTGAAATGTGATAACAAAAGCTATACTTTTATTATATACGGTACAATTGAGTTCGTTCTATTATATTATGGAAAATTATATATTTTTTTGTATATTATTGAGAAACAACTTTTGTATATGATTGAGGAACAGGTGTAGATTCGATTCCCATACGTGGGAATGAATGATTTTCATATATCTTTCTGATAGACAATCGTCGAGCTCTGCTCTCTACGTACCTTAATATATGCGAAAAAAAGTGAGAATATAATAATTAAATATTTTATAAAAGTAAATTATTTATATTTTTACTTCAGTTTCGGGATTATTTGAGTCGTTCTTTTTGATAGCACATATAAAAAATTTTATGTTGCAGATTTGAACCCATGCCTCTCAGAAACCGTCCAAAACGCTCCAACCACTAAGTCCTCAACTAGCTACGCCAAAACTCTTATATCTTTGTTACAACTTATTTACGTAGTTAGCAATGTCGGTACAGAGACAAGATAATTTTTTAATTCCTTACAGAAATTGCTAACTGTGCGCGCGAGTTCAAATTCCACTACTTTCATTTTATGTATTCTATAAAAATATTTTTCTCTTCCAAGTGTGAAATACACTTTAAAAATGTCAAAAATATTTGAATATCTAACCAATATCTCTCGCGCTTGACGTTTTGTGGTAGGAGAGCCGAAGCGGGGAAGATTAATATACTGGAGGATTCCTTGTACCTTGTACTTGGTTAAGTACTTACACCAAATATGAGCCCCGTATATATATATATATGGGCGCCGGCGTAGAATAAAGGATCAAATTAGTAAAAAAATTGCTCATCTGAAATTCTCAAGAGTGAGTGAGATACATGCTAGCACATTCCAACAATTTGAGAGTGACGTAAAGAAGGAGGGGGACTACGAAGTTGTTAAAAAAAACGTTATCTCGACATTGTCAAATGTGGATTTTTTTTTTTATTTGAAGAAAATAATTAAAGAATTACAAAAACGATATAATCTGATGAATTCTACAAGCCAAAGTAGTAAAAATTGATCGATACATTTTAATGTAGTCTATATTCCTCTCTCCGTGTTTCTATTCCTCTTTCAACACTCCTTCTCTATATCTCTCTCGTCAATAACAATTAAAACAAAACTGGAAAAAACATATATTATAATTATTTTCTAATATACACTCTTTTAATTACGTGCTATTAATTGAGTTTTTCAATTGATTACGATCAATGATTAAAAAAACCGCTCCCCCACCGATCAAAAGATAAATATATTTATGACATTTTTTCTTTTGATCATCAAAGCTTATAGGCTAACCCAATAGGCCTTATGACGCTCGAGTAAATCCCGATTTAGCATCGTCACCTCCCCTACTATTGGCAGGCAGAATGTATAATACGTGTGTCCGTACTTCGCATTCTGTTTAGCTTGGTAGTATAAGAACCACCTAGGAAGGTCAGTCTATATATCAGTCTATATACATAACTAGCTGAATTTATGTATTGTAAGAATACATACACCCCAGATTCGATCATCTAGAAATTCCTTTTTCTCCACATAAAAAAATGAGAAAAGTGGGAAGCAAAAGAGAAATTATCATTTTCTGTATCAATTTAAAAATTATAATTTTTACAACCAGACGTTTTGCAAGAGCACAAAATACGGCTGTAAACGCGACAGATTGTAGGTTCGGTTCCCACTCAAGGAAATGAAATATTAAATATTTCCATTTTCCTCGGTCTGGTATTGACGTAAAGCGTGGCGTTGAGTTTTACCACTCAACATGTGCCTCAAGAATTCTGCGCAAAATGGAGAATGAAATATCTTAAGACTAAATTCCTTCTATCTACTCTGTTTTGTGTTCGACGATATGAAAAATCTTTTTCATATTGTCGATAAACTTAAGACAAGTTCTAATATATATATATATATATATATATGTATACCTAATCAAACCTTGCTGAAATTTCACAAACTTTCATACAAACTCTGGTGTCTCACAAAATAATCGATTTAAAAACATCTCACGTCGGTTGACAATTAGATCCGAAGATATATGGAGTCGGAGTGGTATTTAATTACACTCTATAACTCGAGCAGACTGATTAAAGACGTATAATATAATGCTGGTTCAGCTTGAATTTGAAGATATATTCTAGATTCATATTTTTTTTTCACGTTGTATACCGTATTTTGTAGGGTAGGTAGAGGGAGCCCAGCCGAATTCTAGAGGATGCATGTTAAGTGGCGGAACTCAACACCGTGTTACATGAACTCTAGAAAGTTACTTCTATATAAATTCCTTTTCTACAAACTTTAGTCTAATATAGTATGTGAATGATAATGTTAATTAATCACAAAATTATTTCAGATGAGAAAATATATAATTCCAGCGGGCATTACTAGCGAAATCGGCATCCTAGGATGCAAGCGGGTCGCTAGTAATAGGTAAGAAAATAGCTTCGCGTGTTCAGTTTTGTCTTGTCACCAAAGAAATAAAATTTCTTTGATCAGGATAAGAACTCACAACCGTTGTGCTTACAATCAGACACTATGCCACAACGTCCCGACGGCCTTAGATTTGATATTTTTGATTTACAACATATAATTAGTAACTTTGGGAAGAGAAAACTTTGTCCAGGATGTAACAAAAACCGAAACAACCATCTTATTCGGAAAATTGCCCTCCTTTCGTATATATATATATATATATATATATATATATATATATATATATATATATATATATATATATATATATATATATATATATATCTATAAGATTAGTAAATACTTAATACATGAAAGCGTAAGAGACATAGGAAAAAGAGGGAGGGAGAGTCACCTGGATGGTCCATGATAGGTTTTTTTTTCCATTTTAGAACACCAAAAGCTCAATTGTCTATTTGGAAACAGAGATAAATTATAATTTAAGATCATCATATCCGATATAAATAATCGATTACAGTACTATGAAAATAAAATAATTATTAATTTTAATTAAATCTCAGAATTTTAACGCACTTATTAGTGCATATATAATATGAAAAAAGAAAATATCAATTAATTTTTGAATCGTTTCCTACGCTAAAATAGCTCGTATTTAAATTTATTTTTAAGAACAATGTAAAAAATATATATTTATTACTACCACATCCTTTACCCTACTTAACTCCTGCCAGGCGTTCTAAATGTTATTTAAAGTTGGGGCAAACTTCATTATACTACCAAGTTTTAATTTTACATATATTATTTAATGACTATTTCAAGATCCTTTATAAGCATCCAGACCAATTCGATGGCTCAATCATCCTCCCAGACAGAGATGCACCTTTATTTGATACTACCTCTGAAAGGACCCCACTTTCAAGTTAGTGAGTACGCATACTACCTCAATTACTATATACTATAATACATTAATAGTCCTCAAAATTTGGGCTTTGCTAAAATGACGTAGGTCTGGGGGCCCTGGGATCTTGGACTATTACTTCTCTTAGTACACACTTTAAGTTTAATTTGAAAGGAATATACATAGATTAAAATGGGGTGTCTTACGCTAGGTTCCCTCTGCCTACCCTGCTGAGCGGGATAAGCGTTTTAAAGGGATTTTCAATTACTTTACATGCTTATAGTACGAAAATTGTACAACAGTGTTCTTGTAAATGTAAATTAAAATTTATAGCGTTATAAGTACATGTAAATAAAGTGAACATTACAAAGCTTTTACATATTTAACGTATCTAATGTTCGCATATTAGTTATTTAGCAAAAAATCGGTCAAACGCGAGTCAGAAACGCATATTGGATGTCCTGTACCAATTTCAGAATTGTATGCCAATAATGGGTAGTAAGTACTATTTATAAAAATTGTTAAACTTAAATTTGCGGGCATAATCCCGTTCGTGTTCATTTTGTATAAAATGAACTACAATTATATGTTTGTAATTATTATTTTTTCTACGAAATAATTATAAATTTCTGCTTTTTAGATATTATCTTTTATTTTTTACTTCTTACCAAATTGTAAAGTGGACCAATCAATACGTTAACGGCAAGAATTGCGTTGGCTTAGAAGCTTTTAAAACTTAGATTTTTTTTCTGTGCTTCTAGGAGTCAGCCATTCAAAAAACAAAATATAACGGTTCCAATTTTTAGTTAACGTTGGTTGTTGGTTGGTAGGGAACCCTAAAAGAAACCAAAATATCTACAAATACACAGTACATAGGCAACGTTTCATTTAAACGACCCCAAAATTCGTTTGGCATTCCCATTGAAACAAGTGGCAATGATTGCAATTCGCTTTCGAGCTAATGCATAATCGATGTTCCAACTGAAACTATATATACTGGAAGCGATTTACCTAACTATACCTACTTTTGGTACATTTTTTTTAACTTTTTCCATCTATTAATATAATAAATTTTTAAAAAAATTCAAATAGGACGTCGTGGCGTAGTGGGAAAACGAAGTAACTGTAAACTAGACGGTTGTGGATACGATTTCCATTCAATTTCCCCCGCTATGGTAACAAGACTAGGCGCGACGATATTTAAGACGTTGGGAACAACGTGACTTAGCAATTGGTTCCCTCTTTCTACCTTGGTGTATGCGGAATATAGCGTGAAACTGAACAAACAGGCATCAATTCTCTATATGTATAAATATAATAAAATTGTAAAGAGGTTTAATACTGTACTTTGAACATAAGCTCGAAAAAATATTATATATATATAAGTAACAGACTTAAAAACATTATCTATCTGTGTGTCCTTTACTTTTTATGTTTTTCTTCTAGCTTTTAGTCTTCAGTAATATATAAATGGCATAATTTATTTCAAAGGAGTAAATACTTCATATACAATCCTACATACCCAGCTAATCCATTAAAGCTATTAATATAGCGCTTTAAAAAAATTTGACCAACCAAATTTGTTTTTATATAAACAGTATATTACAGAAACAATGCCCAAAATTTCAATATTGAAAATTTACAAAGTGCCTAAATCTATATACAAACAGTTTAAAATATTGCAAAAATAACCGATAGATACTTGTTTTGCAAAGAAGCTTTGGAAGCGTTAATGCAAAACCGATGTAAATAGTGCATCTGAAGGTGAAAATGTATCAAACGGCGAGTGGTTTACGCCGATATGAGTTTAAGCGAGGATATTTTTGTGGTAAGTAGAATTTTATACGTCTATGCTTTCAGCTTTGCGTTTTACTCTGCATGCTAGGGTTAGCGGAAAGAACAGTCACTCCGTTTTATACATTTTCACCTAAATTTATGTGGTTTTATCTTATAAGAACAAGTCGGGTACTCGTTTTATCTTATAAAAACAGATCGAACGGATTAGTTCTGTTTGAATCGAGGGCCGGATTAGCCTTTAAGGAAGTCTTTATTGGATACTCGGAAAACAGTAAATTAAGTTTTTATAAGATTTTATCAAAGCGTTATGTAGAATAGAGATATGTCCTAAGTAGCCATACCTATTTTAGTAAGCCGAGGAAGAAGAACCTAACAAATTAATCAATTTCAAATCTCAAATGAAACAAACGCAAAATAATAACACAATAAAAACCGGTCCAGAGTTAAAGTTGAATAGTAACCATTACTCGGGGCCTTTCCCCATATTACTATAGATTTTCTTCAGGAAACCCTCGATAAGTTCTAAAAGTATGACGTATAAATAATTCCTAACTAAACGGTCTTCGCTTCAGAGCGCTTACATAGATTATGCAGTGAGTTTCGTAAGAGGCCACGAAATTTCTTATAGACTTTTGTTATAGATTCTTATATACTTCTTTCTATAAAAAAACAACACAAATAAAAATAAACTTCTTTGAAATAAACTAACAAGATATCCAAAATGTATTCCCTCTGCCTAATCCGCGTGTAGCAAATTACGCAGAGGGAGCCTAGTGTTAAGAAACTGCTCCCCATTTTCCACCGAGTTCTGGAGGCATAGCGTTACAAGTGGCGGGGCTCAACGCCGCGCTTTGCCTCGACAAAAGAGCAATTAAATATTTCAATTCCTCGAGTGGGAATGGAACTCACAGCCTGTCGCGTTTGAAATCAGACTATTATGCCCTTGTGCTACTGACCTCACAAAAATATTCTTGTCCTTTAAACTAACATGTTTTTATTTTCATTTCTAAGGAGTCAGTACCACAAAAAAAAAAGAGAGGCCTTGTATGAACAAACTTTAGATCTAGCGGAAATATTGTAGATTTTTTGAAGAAATATATAAAAAAATTGTCAGCTATATAATATAAAAATTACAGAATTTCCTATCGATTTTACATTACACATTCAAACCACAAATACTTACAAGAACAAAATATTTCTTTATTAATGTGCCTACAATACAACAATTCATTATTTATATTAAAATTAACACGCGTACAAAAAATACTACGAAATCACGCAACAGAACGATTTACCTCGAAATCTTTTGACACTATAACTGACCTTCTTGACGCAATTACGCTAATTTATTTCCTTTCCCCATGATTATTGGTTCGAAGTCCGTTTGTCATTTTTTATTTTTTTTTAATCTCAGCTTTTATTAGCAAAGGAGACCTAGTTTTAAGACTCTCCGTACTCGACTTAGCAGAACGCCGTACTTCGTTTTCATCATATTGAGAAATAAAAATATTTATTTAATTTTCCAAAATGGAAAACACACAACCATTTCGTTAACAAAACGATTTCCCAATCTGCCATTTCGGTGTCGATTTCTTGTTTGTTTTCAATACTATTAAAAGTATTGAAAACAAAAAAGGGAATTGACACCGCAGTTATGCGTCATAACTACATTTGAGTCCGACTTATTACATTTGAGGCCCTTGTATTATTTTGTATTATTTTAATAGATCAGCTTCACGCTGTATCCCGCGCACTGCAGGGTAGGCAGAGGGAACCTAGTGTTAAGACACTCCGTTCCCCACTTTCTGCCGAATTCTGGAGGCATTGCGTGTTGAGTGGCAGAACTCAACGCCGCGCTTAGCCTCGACACCAGAGCGCGAAATGGAAAAATCTCCTCGAGTGAGGATCGAACCCACAACCAGTCGGTTTTACAGTCACACTTAGTGCCGCTGCGTCACGACCGGCCTCAATTTTTTAATCATATTATTTTAATAAATACTATTTATTCTACTAAAATCTGTGAGAATCTTGCAATATTTTTTATATCTGACACAAGCGTGGGATTGTAAACATAATTGATGTTTGTTCGTATCCCATTTTGGAGAATGAAATACTATTTTAATTTCCCCGTTATGGTAACGAGGTAAAGCGCACAGGTTCTCTAAGTGTCTTAAGTTCTCAAAACTAGGTTCCCAGAATCTCTATGCCTACCCCGCTGTGTGGGATATAAAGTGAATGAAAAAAACTGTATATTTAATTTAGTATCATTAATAATGCTTAAATTCCAAGTCTAAATAAGCCAATAATTATTTTCTTTATAATTTAAAAGACAATGTGAACTGATTAACCTCAATATTTATTAATCTATAGAACAGCCAGGCACAAGCGGATGGGCGGTTACGTTATTATCTAAACCTTATTGCCTTATCGCCTTCTATTTTGCTGCTGTATATTGAAAAAGACCATCGTGGCGCGTTGGTACGTATTATTTGCATTTTTTCATTCCAAGAAGACAAAGCACGGCGTTGACTTCCGCTATGTCTTGTATAAAAATTCAGCAATAAAAAAATCGCTTTTAAAAAGAACATCACAATTTAATAAAAAATGAGCGCCGACATGTGAACGACGTCTCTTTAATGGCACACGCCTGTCAATAACAATGGAGTGCTGATGATATATCACAAAATATGATTATGTACGAACACGGTGCTTTTTGTCTTTACAAGATAAATTTAGAACTTCATATTATTTTTAGTAATAAAACTCTCCTATATTATGCTTCAAAATGAACATTAGGTGGAAACTTGGTAACAGAGTATCTTAGACTAAGTAACCTGCTCAATGAGGGATGCAGCGTGAAACTAAAAGAAAAAATAAATAACTTTTGGATACTCATACAAAATTAATGTGAAATGAACCAATTTCATAGGAGTGTCTTAACACTAGGTTCCATCTGCCTACCCTGCTGTGTGCGGGATACAGCGTGAAGCTGATTTTTAATGAAACAATTTCATAGAATTTAGTATTGCCTAAATTATTAATATATTAACAGACGAACAAATTGGATGGTAAAATACTATTAACAATACTACTACATTTTTCAAAAATAAGTTTTTTCTGTCACTTTAATCCGCATTATGTAAGGATAGTCAGCAAGACCTAGAACCAAGAGGGGTTCTCCAGCAGTCGGAATTTGCACAAATAATATTTTCTACTTCAAGCAGTATCCCGTATCTAGTGCTAAGACACTTTGTTTCCATGAAGACACTTGGAGAAACTCAACGCCTTGTTTTGCCTCGTTACCAGAGCTATATAAATAATTAATTTCCTGGAACGGAAATCGAACCCACAATGCGTTGCGTTTACAGTCACACGCTCGTGCCACGACTGACCTCTATAATAATTTTAATCTCTCTTTTCTTCTTCTTTACGTCCAATGCCTCAGCTTGCCTAGAAGATATCATTGTATCAGATAGATAGCACCTCTTTCACATCTTTACATTTTTATATGTTATTCCACACTTAGGAAAAAAAATCTTTTTGGATAAACATTGTTATCAACAAAAATAAATTAATTGTAACAAGAATATAAAAATTCCGACGTAGCACGATGAGATGTACTTATTTAGAGTGCTTGGACTGTTTCCAAAAGACGCGGGTTCAATTCCCGCTACGTTTAAAAATTTTATATGTTGTCTAAAAAGTATTTATCTCTTGTACATTTATTTTCGTTATTTATTTTTTAAATGTATGTACAGAATACTATCTTACTACAATTTTTTACCAATTATTTTGTATTATACTATATTTAACAAAGTAGTTTCTACTATTTCAATTTTCCTTATTCCTCCACTACATACATATATCTTACCACGAACTTTAAACTAGCAAGTCTATTCGTGGAGCCAAGAAAGGTAATTTAGAAAGCTAATAGCCGGCAATTTGTTAGGCAAAACCACGTCTTTATCTTGCTCTATCATGAGTCACGTGGTGTTGCCTTAAAGTGTAATTTTTCATACAACCTCTATGTAAACTGTATATTGTACTGTAAATTTTAATACGAGATATGAACATGTCGTGAACAAATTAGTATATCCAGGCCGGTCGTGGCGCAGTGGCACAAAGTGTGACTGTAAAACCGACTGGTTGTGGATTCGATCCCCACTCGAGGAGATGAAATATTTACTTAAATTTATATTTCCATTTCATCGGAACAACACGCAATGCCTCCAGGATTCGGCAGAAAGTGGGGAACGGAGCGTCTTAACACTAGGTTCACTCTGCCTACCCTGATGTGTGCGGGATACATTTTTTTTTTAATTAGAAAATAATAAAAGCGATTAAGTGTGAGTCGGACTCGCTCACGGCGGCTTCCGTATCAATTTCTGGATGATAGGTCAACGGGATGTACAATTGTACTCCGTATAACTTTTAGAAATTGGCAAACTTAAGTTTGCGGCTATATGCACTCATTATGAATGAAGTAAATTACAAATATAAATTTGTAATTATTTTTTTCAATGAAATACTTATAAATTTTCACTCTCCGGAATTTTTTTCTTTATTTGTATTGTAAGTTTTCTTTTCGTGCCAAATTTCATAACTGAAGATGCACAGGAAGTATCCTATATCGCCAATCGATACTTAAAAGCTTGATTTATTCTGTGCTTCAAACGACTATAGGTTTGAATATTTGAAATTAATTTCATTTTGAAGCATAATAAACCTAGAAGAGTTTTATTACTAAAAATAATATGAAGTTCTACATTAATCTTTTAAAGACAAAAAGCACCGTGTTCGTACATAATCATATTTTGTGATATATCATCAGCACTCCATTGTTATTGACAGGCGTGTGCCATTAAAGAGACGTCGTTCACATGTCGGCGCTCATTTTTTATTAAATTGTGGTGTTCTTTTTAAAAGCGATATTTTTATTGCAGAATAGTGTTTCTCGTTTCTCTGTTTCTTGATTTCACCAATTTATATGAGAGACATTGCGGAAGTCAACGCCGTGCTTTGTCTTCTTGGAATGAAAAAACGAAAATAATTCATTCCCCTGAATGTAATTGAACCTTAATACCCTCATGCAATCTCGAGATGGACAACAAAGTGATCCTATAAGGGTTCCGTTTTAATGTTTTGAATTAAACTTATTATTGAATAAGAATATATCAGATGATCACGCTATTATCCGCATAGGGTAGACAAAGGGAACCTAGAGGTAATACACTCCATTCCCCACCCCTTTCCAGTCTACCAAGCGTCGAGCGATGTGAGGAAATAGAAAAATATATAACAATAACAGTGCGATTCGAACACTCAACTATCGCGTCTACAGTCAAATATAGTGCCACTGCGCCACAACGGCCTCTTATATATGTAGAGGTAGCATTATGTAAAGCTATATAAGTTTATCCCGAAATGGAATTTGGACATTCTCGCTGGCATTCCCAGTGAACAGCAATGTCGGTTCATCCCGAGAGACGACTGTCCTCTGGTCTAATCCTCTTATTGCGTAATCATACTGTAGTAAAGCCAACGTAGATTAGTTTGGAATTGTTTACACGTTGGTTATAGATTCGATTCCCGCTTGTAAAATATTACTAGTAAAGTTGCTAAATTGCCCAATTTTAGAGATTTTTTTTTTATTTTTTATGGAAAAGACACGGCAAACAAGCGTGCGGGTCACCTGATGGTAAGTGATTACCGCCGCCCACGGCCCCGTGCAGCCCCAGAGGAGCTACAGGTGCGTTGCCGGCCTTTAAGGTGGGTTGGGCGCCGGGGCCCGGCATTACCTGATGCGAAACGCAGTGGCATAAAGCCACTACTTCACACCGGTTTTAAATGCCGGGGGTGGTAATGATCCGGTCGAGTCTGCCCATGCGTGTTGCCATTGCTGGCGACGTGACTCTACCACACGTAAATTAATACATTACACACGTAATTAACCATATTACGCGTCTTGCGATGTTCCTCTTACTATAGCAAAAAATTAAAATAAATCACTCCTTGCAGTTGAACCCACATCCGTCGCGTTTACAGTCAGACGATGTGGCGCTGCACTACAACGATGCAAATATATATTTTATAATTTTAAATTGAAACATAAATTGAGTAAAAGCCCACCATTGTTGATGTGTAAATCTCTGGTTAATTTTGTACCAAAAGCTAAACTTTTTGTAAGGTAATAAAGCTCGCTTTGACACAGAAAAAATCATTAGATGGGTCCAAAACTTTGTAGCGTGTCTTTCAAATTGGAAGCAAAAACTTTCATATTTTTTTTTTGCAAAGACAAGGAATGGGTTCATTTTTTGTTTAAATCTATATTTTTTATAAAATCATTATAAATATTATGTTATTTTTGTTCTTTTTTAAAATTTTATACATTGGTTTGACCCTCCTTTCTCTCTGTTTCTCTCCACTAGGATTAAAACGTAGCCCAGAAATATATTATTAAAAAAAACACTAGATTGGCAAAAAGAGTACTAAAAGTAATAAATCACTCCTCATATTCTAGTTCTGATAACTCTTCTCTTCGAAATACACAGAGGTGAAAGCTGTATCTATATTTTAATAAATACTTCATTTTGTTACTAATCTTTATGACACAAGACTAAATCGAAAAAATATCAACTATGTGAACTTTACGTTTTTTCAAAGGGAGACTAGTGCTAAGACACCTTTTCCAGAATTCAGGAGGCATTGCGTGTTGAATGGCGGAAATCAACTCCGGACTTTGTCTCGCCAGAAGCGCCTTAACACTAGAGCTACAAAATAAAAATATTAAATATGATTCGCGTCGCGTATCGTCGCGTTTACAGTCACTGCGCCACGACATTTAAAAACGATATATCAAAAGTAGTATTCATATATTAATAGTTTAACATAGCCTAGGATGGCTACTTTATTAGATTTTCTGGTACAAGACCGAGAATGCCTAAGGTGGGGCCTAGATCCGTCATTCAGATATGCACTGGTAAGGCGAGACGAACGTTTCACATCACTATTTACCTTGCCGTTATCTCCTCTGTGAAGCCCCTAGGGATGAGGGAAGCGAGCAAACGTCTTGATATTTGTGAAGACTGTATACATATTTTTATTTTTTCATATAATGAAATATTTAATATTTTCATTTATTCGTTCAGGTGGCGAGGTAAAGCGCGGCGTTAAGTTCCTCCACTCAGTCGCAATGACGGAATAATTTATTATTGGAAGAGGAGAGGAGAGGAGGGTATGAATAGTCCCTCTTTACCAATGCAAAACCCCCCGCGTTGAGTTTCGCCACTTAACACGCAATATTTTAAAAAATTCTGCAGAAAGTGCGAAACATAGTGTTAAGACACTCAATTCCCACTTTCCGTCGAAATCTGGAGGCATTGCGTGTATATATATATATATATATATATATATATATATATATATATATATATATATATATATATATATATATATATATATATATGTTTATATATTTTAAAGTCGTAGTGGCGCAGTGGAGCGTGTGACTGTAAAAGTTACGGTTGTAGGTTTGATGTCTACTCGGTAGTCGGAATTAATTATGTGGGATAAAAATGCCAATATTAGGCACTTTGCCTACTCTCCTATGTACGGAATATAGCGTGAAGCTATTGTTTTTGTTAGCTTTAAGCTGTATTCTTAGCAGGGTCGGCAAAGTGAACCTAGTGCTAAAGCACTCCGTTCCCATAAAGACACTTACTATGTGCACCCGAATTCTGCAGTCATTGCGTGATCAGTGGCAGAACTAAACGCCGTGTATTACTTATTGTAAAACAAAATAATCTAATAAAAACTATAGACACACTGCCTAAACAATAATTCAGTATAGTTAACCAAAAAGTGAACCGGAAACACTCGAGCGGTTTTCTCTAATTTAACTTTGCTGTTTGTCAACACAGCTTTTATTTGCTGTACGGCTTAATAATGTACGATAGGACGAAACTATGTACGAGTGGTGTTGCATCAGCTTCCGTTTTACGGTTTTTGGTCTCGTAGGTACGGTAGTAAATGATTTTCATTTATTGTTATGAGAGACCAGAGGCCAGTCGTGGCGTGGGGCACAGCGTGAGACTGTAAACGCAACGGAAACGGGGAACGTGCGTTCGATTTCCAGTCAAAGAAATGAACTATTTAATATTTTCATTTTTTTGGGAAACGATGCAAACATTTAGTAATGCCTTCATAAATTGACGGAAAATGGGGAAGAGAAATGTTTTAATTCAATATTAGTGTTAAGACGTGTTGAGTGGCGAAACTCAACGCCGCATTTTATATACAATAGCGCGGTAATGAAAACAATATAATAATGAAAACAATATAAATATGTATGTATATATGAAAACGATAAATGAAAACAATATAATATATAATTCCTCCGAATCGGGAATGGAACTGCGATGGCCGCGTTTTCAATCAGCGCCCATCCACTACGCCATGAGGACCTCAACAACAACATTCAAATATCCATATTCAATATACAATACAATAAACTCCGCCACTCAATACGGTGATGTCTCCAGAACTAAGTCTTTCTTTTCGCGGAAATCGGGGAACGGAGTGTCTTAACACTAGGTTCCCTCTGCCTAACCTGCTGTGTGCGGGTTACAGCGTGAAGCGTGATTTTGATTTAATATAATAACATTCTGATCCATCTCATCGTTTTGGTCTCAAATCATTCTGCCTAAGCTACTTCATCTAATACCAGTTTACGATTCAATCTCAGCAGTTACGTAGTAACGACACGAGATATTACGATTTTACGATCTTATTACTTTTACATGTAAAAACATGTATGTGTGAAGATTTAGTTTTCATAATACTTTGGTGTATTATACAATTTTATTTATTAGAAAAGCACCCGCACACGGCACGGGTAGGTAAAGAACCTAGTGCTTAGACACTCCGTTCCCCATTTTCCGCCGTAACAACCTGGGTAAACAAAGGGAACCTAGTGTTACAATTTATATAATAGACAGATATTTAAATTTTATTTCATTTTTAAGAAGATATATTTCAAATAACATAATTTTTTCATGTAGTTAATGCCCAATTTTTATAAGTATATAATAATATAAATCTTTCCAAGAACGGATTGGCCTTCATAATAACTGGGTTTGACGCTTGATTCTAAGAATTATTTTCACGAAATATTATTTTGATAGATTAGCGCCATTTGGAACGTATTTAATTAGACTGATGGGTATGGGTTCAAATTCAGATGAACTCCATACAACAATATTTTTAAATAAACGCATTTTCTTCCAATCTGTTTAGGTTAAATGCAACGTTGATACTAGTCTCGTATCTGTTATTAAACTTTTTTATTTTTAAATTTGCGTTAGTTGAAATTTTTATTAATTTTTGACTAAATAACTTTATTTTTATTTTTTTTTTATATTATTTTCCACACTATATCTTGCACAGCAACCCTATTTCGTATTTGGTAACGGAACTCAACGCTGGCTTTCTCTCGTTTCCAAAATTAAAGAATAAAATTATAAAATACGTAACTAGGAAAAAAGGTACATTAAAAAAAATGACGAAATCCACTTTGTTATTTATGTCTGGCGAATAAAATAAATATGACATCGTATTATGCACTATTAAAATATAGTAACACAAAGGTCTCAGATGTAAGGGTAAGGGTTCGATTCCCAGTTTCTTTTCTCTAGTTACAAGAAAAATTTCAACGCGGCGTTCAATAACATCACTCTACACATAATGTCTTGAAAATGGCAAGACTCAACGCCGCGCTTAGCCTCGACACCAGAGCGAAGAAATGGAAATATAGATTTAAGTAAACCTCCTCGAGTGGGGATTGAACTGATCGACTGACCTGAATGGTAATATATAAAGTTACATTTTTATAAGTAACCGTCGCAAAATAATTTAGAGAGTAAATGAATAGAGTAGAAAAATTAAGATCTCTCCGTTTTTTATAATAATGTTTTACGCAAAAAAAAATATAATTTTCTCTTTATAGAGAGAGAGGTAGATAAAATGGTGGGGAACGGAAATGTCTTAATGGGAACGGAACTGTTTTCAATAAGACTTTTTCTGTCTCATTTTCAGCGGAATCTGGGGGCATAATGTGTTGGGTGGCGGGACGCAACGCCGCGATTTGCCGCGTTACTAGAGAGAAGAAATGAAAATATTAAATATTTCATTATCCAGTGTGGGAATCGAACCCATAACTGACGCGTTTACACTCGCATCCTTGTGCCACTGCGCCACGGCGGCCTCAATTTTATTTTATTTAAATATAAATATTGTTTTATTGTTAAAAACATTATAATACAACTACATTATTAATTTTATTTTTGAAAATATAAAATACTTTTTGGCTATTTCGCCATTTTTATGACTGAAATGCGGAGAAAATAGTATTTTTCCACTACATTTCATCTCTCCCCAGCCCATAAAGTAACTCCAAGATCATTTCACGCTTAGAATGGTTAATATTCTAAGGAATTCCCACCTAAATATATAGTTCCCTTTAATGTTTCCCGGTAAACCGCTTAGGAGAATAACTAACGTGACCATTCTTCGATCGGCTCAAAACGGGAAATTTTAGGGTGGTTTTCGTTTTGCTTTAAAGGTGTGCTATCGTCTTTTTATGAAACTTTCATTTTTCTGATAATCTAATAGTGATTTTTTTTTTGATATTATTGGTACTTTATTAAATTATTTATTATTTAAAAAAAAATAACTCGTTTTGATCGTAACAAATTGACACGCCATTCCGAAAAACGAAACATTTGTACGTCCCGGTGGCGTGTTTCGGGACACCGAGACACACAAGCGAAAAACGGGACAGTCCCGTTCAAGACGGGACGTCTGGTCACGTTAGGAATAACCTGAAACACGGACATTGCATCGTAATATTATGGAAAAAGGTCTACCCATCGAACCGTTGGTAATCGGTAGATAAATACGTTTGATGGCTTCACTGAAACCTTATATTATATGTTCCTTTTTGTTGGACAGAAGAATTTCTCTTGCTATAATTGTGGACTAAAGTTTTTTTTGTATGAATAAATGACATTTTGGAGATTTTATTAAGACACTCCGACGGCCATTTCCCGCCTAATTTTTCAGACATTGCCTATTAAGTGGTGCAATTCAACGCTGCGCTCTGTCTTGTTATTAGTTACGAGAAAACAAAAATAAGTCATTCTATAGAGTAAGTTCCATCGAACCCACAACGGGCGTTACAACTGCATGCTGTCTGTTCCAATATGGTTCCCATTAATTTAATATAATAATTTGAAATATGTTAACATATATGTAGGTGCTAAGAAAATTAATAATGCGGTATTGGTTTTTTATAACAACCAGTACTTATAACAAAAATCCTTACTATTCTCCCTGTACCTACTATACCTATACCTACTTACCAGAGCGAGGAAATGAAATGAAAATATTAAATACTTCCACGAATGGAAATCAAACTCACAACCTGTCGCGTTTACAGTCACACGCTGGACTATATTCTCTACTCTTGATTAGTTGAATTTGGAAATATTGTAAGCCATAATATGTATTAACTTAAAAGGTACAGTATTATTGTATGATAAACTAAAACTAAAACTAAACTAGCTTCACGCTTTATCCCCAGCAGGATAATCAGAGAGAGCGGAGCGTCAAACGCAACGGTCTCTACATACCTCTTTCGCCTCTACTGTCATCAACCTCTCCATACATACCCTCCGGGGGATCCTCATGCTTTTTACGTGACCTTTCTCCAGTATCTTTGATACTGTTTTTTCGAAGGTAAACCGAGGTCACCCCTTACCTCTCTTACCACTCACCTTCACCATCACAAAGCTTATTATTGGAGGAACCAGCTAAAAATATTGTATGATAACATACCTGAAACTACTACAAAGAACGGACTGATATTTAATGTTCTATTATCTAGTTATTATATATAAACAGTAAACATAGTGCATAAAATTGTAAGTCGCATAAGAATTATATCAGATATGGCCAAGATCCAAGTACTCGTATTACATTTCTAAAACTTGCTAACTAGCCGCTTCCCAATAGTAGTGTTAAAATTTAATAACTCTTCACCCCATGAAGCATTTAGCAGGATAAGCAGAGGGAACGTAGTGTTAAGACACTCTGTTCTTTATTCATTGCCTAATTATTAAATGTTCAGTGGCAGAATTCCACGCCGCGCTTTGACTTCTTTCCAGAGCGAGAAAATAAAAATGATTAATGCTCTCGAGTGGAAATGGCACCCACAACCGTCGCGTTTTGATTAAGACGGGTAGTCGCTGCGCCATTGCGGCCTCATACAGGAATGTTTCAAATCTATAGAACCGAAACGAAAAATACTGAAAGGAAAGAGATATTTTATTTGTTAAGAAAACATATCAAAAATTGAACGTAACTGATTTTGAACCCGCACCTCTTTGGAAACCATCCAAACACTCTGACCAACCAAGCATACGTTCTGATGAACGTAGCGGGATTTGGTCAAAGAGCGAGATACGTTTCCTAATAAGTATTTTTCTTTTCTAAGTGTGGAATAATACTTTAAAAATGTTAAAAAAAGAGGTATTTTAAGTAAAAATATCGGTATTCTTAATAAAACTTTACACTATAAGCAAGTACCTACTAACTTAAATATTTTTAAAATGTTATTCCCCACTTAGGAAAGAAAAATACTTATTTAGAAAACATGTAAAAATTTGAACGTAGCGGGACTCGAACCCGCGTCTGTCGCGCAGGTAAAAAAATACACTATATAAGTACACTGTATATAATTATATTACCAAAAATCTCTTTTCTTACTAATTAAAATGAAAATAAGTATAGAAACACACCAAATCTATTAATTTTACTTGTCACTGATATTAAAGGCTTTGGAAGAACCGTAGTTTTTGGAAATATAGCTTCCATATCAATTAATTGTCAGTTGTCAGTTGTCAGCTGGGTAAGTTAACAAGGGTTGACTTGACTTTATTGTAATTTATAATCTACTGACATTTGTTCGATGTATAATCTTGATCTTTACATAGTTATTAAGTAAAGTGGCTTTCCAGTTAATTTTTTTATCGTACAGAACAGATTTTAATGGGATTTTCGCTAACACAGAATGATTCAAGAGGAAAATATGTATTACAAAACTGATGTCGTAGTTAGCCCATTTTTATCTTTATATCACCAGAGTGTCCTGTCCTGCTTACCGCTGGACATAAACCCATCCAATTTATACATAAAATATCCATATTTGGTGGCAACCATTTGAAGCCCAGTCCCTTTAAAAATGTCTCTAGATACGTAGATAAACAGATATTTTCAAATTTTTTTAAGCTTTACGTTGTATCCCGCATATAGTAGGGTAGGCAGAGGGAGTATTGAGACACTCCGTTCACAACTTTCCATCGAAATTTTACGGCATTGTGTGTTGATTATTGGAACTCAACGCTGCGTTTTGCCTTGGCACCAGAGGGAAGAAATGAAAACATTATTAAATAATAACTCATTTCCCCGAGTTGAAATCGAACCAACAACCGTCACACCCTTGTAGCAGTGTTATCTAATAAATATGCATTCATCAATATATATAATTATAAGAAAAATTGCAATTTTAAATAAAATCTTCTACTTCAGCAAAGATCTTATTTTCCCCTTTATTCTGGATGCACTATACAGGAAACTCAGTTATTATACATTCAACTTTTGTATGGAATTGAATCTGTCATGCTCACGAGAACAGCCTCAGGCGGCCACCGTCAAATGACGGTAGGTAGTAACTAAAATATTTTTACTAAATAATATGTTTGAGAACAAGAAGCCTTCAAATTGTAAAGCTTTTCGTATTTTACTTTTGTAGCTGTTCAAGAAATCATTTATATTTTAGAGAAGGTAATATACCACAAACGGCCGTCTTTCGATTTTCGTTGACTTTGTTAAATAAAAAATTGATATTGTTTTCAATATTGTAATATTCATGGATTCTTTCGAAAAAGGACCTTGACAGACGGATGGACAAAAAAAATATCGTATCCAATTGCTTTAAAGTTTTTTTTGTAATAACAGTGAGCTAAGTTAGGTTGACGAGCGAAGCGAACAAGGGGGGCTCTCTTGTTTTGTTCCCTTGTTGTTCCAGTTTAAACTACAACTATTCCCTTATATAATTTGACTCCATCTAGTATAATTTTAATTTATCATATTAATATATCAGAGGCCAGTCGTGGCGCAGGGGCACAAGGTGTGACTGTAAAATCCACTGGTTATGGGTTCGATTCCCATTCGAGAATAAAATATTTACTTACATTTATATTTTAATTTTTTTGCTCTGATGTCGAGGCAAAGTGCGGCGTTGAGTTCCGCCACTCAACATGCAATGCCCTCAGAACTCTGCGGAAGGTGGGGAACGGTGTGTCTTAACAACTAGGTTCCCTCTGCCCACCCTGCTGTGTGCGGGAAGGAAGGGAACAACGTGAAGCTGATTCATTAGAGTTATACAAAAAGGTATAACAAAAGGTAGAAGGACAAACACAACATTTGATTAGCTTCAACTATTTTAGATGCGTGATTTTATTTATATTGTAGAGTTAACTATAGAGTAAACCACGCTGTTTTTGATTCTTTGATATTTAAAAATAAAAAAATAAGTTACAGGTCGTTTTGTATTTGGAAAGAGTTAGAATTCAATGCTATGATTATGATTATCTATTTTTTTTAGCATACGCTGTGCCCGGTGTCTTGTATAGTAGAGTAGGCAGAGGGAACCTGGGAACCTAGGGCTTAAATACTCCGATCCCAGTAAGACATTTCGGCTCCCCGATTTCCGCCGTATTTTCGAGGCATTGCACGTTGTCTGGCAGAGCTCAAAGTCGCGCTTTGCCTTATCACCACATGTGATATAATGACATTTTGAAGATAAATCATTTCCACGAAAGGAATCGAACGCACAACCGTCGCTTACGTATAAACCATACACCAACCATAAAACAACCATACATAATATAGAAAAATGTAAAAATAAAAAAGAAACATAATTTTCTATCCACGTAAATGCATTCTATAAACGGAGTGAAACCCAACCAGTACTAAGGTCATTACATTACAATGTCATCGCGCTTATTGAACGCAACTTAAAAAAGAAACATGTAAACTTATATGTATATAATCTGCTTATATTTTACTGTCAACCAATACAATTATAGATGAGTGAAGGTCATGGGTTCGATGCTGGCTCGAGGTGTTCTGTTAAAGATCTGTTTGCGATGCGTGAAAGTATGCGTTGGGGCATATTAGCGCGGAACGACGTCGCACTCGGAGGATGGTTGTGGATTCGATTTACAGTCGTGGCGCAGGGGCACAAAGTGTGACTGTAAAATCGACTGTAGTTGGCTAATATGTGTCTAATAGTAAAAAATATTTATAATTTACTAGCGATCCACGCGCGGCTTCGCCTGCTTGAACTTATTATATTAAAGCCAAATTACACAATTACGAGTACATCAAATGTGATAAATTCTGCCATTAAACAGGCAGTACCTCAAGAATTTTACGGAAAGTGGGGAAGATAAGGGTCTTAATAAAAACGGAGTGTTTTAACACTAAGATTGCAGGTTCCCTATGCCTACCTTACCTTACCATCTATATGTAGGATACAGTTTAAAAACTTACAGAGATAAACTTAATAAAAATATTTTTATACCATTCATATCCATCCATAAAACCCATTAGATCAATTAGTAATTCATCAAAACAAAGCAATTGTCAATTAACAGTTAACACGCATTTGATGAAATCCAAATGGGGTCATCTAGTAAGTGATAGACTAGTTATATATGTATTTTCATACACACCACCCAATAAAACTAAAATATGAATAAAAAAGAGAGATTTACCTCTTACCCACAGTTCAAAATTGATTATCTGTGCCTAATCAAGACATAACAAGAATTAAGATCAAATAGTTATATCGAGCCAGGGAAAGGGCGCCACCTAGTGTTAAGACACAAAAAAATTGAGATATTTCGTGTTAAATAATGGAATTAAACACCATGCTATATCTTGTTACCAGAGCGAAAAAGTTAAAACAATTAATTTCTCAATCAGAAAATGAACTCACAACCGTCGTGATGCTTCGCCTCTTTACCACGACGGTCTCTTTCGATTAAAGGAGAAAAAAATAACAATAAACGAACATACCAACAGGACATAGCAAGTACTCTATTACCTAATAGAGAGTGAAATAAGACTATTACGTGATATAACTAATGTAGGCTAAGGATATATCGTCATCTAGGAACGTTACACCTACAAGTAAGTGAATCATACTGACCAATTCCCTTGATGGAGATCGACCTCCGCTATTTTTTGTTAAAATGGAATGTGTTTTTTTTATCTTCACGCTGTATCAAGCATATAGAATGGCAAAGGGAACCTGGGGACCTAGTGTGAAGACACTCCGTTCCTATTAAAATACTCGTTCCTGAACTATGTGTATTTTAGTATTAATTTTATTTTAAACTTCATTTATACTTTCCTTTTATAATCTTATTAATAAAATAATTATTGTTGTAGGGATCAATTGTTTTTTATTTCCCCATTTTGGTAAGATAAACCACGGCGTTGAGTTCCGCCGCAATTTGAAACGTCTTTTTAAAATGGGCGGTGCGTGAGGAGCGAAGTGTCTTAACACTAGATTCACTGTGTCTTTCCTGCTATAAGCAGAAAAATCTTTTCAAATTTATACCAGACAAAATTCGAATCCTACATACGTAGAAAAGATTTACAATTAACTAACCTGTAAATATATCTTTAGTTAGTCATTTAGTAATTCAAGAATTTATAGTATTACAAAGGAATAATTAATATAATTAAATGTAGATGCATCTTAAAAATAATATGAGCGTAAGATGTGATGTTTTTTTTTGTTTTGAATTGTTATGCGCCACAGACTTGTGTTGTCCTTCCCTTTTTTGTTATTAATTGATTATTAAAAATTTTATTTTTTCTTTTTAAGATGTGACGTTATCATATACGAAATATTGATTAAATAAATCAGCTTCACGTTGTATCCCGCACACAGCAGGGTAGGCAGAGAGAACCTAGTGTTAATACACTCCGTTCCCCACTTTCTGCCGAATTCTGGAGGCATTACGTGTTAAGTGGCAGAACTTATCGCCACGCTTTGCCTCAACACCAGAGCGAAGAAATGGAAATATACATTTAAGTAAATATTTCATCTCCTCGAGTGGGGATAGAACCGAAGTGTGAACAGTCACACTTTGTGCAACTGCGCCACGACTGGCCTCAAATATTGATTAAATAACTTAACTTAACTTAACTTAGCTTCACGCTTTATCCCTAGCGGGGTAGTCAGAGAGAACGGAGCGCCAAACGCTACGGTCTCTACATACCTCTTTCGCCTCGTCCACTGTCATCAACCTCTTCATACATGCCCTCCGGGGGACCCTCATGCTTTTTACGTGACCTTCCTCCAGTATCTTTGATACTGTGTTTTCGAAGGTCAACCGAGGTCTCCCCCTACCTCTCTTACCACTCACTTTTCCATCATAAATCTTTTTTGCCATTCTTTCCTCGCTCATTCGTTCGACGTGCCCAAACCAGCTGAGCACGTTCTTCTTCATTCTCACCGTGACATCCTCGCTGGTACCTGCCATTCTGTGTACCTCTTCATTGCGGATTCGATCAGCTAGGCTATTGATTAAATGTCACAGTATATTATAGTTTCAATGTTAATTCACTTTTATATTAAATCAATTAGGATAATTAATTTATTCCAAACACAGCAGTAACATTTAACACGCTTTAATTGAGAAAAGAATTCAAACTAAACATAATTTTATATATCTACATACATATCTTTGAAAGACTCAAAAATATAAATTGGGTCGTCTAGTAATGTGTTAAATACACGTATAAATAGGCCTTATATAATGAAATAAATTAACATCTGTTTTTTCTTATATTCACGCTCTATCTCATATGTAGTAGGGTACTTGAGGCAGACTAAACTTAGTGTTAAGACACTCCACTCGAATTCTGAAGGCATTTATTGGTTGGAACTCAATGCCGCGTTTCGTTTCGAAGAAATGACAGTATTAATATTTCATCTAATCGAGTGGCAATCGAATCCATAACCTGTTGTGATTACAACCACACGCTTGTGTCCTGTACTCATATAAAAACACATACAAAATTTTGTCCTGAACTGAAATCGAATCCACATACCTATTTCTACTTAAAAGCCATTTCTGGCCAATTTTACCTACAAAATTACAGTAAACTGTCATATATTACATAGAGTACTAATAACATTTAATTTCTTGCATAAAATTAGTATTGAATTATCCGTTAGCACGGAACGAGGGTATTTGAAAACATCGATATATTAAATGTACGGTGACACTTAGAACGGCGAAGCCTGACAAACGACCTCACCGACCTTGTTACAATAGAGCGTACTGAGAAATGTCATAATTAATTTACACCTGCGGATAACTTACAATGTCGTAAAGAAAAGAAATTGTCTACTTTATATAATAGGAGCTCAGTTTAAGTGACAAATAAAAATTTCAATTTCACACCCAAATAAAAACTGTAATGTGCAAATTTCAGATTAATACGATATTATATATAAAAGTACTCACTCAGTTTCGTTGTTCTCGAAAACAATTGTGTCTTGCACAGCTTCGAACTGCGCACCGCTCTTCGCCGTGCCGTCCTCCGTCCAGTACGGAATACGCACCTTGCCCCGAGCACCCGCCGTCCTCACCACTTTAAGATCGTAAGTCCCCACCGACTCTGTCAACTCGAAATCCCTCTGAGGGAACGAAAACACACCTGAATGGTCATCGTCCAAAATCACTACAGTCGCTGTTGATGGTGAAGCCAAACATGCGCCCTTGGGAGAGCTTAGTTTTAGGTAAAAATGCTCATCTTCTTCAAACACGTCATCATCTATAACTTGCACGCTGAACTTTTTCTCCGTTTCGCCACGCCCAAATACCAAAGATCCCTGGGCTGCAATATAATCGGACCCAGCTTCAGCTGTTCCATCTTCTGTAGCATAATGCACAGTGACTTCTCCACTTAAATCTCCGCCACGAACCACCCTTACTTCAAATGACCCACAATTTTCCATTACGGTGTAGTGATTTGGGTCAAATCGAACGTTGGGCCCTTTAGGTTCGACAGCCACGGAACCTGATTCACGCCGTTGAAGTTCTGCTTTTACTTCACTTAAGTCACTCTGTGCTCTCTCAGATATTTTTCGAGAGAAGTCACCACCACCTGTCATTTTTCGAGTGGCTGCTACTCTATAAAACGCGCGAGATTTAGGACCACGAGCCATCAAAGCCTCCAAAGCCATTCGTTCAACAGTTTCCAGATCCTCATCAGGGTGTTGTCTTCGTAATTCTCGTAAGACTGATATATATTCCTTACGAGATTTTTCTAGCTCACGACCCTCTTCATCATCAGAAGCGAATTCATCGGCATTGGGTTTAAGCGCCATTTCAACAGAACCATCACCCTCCACTTCCACGATAACACCTCTTTCATTGACACGGTAACCTTTTTTGAGATATTTATAAACTAAAAGCCTTCGATCTGCAATATATGCTGTCATAACGGTAGCAGGGAAAAACAAGAACGTTACCGCTCCTTCCCACACCTCGACTTCACTTGGTGATATTACAGCCAAAATCAGATAAAGCCATACATACGCGAAAACCGACCAGGTCGCTGTAACTAAGAATACACGTAAATGCTTTATCTTCCTCACTTCTCCATCAGGTATCACTGCCACACAGATCGCAATTATGACGAATAAATTATAAGCAGCCGACCCGACGATGGTTCCGGGCCCCAAATCTCCGGCTTCAAAATTTTTCCCAGCTATTTCGATGACTGACAACAATATTTCTGGCGCGCTCGAACCCAACGCCATGAGGGTTAAATTGGCAACAGTTTCGTTCCATACTCGTACCACAACAATCTGATCGCTCCCGTTCCGTCGCACGCGCACCTCCTTCTCCCTGGACGTGATAACTTCAATGGCCGCCATGAACCTGTCGGAGACGATGGAGACTCCAATGAAGAGATACATGAGTGTGAGAAAGTATACGAGGCCACGGAGAGCGATGTGGAGCGTGGGGACATCTTCGAGGGGCAGCCAGGCGGGCAGGACGAGCCCGTCGGCGCACTGGAGCACGTGGTGGGTGGTGGTGTTGATGGGAGCAAGGCGCGCGGAGGGTAGCTCGGCGCGCGCTACCACGCAGCAGGCCGCGAGCGCGGCGAGCGCGGGTCGCATGCCCTTTACCTGACGCGATCCATGGACGCGACCGGCGCTGCCAGAGGCCGGCGCCCGACTGAGCGTCGCGACGGACATGGAGCACCCCCCTCCCTTAGAGAGGCGTATCGCAACTTTTATTAGCGACGTGCCTCACATAGAAACTTTACTGAAAAACCTTATCAAACTTAAGAGTTTTGATAAACCAGTTTTAGAATGCGCTACTATTGTTGTCGTAAAAGTAAGCTCTACATTGTAGAGTTATTATATAAATGTATTATTATTTAATTATATTTAGAATGCTTTTTGAATTTTATGTAAAACAATTATTTTTTATATGCTTTAAATAATTTGTAAACCACTATACATGTTTGATAAAAATGTTTTAGATACGTCGTATATGGATAAAATATATTTTTTATTAAATGAGTATGAATTTCAACTATATTAATGTAGCAAAAGTTGTAAAGGCTATAATTTTTTCATAGATTTACTTTAATAAAAAATATATGACGCATGGGCACAAGCGTGTGATGGGAAGTGCAACAGGATTCGATTATCGCTCTAAAAAATAAAATATTTAATATTTTCATTACGTAGCTCGTGCGTGGCAAAGCTCTGTTTTCTTAGCTTAACACGCACTGCTTCCAAAATTCTGCGGAAAGTGAGAAGCGGAGTGCCTTAACACTAACTAGGCTCTACTAATGTGAAGCAAAAATAAAATGCTTATAAGTAGTTTCCATTTGACTACTACGGTGAAGCAGTAGGTACCAGTTGTTAATTGCGATACAATTTAGCCAGTAAAAATCGAACTTACGACCACCTTGTACAGTGCCACTGTTTTGATTAGATTAGATGGTGGATTAGATGGTGTCTAGTAATCATTTTGTTAATACCTAATATATCGTTTAACCTTTTATATTTATTACACAGGTCACGCGACCCTAAACACGTTTAGGATTAAACAGCCAACTCAATAAACCTTAACGATTTAAATTAATTCGAAGTTATAATAACTATGAAACTTAATAGGTTAGGCAGAAACTTAATAGGTTGTGCCGTGTGATCCCGGCCTAGAATAGGATCATCCTGGTACTGGTGGTGTCGTAAGAGGCGACTCAAGTACGTGTGGTAGAGTCACGTCGCCAGCAATGGCAACACGCATAGGCAGACTCGACCGGATCATTACCACCCTCGGCATTTAAAACCGGCGTGAAGTAGTGGCTTTATGCCACTGCGTTTCGCATCAGGTAATGCCGGGCCCCGGCGCCCAACCCACCTTAAAGGCCGGCAACGCACCTGTAGCTCCTCTGGGGTTGCACGGGGCCGTGGGCGGCGGTAATCACTTACCATCAGGTGACCCGCACGCTCGTTTGCCGTGTCTTTTCCATAAAAAAAAAAAAAAAAAGAAATTACCTAGTATCAGGATCATCCACCACCATCAACCATTATTAATACATCACATATTATAAAAACTCACAGTGGACTCGCCCTTCGTTTCGTACCAATTTCAGGATGGGATATCACCATGAAATGGTAATAGAGCTTATAAAAGTTGACAAATTTAAGTTTGCACTGATTTTGTATGAAATTAACTACAAATATGAGTTTATAATGTTGTCTATGAAAAATCGATGAATTATCATTTTTCGGATTTTTTCCTTTATTTGCTTATCTTTTTCCTTTTTATCATTTAAAAAAAAAAGAAAGGTTTCAGTTCGTAAGAAATACCATAACTTTGGGTCCACAGGAAGTGCCCTATAGATTTTGATTATGCGGAAAATTTCACATAAAATGCAGCAAAAAAGATACAAAAATGCTTTTAACTTTTGATTGCGTTATGTTAGAAGCTTGATATTTTCTATTTTCCAAAGGACAGCAGTATCTAAATATTTAATAATCAAATGTTATAAAACGATCCTATAATAGTTTCGTTTTTTTCTTCTTGTTAGTATTAGTAGTATAATAGGCAAATGAAACCTAGTCTCAAACACTACGTTCTCCAACACCAGCCCGAGATATTGCGTATTGTATGGAGCTATACGCCGCGCCTTGTTCAATTACCAGAGCGAGGTAAATGAAACTAATTTATTCCCCCGAGTCGGATTCGAACCTACAACCGCCGCGTTTACAGTCATACCGTTTCTATGTGTAATTTCCAAATATAATTAACAAATAAACCTTGATACGAGACTCAGATAAGTAATGAGTTTTGTACACAAATCCTATTTATCAAAGCTATCAATTATGTTACTATCAGTATTAGTATTTGCTTTGAAAATCTATTTACTTTTATAGATTCCCATTAATTTCAAGTAACGATGATTAAACTAAAAACGCAATCACTAAAAATGGGTTGAAATATATATATTTAGGGTTCCATACCTTTGAGGAAAAAAGGAACCTCTAATAAGATTTGTTCCCCTAATAAGATTCACTTTGCTGTCCGTCTGTCCGTCCGTCCGTCCGTCTATTAAGTGCCTTTATCTCAGGAACACTTGGGGATATCGAGTTTAAATTTAAATCATATACACAAAAGTACACTACTATCTCATGATTTCTTAAATAAAATGTATTTCTATATTTAACAAAACATATGGCCGTTTATATCGCAAAAAGCGTGTATTTCGACTCTATAGCGTGTAATTCATAAGGCACTTTTGGTTGACCGAAGATATGAAATTTGACAGCTAGAATCTACAGTACTAGTTCAGGAAAAAATCTTAAAAATTATAAATTTGGCATTAAAACCGCTTGTCAATAAGTGAAAAATCAGACGATAGAGCTCTGACTAAGCTAGGCATGAATTTCAAAAATGAGAGATGTGAGAGAGACTCGCGCTTGTCTGTTTATTTTTATAAAATTTGGAGTCTAGTGTCTAGATACTCCGTCCTCATTAAGACACTGCTTTTCTCCGCTTTCCGTCGAACTCTATAAGCATTGTGTGTTGAGTGGCGAAATTCAACGCCGCGCTTTTGCCTCGTTACCAGAGCATGTAACCAAATATTTATTCTAATCTATCGCACTTTTGCATCTGCGCCACTACGACCTCAACTAAATCTTCATAGATCACTTATTAACTGCGTATGACTAAAATCGAACTGGCGACCGTCATATTATAACGATCACAGTCATCATAAAAACCACTAAGCATCTATCAAATCAATCAACAATAAAATAAATTGAACGAAATCATATGAGGTCGTCGTAGCGCAAGGGCACAAGGCTGTAACTATAACGCGACAGTTGTTCTTTCGATCCCTATCAGAGGGAATAAATAAGTATTTCTTAATATTTTAATTTTTTCACTATGGCACCAAAGCCGTAAAGTTGGAAACGCACTATCTTGACACTAGGTTCCCTCTGCCTACCCTGCTGTATGCGGGATACCGAGTGAAGATGATTTAATAATTTTTTTTTAAACAAAATTATAAAATAAACGTTTTATACCCACTAGTTTGTGTGTGTCTAGTGACTAGACTGCGCAATGCTAATCTAATATTAAAAAATCTATAAAGCTTAACTCCACTACATATCGATCATAGCTAGGTACTAGGTACAAATACTACTCGGCTACTGTAAATAAAGGAGATTATCAATTCGACTATTCTTTTTTATGTTTATTACCTCAGAAATTTTGACTGGGTGAAACGATTTCGATGTTTTTTTTTTCTTATTTGAAAGCTAGTGTTTCCCGTGTGGTCTTAATTTTTTTGGTCCAATTCTGACGATGATATCTATGAGAAAATCGCATTAATAATTTGCATTAGGTATGTATGCGACAAATGGATGAATAATTCAATATCACGCTAACCGATTTTGATGATACTTTGTTTATTTGAAAGGATACACTTTAAGGATAATTTGGTGAAACATTGGTTATGTTCTGATTATGGAATCCGGTTGAAATTGAATAAGTTTTTTTTTTTGGTAAAAAATATAACTATACTGTAATAGTTACAAAGAAAAAGATTGTTAAAATTGGTGTCAGAAGTGAGATTCCTCACCGTTGCATTTCTTTTAACAAACTTCAAGTCAGTTCAAGGGTCAGTTTAGGGACCGATACTGTATATCTCAGACCTTCCGCAGCCTGAAGGAGTCAAAACGGCAACATATGCTGACGATACTGCTGTACTAGTCAGTCACAAAGACCCAGTTATTGCAGGCCAGCGCCACGACTGGCCTCAAAAATAACATTACAAAATTATTGGGTCTAAAATATAACAATCGGTGACGTACTTATATTTTAGAAAATTTTAAAGTGTTACTCTCAATTCAATATAATTGCACAATACAGTACTATAATATATTGTGCAATAATATTGACCATATACTTCCCGATATGCTGCTGATGACAACCACCTAATTACATGACGTTAATTAATGATTGGAACTCTAAAAATTATTTTTCGGCCAAGGGTGAACAAGTAAATCACCAATTTTCTACTCGATTAGATATATTTCATCAATTTTTTTCAGCTTCACGCTGTGTCCCGCATATGGGAGGGTAAATAACAAAATCGCTACATTTCTTCTCTGACAAACTATTGTAACGAAATCCAACACCTAGAGGCTTTTACAGAACTTATATTTCTTCCAAAGTAAAATACTGTTAAGCTTGTACAATGTCCATCTTAAATTTTAATACAATATGTTATTCTAGAGGACCTCCTTCTACTTCCGCTCCAAGTCTAAAATTATATCTCGAATTTTCCAAACATATAAAGCGTCATTTTATTAATGTTCTCTGATGGCATTTCTATATTACTTATTATGAAACATCTTTTTATTAAATAAAGAGGTTGATTTACATTTTTATAATAAATTATTGCGAATATTAAAACTTATAAATATAAAATCATTACACTATGTACTATGTATTAATAACTGAGGCCGTTGTGGTACAGTGGTAAAGCGTCTAACCAAAAAAAATGTACTAATTTCACGAAGATATTACACACAGTGAGAGACACAGTGGCACAGTGTATGATTGTAAATGCGACGTTTGTGAGTTCGATTCCTACTCTGAAGATTTTTTTTTTCATTTCTTCGCTCTGGCAACAAGAAAGAAAAAGAAGCTGTGGCTCAAAACGTGGCGTTGAGTCCCGATACTCAATTCTCAATGTCTCGAAAACTGAGCAGGAAAAAATATAGGCTTGAAACTAGGCCCTCTGCCTACCCTGGTATATATGGGGATACATCGGGAAGTAAGAAATAAAAAAAAAATATAGCATGAATAAAATATAACTTGAAATATCTTTATCGTTACGTAAAACGTAGTATGGCGGCCGATAACGATGGAGGCTTAGGTTGAGCCGCAACGAGGCCACTGGCATATCGATGAAAGGTGTTTTACCCTAAATCCTACTACACTACACTAACATAATCTACTTTTTATTTATATAGTCGTTAGTTTAAAGAGCTTTTTTGGTTATGTATATGTATATATATATATATATATATATATATATATATATATATATATATATATATATATATATATATATATATATATATATATATATATACATAACCAAAAAAGCGTGTTTTAAAAGACGAATGGCAAAACGTAAAAACATTTGTTTTAACCAAACTGTGATCAATCTCCATAGTCAGTATAAATGTTTGTGTTTCCGCAACGAAATTTGCGACTTTTACTATCGCAACGTGCCGTTTTTCTCATAAATAAATAAATATATATATTTTTTGGTGATAGAATATTGAAACAAAATCAAAATCTATTTTTTTAGTATATCTAATGTATGTATAAGTATTGTGCTTAAGGGATCTTCATTTGCATGACAGTTTAAGTTTACTCTACAGTTGTGGGTTCGTCTTCCGCTCAAATATATTAAATATACTTTCCTTTTATTATTTCATTCGGTTATTTTCTTTGGTTTCAAGTGAAACAAAAACTTATACCAATTTTGGAGAAACAGATAAACAGTTTCTTTTTCAACTTCAAGCTGTATGAACCTAATGTTAAGACACTGCACTCCCCGATTTCATCGAATTCTTGAGGCATTGCACGTCGAGTGGCGGAACTGAACGCGCTTTACGTCTACACCGGAGGGAAGAAAAGAAAATATAAAATATTTCATTGCCTCGATTGGAAATCGAACTCAAAACTTGTTGCGATTACAGTCACACGTTTGAGCGCAAGAACACTCTTGCGCCACGACTGGCCTCTAAAATACTGAAAATAATATTTTAATATATTTGTACATTTTTTTTATATGAAACTATATAACTATATATTATTTTACAGTCTTTCAATAGAGCACTTCCGTTCTAAGCTATAAAAAACAAAACACTAATGGATCGACAAACATCTCAGCTTATAAATTAAGTGCTTAGTTGACACGATCCATAAAATGTAATACGAACCGTATGGTCTCATAATATTTCTAATATTATAAAGATGAACTAACTTTAGCTACGGCTTTGTCTGCTTGGTTGAAGGGCTATAATATCTAGTTTTCACGCTGTATCCCGCACGCAGCAGAGTAGGTAGAGGGAACTCGCTCTCCCACTTTCCGCCGAATTCTGGAGGCATTGCGGGTTGAGTGGAGATGAATTAAATTTATATTAAATTAACATTTAAATTTATGTTTCCATTTCTTCGCTCTGGTGTCGAGGCTAAGCGCGGAGTTGAGCTCTGCCACACGCAATGCTTCCAGAATTCGGCAGAAAGTGGGGAACGGAGTGTCTTAACGCTAGCTTTATTCTGCCTACCCTGCTGTGTGCGGGATACAGCGTGAAAAGCTAAAAAGCATCAATTTAGCAAGAATATATATAAAAAGACAAAATGTGGGGAACCTAGTGGTTCCCTAGTAAAAATGCCGACAAAGACCCAAACATTTTATCGTTAAAATAAAACTGCATATAAAAATAACTTTCAGTAGTGAAACAGTAAACACTTAAGGCTTTAG
This sequence comes from Heliconius sara, assembly GCA_917862395.2. Lineage (NCBI taxonomy): Eukaryota > Metazoa > Arthropoda > Insecta > Lepidoptera > Nymphalidae > Heliconius > Heliconius sara. Next base: position 10,539,882 of record OU860787.2, read on the forward strand.
CTGCTAGAACACGGTTTAAGCTATTGCATATTTTATTAAAGAGACCAACTTGTAAATTATATATCTTTTTAATGGCCCTCTGTAGTGTTAAAGTTGTTATTAAGATTTAGGGACTGTTTTGTTTTTATTTGCAAGGAAACAATATCGGCCAAGCGCGAGTCGGAGTCTCAAATTCATATCAACTTCACGATGATAGTTCAGCCTGAACGAGAATGAATATATAGGATTTTTTTTCAGATTTTCCCTGTACTCCGCATGTAGCAAGGTAAATAGATAGGGATCTCGTGCTAAGACACTCCACTTGCCACTTTCCGCCGAATTCTGGAGGAATAGCGTGTTGGCAGAGCTCTACGCCGCGCTATGCCCTCGACACCAGAGCAAAAAAATGAAAATATTAAATATTATTTATTTTTCAGTCAGAATCGAAACCACAACCTGTCGCAGTCACAGTACACGCTTCACAATATTTACTCATATTTTTTTATTAAATACCTAAACATTTTCCTGCTTTAATTTGCCAAATTTCATAATAGTCTTCTTGCTAAATTTTACAAAAATTTTAGGTACATAGAAAGTACCGTATAGCTTTTTATCACGAGACGCATTTCATACAAAATACGCCATAAACGAGGCTCAAAATCTTTGTTTACTTTTATATATACTACAACAAGGTATCCGTTTTTTTCTCCTAGTGTTCTATTTGGAAAGCCAATTATATTAAAAAAATTAAAAAAGTATTATTATTTATGGAAGAGGAAAACCAGAGTTGAACACTCCGTTTTCTACTTTCCATCCGAACTTGAGAGATTCCGTTTTGAGCGGTGGAACACAACGCCGCTCATTGCCAGAGATGTCCTACTACGCCACGAAGGCAGCACCTGTCCTACTTAACCACGACAAAGACCTTGATAACCTTTATAACGTTACTTTTTAACCTTTATTTTTTTTATTTTTATCAATATACAAATTTGTTCGTCATTCATAATATAATAAGTATCAAAGGTATATTAATCAGTACTATTGTCCAGTTTTTTCTGGTCTGTGGTCAGAATAAATTGAAAGGTCAATATTAAAAAAAATATAACTTATTATTTTTCGAGCAAAAGATGAAGAGTAAAGAATGAAAGAAAAAATTAAAGATTGTAAATGATATAAAAACATAAAATGTTTGTTTTTTTAAAATACTGATATTATTATACATGTTGGCTAATTAAAATGAATAAGGGCCAGTTCCACCGGTCACGTATAAAGTTTCAGATAGTAATCTAATATTTAATGCTATCTTACAGACCAATCGTGGCGCAGGGGCGCAAAGTGTGACTGTAAAACCAACTGGTTGTGGGGTTCGATCTCGAGGATCCCCCACTCGAGGAAATGAAATATTTATTTACATTTATATTTTCATTTGTTTGCTCTGGTGTTGAGTTCTGCCGCTCAACACGCAATGCCTCCAAAATTCGGTAAAAAGTGGAAAACGGAGTGTCTTAACACTAGGTTCCCTCTGCCTACCCTGCTGCATGCGGTATACAGCGTGAAGCTGATTTTTTTTTATCCTAGAGACAGATCATAATAATACAAAGCAACTGTTACTTATACATTAAATAATAATTCTCTGTTGAAACGATAATAGTAGGTAACAATTTATACGATTTGATAATTTTTAAATTATAAATAAGTATGTAAAAATTAAATGTATGTGTCAAATGTGTATCTACTAGATATTGCTATTCGAGACCTGTGAAACCAAAAATTATAGCTTATGTGGCGGATAAGATTGTCCGCGACTTTATCAGCCGGTGGTGAAACTGGCCCTTAATTTTAATGGATAAATTAATGAAACTCATTTTTTCAGTTTTTTTTAGCTTGAAGTTGTACCCCACATATAACAGAATAGACAGCCCTCTGTCCACTACCACTAGATTCTCTAGATCAAAGTCATTCGGTTCCCAATTTCCTAAGCATTTCATGCTAGCCTCAGACATCAACGCCGCGCCTTGTCTCGTTACTTATATTGTTAAATTATAATTTTAATCTTATCCAAAATAGGTACACAAAGTGAAGCCGCTATGGGAATTAATATAATTTGCAAGTTGAACTTGGAGCCGTTTCTTCATTATAATAGTTAGTCATCTTGATATATTCATGAAAGATGGAGTTACATTTACAACTTTAGTAGGGTAAATTAATTATTGCATAATAGGATGTAAACATCGAAGGCGTCGTGGTGCAGTGGCAAAAGCATGTGAATGCCGTACGTTCGATTCCCACTAGAGGTTTTTTTTTTGTGGAAAAGGACAAGACAAACACTGCCGTGGGTAGGCATTTCACAGTTCCGTGGTGCGTGGAAGGAAGTTCCTAAGAAACTGCACAGTAGTGGATTGCCACGTATACAAGTGGTGTGGATGATATTTTAGCTTGTGGCGTACAGGGTGAATCAAATATTTAATATTTTGATTTACATGCAACTTTCTTCCTGTGTTCGAATGCAAGTTCGGTTTCCTCTGGATGAAATAATTATAATTAAAAAAATCGTTTTCGGTGTTCAGTAGTAGAGTTAAATAAAGTTAAACACTATTAAGTGGTCAAGCGTTAATAATTTTAACGTTTTCATACCCTCGCTCTGGTAGACAAAGCAAGGATTTGAGTATCGTCATTCCACTCGTTTTAAATATTAAATGAAAAGATGGAATGGACAGACGGAATGTCTTGACGTCAAACTCTCTCTACCTACCGTTCTCTACACGGTGTGAAGCTAAGATTATTTATTAATTTTATGATACTCTCGATTGGGAATCAAACCCCAACTATAGCATAAACAGACGTCGTTCCACTGCGCTACGACAGCCTTATTTAATTATGTAAACTATTTCTCTGCTCTATATTAAAACGTCTCGAGTAAAACAAGCTCTACATAAAGGCAACTGTTAATCAGTCCCGGTTTTGCTGAAACTAAAAGCTCAGGTGGCAATAACTTTAATCAATTGAGATCGTGCTTCCAAAAATCTGCATTTCAAAGGAAAATGATCTAAAAAATAATTTACATAAACCTTTTTTTTACTTTTTAACTTCACGCTGTATCCTGCATATAGCAAGGTACGCAAAGGAAACCTGGGAACTTAGTGTTAAGACACTCCTTTGTCAGTAAGACTCTTCCATTGTCTGTTTCCACTGAATTCTGGAAACATTGTGTGTTGAATGGCGAACCAAACACCATGTTTTGCCTCGTTATCCAAGCGAGGGTATGAAAATATTAAATATATTTAAGTGGGAATCGATCCTACAACCATCGCGTTTACAGTCACACGCCACGTCTGACTTAAAAATTCATAGATATATTAACTAAGATGTTGTTCTTCTTCATGAATTGTATATTTATGAACAAAAACGATACCTCAAGATCGCTCTCAAACTTGAGAGCGGCTTATAAATACAGGCCTAAGTATCTTACAAAATTACATACACCCAGCGATCACATACCTATATTGACTCAACGTAAAGTAAACGTATATGGGCCATTCTGTTAAATAAGGAGCAAATATACGAACCCCGCGGGGATTGTACATTGTAACATAATTATTATAATATATATAGAGGAGTTGAATAAATTTTAGGCTAGGACAGCGCTAATTTTGCCTAAATTGTAGAACTCTTATAGGATTAGTTTATTGGAGGTCCATATTTTTGTCTGTCTGTTCGTCGGTTAGTTTGTCTGTCCGTGTGTTCGTCTTTCCGTCTTACCCCACTAACTGATTCTTTCAGTCTATCTTTATTTGGCAAGCAGAATCATATCAAAAGCAATTTGTGTTTGAGGAACGCCTCTCCCACGTAGAAAAGAAATTATTTTTTGTAAGGAAAATTAGTTGTAAACTATTAAAACAGCCAAGTTAAATATATATCTACTACTCGACACCCTCAACTTGGCTTACGTGGACTTAGAAACAAAATGGAAAATACAAAATTGGAATTTCGAGAAATCCTCTCCACGTGCTATATTACAATCTTTAACTTACTTATATATATGGCAGAACAGCTTTACATATATGTAAATAAGGAACTTTAGTATTGAGCTAATAACTTAAAAAGCGATATTAAATTCAGTAGATGCATTTTTGATGATGAAAACGGAAAAGTTTCGGGGAAATGGAAGTGACTTAACAGTAACTTTCTCTCTAATTATTCTGCTTATATACGGAACACAGTGTGAAAAACAGAGTGATTTTAAACATAATCTAAAACATTTACCACTACCAGTTCAATATGGAACTCCAGTACCTTCATAACTATCGATAAACATAACCAGACCGGTCGTTGCGCAGCGGCACGAAGTGTGACTGTAAAACAAACTGGTTGTGGGTTCGATCCCCACTCGAGGAGATGAAATATTTACTAAAATTTATATTTCCATTTCTTCGCTCTGGTGTCGAGGCTAAGCGCGGCGTTGAGTTCTGCCACTCAACACGCAATGCCTCCAGAATTCGGCAGAAAGTGGGGAACGGAGTGTCTTAACACTAGGTTCCCTCTGCGTACTCTGCTGTGTGCGGGATACAGCGTGAAGCTGATTTATTTTTTATTTGATAAACATAATAAATTATTATGACGATGGGATAGCATCTCGTTAATAGTAAATATATTTAATTATTATAGCCGCATATCGGTCTCTGTGTAAACATTGATAAGATGACCAGCTTGTGATCGTAACCAGTTACGAGTATGATACGCCATTACACAGTATAAACATTAATGTTAGGCCGTCGTGGTGCATATTTACGGTTGTGGGTTCCATTCCCAATTTTGGAAAATAATAATTTTTATTTAGTTTACTTAATATAGCGTGAAGCTAATTTAATTTTTAATTTAGTTTACTTAAGGGAAGGTCTGATATTGGGTTCCGTTCACGCACTATTAAGACTCCGTTCCCTGGACATAACTCAAGGTTTTTTTTTTAAATATAAAAGATTCATTCTATTTTTTTTCCAGGAAATATACATGTGTAATTAAAATTAATAAAACTAAATAAGCTTCACGCTGTATCCCGCAATGTTGTGTAGATAGGCAGACGTAACCTAGTGTTAAGACACTCCGTTCTCCCACTTTCAGCTGAATTCTAGAGGCATTGCGTGTAATTCATAGATTATCGCTGTATGAATGAAAATGACATCGATCGCTTTTAGAGATAGATGGGAACCTAGTATTAAGAAGGATTTTCGGCGTATGATCCCGGCCTAGAATAGGATCCTCCTGGTACTGGGGGTGTCGTAAAAGGCGACTAAAGTACGTGTAGTAGAGTCACGTCGCCAGCACTTGCAACACGCATGGACAGACTCGACCGGATCATTACCAGCCCCGGCGTGAAGTAGTGGCTTTATGCCACTGCGTTCCACATCAGGTAATGCCGGGCCCCGGCGCCCAACCAAACCTCAGATGTCGCACGGGGCCGTGAGCGGCGGTAATCACTTACCATTTGGTGACCCGAACGCTCATTTGCCGTATCTTTTCCAAAAAAAAAAAGGGAATCTAGTCTATCCGCCGAATCCTGAAGGCATTATATCTATCTAGTTATCTGCATTACTTTCGTTTTCTAATAACAATATCATTTTCAAAACGATATCCGTACTTATATTAAAAAATACTAATAGGTGGTGGTGCAGACAAGCGTGTGACTAAATACGACAGGTTTTGAGTGCAATTACCACTCGAAGAAATGAAATGCTCTGGTTCGAGGCAAAGCGCGACACTAAGTTACGCCACTCAACACAAAATACCTTTAGAATTCTGCAGAATATAAGAAAAAGAGTGTCTTAACACCAAGCTCCGTGCTGAAAATATCATAATACTTAAAAACAATATCTATATTTATATTGAAAAGTAAAATTTCAACCAATTTAATAAAACAGTTATTTATGGCACTGAAAGTGAAAGTGAGATGATATTTTTACACTGCTTCAGGAGGTAAGATGTAACAGATAAATATCAACAATCTATTTTATTACACCCCAACCGGATATCGAAATTTTAACCGGATTTACTAAGGGGTGTTACAGTGAGCGAGCAAATAAATAAATAATCATTTTCTTGTATATATTTATATAGCAATTTTTATAATTTTGATAGTATTCTATTTCATTTTGCATATAGAATGAAAACTGGATAGTTCTATTGTAGCCTGTTCCGCCGAAATTTCCTCCTATTCTCCTGAAAGAGATAGTGGTGTGATTTTTTTATATGGAAAAAGACAAAGCAAACGAGCGTAGCGGTCACCTGGTGGTAAGCGACCACCGCCGCCCACGAACCCATGTAACACCAGAGGAGCTACAGCTGCGTTGCCGGCCTTTGCATTTGTGGGGAAATATTTATCGTTTTTTTTTCTAACTTTATCCTATATCCCATAAAGCAAAGAGGACAGAGAGAGTTCCCCACATTCCCAGTTCTGGTAAATATATATGTCTCCCGTTGCGGCGCAGAGGCAAAGTGTTTGTTTGTAAACGCAATGGTCGTGGGTTCAATTTTCACTGAGAGAACGAATAATTTTCAATATTCTCGCACTGGTGTTATCAGTGCGACAATAATGAAAATGTAAGGTGGGTAAAAAACGAAATGTCTTAACACTATGTTTCTTATACTAGTTATATGTACATGTTATCGGAGTAGAGAAATGTTAAAAATTGATTCCGCTGAATTGGAATCGAATCCACAATCGTAAAATATATTTAAGTCTAGATTGTCTTATTTACTTTTATAACTCTACTTACCAACCCTAGCTGTTAACTTATCCCCATAAGGGTCATGTTGGGACAACATCATATGTTTTATATGAAATTCTGCTTCCAATATAAACTGAACAAATCCTCTCTCAAGAACAAATTCTCTAAAATAAATATTAAATTAACAAAACTTACACAGTAAAAGCCATGGGGAATTACGTCACTTTTTTAAAGAAAAGAAAAGGTAAACTAACGTTTGGGTAACGACGGTCACTGCCACTCACGATTTCGCGTAACACCAAAGGAGGAGGATACCTGCGTTTTTCGACGATGACAAGGATGTATCACCCACGTCGTTTCAACCAGAAAACTACCACTGATAAGCCCAAAACTGCTCAATCTTGGAGGTTTGTCTATCCATCCAACGTGAATGGACTCTGGTCTACTGCGCGAAAATGGCATTTATCTTCTAATATGTTATAACAAAAACAGTAAGTCCATATTATCTAAAGGGATACAGGTTCACGTCTTCTTATTTACCGCTGTACTATAAGGGTGTCAATAAAACGTTCCACATATAATTATTTGCAATGCCTTGTATAACATTAAACAGTATTATTTCATTATGCGCTCGTTTACGTCATGTTTAAATGAAATATGGCTTCTGTACCCTCCCTTTTGTCTGGACTTAAATGAAAATAGTTTTTTTTACACGCTTCAGCTTCTAGCAGCTATTCTGTCTTCAGCTTGTACCAGGATATGCAGAGGGAACCTGGGAACCTAGTGTTAGGACACTCCGTGCCTGTTTTATTAAAATACTTCCTATCTCCGGTTTCTTTTTTTGTTATATGATAAAATTATAGATGCGCGAATTTTTTCAAGAAAAAAATACAAAAACGACTAAAACCCTTAGAAAATCTAAATATGTATATTTTTATATTAGATCGCTGAAAAGATAGAAACCTAAATATACCCATACGTATATTTTATAGCTAGATTAGCTTAAAAAAGCATATATTTACAAAAAAAGAAATAAATAAATAGTAAAATAAGTAACTTTTGCATAATTTAGAAAATTTTCAGCATATTTTAAAATTAAACTTGAAATTGTTATCACAAAATGAGATTGAACGAATTTTCTTTATAGTGTATCAAGATTGCGAGAGAAGATTGATGTAGTGAAGATAAAAGATATGAATGTGATATATAGGGAAATGATGTTACACCAATTGCATTTTTAAACTTAAAAAATATCAAAATATTTTATTTTAAATAACTATAGCTACTTTTATTTTAAATAGCTATAGTTAGCGAAATGGCCGTCGTGACATTCATTTCTTCACTCGGATAGAGGGTGTAGCATTTAAAAAATGAAATTATAACAGTCAGACGCTTGTGCCCCTGTGCCACGACTGGATCTATATATATATATATATATATATATATATATATATATATATATATATATATATATATATATATATATATATGTATGTATGTATGTATGTATATGTGGGAGTGTAATTGTAAACAGCTTTGCCCCACACCACACGACCCACAACGTGGAAGCCGTATCCACATTAATATCACAGTCTCTAACTTAATATGCGTTCGTTACAACGTAGTACCTATTACTAATATGATAACTTATGTAAACTAAATTAAGCTAATTAAATGTTATATTATTAAATATTATATTGAGGTCACACATGTTGCAGGGGACGTGGAACTGTAAACAACAAGTTGTGGGTTCGATTCCAATTCTTCACAAAACAATGCTTTTCAATCTCCAGAATTCAGCGAAAATTGGGGAACTGATGTGTCTAAATAAGAACAGGGTGTCTTAACAGTAGGTTCCCAGATTCCCCTTGCCATAGCTACGCGTAAATAAAATAGGTGAGCCTTATTAGGGATTTGTGGAAATACAAAGCATTTGATATGTTTTATATTATTTTTATATATATATAAAGAAGATTGGTTTGTATGATCTTTTTGAGTAGTGTATAAAATTCTGGTGATGATGAAATTATAATAGATTTATATTGGGACTTATTTACTTCTATAATAATTTACAAATGGAGGCCGTCCTGACGCAGTGCGAGTTCTATTCCAAGTCAGAGGATATTTTCATTTCGTCGTTCTGATAAGAACACAGATTGTAAATTGGCTTCCGTGATTGATTGATATGCAATGTCTTAACAATAGGTGAAAAAAGTGTTAAAAGGTTTTTTTTTATTATCTATCAATCTATCTAGCAGCCTTTTGAAGTCCACTGCTGGACATAGGCCTCCCCTAATTTTATTTTTTTATTAAAAACTTATAATCTGATAATCGTACTTATTATGTTTAATAATTAAAATTTCTATCAAAAAACAACCGACCTCTTCAATTCCAACCGGCTCCTATCATCAGAACCTAACTTTCACCAAACCATCCTTACCACCACCACTCACCAAAGAATCATTGGAATCGGTTGACATGATATTGAATTATACGTCCATTTTTCGCTCCCATACCTGCAAATTTAGGACTTATGTGATTATCACACAGAAATAGACCACCTTAAAATGAGACCAATAAAAAAGCATCATCAAAACTAGTTCACCCAAAAAAAATGCAGTCGAATATATAACCCCTAAGTTGCTACCAACTAACTAACTAACTACAGCCGATTTTAAATTACTAAGCAAAAAAAAATTCAATCTTAATTACACGCGACGTAAATAATTTAAAATGTGGCACAAAATGTTTTTATAATTAAAACGCACTCACTTTTTTCGCTTTTCTAATATAAATTATATCTATATTTAATTTTATAAAGCTAAAGAGTTCAGTATGGTTGACCGCGCTAATCTGAGGAACTATTGGTTGAAATTAAAAAATTCTTTCTGCATAAGATGGTCGAAAAAAATTATTGTCGAGGGAGGAATGTCAAGACTATTTAAATTACATTTTAATAAAAAAAGCCATATCAAAATCTGTTCATTCATTTAGGAGCTACGATGCCACAGACAGACAAACAGACATCTAATATACACACAACCTTATAAAACCTTACCATTTTCTTCGCTATTAACAAAGATATTACCAAAGATATACTCTCATTTCGGCAAGCAGTTGTAAGTTAACCCAAGTACATTCCTGCAACAAGATCAATAGCAACTGTCGCAGTGGACAGCTAGCGCCTCCTGACTGCGGCTACGTGAATAGACTATTTAATGTACCTATTCAGCTTCACGCTGTAGGCAGCGGGAACCTAGTGTTAAGACACTCTGTTCCCCACTTTCTGCCGAATTCTGGAGCCATTGCGTGTTGAGTGGCAGAACTCAACGCCGCGCTTAGCCTCGACACCAGAGCGAAGAAATGGAAATATAAATTTAAGTAAATATTTCATCTCCTCGAGTGGAGATCGAACACACAAGCAAAAAAAAATTTTTGCACTAAAATACCTTGTGGCTGTTAGACAAGTCTCATTTCAAGGTGTTTTAATAAGAAAGACAAAGCAACGATCAGGTCACCTGATGGTAAGTGATCACCGCCTCCCACGAACCAGTGTAAATGTAATATTGAGATAAGGAGTATTAATACCAAAGCGTGGGTACAAAGTATATTGAACAACAGAGCTATATTACAAAAAGGAAATATAAGTTCATTTTTTTAGGCGTTATAATGTCTTAAAAATCGATAAGCGCCGGCTGCACGTACGTCAAAGTGAAGTTATGGTCCGTAAGCCGACTTTACAGGCAAACAGTTTAATTTTGTTTTTTTTAGATTCACGCTGTATTCCGCACGTGGCATAGTAGGCAAAGGGAACCTAGTGTTAAGACACCCCGCTTTCCCCGGCCCCGACCGGCCCGACCCGGCGAACTCTTGAGGCACTACGTGTTGAGTTGCGTAGCTCAACGCCGACTGTTACGATTAATGCCGGTTGTTAACAAAACAAAAATAATAGTCGTCGTGGTGGTTCACGGATTCCTTTAAGACCCTAACAGTTTCGTACCTACATTCATCATATTTCTTATTTGTCCACAAAAGTAGAAACTAAATACATATTTTGAATACCTTTTGAGGAATTATTTTTAATTTTTATCGAGTTTCCAAAGTAGTTCTTGTAAACCATCGTGCTAAATTTAATCGGTAGTCTTTAAACATACACTCCCCCAAATGAAACAAAATTGATTCGAATCATTAACACAAAGTCGTCTTGACGATGCCTTATCAAATTATAATAAGAGAACCTTTTTATTTTATTTTTCAATAAATAACAATTCAATAAATTTCAATTAATAACAAACAATTTATAATTAACAAAAGCTGTAACAGATAAACAAGAGCTGCCACAAATTATTTGATAATCCTTAATCATCAGAGAAAATTCGAAACTTTGTTGGCCAGATTCTTGAGGCATTGCTGCCTGGTTACCAGAGCGTAGAAATGTTTCAGTATTTGAAAATTTAAATTATATAGTTTGAAATGGTTGAAATTCAAAATCCACGTCCTCGAGTGGAAATCGAACCCACGACCGTCACATTTACCTTCACACGCTAGTGCTCCTGTACAACGACGGCATCTAATAATTTTATTTACTAGCGGTATTAATGACTTTGACTTTAGAGATAACCTTAAAATAATTTTTAGTTTTATTTTAGCAATATGTCACAGGGCGCAGCCGGCCGCCGCATAACGATCGGTTACGAGACTCCAGGGGCCGATACGTCATGTAATGCCGTGAGGACCTATCTCTGGTTTTTATAGACCTGTGATTACAGATACAAATCTATTCTGGGGCTATTTCGAATGATATTGGAGGTTAATTATTTTTTATTAATATTTTAATATTTACAATATATAAGGTGGTCGAAATGTAGAGCTGCGTCACTCTCTCCTACATTTAGTATCCATTTAAATATATATACCCGTTTCATTTTGACGTCACCGACGAGGTGTAGCCGCACAGTACCTGACAGTTGTGGATTCTATTCTCACTTTATGAAATTATTTATTTTCTTTTGCCCGTTTTGGTAACAATATAAAGCGCGGCATTTATTTCAACCACTCAATACACAATGTCTCGTAAATAGAGCAGAAAATATTTCCTATTTTCTGGAGTGTCTTAACACTAGGTTCACTCTGCCCATACTGCTATATGCGGTATATAGCGGAAAAAAATCCTAAAGATATTGCTAAATGAAATCGGATTTTATATTTTATATTTCAAGGCCAGTAAGTGGCTGTAAAACCAACTGGTTGTGGGTTCGATCCCCACTCGAGGAGATGAAATATTTACTTACATTTATATTTCCATTTCTTCGCTCTAGTTCGCTCGAGGCTAAGCGCGGCGTTGAGTTCTGCCACTCAACACGCAATTGTCTTAAAACTAGATTCATACCCTGATGTGTGCGGGATACAGCGTGAAGCTGATTTATTCATTTTAATTTATTTTATATTTCTATCTTATTCTTTTACCGTACGAGTATACCACAAATTTTCTCTCTGTGATGCTACCTTACATATTATTATGTAAAATGTGTTACGCTTGTACGTAGATTCTGTATATCTTTTTAAAATATATTTTTGTTTATTTTTTATTTATTCATATAATAATATTTTATATCATAAATACAGTGAAATAGATTTTCTACTTAAGGCGATAGTGGCGTAGAGGCACAGTGTCTGATTTTAAATAATGGTTGTAGGTTCATTTCTAAATCAGGGGAAATCCTTACCCCGCTCTATTAACAACACAAAGCGAGGTGTTGAGTTCCGCCGCCCAACACGCAATGTCTCGAAAATTTGCCGAAAATTGGAGAATGGAGTGTCTCAAATCAATCTCCGAATGCTAAATAAATATAAAAGAAGAAGGTAATTTATAAAATTTCATTTAAAATAGGCCAGTCGTGGCACAGCGGCACAAAGTGTGACTGCAAAACCTACTGGTTGTGGGTTCGATCCACACTAGATATATATATATATATATATATATATATATATATATATATATATATATATATATATATATATATATATATATAAAATAGTAATTTTTACAACACTTTTTCTTAGTATTATCTCCATTTGGTACTCGTATAGAGACATTGTGGGTAATAGAATTATATTTTTTCAGCTTCACGCTGTATCCCGCACATAGTAGAAGTAGAATATAAAGAGGGAAGATGTGGGAACGTAGAAACGTAGACCATTAAATACTTATTTAGAAAACGTATAAAAATTTGAACGTAGCCGGACTCGAACCCGCGCCTCCTGGAAACCGACCAGGCGCTCTGACCACTGAGCCATACGTTCTCGCCAAGCTACGTCGAAATTCTTATACGCTTGTTACAACTTATATTGTTAGCATCTCTGTAGGGAGATTTTTACAAATTTCCGCTACCCAAAGATAATTACTAAGAATTATCGTTTGACAAGAGAGAATACTATTTTTTAAATATTTTTTAAACAATTTTAAAGTGTTAATCCACACTTAGGAAAGATAAATCCCACAATACAGAATAAAAAATCTTATGAGTAGGGCTATAGATCACGTGGATGGTTTGATACTTACCACTAGTTCATACGTAATTCTCAGTAATTTCGATGTTTTTCTTTCTTTTGATAAAAGATAATAGTATATAGATATTTACATTCAAATATAATCATTATTAAATAACGCCATTAACCTTGAAAATTTTACAACGTTAAAGTGTACTCGTTTGGTATTTGATTCAACACTCGATAATTATGAGTTCAATTCCTAAAATTATAATTATTTAAAAAATAATATTTAGAAGATATATATTTATTAAAAATATATTTACTACATAATATATTAAAAAGCTGGCGAGTTAGTTTATTTAAACACGCTAATCTCGGAAATGAAAATAATTTCGAAAATTAACCTAAAATACTATATTATAAAATATGAAAATTTATTTACATTTATATTTTAATTTCTTCGCTCTGTGCGCTCGACGCAAAGCGCGGCGTTGAGTTTCGCCACTTAGCACGCAATGCCCTCAGAATTCGGCGGGAAGTTGGAAACGGTGTCTTAACACTAGGTTCCCTCTGCCTACCCTGCTGTGTACGGGATACAGCGTGAAGCTGATTTATTTTATTTTTTATTTAAATCTATAAATACGGATCTCTGTTAGACACTAGACGCTAGTGACATTCCGGTGTTGACATTCTTTGCTGTACCATAACCGAGTATTTTGGACGGTCATGTACGGCACTATTACGGTAAAGCCACATTCAAATTCAGAAACCTTGGCATTTAAACGTTTATTTTACTCTATTTCTTACTCAACTACGACAAAATGATAGTTAAATTGTTATTCATCATGTTTTATTGATCCGGTTGAATAATTTTTATATATTTCCAGTTAACACTGTGGAAATTACACCTGTTATATATAACGTCTAAGCGTTTTACTCAATGAAGCGTTCTGCATCTTTTGTTCATATTTGCTGTTATCAAAAATACATATTATAATACTTATTTTATAGTCAAGTCTCTCTCTCTCTATATTCTCCACTTTTCGCCTATTAAAGAGTTTCGAATAAGAGTTTTTATAGTATGTTTTATTATCTGTAAAAAATTACTAGTGTGCTTTTTAGTCAGATACTATAGTATAAGCATAAATTTTCCGTTATTTTTAATATTTCCTTAATAATATTTCAGTTCTTAAATAATGGCATTCCAAACGTGTCAGTCGAGCAAAAATCACTTCGCCAATATTACGTTATACAAAAAACACGAAGCAAGAAAATAATAATTTGAAAAATTCAATTTCCTCTAATGGAAATCAAATCCATAACCAATCGCGTATACAATGCCACCACTGGCCTCTAGAACATTATCATTTACATATAAAAATCAATCTATATTCACAACATAATATAAAAACTTACGTATTGATCCATTATTCATCCTTACAAAACGGTCGTTTGTTATAAGGGACACAAAAACAGGGTCATTTTATAAACAACGTGACACGTTTAACATTCCACATGCCGTACCGGCAGTTGGGTCCACTTGGGTACTATAATAGCCTATGTATATAAAATAATATATATTTTAAGAGATCCTCTTTACCTTTAAAATTATGAATTTATGCTATACATTAAATAAATTTAAAGATAATTCGTCTTGATACAATATAACAGTTTGTCAGTTTTATATAAAGCATTAAAATATTTTTTTATCTATATAACTTTAAATATACACAAATATAAAATTGACGTTAACTAAAAAAGTTAAACGTTTCCAAATATGTAAAGTAAGGAACTATTTTATTTAATAGCCTTTCTTTAAGCGGGAATCAAACACAGTTGCGGTTTTCCTGCGTGGATGATTACGTTAACGATATTGACATTACAAATCTTGGAGATTTTCGGCTTCACTCTGGTATAATACGTCGCTATTGTATAATCAGTTTCACGCTGTATCCCGCCCACAACAGGGGGGGCAGAGGGAACCTAGTGTTAAGACACTCCGTTCCCCCCTTTCTGAATAATTCTGGAGGCATTGCGTGTTGAGTGGCAGAACTCAACGCCGCGCTTTGCCTCGACACCATAATGAAGAAATTGAAAGCTAAATTTAAATAAATATTTCATCACCTCGAGTAGGTTTCGAACCCACAACCAGTCGGTTTTAGACAAACACCTTGTGACCCTACGCCACAGCTGGCCTGGTAATATTGTATGATAATTATATATTATATTAAAAAATAATATATTAGAAAACATATTATATATTTCCCTAGCGACGTAAACGCGCGTAACTTCGTCCGCTTAAATTTATTGTTACATTACATGCAAATTATAAGAAAAAAATAACAAATTGTAGCCTATGCCTATGTGTTATAATGTATTACAGAAAGCTTATATTACAGAAAAGTTTCAAGTAAATCTGTTCAGTAGTTTTTGCGTAAGAGAGGAGCAAACATTCATCTTCATAAACGTTCACATTTACAATATTAGTATCATATATTTCTCCTCTTGTATCATAATTTGTATTATGCAGAGCGAAATGATTCCCGCAACAATATAGTAAAATAGTATTAAACAATTTTAAGCCCTTTTTTTATACATGACCTCCGAGGAGTACTTTCTAGTGACCTCCCTCCCTCCTCCAATATTATTTAAAACTAAACTATGTTCCCAATCACTACACAAAAATGATAATATAATTAACTAAATACATACCTATATATTTTAATCACGAAAGTGAAACACCCATAAAATATTTCAGCTTAAGGCGTTTTGGGGATTCCCGCTCGACCAAGGCTTTAGTGTGAAATGACCGCTGTTATGAGACTACCACGTACCTACCTACGAAGGTTTTTTTTCTTTTATAACTTAATAAATAATAAACTATATTAGTAGGTACTGGTGTAAAAGAGGTATCGGGTATTAAATCGTCAAGGTATTATTTAATAATTTTAAGTACATTATTAAAGTCATTGTGAGTCATTTCGTCTTAACTCGAGCAAGTCGTCGTAGCACAGCGGTATAGTGGCTGTAAACGCGATGGTCGTGGGTTCGTTTTCGTGTTTCAAGAGAATGAGTTATTTTGATTGCCTAACGAGATAGATAAATTTCTTTATATTAAATAATATAATATTCTTCCATGATCGTCAAATAGGCAACTGTAGTAGTTGACTTACGAAATCCATATAATTAGATTTTTTTAAAATGAATGTAAAATCAAGAGTAAAGTCGAAACTAGAGAACAACACTGGAACCACTACAAAAAACGGTATTTCGCATACACTTTGCAAAACAATATTGATGTCACATAATATATCGTTTTAACTTGACCCACTGTACCTTGAATGAGGGCTACACAACTCCCAGTTATTTCCATTTAACCACGTGGGCGATGCCGCAGGTTAAACGTATTTTTTTTATTTTTTTAAGCTTCATACTGTATTTCGCAAATAGCAGTATTAACAGAGGAAATCTGAGAACCTAGTATCAAGACACTCCGATCCCATAAAAGACCATTTCCGTTAACCACTTTCTGGACGCATTGCGTGTTGAATAGCGGAACTACCAGCGCTAGGAAATGAAAATTAAAAAAAATCATTTCCTCGAAAAATCGTTTCTTCTCTAAATGTATACGCTGTAATCCACATTAACCCGACTTTGAAAATATTTTCAATACTTGTAACTCAATGTTAGTTCTGAAACTGTCATTAATTAACCTACTTACTTACTTTACAGCGATTGCCACAGAAAATACGTGACACAATTGTGCGTACAAGGATTTCTCTTTTTAATTTTAAACTAGCGACCCGCCCGCGACTTCGCCCGCTTGGCTTATAAAATTATTTATTTTTTGCATCTGCATCACTTTTGTGTTCTAATAACATTGTCGTTTTAAAGGCATATATCTATCTATATATTGAAAACTAAAGTTTCAGCTAATTCAACAAAATATTTATTCTGTAGGAATGTTGTTTCATACAATAATTTATTATTGGGGTAACTTTTTTTATTGCTGAACCGATTTAAATTTCAATCGCTTAGCCGTTTCTGAGGTTATTGTGCACAAACCTAACAGATAAACAGACTCATATTTTAAAAATCAATGTTTTGGGTTCCATTACATTCGTAATATATTTTCTCATATATGTAGATTTCTTCTATGTACAGACAACAATCAGTTACAATTTTATTATATATATAGATTTTGAAATGTGTGATTATCTTTGGGTTTGTTAAGCATGGTATTGTGACCGCTTAACAGTCCATTAATTATTGTTTTTTTTTTTTTATCTAATTTTAAGAAACTACGTTCTTCACTTAATTATATTAGAGACAATTCGGGCTTGGCAAATTATACTATGAATAAAAAGAATTACACCAAGTGAAGATCGCACTATCGACCATTATGAGAGACACGAGACAGGAACTCGGAACCTACTTCTCAATAGGCATTACTGGCACTACCATTAAAATATCTCGAAATGGAGAATAAAGAGAGAAAAATGTTGGACACTAGATTCTCTATGCTTGGGTTGTATATTCGATTCCTATTCGAGCGAAAAAATTATGTTCAAATCCTTTTTTCGGTAGCACGACAAAGCGTAACGTTAGGTTTTGCCGCTCCAAGCAAGATCTCACAAGCAAGATCTCACAAATTAGACGGAACGTGAGGAACGGAGTGTCTCAACACTATGTTTTCTCTGCCTACCCCGCTATATGCGAGATAAAGGTTGAAACTAATAGACAAAAATATTTTAACACTTTTAAAGTAACACTCCAAGGAAAAAATCACTTATTTAGAAAGTAACTTGGGTAACACCCTAGAGGCGCGGATTCAAATCACGCTGTGTTAATTTTTTTTAACTTTCTAAATAAGTATAGTAGATAAAGATAGATAAAGAGGTCAGTCGTGTCGCAGGGGCACAAAGAGTGCCTGTAAACGCAACCGGCTGTGGGTTCGTTCCCCAGTCGGGGAAATGAAATATTTAATTTATATTCTCATTTCTTCACTCTGGTGTCGAGGCAAAGAGCCTGAGTTCTGCCACTCAACACGTAATGTCTCCAGAAACGAAGAATGGGGAACGGAGTGTCATAAGTCTAGGTTTCCTTTGCTTACCCTGCTGTGTGCGGGATACAGCGTAAAACTGTATAGTAAATAAAAAATATAAATGCAAAACCAAGCCTTAAAATATAAGCCATACAAGAAGTCGTTTGTAATTAAGCAAATTAATTTACAAAGTTAGCGAAGCGGGCGTGAAACGGAACTGGGTTTTTGATAGTTCCAAATGGAAATACTATGTATGAGAATGTTCGTGGCGGTGGTGGCCTTATCTCGTTACTAACTTATATGATATAAATGCTGGGTTCTAGAACCAAATATTTATTTTATTTGAATTTATTTATTTGTAAAAAATTGTAAAGTCATGGCTGGTGTCAAGATAGTTGTGGGTTCGATCTTCGCATATGGGAATGATTATATTTAGATTATTTTCATTTTCTCGCCCTGGAAACCAATATGTGACGTTGAGTTGCACTACTTAAGACACAATACGTCGAAAAGATGAACGGAAAGTTGT
Source organism: Heliconius sara (assembly GCA_917862395.2). Taxonomy (NCBI): domain Eukaryota; kingdom Metazoa; phylum Arthropoda; class Insecta; order Lepidoptera; family Nymphalidae; genus Heliconius; species Heliconius sara. The sequence continues at coordinate 10,558,648 of OU860787.2, forward strand.
CTTGATATACTGCATACAAATAAAACATTGATATTTCAGTCATAGCGCAGTGGTCGGATTGTAATCGCGATGGTTGCGAGTTTGATCCTCACTTGGTTTAATTTATTTTCCCTACGCTCTGGCAGGCAAAACGTGACTTTGAGTTTTGTCATTCATCATGTAATATCTCAAATAATTAAGGCAAGTGGGAAATAGAGTGTCTTTATGCAGAACGTATTAAACAGAAGTATATTAATGGGAACGGATTGTCTTAACACTAGGTTCTGACTACTCTCCTATAAACGGAATACAGCGTGAAGCTAAAAATAACTAAGTCATACACATATAGGCTTTAAATGTTTTTAAAAGTAAAACTTTCGAAAAGCTCGTTTAAAACATTTTATAAAGAAATATTTATATATATATGTAAATTCACGACAACACAAACGATACGGTTAACGCGATACATTTTCCAACTTCCAAAGCTGGATTCGAAAGTAATATTAAACTATAAGCAAAACTGAAAACAACTAAAACTTGTAATTCTGGGTTACGAATGTATGTATGTAGTTTCTGAAACTGTGTATCTTCCTTCTATTTCGAGGGAAATGGAAACTTGTTTTATTTTTTTGGAATGCTGTTCGCCATAATGGTTTCTACAGTATCACCAAATCTTGTGGGAGGCCGAAGAAGAGTTCTAACCTTGGCTTGGATACTTTTGGAGCCAAAAAGAGACGAAAATGACGAAGACGAAGTCGCAAGAACGTCTTCTGCAAGACATGGACCTCGACTTGCCTGCTTCGTTCGTAGGGCTTTCCTTCGCTCGGGTCAAGCTCAGCCTACAAGATAAGGCTGTGGACACTCTGTTGGAAATTAAAATATTGTTCTTATGTTGATTTGTAGGCAGTCAGATTGGGATAACGTCTCACTTTAAACACGAAGGTTGTGTGTTCGATGCTCACTCCGAGAATTCGTTAGGTCTCCTGTTATTTTTATTTTACAAGTAGAGAATGGAGTGGAGTGGAGATTTTCGATAATAAACAACTTAATAGCTTCAAATTGTATCCCTACATATAAGAGAGTAGGCAGAAAAAACTTAGAGTAAAAGATACTCCGTTTCCCAATTTCCGCCCAAATGAGACATTGCGTGTGGAGTGGTGCAACTCAACGCCGACGCCTTCGTCGTCTTCGTTTTAGAGTAGAAAATAAACATCTATTCATCACGTTGCAACGCAACGACGGCATATTTACAAAAATGTTACGTAAATATAAAAACTTAATTTTTGTAGAAACAAAAATGGACTAAGTTAAAAAATACAAAGTTCATAATTCTCATTTGTGTTTCTACTATACTAATACTTCCACTCGAGTGTCGCAGGCACGAGGCGGCGCGGGTAACTAAATATAAACATAATGGTATGTTTGTATGGTGTGTGTGGGTCACGTTAATATTTTGTTTAGATCTGCGTTTATAATTGAGAAATTTCATATGTGAAATGATACAGCGTCTGACTAACTACAGTACAGATTAAACACAGTAGGTGTGGGTTAGATTTTCGTGTACGAATTTATTATCAGCTTTACGCTGTATCCCGCTTACAGCAGCGGAGGCAGAGGGAACGTAGTGTTAAGACACTCCGTCCCCCACTTTCCGCCGAATTCTCGAAGCCCCGACACCAGAGCGAAGAAATGGAGATATAAATTTAAATGAATATTTCATCTCCTCGAGTGGGGATCGAACCCACAATCAGTCGATTTTACAGACACTTTGTGCCCCTGCGCCACGACTGGCCTCCCCAGTGATTGTATTAAAAAATACACTAACACTCAATAAAACGAAGTATGTTAACAATTATTTCTCTAGTTCTTTGGGTATCTATCATATGGAAATTGAATAGCTATCGCGTGTAAAATCAGATTTTCACCAGTTCAGCACCCGTAACTCGATTGTATCGAATCCGTAATTCTTTTATGGGGCAATATGTACGCTTTTACAATAGGATGTTAGAAAACGTCAGAGAATTTTCTTTATCACGATTTTAAAAAATTGTGAAAAAACGTTTGTGTGTTAAATTTTACCAAATTAATGAGTTTGTAAATGATAATACGCCTTGGGAATGAAATTCTCGCTCCAGTCTGTTTCAAAGGTATCATTGTTACAATTAATTAAATATGTATTTGTATAAAATTGATTTTAAAAATAGGTCCCGCTGAGTTTCTTGCGCCGGTTCTTATCAGGTCTGAGGCATTAACTTTAGTGAACTGGTGGTAAATTATTCGACGTTCAAAAATGAAGCATGTAACTTCTTATTTTGAATAAAATTATTTGACTTTGACTTTAATTTAGATAGATAAGAAATAATAATTCTATACAAAATATTTTTTTAACAATGTATCCCGTATAAACAAGATTGGAAAAATTCGATACCTACGCTAAAAAGTTATATGATCAGCTTCTTCTTCAAATGGTTTACTAATATACCCTACACCCTGCTCCATTTGGGATACATCGTGAAGCTAAAAAAACTAAAATATTGCTAAACAGTAAAAACTTCGATTTTTGTCTTTCGAGAAGCCAACGTTTATTTTATAATCCATAATAGACTACGAAGTCTATTGTAGAATAAAAAAAAAAACAGAAAGCTATATTTAGAAGATGAGCAGCCTTAAGCAAATAGGTTAAGTCGTGACCGGATATAAATACTTTTTAGTGACGACTATAAGTTTTTCGGTCGACAGCTCTTCCATGATCCGATTATAATTTCTTTTAGGGCTTCATAGTTAAAAATCCAGTATATTTTCTTGAGCAGTTATTAGAATAACAGCTAGTTTTTTTATAAGTTTCACGCTGTATCCCGCATTTATTAGGGTAGGCAAGGCTCAGTGTTAAAACACTCCGCTCCACTTTTTCACCGAATTCTGTAGACATTGTTGCGTTTTGAGTGGCTGAACTCAAAGCCACGATTTACCTGACCACTAAAGAAAAGGAATAATAAAAAAAATCCTCAATTGGAAATCAAACTCATAACCTGTCGCGCTTCCAATCATACGCTTGTGCCTCTGCGCTAACTAGCCTAATAGCGCAACTAGTTTAATTATCCGAATTGAAATTAGTACAAAGGCCATAGGCGAAGCGGAACGGCATGGAGAAAGAAATATCTTAAAACTGGAGTCCCTGTGTCCACTTTGTTATATTTTGCGAGATACAGCGTGAAAATCCCCTGAATATTTTTTTGGCTTCACGGTGTATTACACTCCACACACTGAACATGGAGGTTTAGTGGCGGAACTCAACGCCGCGCTTTACCTCAATACCAGAGCGAAGAAATGACAAAAATCAAATATTTCATTTCTTCGAGTAGAAACTTACATTCTATCGCGTTTACAGTCATACACTGATACCCCTGCGCCGCGACTAGTCTCAAGTTTAACCCTGAGTTAAACACAGACGATAGGTCAATAATTAGACGTTTCTCAGTTATACTATACAAGAGTCTAGATTTTTACAACGCTGCATTGAGTTTCAGACTCAGTTGGCCCTCAACTTGGCGCGCCACCAATTACTTATCGATACCAATCCTACGCCCTACTAACCCCAATCGTTAGGGGTTGGTAAAAATCAAGCGAACAGAACAGTCGGTTTTCTGTTATCTTTCATTTTAATTGGTATACTTTGAAATTGATTGCGTTCGCTACATCCGAATGTTGTAATTGGCATTTTTAATAACTTTATAATAGAGGATATATTTTAGTTTTTATGGTGGTTGTGGCACAGTTGGCCAGTTTGACTGACGCGATGGTTGTGGTTTCGATTACCACTCTGGGGGATAAAATTATTGTCATTTACCCGCTCCAGTAAATACAGCGTGAAGCTGAGCACCGCCACTCAACACTAAGTCACTCTCTTAACGCTAGGTTCCCTATGCCTACCGTGCCATACGCGGAAAAAAATGAGAATAAAGTGTGTGACTGTAAACTCGACTGGTTATGGGTTTGATCCTCGCTCGAGGAAATAAAATATTTAATATTTTCATTTTTTCGCTTCGGTGTTTATCAACGCGACTCAACACGCTATACCCCCACAATTAGGCGAAAAATGGGGAACGGAGTGGGTTAACATTAGGTTCCGTCACCCTACCTTGCTGTGTGCGGAATACAACGTGAAGCTGAAAAAAATAAAAAAAGAGTCTAATTAATTTATTCATTCAAGTTAATACAAGACCAAGTAAGCGGAAGGCATCATAGCCGTACAGCCGTTCATATCCGACACCGATGTATATTGGATATAATATCCATATCACATACCAGTCTGGATGAGTTTAAAGCGTTTCAAATATCGTTTAAAATATCACGTTACTATTATCAGTCATATTTATATTTTTTTAGCGTCACGCTGTGCAGCTGTGACAGAATGATTAAATGGAAATGGAGTATCACTAGGTCCTAAGTCCCTCTGCCAAATATATGAATATATATTTTTTCCCGTGCTGGTAGAGACAGCATGGTGTTGAGTTGCCGCCGCACACGCTAGATCTCGTAAGCTCTCGGCCAGAATGCTGTAAATGCGTGTTTTTACACTAGGTTCCCTATATCTGCTAAGCACAAAGAATCGTGATGCTGCTTTTGTACTTCCTTTTTAACAATGAATTTTAACTATTACCTATGTAAATTATTAATATTTATTATTTCTGATTTATAAATGCACCTTACATTGATAATAAAACTTAATGTTAAATTAGATTCACAAACAAATTTATTTTTCGATAGCATTTTAATTGCAATCCGTACTATCGCTTTGAGGATCAGCACATGATATATTTGAAAATGCACGGCGTAATCGATATTTGAACACTTGCCAAGCGATTCTGTCCGAGTTTTAGACTTTTACAAGAAATTTCAAGAAAATAAAACGTCGATATCTTGAAACCGGATGTAAACTAAACAAAGATATAAAAAGATCTATATGTTAAGTGATAAGGATATTTGTGTAGTTTCACACTGTATCCTACACTTAACAAGTTGGATAGAGGGAATTTTGGAATCTAATATTAAGACACTCCGTTACCATTGAGACAATTTTCTCTTTTCGGCGGAACTTAACGCCGCGCTCTTCCCCTTTACCAGTGCGAAGAAATTAAAATATTAAATATTTCGACTGTCCCTATTAATATTGTCGGATCTGATAATATCAGCCATTTTAAATTTTAAACTTTGTGGAGTCTCCTCTCAAAGGTTAATATATATCTTTTTTTAATACGTCCTTGGTTAATGATAATCTATGGTTTTAATATTAAAACTCCGTGGATTCATTAAACACGGCTGTATATATATAAAAAATATTAATATTTTATTCAAGCTTTCATTTATAGTGGCCGATTTTCAATCGATGTTATTAGGGATAAGCGATTTCATCCTCGAGTTGGAATCGAACCCACTTGTAGCCTACAGAAAGTGCCAGATAAAGAGAACCTAGTGGCGTAACACTCTGTTCCGTTTTTTCAGCTAGATTCGAGTCACTGCGTGTTGAGATACAACTCAACGCCATTATAAATGGAGTCAAAATTCATAGGGTACTTTCGGTTGACCTAGAATTATGAAATATGGCAGCTAGCATCTACACTAGTTCAGGTAAAAATCTAAAAACACAATACATTTATGATTAAATCCTAAAACTAGCTACTCCTACTATACTAACTGGGAAATATCTATGATAACCTATTGTTTATGGGCTAACTCAGGGGTAAACCTGAAGCACATCGTAGTACAGGGACACAAGTGTGTCACTGTTAACACGATAAGTTGTGGGTTTGATTTCCACTAGAGCAAATTAACACAATATTTAATATTTTGATGTCTACGCTCTGGTGTCGAGGCAAAAGCCGGCGTTCGCCACTCTACACGCCAATGACGCCAGAATTTGTCGACAAGAAAAGGAACAGTGTATCTCACTGGCTACGCTAAGCTACCTGGGTCTACTCTACTACATTAACATACAGCATGAAACTGAAAAAAAAATTATACGCTAATAGCTGTCAAGAAATAATATTGGATGCTTTTAACTGTGAAGCCCTAAAAGAAATAATCGGATCATCGAAGAACTGTCGACCGAAAAACCTATAGACATCACGAAAATGTATTTATATCACCACTTAACCTATATACTCAAGGCTGCTCATCTTCTAAGTATTATTCCAAATTATAGAAAATACATTAACAATGACCCGATAAATTTAAATTGAATATATTAAGCCGGTTATTGTGGCTTAACCTTCGGAGATTTACATATAATATTACACACTTTTATACTATTTTTAAAGGTCAACGTTCTTGTTTTTATGTATCACACGTAGGTTCAGAAAGTCCATTTTCGGTGACCTTTATGTAAAATATGAATACCGTAGCTTATGTTTATCCCAAGATCCTCAAGTACAAACCAATTTTACCTTAAAGCTTCACTGTACTACGTTAACAGTTGTATATTTAGGTGACTATATAACACGTGGATTTGTTGGAGATCTTAACCAAAAAGATATATTTTGTTTACATTAGAAGTTTTAAATTGGTAAAATCTTTTAAATGAAATGTATGATTTTAATTATTCAAACAGTAAACTGCAGGTACTGAGACAGTCTCGAATATGAAATTATTTATTTTGATAACGATTATAATAAAGATATCAATAATATGTTGTGATTCTGGTCGGGATTTCTATCTAATATTAAAATGTAAAAACGTAGTTGTATTGTCAAAACTCTATCTTCAATAGTTTATGCAGCGCATGCGATGAATAACATTTTATATTTACTTTTTTTACCCCTGTAACGTAACTCACATTATTAAAATTTTAATAGGGATCCTTTATTTTTTCTAGCCTATGATACTCAGTGATAACGTAGCATTAAGATCATGAAAGAAATATTAAAATCGGTTCAGTAGTTTTTATGTTCACCCATTACAAACACACACATACAAATCTTTTCTTTTTATATAATAGAATAGAGTATAGATATAGATTTTCTTTGAAATATTTTTTTTTTTTATGAAAGATGAGTATTACAGATTAGTAAATAAATAATTATGTATTGCAGGTGGGCGTTGCCGCAAGCGTTTCGCTAGTAAACAATAAGTCTATTGTATTTCGAAGCTGATTTCTTATTCTTAGAGAGTGTCTTTTATTTTTTGCGCTCTGGGAAATATTTCGTATTCGAGTTATTCTGGCTTATAATATTTATTTAAATAATTGATTTAGGGTTACATAAAAATGAGTATGCCTACAATTACGTGTTTCAAAATGATACCTTCAAACTATATTCTGCATGTTAAGTACCGCCACCCAACACGCAATACCTCCAGAACTCGACGGAAAGTGGGGAACGGAGTGTCTCAACACTAGGTTCCCTCTGTCTACCCTGATAAGTGCGGGATACAGCGTGAAGCAAGCCTGATATTGTATCTTTCATATTCTGCATATAACGGGGTAGACAAATGGTACCTAGTGTGTTTAGCTTCGCGCTGTATCCCGCATATAGAATTGTTGGTATTGTATGTTTGGTGGATCCCAATGCTGATGCTTGTTCAAATGTTGGAGTTTTTAATGGTGGGCATTAAGCATTTTTTTGTCCCATCGCTATGTGACGTGGCGTTGAGTTGCAACTTGACATGCAGCGACTCGAATGTTGGTGTAAAACGGAGAAACGAGTGTCTCGTCACAATGTTCTCTTTCTCTGCAACTCGCTGCAATTTCAATTTACAACGGGTGCTATATTGAAGTAGCCAAGGGCTATGAGGTCCACGTAAAAAAAGCTAGTAGTAACCTTATAAATTTATAGAGCTCTTTATTGTGGGTTCGATTCCCAATTTACAAAATTAAAAAGAAAATTGTCATTTCTGGTAACGAGGCAAAGCGCGGCGCTGAGTTCCACCACTTAACACGGAATACCACCAAAATGTGGCGGAAAGTGAAGAATGAAGAATCTCAATAGGAGCCTTACCTTACTTTACTGTCTAGTATACAGTGTGAAGCTAAAAAAATCTCCTTATCTTTTAACATATAGATCTTTTTATATCTTTGTTTAGTTTACATCCGGTTTCAAGATATCGACGTTTTATTTTCTTGAAATTTCCTGCAAAAGTCTAAAACTTGGACAGAATCGCTTGGCAAGTGTTCAAATATCGATTTCGCCGCGCAATTTCAAATATATCATGTCCTGATGCTCAAAGCGATAGTACGGATTGCAATTAAAATGCTATCGAAAAATAATTATAATAAAAAATTGTTTGTGTATAGTAAGGTGCCTTGATCGTGGACAAATAAATAAAGCAGCGGGAACTTACCTTTCGCCCCATTTTAGAGACCTTACGTAAAAAACCTTGAGTGGCAGAAGTCAACGCCGCGCTTTGCCTACCGAGGAGGCGAAAATACGTTTTTACCTTCACGCTGTATCTCACACATGACAGAAAAAGCAGACGGAATCTAGCATTAAGACATTGGGTTCCCGTTAAAACAATTCCGATCTCCTCTCTCCGCCGAATCCTAAAAGCATTGTGTGTTGATCGTCGAAACTTAAATGATGCTATTAAATATATATAATCCTTAAATCATTATCATAACACGTTTTACGGTTTGGTATTATAATAAAAGTAAGTCTTGGTTCAGGGACACAAAGTATTACTGTTAACGTGCCTCTGCGCTACAACCGGCCTTTACTCATTTTTTTTAACTTCATATTTTCAATTGTTTCAGAGTGGGGAACAGAATTGGATAAATGGAAACGGAGTGTCTTAGCACTAGGTTCCCAGGTTTCCTCTGCTTACCCTGTTACTTGCGAGCTATAGCGTTTAGTTTAGTTTCACTAAAAAAATGCTCACATGCAAATCCCTGAGATTCGTTATCAGTCTTAAAATGGCCGCCATTAAGATTCTCCAAATGGTTCATTAATTTTAATTTTTTTAATTTAATTCTTTACTTTCTACAGGGTAGGCAGAAAGAACTTAGTTTTAAGACACTCCGTTCCCCCCTTTCTGCCAAATTCTGGGAGCATTGCGTGCTGAGTGGCAGAACTCAACGCCGCGCTTTGCCTCAACACCAGAGCGAAGAAATGGAAGTGGGGATCGACCCCAAAACCAGTCGATTTACAGTCACACTTTGTACCTCTGCACCACGACTGGCCTCAAATACGGCAAACTGTTTAACGAGAAGTAAAGAAAAAAAAAACTTCGCCTATCATATTCCCAAAAAGGAAATTCAGGAGATTTTCTTGAATATACATACATATATTTAAAATTTATAGTATTGAAGTCTTGAAATAGTTTTTTTAACAATGCGTCTGGCAACTCGCCAACATGTACTAGCGCATCGAACTCTAACTTGAGTATCGACATGGCCGATGTCCCTATAGCTATAAATAGAATTATTTTTAATTCTTCTTTAAGGTTATATTATGTACTAAATTCACAATAAGGATTTTGACTACTTAACGTCTATATTAAATAGGGCCTCGAATATCGATATACCGAGATAGCAGTATTGCGGGAACCTGCATAATTTTTCAGTCCAACGTGCCGCGGGATTACAGATGGTGGTCCCACAGGATTTGCGGGATATTTAATGAGTACTTTAACAGATGATGTTTCCTTTGTAAACATTTTCAATTAATTAATTATAATTATTATAGATATAGATAACATTTGTATATTTTTATTGTTTTTCAATATCTGATTCTGTTTTCCGGTTATGGCACAGGAGCAAAGTGTGACTCTAAACGTGAGTCGTTATGAGTCCGATCCCCGCTTGAGGAAATGAAATATTTATTTTATTTATACTTCTATTTCTTCGCTCTAGTGTAAAAATTAAGCGCGCGTTGAGTTTCGCCACTCAACACGCAATGCCCCCAAATTTCGGTGGAAATTGGGAAACGACGTGTCTTAACATTAGGTTCCCTGGTTCCTTCCAAAATCTATTCCAACAGGACAATGTTTTGAGTTGTATTGATTTCAATTGACTACACTTGTTGCATGCCATGCATGCAATGTTATTTCAAAGACCTTCACTACATAATATCTTTAAATGTAATGAAAACGGTGTCATCCATCTATTTTCTTTATTAGCTACAACCTGCTGAAGTTTCTTTTTTCTTGCAGAGTAAACTTTGTGTTGACAAATGGAAATAGTTTATTCGAGGCGAACCCACTACCGTCGTGTGTACACTAGGACACTGTGTCGTTGTTCCACGACGGTTGCTGCGCATGTATAATATAACCAGACATATCAGGCCGTTGTGGCGCAAAGGCACAACTGTGCGAGTGCAAACGCGATGGATGCGGATTCGATTTTCCCTCAAGGGAATAAAATATTTATCGTTTTAATATCCTCGCTCTGTTAACTAAGCAAAGCACGGCGTAGAGTTCCATCACTCATCGAGCAATAAATGGACGGAAAGTGGAGAACGGAGTGTCTTTACAATAGGTTCACAGGTACACTCTGAATACCATTTATTACAGCATAAAACTATAACATTTGCATTAAAATTTATAGCCATATTTCTATACTATATCAAAACGCCAGTATCTCCCCCTGGCGGTGTGCCCGAGCCCCGACCGCTACGGCAAAGTTTCGCGTTTAATCATGTAAGATACTGATTTTTGGCAACTATACGAGATTGTGGGATTCAATTTGTTGACCTGAGCTTTTATGTAACGTATAAAGTTCAACAAACTTTTAAGTTTTCGAATTAAATATTGATATTAAAAAAAAAATTGATGTATTTTCTTTAATTTCTAAGTATGAAAAGAGTCAAATTATGTAATAGTACTTGCCTATGTTTTTTTTTTTTTTATGGAAAAGGCACGGCAAACGAGCGTGCGGGTCACCTGATGGTAAGTGATTACCGCCGACCACGGCCCCGTGCAACCCCAGAGGAGCTACAGGTGCGTTGCCGGCCTTTAAGGTGGGTTGGGCGCCGGGGCCCGGCATTACCTGATGCGAAACGCAGTGGCATAAAGCAACTACTTCACGCCGGTTTTAAATGCCGGGGGTGGTAATGATCCGGTCGAGTCTGCCCATGCGTGTTGCCATTGCTGGCGACGTGACTCTACCACACGTACTTTAGTCGCCTCTTACGACACCACCAGTACTAGGATGATCCTATTCTAGGCCGGGATCACACGGCACAAAATGGTCCTTAAATTAATAATATATAAATGTATTATTAATTTAAGGACCTTTGTGCATTTTATTTTATGAAATTACTCTTTTGTTTCTTTTCAAGTGTGCAATAAAGACTTTTATTATTATTATTATTATTAAGGACTAGTATAGTAGTATAGATGGAAGAAACCTAGCGTTAAGATACTCAACTCTCTACTTTCCACTTACAATTCGAGATATTGCGGAACGGAAGTGTCTTAATGAGAAAATAGTGTCTTAAGTCTAGATTCCCTCTCACCTTGCCATGTTCGGGAATACATCTTGGAAATGAAAAAAAGAACTATGTTAAACTTTAATAATCTCTAGTACCAGGTAAGCTAAAGTTCAGAAAAAGCAGCTTATTTATTTTCCCGTTTTACTTGTTAAACAACTCGCACAATCAGTCATGCAAGACGCTGCTCAGTAAGGAAAAGTTTCTAAGTGGTTAAAACCCTGAAAGTTGTTGCCTCTTTAGAGGCCGACTTTTTAGTTATTTAGAAAGACCAATATGGGAACATGTTGATATTGTTGTTATTTTTTTATTGGTCGTATTTAAAAAAAAACGCATCTTAACGCTTTTACTCACACATCAGAGAAGACAGACAAAAGACAAATTCTTCTAAATGTTAAAGTAGCTACGCCCTACTTAGCACATAATAACTTAAAAGCGGGCAGAAAGTAAAACAGAGAGATGTCTTAACAATAGGTTCCTTGTCTACCCTGCTATAAGCTGAACACAGCATGAAGAAATATTGCTTCATAAATAGATATCCACCATGTTATATGTTTCTCTCACACATCTCCAATATTCTAAGTAAAGCAATATCCTTTGTGTAATTTACACTTTAAACAGGGGAAAACCCAGCGTCGTATTTTTCTAAAATATGAAAGTTATGGAAATTATATTGTAAACCAATTAACCAAAAAAACACGGAATTTTATTTCACGTATAATACAGATAACCATACTCAATATCGTAATCTAAATAATCGTTTACTATAGGTTTCTTGACTCTACTACGACGTCTCATATTTAACAATCCAGAGAGTTCTGGATACGCTTGTGCTAACATTCTAGCGTTTTGCTTACTTATAGTGCCATTCTCTATTATGGTCCTGAAGGTGGCGTTCTTAGCAAATTGTTGGTTCATCCCTCTTATAGCATTTAGTCGCTTCATTAGAGCAGCGTCGATTTTGATTAACTCCATTTCATGGATATCTTTTACTGCCTTTCTATCTTTTATGTATTGTTTCTTCATAAACTTTATAAACTTCTTCAATAGTTTTGTCTTCTTCTTTCTGGCCGATGTGCCATTCCTATAGGTTCTGTGCAATATTTTTCTAATTTCCCTTACAATCCTTCGAATAGTCCTCTCAATTTTCCGTTTGCGTTTTTTCCTCTCTTGTAACCTGCGTTTTTTATCGGCATTCTTCTTTCTTTTCTTCTTTTCTTTAGATCCTCTCATTCTATTCTTCTTTTCTTCTGAATCTGTGGCCAGGCTCGAGTCGGCAAAAGAAACATCGAAACCAGCGTACAGATCATAATTAGTCATTTGTAGAGCACAACAAATGAATTTGGTTCGACCACAGAAGTAGTCTCCTCGATATATCCGGTACTCCGCCTCACATTCCATGGGCAGCATGCAACTTCCCCAGGGAGCGTCGTGTTGGTTTGGATCTCCACATGGAATACCCCACGGTCCTAATTAAAGAAATAGAAGTTGGAAAATGTCATTTTATTCTTTCTAATAACAATTAATATATTTAGAATTATAGTTTTCCTTGTTAACTGTTTAGTAATGAAAGAGTAGTCGGTTTAATAATTAAAATTAACGTAAATTAAGAAAAGCAATATTTCCTACGCAAAGAAATATTTATAAAGTAGTAGGTCGAGAAGAACGTGGCGCAGCGGCATAGCGATTGGCTGTGACGGTTGATAGTTCGATTTCCACTTGAAAAAGAAAATGTTTCATCGTTGTCCTAGTAACAAGATATTGCGCGGCATACAGTTTCGCCACTCAATATGCTATGTTTTTAATTTTGAGCAGCGCGTGTGGAATGGATTGTTAACAGATTAACTCTACGTTCCCTCTCTTTATCTACCCAGCTACTTGCAAGATACAGTGAAACTAAAAAAAAGGAAGTCCTTCCTCTGTTTGCCTAAAAAGATATGTGTCATTATACGTAATATGAAAATATATTTAGTCTCTTACTAGCAGCCACCATGTTAACAATATCCCCTTTGGGCACAGATGTGTTAATAGCTTCCAATTTCTTCTGCAACCAATGCTCCTTCCATTCATCTTTCCAATTCTTCATCTCTAAACTAGAACTGGATGAAAGACTCGAGTCAGAATTTTTGGTTTTTCTTTTGAACCGCGACCTCCTGCTCATGAAGTCTAATACTGGGTCTCTTAGGAATCTTTGGTTTCCAAAATCCTGATCTATCATTAGATCTAAATGTTTTTCATAATTTTTTGCTTTATTTACTATTTCGGCTTTCCTTTTTGCTATTTCAGCATCTTTCAAACCTCTTCGAAATCCTTCGTGACTTCCTTTTTCTTTATATGTAAGACTATCTACGGTACATGCAGTCTTTATATAAAATACCAAAATCGATATTTCCCAAAGACCTGAAGTGAACCACATTTTAAGTTTACATGACTGAAATGGGAATAAAATTTCAATTTCGTGTGTAATAAAAGTATTTTATGATCTACATCATAAAATTTAGCTACCTACCTACATATTTTTAATTTTCTTCTCTCTGAATATTATTGAAAACCTATGGTTTATATCGTTCATAGGAGTGTACTTTACATAGCAATTTACTTATTATTGTTAGCAATTTTATAAATAACATAATAAATTCTTTGATTTTGACGATTATTAAACATTTTAAATGAATTTATAAATAACAATGTGAGGTTGTGGGTTCGATTTCCACTCGAGGAAGTGAAATATTTCATATTTTCATTTCTTTGCTCTGGTGTGGGAGCAAAACGCTGGGTTGATTTCCGCCACCCAACACGCAATGCCTTCAGAACTCAGTGAAAAATGGGGAACAGATTGACTTTAACACTAGGATCCTCCTGCCTGCCTGTAGTTAGGCAGGCAGGAGGATGTGCGCGGGATACAGTGTCAAGCTAAAAAAAATGATAATTCATTCCTGGCGTAGCGGCACAGCCTCTGACAGGTTCAGATTACCCTGGCAGGCAAACACGGTTATCCGATCTCAGTCTGTTAAAAATATTCTTATATGAGAAACAATGAGAGCATTTACACTATCTTTTCGGTCAAGATACGGGCCAATCTGGCATATAAGATGTATAAGGAGACGTTGGGTTTCGCCACTCAACACGCAATGCCTTCATAATTGGGCTAAAAGTGAAAAACGAAATTTCTAACTGTTCAACAATAAATAAATGAAATAATTAAATAATAATTAATATAATTAAATAACTTAGTAATATTTACACAGTCTTACAATTTTCTGCTAAACATTTTTTAGCTTCACGCTGTACCCTGAACATAGAAGGGTGGGTAGGCAGAGGGATTCCCAATTAAGAAGAAGATTACAAACGGAAATGTATTAATGAGAACAAAGTCTCATAGCACTAGGTTCCCAGGTTGCCTTTGAAACAAAAAAAAAAGAAAAAATTAAACAATTTTAAAAAGCAAAAACAACTGAGGCATCTGTGTGACAAACGAAAAGCTTTTATGCTATACATTTTAACTGGCAATTAACGGAGCTTTCACAAAAAGCCACTTGTCATGCAGATTGATGCATACATATTAGTTGTATTACTACCGCAATAAGGCCTGTGTGGATAAAATAATAAAAACTATATAGGTAGGTATTATAAAAAAAACTATATATAAGGCTAGCCAGTGGCACAAGTGTAAACACGACAAGTTGTAGGTTCGATTTCCACTCGGGGTAATAGAATATATAACTTACCTCTGGTGTCGAGATAGAACGCGGCGTTGTCCACTCATAGCGATAAGCCTCCAAAATTTGGCTTTGAATAGAAAACGGAGTGTCTTAACACAAAGCTCACTCTGGCCGAATATAAGATATATTTTTAGATATATATTATATATATTATAGATAGATAGATTTTTTATGGTTAAGTATGTCGCGAACTATTTTCTTAGGTACATTTTTAAACTCCACATTTCAAAGTAATAGTCTTTGGTAAGAGTTAGGTTAAAGGTAGAGGAACATCAAGCCGCACTAGAAGCCGGAACGAATACAAGAATAATAAAAATATGAGCATTCCCCTGACTAGATTCAAACTCACAACCACCATCAATGAATTGCTATGGTAGCAGCTGAATTCAACACTTTTTAACCAAAAAAAGATTTTGCTACCGCAGTATAGAGACAATATAATAAAATAATTATAGAGGAATAATAAAGTGAAGCTTTATTATGACTAATGAGGGTGTTGTAGCGCAGCAGCACAGCATCGACGGATGTAGGATCGATTTTCACTTGAAGAATAAATTTATCAATGCCTGCTCTGTCTCTAAAATTAGGTGGTACGAGGAACGAAATATCTTATCTCTACACTAGGTACCCTCCTCCTCCTGCTTACCCTGCAAAAACAGGATACAAGGTAAAATTGTATTAATCTATAAAACTGTTTTTCATGAACAAAGAGTGAGGATTTTTAAGCACCATTTTTTATAGTAATCCATAATAATTATGTTGGGATGTGGATCACAAAGCCCAAGCCCAAAAGCCTGACAAGATTCAAATTCATTATCACTACCAATATAGTCACATGTAACTATGCCACAGTTGTGTTTTAATTGAATACTTTTTTTTTATAAAAAAAACAGACAAATGCAATAAAACCCTTTAGAGGTATAATTAAAATATTTTTATCAAGGAAATAAAAAAATATATAAAAATGTTAATTCATTTAATTGAAGTGTACTCAAGTACTACTTCACGTTCAAACATGTCTAGAGAAAGATGGATGGAAAATTTGTTTTATGCTATCCAGTGTCATGCAACAATTTCCACAGTTTAGTCTTTGGAAAAAATATATTTGTAATTTCTCTTTTGTCTTAACACTAATATGCGGCATCGGGTTTTGACACTAAATAAGATATTTCAAATCATCATCGTAATCAGCTTATAGTCTCTTCAACAGCCTCAGGTTTCTCTAACCACACTCGATGGTCTTTATTTATATTTGCTGGATAATCTTTCTTCATTTCACAAGTCTTGCAAGTCCATCTTAAATATTTGTATTTTTTATTACTTTTTCAACTGTACTTTTGCTGATGTCCCATCAATTAATATACAGTGACATTTTTTACATATTTGCCTCTTTATATCTGGGTGGCTGTAACAATATAAATGTAAGTAGTTTCATAGCTAGTAGTAGTATTACCTAATTGAAATGATTTTTTTCTTATTATTTTTTTTGCTTCGCACTGTATCCTAATGTTTTCTTTTGTTTATGCTTTCTGTAAGCAAAATTGTTTGCAACTTTGTTTCACTCCTTAGAGTCTAACCAAATAAAACTTGAATAACATTATTGAAAACAACTTACTGATATTTAAAGATAGCTTATACAAAATAGTTTAATCACATGGAATCATAAAAATACTTAACTTACATTTTCATTACTTGTTTCTTGGCTACATTAAGGATGAGATTTCCATAATACGCGCTTAATACAGGATTCTTTCCAGCCATGTGTTTTCCTATCTGAAAAATCAAGAAAACAATATATGAAATATTATAATCTTGTGTCAGAATATAATTGTGAAGGCTCTGGGCTTGATACCCTCTTGGAGAAAATCTTTAAATAATGAAGAATCCTTAAATATTAATGTATTTCTATTTCTCAAGAAATAAATGTTTAAATATTATATTCCGTGAGAAAATAAAAGAAAAACAATAAAATCTAAGCCTTCTTCGAATAGAAGAAGATTGTTAATTACTAACCTGGTATAGAAAATTTATTCTCTGAAAAGAATCGTGACCGTGTACTTTCTTCATGTTAAAGCTCTTTAAATAAAATTTATAATATTTTTGCCATTTAAGTATCAAACATTTTAAGTATATAAATTTATTAATAAATATAAATTTAAATTGAACTTGTTTATTTTAAAAAAAAATGACAGAGACAGTGACAGTCAGCTGCTACTATAGTGTTTCCGTTTCCAACTGTCGTTCATAAATATAAATCGTATTTTAATATAATTTTAAATATTTTGCTTGTTATTATTATTTATTGTGTTATATATTTCATATAAATTACAACCAAATTTTATAATAAAAACAACTCATTCTAACTAAAAAAGAGAGCTACCACAATCAGTAAATAAAAAAAGGAAAAGAATAAATAAATACCTCGGGAATAAAATCCAAAGCTTTTTAGGGTGATTTCAATTTAGATTGGTTCAGTGTAATTCTCTGGATCTACCTTATAATTGTTTTCAAAAAAGACAGAAAAGTCATTGTGAGTTCCACCAATTCCACTCATGGAATTATTTATATTATTTATTTGTTTTTGCCATATGTGACTGTTAACTTACGCATTGTACTATGAAGGATCTATATTACGTATATTATATTGTATTATAAGATTACAGTATTATAAAATTTTCATTTGAATAGTCGTTTAAAAATAATGAAACAGGATTTTTTCATTATATTTCATATGACTTATCCCGACTGACAGTGGCATTAGTAGTATATAACTGTCACATTTTATGAAACAAATTATCTATATGGAAATTGTTTTGTGAGCTTAATTCTGTTTCTTTATAAAAATACCATTTAATAAAAGTTAAATGTTAATTCCACGCTTTATTATATAACGTTTTAAAAATAATAATTTTATAAAAACATTAAATTTTTAAGTTACAAGTAATAAGGAACAATGTTATCAAAAAATCGCGCTATTTTATCAAAAATAAAAGCTCGGAATCGTCATACATATAGATTTCTTTCGTCACAATTTAATGTAGGAGAAATTGATGTACCATTTTCTAATGGGTAAGGAAGTATAAATTGTGCTAAGAGGTTATGTTAGGTTATGTATGTTATTATAGACAATTTTTTTGTTAATAAAAAGTAACTGTCTCTTTATTTTAACTTAAAATATATTGTGTAGTATTTACTTTCTAAATATTTCTATCTATCTCTGCTTAATTATAATTTAGCATTGTATATAACATTTCTCTACATTAGTTTAACAACATTTTTTGTTTTAATAATTCCAGAACTTCTCTAAAATTATCAACCGGAAAATATGCCAGATTTGCTGATGGTGCGTGCGTTGCATCTTTAGGAAATACTAGTGTGCTATCAACGGTAGTGTCTAAAGCTAAACAGAGTCCGAGTTCATTTCTTCCATTAGTTGTAGATTATAGACAAAAGGCAGCAGCTGCGGGCAGGATACCTACAAATTTTCTTAGACGAGAATTAGGTGAGTTTAAATACCAGCTATATTTACTAAGCAATACTTATAAAAAAATTATAGATTTTAAATATATATTTTTTTAATTATAATTTATTCATAGAATTAAAGAAATTAAAATTGTTTACAAGGAAAGTGAATTTTATTGTTAAAAAAAAAATATAAAAAAAAAATTAGTTAAAATCTTTGTCAATTGTTTTATTAATTGTTTTTTTTATTTTGTCTACAATTACAGGTCCAAGTGAAAGAGAAATATTAACCTCCCGATTAATCGACAGATCACTTCGTCCATTATTCCCACAGAATTACAATTTTGATACTCAAATAGTATGTAACATGTTAGCGATAGATGGAACAAATCCTCCTGAAACAGTAGCCATTAATGCTGCAAGTGCGGCTTTGGCATTATCTGATGTGCCTTGGAATGGACCTATTGGGGCAGGTTAGGTAAGGTTTTTGACCTTTTGTTTTTTTTTTAATATTTTATTGATGACTGGGCAATGATTTATGATAGGATATAAGCATGGGTAGGTAGAAGGAACCTAGTGGTGATACTCTGTCCTGCGCTTTCTATACAATTTTGAGAAATAACTTGTTGAGTTGTGGATTTGGCAGTGCATTTTGCATTCCAGAGTAAAGAATTGAACACAGTCCCGTGAGTGGGGATTGAATCTACAACTATTTCATTCATAAATAGATATATTTTTTCTTTTTATTTTTATATTTTTGTTACATTAAGTTTGATTAAACAGATATATTATAGTATTGAATGTAAATATTTAATTTTTGTTTTTTAATTAATTAAAAAAATTAAAAATAAATAAGCTTTGCACTGTATTGAGGCATTGCATCCTAGACCAAAGAAATTAAAATATTATTTATACTAAATGGAATAATCTTTATATATTTATAAATTGATGACTACATTATTTTTGGGATGTATCTTCCAATGAAAATCATCCTGACTAGTGACAAAATTTATCTGCTTTGCATTAAAAAAATTTTAAAGTAAGGTTCATACTAGGTATTAAATCTAGGACTTGGAACAACATTGGATCAAATATATAAAATGTATTTAATTAATACAATATAAATCTAATTTTATTACATAATCTTATAATGTATATAGGTTGTTCTGGTAGTGGGACAGTGTTTGACTGTAAACATGATGATTGTGGGTTCATTCTCTACTCAGGGGAATAAGTTATATTCATTTCCTTTCTCATGCTATTGCCTTTTTTTATATCTTATGACTTAAAATTTGCAGGCTCGGTCAAATTGACAACGAAATAATAGTGAATCCAACTCGACGTGACTTGGAACAGTCTTCTTTAAATCTGATAGTGGCAGCTACCAAAAGTAACTTAGTGGTAATGATGGAGGGTCACGCCAATGTTATATTGCAACAGGACCTGTTAAAGGCCATCAAATTAGGTAGGGTAAGTTCATTTTGATTATGTTTATTTTTTTTATTTTTAAGCTAAAAATTGGCTATTGGTCATAATTGTTTCTTTTATTTTAACTTGATAGTCTTAACAGGATATGTTTATTATTTTAATTTCTTCGCTCTGGTGTTAAAGTTAAGTACAGTTTTGTGTTTCGCCACTCAGTTACATAAAGCTTCCAGAATATGGCAGAAAGTGGGAAGAGGAGTATCTCTATACTAGGCTCCCTCAGCTTACCCTACTACATGCAACAGTACAGCGTGAAGCTAAAACAGACATGTCTCCAGAAACGAGATAATGTTTTGGTTTTTATAACAAATATATTTAATATTTTAGGTACAAAAGAAGCCCAGCACATAGTGAGGAGTATAGAAAAATTACAAAAAACACATGGCAAATTAAAACGTGAATATGAAACTCCGGCGCCGTTAGATCAAAATGTGATGGATACTATTAAAACACTGTCTTCTATGAAGATAAGAGAAATTTTAAGGTATAACCTGAGACTTATTGTAAACGCGACGGTTGTAGGATACAGTGTGAAACTGTAAAAAAATAATAAGGTCAAAATCCGTTTTAAAAACGTCCATCCAAATGTTCTACCGAAATATATGTGCTCTTCACATTCTTTAGTTTTACATTATTTAAAAACGTTAGATGTTACATTTTGTCTTTTTGACTATTTAAATAATTTGAATTAAAAAAAATATATGGAATTATTATAGAAAGATACCGACATATCACATATCATCACAGTCTATCACGTTTTCTGTTAAGACACTCCATCCCCCCTCACTGCCCTGTTTTCAACAAATCATGTTGCAAAAAATGCAAAATGATTTTTTTCTATTTATTAATAATTTTAATTATTACTAAAATTGTAAACATGCCCAAGTTAGAATCGAACTCACAACCATCATATATAAGGATTTAAATATATTATTTTACTGTTTAAATAAGCTATAATTGAATTATATTTTTAGTGATCATTCCCACGATAAAACATCTCGAGATGTGGCAATATCGGAACTAAGACAAACTGTTTTCAACCAACTGAGAGATACCGACGTTGATGTAAATACTCTACAAGACTATTTCAATACAAATCTAAGGCAGATATTCAGAGAAATGATATTTGAGACTGACGTCAGGTGCGATGGAAGAGGTTTGGAGGATTTGAGGAGTATTAGTTGTGAGGTAAGTGGTTTTGGTTGTGGTTGGTGATGAGATGGGTGGGTGGTTGTCGGTTCGGTTTCGGTTGCTTATTATTAGTTTTTCAGCAAGAATCTATATCATGTAGGGCATTAGATGTGAATGTGTAAATGTAATTGCAGGACTATCACTTGAGATCGATCTTGAGATGCTACTTTCGTTCATAAAATATATATCTATCAATGGAAATCACATTTTAAGATCGCTCTCAGACTTAAGAGTGGTTTATAAATACAGATCTGAGACTATTATGGTAACGGTTTATAATAAAATTATACACCCTATATTTATACACCCTATATTTTGTGAACAAAACTAATGCACTAATGCGTTAAGTTCCTGCGTTTAACTAACAACGCCACGAATGTTATATATATAGGGAACAGAGTGAGTTACTTCAGGTTCAATCTGCTTAACTAGGGACTGTCCGCATAATAATGTACTTGAATTAATATGTGGACATCGATTTTTTTTTATAAAAAAAATATGTTTTTTCGTTCTCCAGGTCGGCCTCTACGAACCTTTACACGGTAGTGCCTTATTCCAACGAGGTCAAACTCAAGTTCTATGTACTGTAGCCTTCGATTCACCAGAGAGTGCTCTCAAGATGGACACTCTAACCATGATTACTAGGTGAGTTAGTTTTAATTCAAGTTATTTTGTATTTAAGTTTTATATGTATAGTTATTAATATCTTGAAATTTGAGCGGATAGTGAGGAATGAAATGTTTTAACACTAAGTTTCTTTTGCTCACTACCATTTGTGGTTTAGAGTGTAGAGCTATAATAACGCTATTAGGTGAAACAAGCAATGAAACAGAGTGTCTTAATACTAGGTTCCCTCTGCCTACCATGCTGTGTGCGGTATACAGCGTGAAGCTGATTTATTTTAAATCAGGAATACAATTTTTTAAATATAATTTAGAGGGCAGTCGTGACTAAGTGGTACAATGTGTGACTGAAAACGCAACAGGTTGTGGGTGTCCCCACTCGAGGAAATTAAATATTTAATATTTTCATTTCTTCGCTCTGGTGTCGAGGTAAAAATAAATGAGTTCCTTTTTCCACTAATAATCGGGGCAACTGAAAAATGTCTGCTTAGAAATGAAATTAAAATAAATGTCAAAATTGATATGCCTAATTCTCCAGTGGCATAAAAGAGAAGAATTTCTTCCTCCACTACGAGTTCCCGTCCTACGCGACGGGCGAGATAGGCCGGGGGGTGGCGGGGCGGCGCGAGGCGGGCCACGGCGCGCTGGCCGAGAGGGGGCTGCTGCCCGTGCTGCCCCCCGGCGCCGCCGCGCCCGCCACCAGGCTCAGCGCCGAGGTGCTGGAGAGTAACGGTAGGTGGGGCTTCTGTGTGTCATTATAAAAGATTTCTTCTAGTCATATATGGCACGGCAAGGAGAAATGATTTTCTTTTTCTACTTCATAATAAATAAATATTTATAACGACAAAAACCCCGACCATAAAATATGCATGAAACTAAAAAGAAATTAAACAAACTCAATAGTTTATTAGGATTCACAGTCTTAGGCTTCTAACACAAATCTAACGATACCTCAATTATCTAATACACAATTACATGCATACATACATACAAGTTACGCGCGAAAAACATAATCCTTCCAGTCGGGAAATGTATAGGATACTTCATTTTCCACCACGAGTTCTCCTCACACACCACAGGGAAACATCAACCTTGCAAAGAGAAGACTACCTTTTTTACCACCACTTGGCTGTTAATAAATATTGGATGGTGAGCGGATCAGAATTTATAATTTATGTAAACGAAGAAAAGAAAAAGAAATATCTACGACCTCCCTACAACAAAATTGGGGGGATTGCGATGGCGATGTATATTATAAAACGTATTTAAAATGTATATAAACCAACCGATATTTTATATTATAACAATAAAAAAACAACATAAAAGTCTGTGTATATTAAAATAATCCATCGGTATAATTTTCAGGTTCCAGTTCAATGGCATCAGTGTGCGCGGGTTCCTTAGCGATGTACGACGCAGGCGTGGCGTTGAGCGCCGCGGCGGCGGGCGTGGCTGTGGGGCTGGTGACCAGGATGGAGGATGGGCACGTGGCTGACTATAGGATACTCACTGATTTGTTAGTGAGTCTGGTTGCTTATTGTGGGAGATTTTTCGTAGAGTTCGTTGATAGAGTGAAAGTAAAAAAGGAGGAGACAAGAAAACCAAATTTGTTCGTTAATCTATTTAGCTTTTTCGTAGATTATTGTATTCGGGGAAAAAAACAGGGACAATATAAAATAAAAACAATAAAACATGAAAAAAATTTTTAGTCATTCTCTCAAATGTTATTCGAACCAGCAACGATTCAGATTAAAATTAGTCAATTCTGCGGCACCAATGTGATTGAGCGGTCATTCTTAGTTTTTTTTTAATATTTTGTTTTTATTTATTTCTATAGAATGGGTGGATCATTTTAAAAAAGTATTTATTGATAGTTGACGAAACTCAATACTATATTTTATGTAACTTTTAAACAGATCAACAAAAAAGGATACTTTTATAAAAGAGAGCAAAATAGTTATTATACAATATTTGCTGAGTCAGTTATATATTTTTTTATGGACTCCAACTTAGAAATATAAATTATTTAATGTCCTCTTTTCTCTGCTCAACATTACCAAGGCAAAACGCGGCGTTAATTTCCGCCACTCAACACTGAATGCCTGAAGAATTCGGCATAAAGTAGGGAACGCCACTTCCGTTCCCAATCTATTGAGAAAGAAATATCTAAACACTAGGTATCACTCTGCAAACTGATTATATTAATTTCACCACTGTACAAAAACGGCGGTGTTGAGTTATGCAAAAGATATATTAAATGCATTTAAAATAATATTAAGTCAATAAATAAAATTTCAAGGGCATAGAAGATTACATGGGTGATATGGACTTCAAAATAGCTGGTACCAAAAAAGGCATAACCGCGCTACAAGCGGATGTGAAAATACCGGGACTTCCCCTCAAAATAGTGATGGAAGCCATACAAAGAGCATCAGACGCTAAAAGCAAGATTATCGATATTATGAATCAGTGTATCGATAAACCTAGGTACGTTACTACGTTGCGATTTTTTTGATTATTCTTCGAATAATTTTGTTTTGAAAATTTTTAAATGATCATTTGTTACGATATTACGAAGATACC
Organism: Heliconius sara; assembly: GCA_917862395.2. NCBI lineage: Eukaryota > Metazoa > Arthropoda > Insecta > Lepidoptera > Nymphalidae > Heliconius > Heliconius sara. The sequence goes on from OU860787.2 coordinate 10,583,110, forward strand.
TAGTAAAAATTGTAAATAGAGTCTAGAGAACTCTTATTTTTTTTCTATAATTAATACTTAATATATTATTAATCTATAATTTTAATTAAATGTTTATTTTTTTTTAGACAAGGTCGCAAAGAAAATATGCCTGTAATAGAAGAAATAGAGGTGGAGGTCCACAAAAGGCCCAAATTTCTAGGTATCGGGGGCACTAATCTCAAAAGATTGTATATAGAGACTGGTGTACAAGTGAGTTCGATCATTTCATTTATATGCTTATTATAAAAAAAATATTATATGTAATATTGACGATAGTAGTGGCGCAGGCACAAGTCACAAACCTGTAATTGTAAAGGCGACAGGTTTTGGGTTCAATTCTCACCCGGTGGAGTGAAAAGTTGAATATTTTCATTTCCTCACTCTGGTATCGAAACAAATCGCGGAGTTGAGTTCCGCCACTCAACATTTAATGTCTCTAAAATTCGTACTTGGGATCGAAGTGTCTTATCACTACATACGTTACCTTATAAAATGAAATGAAAACAAAAAAATCTTACAGATAAGTCCAATAGATGAAACTAAGTATAGGATATTCGCGCCCAACCAACACGCTATGGACGAAGCGCGGTCGAGAATCGAAGCCGCACTCACTGCGGAACGGACACCTGAACTGGAATTTGGTGCTATATATACTGCCAAGGTATGTAAAAGAGGGTTTTTTACTAGCAGTTATATTTTTCGTCGTATTTAAAATTCTGTTATGAAGTCAGTTTTGAAGACTATGACCAAAATTGACAAATAAACCTTTAAGGCCGTAGTGGCGCAATAGAACAGCTGAATGTAATGGCGATGGTTGTTGGTTCGATCCACACTCAGGGGAATTCTGGGAACGAATTAATCCTTTGCCCACTCTACAATATGATATATCATATATAAAAAAAAACTTCTGAAAACTTGTAAAACATGTTTAGGTGGACAATGGACGAAAAGCGAGATTTTTGGATTATGTTTTGAGAAGATTATTGGCGGTTGTGTTACCCGCCTACTTTATGAATTATTCATATATTTTGTTTATTTAATGTTCTTTACCCCAAATCTTTAAAACTCCATTTTGAAACATATGATTGTTGTGTGTTCAAATCCTGTTCAAGGGAAAATCCCACACAAGGTCCTAAAACACAATGTTTCTCATAGAAAAAATTAATATAGTCAGTTTTATCACTGAATTTCATATAAATACAGTTTCAACACGTTAATATATTTATCGTATAATATTTTGTTTCAGGTGGTGGAAGTTAAAGATATAGGCGTGCTTAGTTACACTGTATCCCGGTATGGCGCCCGCGCTAGTACATAATACACAGTTGGACCACAGAAAGGTAAGATGTTTGAGGCCAGTCGTGGGGCATAGGCACAAAGAGTGGTTGCAAAATCAACTGGTTGTGGGTACGATCCCACATACATACACATATGAAATATTTATTTTAATACATATGAAATATTTATTTTAATTTATATTTTTATTCTTCGCTCTGGTGTCGAGGCAAAGCGCGGCGTTCAATTTCACCATCCAACACGCAATGCCTACAGATTTCGTCGGAAAGTGGAGAATGGAGTGTCTTAACACTCGGTTCACTCTGCCTATCCTCGCTGTGTGCGGGATGCGTAAAGCTGATCCTATTAGTTGTTAGTTATGAGAAACACAAACACACTAACAGAGTGAAGTTAAAAAGTTGTTTAAACAACTTTAAATCTTTATATATCCCATATTGTTAATTTTAAGGAAAAATAACGAAAATCAGCAAATTTTTCTTTATTTTTGAGAGAGATTCTTTTTTTTCATATTATCATAAAAATAAAAAAAAAACGTTATAAGTTTGTTGTTCTTCTAGTTTGATTTACTTTCTTTTTGCTTTGTATGAAAGCTGTATATCATTGAAACTTGTAAGGTTTCATGATTTTTATTCCACATGTATATTGAAAGTTATTGGACAATCAAGGAAATTCAATGAAGCCTAATAAAATAAAAATAATATTTTTCCCCAAAAATTAAAAGTGATATTTTGTCTGTAAGTTCTTTATAGAATCGTAAACTATGCATCATGTGATGATCTTTAGTTAATTTGTTGTATAATCTTTTTTCGAAATAAAACAAAATAAATAACATAATTCAATATTTCTGTAATGTCTTTTCTTCTATTTTATTTGAGCTGGTGTCGTAGCATCGTGCGCAGAGCAGACTACTAGCTAATTAAAAAAAGTGAAAATAAAGCCGTCTTGGTAATTATTAAGACGAAGAAATTATTAATAACATAAAAACATTTTTCCCCAGATCATGCACCCGTCGGCGCTGGGCCTGGAGGTGGGGTCCCAGATACAGGTGAAGCACTTCGGCAGGGACCCCGCGTCGGGGCAGCTGCGCCTCTCGCGCAAGGTGCTCAGCGCCGCGCCCGCGACGCCCAAGAACCTGGACAAGAGATAGGGCTGGAGACCTGGGGGCTGTTTGTTATGTGTTATTGTGTATTGAATATGTTTAGAAATAAAGAAAAAAAATAAAGTTCGTTTTTTTTAAGTATTTCTTTCTTCATTACCTCATACAGGATCATTGACTTGGATTCATGATTTAGGTACATTTTTTTAACATGTGGTGGAAAGACAAATCTAAATTTAGCCTTATGAAACTTTTAGTTATTATTCTATACAAATGCTATAGTTCTATAGTTTTTTAAATAATAGTGAATAAAAATCATAACTATTATTTTCTCTAAAGCCCCTGAATATTTTTGTTACATTTTGACTTTTAAAAACTATTCATTCATGTATGTTATTTCCAAAATTTTAGGCCGTCACCAATATTTTATAAGAAATTTTTGATATATATTGAGAAATAAAATCACAAGCACAGACCCAACAGTCAGGCTGTGCTTGCCAATTTTTTTCTAAAATCTGATTTTTCCAAAAAAATGCTATTTCTATATACTTGCGGAAAGACTGAATATAAATGTCATAAGTTGGTGTGAATTAAATGATAAGAAAAAATAAATGACTGCTATTCGTTTAGTGGCTAGTGCTTACAAAAGTGTATTTGAATTTTTTTTTATTTGGATTTCATATTAGATATGTAAACATTATATTTGTAATATTAGTATTTTTTCACTAAAACTACATTTGTAATTATATTATATGTGTCAATATTGTGTTTCTTTTTTTGAAAAGTCATTAATAAGTTTAAAAGATATTCAGCATATATAAATGGGCTACAAAATAAAACAAAAACAATACGATTTTTCCATTTTATTGAAAGAAATAATCTGTACAATCTAAGAAAAAAAATATGTATCACAAAAGGACGTTTGTCGAAGGCACTACATTATAATATCGCGGAATTCGCGCAACCACTTAATAATGTACCAAAAAAAACGCGCCATCTTAATTAATTATAGACATAAATAAATACGTTTTTGGTACATTATAAAACGGCCATGTCAGCAAAACCTTACACTTACAAACAAATTGTCAAAAAATATAGATATTAACAATATTAATAATCTACATTAACGCTTAATAGTCAACTTGCGTGTCTAATAAAAAAAACCCAAGAGACTTCTCCGTATATAACGTCCGCCATCTTGGGTCGACTTTCGGCGCGTTTATTTATCGACAATAAACGGCCATTTTGGTTCAACATAGAACCATTTTTGTATAATATTTAATAGTGTATATAACATAAATTATTATAATTACATAATAAATATAACGTCGAATTCAATTATAGTTAATATCTGCAGTCTTTTGACATCGTTGTGACTACCAGCATGTAACGACAAAATTATGTTATTATTTATTTATTTATTTACAAGGTTAATATACATTCGATGCTGTTTTATTTCGAATAGGACTCTGCGCAGAGGAAAGAATAAAAACACCTAACTTTATAATATATTTTAGTGTTATTCACATACTAATAATTCTATAAATATATTGAAAATTCATACAAATATGCAGCTAACAACAAAAGTTATTATTGAATGATATGAATGTATACAATCCACCATTCAATTCTTGTTACATTCGCAAAAAAATTATACCAAATTTCAATATATTTATAGAAAAAAAAAACTTAAAACTAAAACAGTGCTAATATAGTGGCAATAGTTTCATTATAAAAGGCTATACATTCCCAGTTGGGTGCAAAAAAAAAGGGGGAATTCTCATAAAAAGGGGGTGGGTAGTTCAAAATCGAGACAAAATTATAGAAAAATTACTACATAACTATAAAAAAGACTAAAAAAATAAATACGAACGTACGAACAAACACACTGTCAAATTTTATAATTATGTATAATTTATTGTTTTCATTTTTGTTTAATAAAAAAATATCTTTATACAGTTAGATTATATTGAGATCATTATGACTAAGCTGCCGTGTATTGCCACCATATTTATTTCAATATAAAAAAAATGTGCTCTTGTAAATGATTGAAGCACATTTTAATTAATAGATAATCTTAAAAATAGAAAGGCATGTGCAAAAACGCTACAAAAAAAGCTATACATAGAGTATTTATAAAAAAAAGTTATAACATAACCACAGACAAAAAAAAACGTTTATTATGCAACATTTTAATTAATTAACGAATGGCATTACAATTAAGCGTTCAGGTACGCTTGAATTGTTATTATTAAAAAAAAATGATTTCGCAAAATCATTTTTTTTATTACTATCAACAATTGGAACTTCTTCTTTTCTCTGAGAGAGGCAAATCTTATTTGTCGATGGCAAGATTTGTTATAAAAATTAGCATTTTTTTTTTCTTCTTTTTTAAAGATTTTTTTTTATAAAATAGCCTCATCGTGCTGCAAAAATGGTGATAGGGAACAAAATAGCTTCACCTATTTCGTTCTTTTCTCCTATCAGTTAATTATTGATTCATTCAAGATTCCCTTATACTGATATACAAAAATGTAATCAAAATTTGTTCAATAATTATTGCCATTTTCCCCAATTTCAAAGAATTCTATAATAATAATCCATAATTCTAATCAAAATTGTCATATATTTTCTGAATTTTCGTATTCATGGTCGATTATCGTTTGACGTCTGAAGAAACTAATAATACACAAAGTCTACATAAATCTCTTATTAGGTAACATTCGATAGTATTTCGTTAATTATATAATAACATTTAAGGCACAATACAATAAGGCCATAGATACGATTCTAATAAAAAAAAGAACTTGGGCTAGGACAATGATGATACTGAGATAATATTTTTAATTCGATACTAGAATAACTATCCCAAAAGTGATTTGTATAAAAAATAAATAAAAGTGCATAGTAACACCCGATTTACACGAAATCGAAATATATGCACAAAACATAAAAACGACCAAGTAAGAGTACTTGCTTTTCCTCTAAAACCGAAACCGTCATAAACCACCAAAATCAACCCCCAATATTTGCAAATTTCTTTAACGACAATCATTCTAGACATCGGATCCCAAATATTGAGCCTATTTTAGTCCAAAATTAAAGACTCAATTCGTCAGTAGGACTATTCGAAGCCTAGCCCAAGTCTTTCCCCAATTTACTGACTCAGTCCAAATAGTTTCAAGGCATTAAATGCGGTGGCAAGCGCTACGTCCTCGGGCTTTTCGCCGAGAAAACCCGCGATCAATTCCACTATGGCTGGAAGAGCGCACGGTTCGTTTCTTTGGAAGGTACAGTAGCGGTTCACAAAGTTCATCGATCTAAATGTAGAAGAAAATATTAAGTTATTTATTTTAAAAAGTATTATTCATAAATACATAGTTGAATGAACGTGATAACTGTAAATATATGTTTTTTATTGTACTTCTGAGAAAGTATGTCTAAATCTTTTACTTTCTGCGATTTTACCATAATTAACAGGGTAGGAGAGCAGGCAAATTAAAATTTAAATATACTCCCGAGTGAGGATCGAACTCACAATAACCTCATCAAACGCTGTTTCTTTGTGATACATCAATTCACCTGTATATCGCATGTATCAGGCTAGGAGTTGAGTCTAGTATTTCCGCCGCTTTGGCCTTCCATCAAATTCTAGAGGCAATGTGTGTTGATTTGGGAGAACTCAAGACAGCAAAGAAATAAAAGACATTAATATTTAATTTCTTTCAATGGGGTTCGAAACCGACCTGTCGCGTTTATAATGAGACGCTACGGCCTGAACATATCTTATTTAATCCATATTTTTTTATAAAATTATGAAACTATAAAAACTTGATATTTTAGTACAGAATTGCCAGAAATAGAAAGAATTTTGAAGACGCTCGACGCTTCGACGCGTCAAGCGAATAATGTACATCCGCGCGTGTTCATTGTATTCGAATCTATATAAAGACATGAGTTGTTTCCTGTTTCTAAACTATTATTTATAAGGAATATTGATTGTTCTTTAAAAATATACTTTACAGTTCAAAGAACTTTATAGTAAATCTTACAATAGCTTTGATAGAAATTAGAACGTTTATCAACAATTTTGATTGAATATTTATTTTAGGCAAACAGTCGAACTCCCGACTATCGATTATCCCAGATACAAAAAAAATTTTTACAATTATATATTTTGTAAAGAGGGCCATCTATTTATATTTGAAAGAGAGATTAATTTCGTTTGTTTAGTATGTTGTATTTGATTAGTTTTATAAGTTATCTACCAAACGAAAGATGAACTATTTGCTAAACAAAATATATGAATTTACTTAAAATCCCAAAAAAAAAAAGGATAACATCAACCATTCCAACGAGAAAATTATAAAAATCCACTAACCTTTCAGTCAAAGAATCCTTAACGTGCAACGGCAGCTTGGAAGCTCTCATATTAGGGTACATAAAAGGAGAATCGGTTTCCACCAACAATTTGTCCAAGGGCAATATTCTCTCGGAGAGAAGTCTCCGTATTCCTCCATCAGATTTGTCCTTACATATATACCCTGTTATGCCCAAATAGAAATCCCTTTTCTATATATTTCATTCCTTGTTCCACGGAACCAGTGAAGGAATGTATGACAATGGGCGGCAGTCGGTTGCCGAATTCTTCTAATATTGTTATTAAATCATCTTGAGCTTCCTTTTCGTGGACGAAAATTGGTTTTCTTAGTTCGCAAGCCATTTCCACCTGGAACATATATATATATTTTTTTATATTATCACATAAACCAACATTTTGTTACCCAAAACACATTTTAAAAATAATTGTGTACACAAAAAGTATCTTATCAATGAAATCGCAATGTCACTTATATTAATTTTCTTTTTGAACCTTAACACTTATTCAAGATAAAATTACAATATAGTCTGACTGGCGGTCAAACTGTCGAATATTTGAATGAAATGCCTCCAGAATTCGGAGTAAAATAAGGAACTGTCTAAACACTAGGTTCCCTTCAATCTACCCTACGGTATACAGCGTGAATCTGTATTTGTTTATTTAAAGGCACTTCCTTATCTTATTAATACTAGTGGAAAATTTTCCATACTAAAAGATTAAAAAAAAAAAACGGTATTAATTAACTACATTTTTAGTGTTACGAAAAAGAAAGTAAGTTCGTATTAATTAACTAGTATTTCACTTTCTAATTAACAAAAACCACACAGCGGTTATTTACATTACATGTGATTACAGAAATACGGTTACCGTCTTATATTTAATTAGATAAAGTTTGTACGAGGACGAGGTATTCCTCTATGGGTAGTGTTTAATTTAAATCTTATTACATACGCCTATTAGGTATTGGTGGGACTTCGAGTCATATCGGTTTTCTTTATTTGTTCGTATCAATCAACATTAGAATTGTTAGTAACTTATTTAAAAATAAAGTAATTGAAAGAAGAATTGTCAACGTGGCTGGAATAATTCACGTAACCGGGACCATGTCAGTCCCTTGGGACATTTAATTTTTGGGCTAAAAATCGGGACGTCCCGTCCAAAATAGATTAATATTAATATAAATCTGATGGAGTGACTGACAGTCAATACACAGACAGAACTACTGGAGTTGGAAAATAGCAATTTGGCATATGGGTATGTTAGGGGGTGTATGGGAGCATTAAAAAAGATTTCTCGAAAATCCCACAAAAAATAAAAAAAACGAGCTATTCCATTCTACACCTTTAAACTCATGACAAACAAAATTTCGGGCGACAAGCAGTTGGTAATATAGAATTTGAAGCTGCTACCACTGCGTACAATCATAAGCAATTCGAATTACAAGGACAATGTATAAACGTAAAGTAAAATACATCTTGGATTATCTAAAACGGAACATACGAACGTTCGAGATAAATATAGATGTGACTATCAACAGCGTGTCGTTGAACGAATAGACCAAGATAGTGTTAGGGGCGGACCAATTTTATATGTATTGTTATAGAACAAATGATCTAAGAACTTTTTTCCAGCTTCACGCTATATCCTGCATGTAGGCAGAGCAAAACATAGTGTTAAGACACTGCACTCCCCACTTTCCTGCATGTTGAGTGATGGAAATGCACCAGTTTTCAAATTACAACGTTCGCTTCGCTCTAGCGAAAAAATTAAAATATTAAACCCACGGTCTGTTGCTTTTACAGTCACACACATGTGCCCCTATGCCAAGACTGGCCTCAACACACAGACATCTTTTCACAATCTTTTTTAAATTGTGATATAAAACCTATGTCCCATAAAAGATATAACGTATTGTCAGCAGACAACAGTAAACTATTGCATTAACAATTAAACACCTTCCGATTATTCTGCGCCTTTCTTCTTTTTTCTGCGTTTTGTAATAAGTACATTTCATACAACTGCCCTATTTGTGCCCAATTTAAAAAAAGAATCTGCTTCACGCTGTATCACGCACCCAGCGGGGTAGGCAGAGGGAACCTAGTGTTCAGACACTCCGTTCCCCACTTTCTGCCGAATTTTGGAGGCATTGCGTCTTGAGTGGCAGAACTCAACGCTGCGCTTAACCTCGACACCGAAGCAAAGAAATAGAAATATAAGTAAATATTTTATCTCATCAAGTGGGGATCGATTTCGTGCCACTGCGCCACGACTGGCCTCTATGATTCCAATTCTTAAGATGTAAGATACACATATATATGTAAAGATGATATTGTTATTACTGATGATATCTAACACGTGTTACATATAATCTAGGTCTACATAGGTAGGTATTCTAAATACAAATATACACCAAAATATGATTAAATTTGAGGCCAGTTGTGGCGCTCGGACTTGTGTCTGAGCGCCACAACTGGCCTCAAATGTAAACTATGATGAAATGTGAACTATGACTGTAAACGCTACAGGTTGTGGGTTAGATTCCCACTCCATAAAATCAAATAATTAAATATATCATTTCTTCGCTACGACGTCAAGGCAAAGCGCGGCATTAAGGTCCGTCACTCAACACGCAATGCCTCCTGAATTTGATAGAAAGTTGGGAACGAAAGTGTCTTAATGTAAACGGAGTGTACACTAGGTTCCCCGGTTCTAATTAATAAAAAATGTGATTAGAATTCGAATCTATCGATCGATCACTCATAAAAAGGCACATTAACCTCACCGACAGCGTCAATTTATTTATATGTACATAATATATTTATATTTTAAATTCAATTTTCAATTTTTCATTCGGCGGGGCCGAGATCGATCCGACCTTTGAAGATCATTTCAATGAATCCCGAGATTTACAAAGAGATTTATTACGCAGCTTCCGTTTTTAGTACATCTGGACACGCATCGTTTGCTTTTAAACTGTCTTACATATAATACATAAAAAGTATATAAATATATATATAAATTTATATTCATTTTTGTGTTTCATTTTTGCTTATAAGTCATTTTAAGTGGTGTTTTTATATAAAAAATATCTAGTCCTATTAAGAAAGCAATCCGGCCTTAACTTCTAATTAGGCTGTTAATCGATGCTTTAGTACCCCTAATTTAAAATAATTATCGTAATTGAATTGTACTGACAAAAAGCGATATTGTACCTGTTACACTTACAAACTTCACATCCATAATATACTTATAAATTAATATTTATTTCCTATAATTCGGTTGGGCGGGGGTAGTGGAAGATGTATGAGAATTTTTCTATATTGGTGGCATTCAATAAAGTTATAGAACCTAAAACCGATGATAAAATGATTTTTAAAATTTGTGTCTCTTTGTTTTTGTATAATACAATTTTAAAAATAATGATCGACTAAATTGCTAAATAAAAGTATATATATAGATATTACTTTTAAAATAATACTATTATGAGAAACCGAAAGTAATGCAGATTAGTAGAAGAATAATTTTGTAATACAAGCGGGCGAAGCCGCGAGCGGCTAGCTAGTTTTGAATACAAATCTAAACACATACACCGACATACATACATAAATACATATATATGTAGAATACGTATTGTTTACAACCGCAGGTAGAAGCAAGCTATTTATAACCTCGAAAGCTAATTGACCGATTCCAACTGTTAATTATGTATTAGTTGGTTTGTTCTACCATTGTATAACAAAGTAAACGTATTATTTCTTTGAAAGTACTATATGTAATACAATTGTAACTATCGTTTCGACGATATTGTGACGCAATTCCGAGTTTAGAGATTTAGGACTGAACGCGACGCTTCATGAAATAAAATGTTTGGAGAAATATTGATAATGTAGGTTAAAAGAACAGAATAAATAAGCAAAAATCATCCACCCTCTTGGGATGTTGTGTTGGGATTTTTTTTCAGCTAGACACTGTGTCTCGCGTATAGCAAGGTAGGTGGAGGAACCTAGTGTCAAGACACTCCGTTCCCTACTTGCCGCTGAATTCTCGCATGCGTGTTGAGTGGCGGAATTAAAACAAATATAGGAAAATATTATATATATCATTTCCTAGAAATAGAACCCACAACCAGTCCGTTTACAGTCACACTTTGTTCCCCTGGACATCGACTGCCCTCACTTTCTTTTGACCTAGGCACAGGCACACTGTCTTTTAGCTCATATTTAACATTCAAAATACATACATACATTTACGTCACATCCATCCTTTCAATACACAACTCATCAACTTCGTTGTAAAAACCACAGGAAAATACAAAAATTCCTCGAATACATACAAAATTACGAAAATATATAAATACAAAGCCACTCTGACGCAATTAGGACTCGCTGGACTCTATTGGTTGGGTGTGCATTAAAATGTTCCAATATTCATATTTATAAACTCCTCAGTATTTGTGGTGTAATTTGAGGACTCCTTAGTAATTTGATGACAAACAAATACACCAGTAATTTTGAAACAATGTCTTAAGAGACGGAAACTGTAAGACAAGTGACAGAAAAGAACAAAACGCGGCGTTGTGTTCCGCCACACAACACGTAATGACCTCCAGAGTTCGGCGGAAAGAAGGAAACTGAAATGTCTTAATGGAAAAAGAATGTCTTAACACTAAGTTCCCAGAATCCCTCTGCCTTGAGGGATAAAAAAAAGGACTAAAATTGTTGAAACTCCTCTATAGAAGCCATAGAAATATACAAACCGATCAAACATTTAGGAAGACCACGATTTCACGGCGGCCACGTTTGGATGATATATATTTAAAATCATGGTAAAATGTCACTACTCATAAATAATTCTGAAAAGGCAGAAAACGACGCCCAGAATGTTTTAACACTAGGTTCTCTTTGTCTGCTTAGCTATAAAAATGCGTTAAGCTAAAATAAAATATATTCATGATTACAACTCGTTTTCTTTTTTCAATATATAAATGGAAAAACAATAAAAATAGTAATCAGTTAAATATTTATGTTATATAAATAAACAACGTAAGAATTATGGAACACTTGTTAGGATTTAAAGATTCTTCAATACAAGATTATGTGTAATGAACGTGGAGATTACATTATTCCACTACAAACATCTTACACATCAACTAATCAGTGAAATACGGTCGACGAGTATTGGCCGCTCTGAAGTTAGGCTTTCTGATATTTTGCGAATTGTTCAATCGGAAAGAAAAGACTTAAAAGTAACTAAAATCTGAAATCAAATCCGCGAACTTATCTACAACTAGCTCCAGGGTTTCGGGCTTCGACCACGACTCGTTGACCGTATTGTACGTAATAAAAAACTTAAAACCAGTTTATTTATTAATATATAAATAGACCCAAGATTACAAGTACTTTTGACTCGTCACTTAAAATTAAAATGTCAATAATATCAGTCCCATTGGAAACTACCACTAGATCGAACAGCAGCTCTGCTGAAAATGACTGTCAGGAAAGTGAAATTTCTCTTTTTAAATAATAATTCTATATCTTTACCACATCATCAATAAAAGAAGTTAAGAATTCTTAATTAAAATGATAATGTTAGTATTGAAATCATATCAGCTACGAGCTCGGAAGGCAGTCTGATGAGAAGAACCGTCAATAAACTCAACAAGTTTTCCTTTGAAATATAACTTTATATTCTATCCATCAGTAAACGTGTCAGATATGCCCTACAAACAATATCTCTTTTATCAATAAGGTTAAATGTAGATACGGATCTGTATATCATCTGTTTTTCAACAGATAATGGTATTTTATATTTATGTTTCCAGTCGTGGCGCAGTGGCACGAAGTGTGACTGTAAAACCGACTGGTTGTGGGGTCGATTTTATATTTCTATTTCTTCGCTTTGGTGTTGAGGCGAAGCGCGACGTTGAGTTCTGCCACTCAACACGCAATGCCACCAGAATCCGGCAGAAAGTGGGGAACGGAGTCTCTTAACACTAGGTTCCCCCTGCCTACTCTGTTGTGTGCAGGATACAGCGTGAAGCTGATTTGATTTATTTATTTTATAATTATGTTTTACTACGCGCATTCTAATCACATTTTATAGACTACTTCGAATAATATCAATATTACGGTAAAATTATCATTTAACCACAAAGGATGTTGAAATCCGTGCAAATTGGAGTAGATAGACAGACCCTGGCAATAAAAGCAGCTACTAAAGCCATGAAGAAGAAGAAATTATTGGTGTAAAAAAATTGTAATAATCATCACTCATTCGCGAACGATAGAACGTAAAAAAATTTTCAGTTCACATTGTATTCTGCATTAAGCAGGTTAGGCAAAAATTAGGTACACAGAAATACACACACGAAAAATAGTGAATAAGGATTCACTCTCTCTCAAGAGGGCCATTTCGTTATTTAGCACTCACCTGCCGTTTAAACACTTCTCTCTGCACTCTCGGCTCGGAGAAGTCCTTAGTGTAGTTCAACCCGCATTCCCCTATAGCGACGCACTCCGGCGCCGACGCGGTAGCTTGTAGCTCCGCCCATAAATCCTCTTCCGTCATCGATTTTGCATCGTGAGGATGTACACCTTTATACAAAAACCATTTGAAATTATATAAGGGTTCCCGCTGTATCCCGCATATAACATAATAGGCAGACAAAAGCAGTCCGATATCTGAGACATTTTTTTTACATTTTTAAAGTGTTATTCTACATCGACACAGCGACCAGGTCGGATTCCAGGAGGTGCGGATTCGAATCCCATTACGTTAAAATTTTTATACATTTTCTTAAAGAGTATCTAAGACATTGTGTGCTCAATGCCGCGACTTGTCTGCCAGAGTCGAGAATAAAAATAATTAAGTCCCCTGAGTCCAAATTAAATCAATAGTCCCATTTACAGTTAGATGATGTATTACTGTGGTACAGGTACCTCAGAATTTAACAGTCTCTATATGTTTTTTTACTAGAATACCAAAATGTAAATAATTATAATATAATTGTCCCTTGTGCAGGAATCGAACCCACAACTATTGCATTTATTGTCTGTACACTGTCCCACTATCAATAACAATTTAAATACCTGAAGAAATGCATATATAGAGATAAACATATATACAGTTAATTAAATATTCAAATAAGCGATAACATAAATGCCAAAGGAAACAAAACTAAACTCAAAACCTAATTTTACTTAAGCAGGTTAAAAAAAACAATTGTAATTTAAATTATGATAAAATTTGTATTATTAATTCTATGTTGTTTTAAAATAAAACAGGTTATTACTAACATATAACTAGACTTTGATACCAACCATGATATCTAATACTATTTGCATGTGGTGTATCAAATAACCTACTATATATTAACAGTATAGTATAGTATATATATATATATACTTAGTTTAAAAATAATTTAAATAAGAATAATTCATAGTATGTGTCATTGTATATCATTTATTTATTTTTCTATTATTAAATTATTAGGAAAATCAAGTATTTTTTTAAAAATGCCTTGTATATCATTGTTTCTTTAGCAATTAAATATTTGTAAGGGTAAGAGAAAAAGCCTAAAGTCAATTCTCCGGCACTCCATTCTCTGATTGAATCAGATCTCCATGCTACTCTTTGGTCTTACTAGAAAGATGGTCCAAAGAAAGAATCAAACCCACAATTATCATGTTAACAGGCAAGCTCTCTAATTGTCTCATTAATATTCTTATTGTTACAAAAAATAGTTTACAGAAACATCTTTGGGCAATAAAATAATAAATAGTAATGTAAAATTTGAAAACAATGTATATATAATATAGTAGTAATTACCTGCTGTTGAATAAATTGTGCTAGGATAGAGTCGGGTCAATCTAAGGGCTTCCTTACTACTACGGACTGAGGTACCTGTTACCATTATTTTCTGGACACCTAAAAAATATATTATAATTACATATTTTGTTGCTTTTTTTTATTATATAAAACAATAACTTAAATTTTCTAATTATAATCACTATTTATTTTTGTAGATGCAATAATGACTTTACAAAGTGAATAATAAACAGGTTTTTATGTAAGAATATAAAAATATTGATAATTTATTGAAAATGATAAGTGTATATGGAAATCAACGTATGGAAATAAAACAAAATCAACCAATATACACAAGACTATTATTGTTACAAAATATTATCATTGAAGTTCTTGCTGCATTTGAAACTTTTAATAATAGATTTCAAACAGCAAATATAACTATTACAATGACAGAAAAAATATTTCCAATGTTTTTTTTCACAATCTAAATAGTGTTCATTTATTCAGCGGTTACGTATGTATATAGCATTCCTGCACGCAACTTTCAGATTGAAAATATTTTTACACACACCTGCATCTTTGGCTCTCTGCACCACCGAATCGAGATCACGGCCGTATTTTTTGTTAGTTAAATTTGCGCCAATGTCGATTACAATTAGATTCTCGTAACATCCCTTCAGTTCTTCGGATATCTGGATTTCTTCAGACGTCATTCTTAATTTTGTATGAAGCTTATTGATTTGGTGTTTACCTGGAATTATTTATTTTATAAGTATTTTTTTCTGATAATCATAATTTATTAATACGTTACTGTTTACTCACAAATTGTATCAAACACTCCTGCTTAATAAGCTTCTTAAATTTTATTATGACTAGTCAAAATGAACACCTTTCTCACTGAGATGCCACCATGTTTTTAATGAAAGTTTTGCCCTTGCTGCAAATGCCAACTGCATGTTTATATGTCAAATGAAAGTATTAATGATTGGCTAAAATCATATTACTTCTTTCATTTGATTGGAGACAAATTTCGACCTTAAAAACAATAAAAACACAGCTGATAAAACGTTTCGCTATCACAATTTTTATTGTAGTATAAGCGAGCATAATTGATGAATCTTTATTTTAGACAATAAAATTATCATTTTATAATTATTTTATTTTTTATAATTATATAACAAAATGAAAGTGTTTTATTCTAAATGATTTTATAAATTTAGCTTAACAAAACGCGTAGATACTGTCAGTTTTGTTTTTGACAACAGATGTTAAGTATTAAGCGACTAAAAGCAAAAGTTGTTCACCTAGTAGAGTTTCAATAAATTTAATGACATTCTAATATTGCCACATAACACTTAGTTGCGAGTAAAAACTAAAAATCAAAAACAAATAGGTTATAAAGTTGAAAATAACATATAAGTGAACATAAAAATGAGCGTGCGTCAATTTATGAACAAGAATCTCGCTTTAATAATCATGGTTCCGTTTATCGCTGGTGCTCATTATGTTTGGGTGAAACTCCAAGAAGTCGACAGTCTAGTCACTTCTGAGGAACGTAAGAAAAATATTATTACATCGGTATGTTGAAGAAATATAAATCGTTTATTTATTTAAAGAAATCTAATTATTTGAGTTACAAATTTGGAGTTAATAGCCAAAACAGTGATAAGTACACATCATAAATTATGTTAGCATCAAATACTTTAAATTGATATAGTAGTCTAAAATGCAGATTGAAAAATTATACATGTTTAATCTTATTCCATAATCATAAATTTTACTTTGTTTCAGATTTTAAAATCTTCGTAGAATAGTATTTAAATCATTGTAAATAAAAATTAAACAAGAAATGGTGGAACATTGTGGATAAACCTTAGTTACTTATTATAAGAATGATATGAAGTTATGGTTATATTTTAGTGTAATTAAATGTTATAGTGTATATATGTGTTTTCTTGGTAAATTTTAAATATAATTTTGTTAATTTAAGAATATTTTAGATGACCTCGGATTGTGCAAGTTTCAGTTTTCGCTTAAGATTTATTTCTTTTAGGACCCATCCACCCCTTGCTCAGAATATCTCCATCTCTGCTGACATGTGATGCTATTAATTAAAGGCCTCTGCTAGTTTTATATAAAAATTATGTAATTGCACATAAAAATACTTTTTTTTGTAGATTTTATGCATAGGCGATCATAGTGCAAATGGATAGCAACTATCTGTAAATATGATTGCTGAGCATTTAATACTCATTTAGAGTCTTGAATTATTTTCATTTCTCCTTTCCAGCAAAACTAAGTACACTGTTAATTTCTATCTTTTAACATTATATGTCTCAAAGTGTAGAATGGAATGCCTTAACACAAGGTTCCCTTGAACTACTCTACTGTATCTAAAAGAGTGAAGCTGATCATTAGAAAAATTGAAAAGGGTTCAAAATGTCATTGATTATAAAATTCTGATAAAAAAATCTTAAGGCAATAAAACAACAGAAATACAGTGAACATTCATATATATTTCCCCAAAGTTTCTACTTTACAGAACTAACAATTTGCATTGCTAAAGTGAAACAATTTATAAAAAATATTATCTTATTTTACACAAAATACATTTTTAGCTTTATTTTAAGTATTTGTTATTTATATTGGGAAATTATGATAATTTATTGTACAAGTGCACAACTTTAAATAGATTTTAATGTAAAAATTATAAAGCATGTATTAAACACATTAAGAATTCTTATTTAATAATTATTATATTAATTTGCTATTCACAGATCAAGCTCATGTTATAGGCTATTGGTATTTACATGTTAAATATTACAAATCAATATGCACTTAGTTTCAGATGCCCGAAATATGAAAATTTAAATAACTATTTTATTTTATTTATCTTAATAAGCATAGTTTTATTTTATATAAGTTTTTTTTTATTTATTTTGATATTTATTTTGATCTGTTTCCACATTATCATGAAATTAGTACATACGTACATATATATATATATATATATATATATATATATATATATATATATATACATATATATATATATATATATATATATATATATATATATATATATATATATATATATATATATATTATATTTTCACGTATGTCATATTCCACAGATATATTAAGTTAATCAATAAAACATATTTAGATATTCTCATTTTCCACCTTCTGCAAAAATTAAAAAAATTCTATGTTAAACGATGTAGCATGAGATTGCGAACGCGTCCAGGTTGTAGGTTCGATTACCATTCGAGGAGTGAGAGAAAGAGAGAGAATTATTGAATATTTTCATTTCTTCGCTCTGGCAGTGACGAAAAACGCGACGTTGAGCTGAAAGCGGAAAGTGGGAATCGTGAAAGTGTGTTACGAGTCTCAAGTTTGTATAATGATGATTTATATTATTTTAAACACGTAGGTCCAGATGAAAATTGAACATAAATAATGAATAAATCGATTCCTACGTAAAGTATCGAATGCAAAAACTCGCAATGTTTTTATCGCTCTTTTGAACTACTAAGTGAGTGTAGTTTTTATTATTATTTTCTCAACACATAAAAATTAATAGTTTTTAATGCGTTTCTTAAACGTTAATATGTAATCGAAATCTACCCATGTTAGTATTTCAAAACAACAATAAAAATATTTTCATTTTTCACTTTCGATGTGGAATTAATTGAAAAACCTAATATTATAACCGCTGTCTCGCGAGCGGCGCTAGTCATATGGTGGGCAGGTGGCCGCGGACGTCCAAATCTGATTTCTTCTTTGGCTGTGAACGTTCTGTTACTATTAATTGTGGCAGCATCGGGGACGACTGCACCTGTATATAAAATAATAATTTTATGTATATTAATTACAAACCTGTAAAATCACTTTCATTTATGAATTCAGAGAAAAAAATCGTAAGAAATCACTTAGATTTTCACTATTCACTCATTGTGTGCTGGATGGAAAAGCCTAATGAAATGAATTAATTTAGAGTTAAAGAAGTATTTGTATTTGTAGAATTTTGCTTAACAATTATTTATAACTTTGGAAAACAAACTTTTTAAAAACGAACCTACTTTATTTTAAGTAAGTAGTTTTTTTCGGGTATAACATCTAATTAAGTCAAGACTACTAAATACTCTAACAGATATACTGGATTCGTCAACTCAACTGCAAATTAATAAAGAAAATAACTCAACTTAAAATATAACGTCTAAAATACCAATAATATCAACAATCACTCTTAAAAGCCAGTCGTGGCGCAAAGGCAGAAGCATGCGACTTTAAATGCGACAGGCTGTGACTTCGATTTCCACTCGAGGGAACGAATTATTTAATACGAGGCAAAGCGCGACGTTGATTTCTGCTCAACACGATGCTTCCAGAATTCGGCGGAAAGTGAAGTGAGAGGCGGAAAGTGAGAACGCATATGTCTTTATGGGAACGGAGTGTCTTAACACAACCTTTTCAAGTTACCCACTGCCTACCCTGTTGTATGCTAAATTACCTAATCCAAGAAACGCTTCAAATTACTTGCTAAACCTGCAATAACCCATTCGTTTCCAATTTAACCCGATTCCGACCTGACCTTTCACACAGGTGAACAGGTGTTGACCTTTTCAAGCCCTGATATATTAGAAGCCGTGATATGGCTGCCATATGCAAATTAGACGCCCGCAATGTGATGTTATCGGATACCGTGATTGTACCGTGGAACTGCAGTTTCTAATCATGGATTTGGTTGGCTTATGTGGATTTTTTTACATCAAATCTACCTATATGCCTTAATATATATATATATATATATATATATATATATATATATATATATATATATATATATATATATATATATATATATATATATATATATATATATATATATATATATAATATATATATAACCAAATCTACCTATATGCCTTAATGGAAGTCATATGTATAAAATAGTTTCTCTATGAGACGAAGTGTAGCTGGACTTTAACTTTGAATAGATATATATATATATATATATATATATATATATATATATATATATATATATATATATATATATATATATATATATATATATATATATATATATATATATATACTAGCGACCCGCTCGCGGCTTCGCCCGCTTAAACCACAGAATTATTTACTTAAAACACTGAAATTTTATATTCACGTTTTAATATACCTATAATGTATATTTGCAACGCACTTAAGATTTCTAATGTGAAAATTATTAAAATCTTAGGTCGCATTTTCGTACCTCCCATAAGAGAGATGCAACTGTCAATATGTTATTTCTTTAAACGTTTGCCTTAAGGAGTCCTTAGGGCCTAAGTTATAGTTATAGCTATATAGTTATATCAATACTTACAATAAAATCCTAACTCATCGGTGTCTGGACATGGAAGATATATTAGAAAAATTGTTATTAGGGACATTTAAAAATGTAATAGACCTTGGTCAGTTTGTCTGTTTATCTGTGCGTTCAGGATAATCTCAAAAAGGGCTTAACCAATTTAAGTGCAGTTTTGTAATTTGCCTAACTTCCTTTAAATATTTAGTATTAAATTTATTGGTTCACAAAAAATTAAAACCAGATTTACGCTGTATCCAGCCTATAGCAGGGTAGGTAGAGGGAACTTAAGTGTTAAGATACTGCGTATGATATATGACTGACGTGCGAAATGAAAATATGATTAAATTACAATTCAATCCTCCAAGTGGGAATCAAACCCATAACGTCACGTTACCGGCACAATTTTGTGCCCCTACGCCTTCAATATTTATACAGAATGGAAAGCGTCAGCGCTTCTTTTACGGGGGCAGTATATAGGATAAAATATTTTAAACCCATACCTAAAGAAATTAATCAAGATACCTCAACAGTTTAGACGTAGGATTTTTACGCATAGATACCAATAACGTTAACACATACTACTGCAAAATATTACTAAAGGCTAAGCAACTTTGAGCTTTGCGGACAATACCTACGACTCGAATGCGGCGGTTTCCCTTTGATAGGCCTATGTCTGTTTGCGTCTTTAATGACAAATAGCGTTTTATTTTAATATTAACGATAATATATAATTTATTTTGTATAAAAAAATAACTTTTTCGTTTTAGGGATTTTTTAAATTGTATTAGGCTTTTATAGAGTAGTTAAAACTATGGTTTCATTTAAAGCGACGCTGACAAAAATACTATATAATTGAGCATATTTAATATCTATAGCAATTTTTTAGTGATTGGTTGTAACCAATAGTTATTACAACACTTGTGAAGCATATTTTAGGCATTTTTTAAATTCTTATACCTTTTGAGAAACTACCAACATTCTTATCGTTCATAAATGATGTTTTTCAAAATAAATTTTTTTTGAATATTTTGAAAATTTTTGCGCCATTATGACAAAAAAAATAGGCAAAATAATCTAAATTTTTCGTTCAATTCAAAATGTTCAAAATTAAAAGTTAAAAAATATTGATCGAAAATAATTATACTGTAGGAGTATTTTATATTCTGTCATAATGAATAGCTTTAAACTTTGCATACAAAGATATCCTGTACGTAGTATATAATTTTTTTCATTTATTATTATTACCAGTACAACAGTATCGATACTAATGTGGTATATGTATTTTTATATATATTTAATATTTTTTATCCCCTTAGTGTTTTTCAGGTGGAAAACACAGAAAAAAATTATTTATTTGATAAAATATTTTATTCATCATAAAAATGTTAGTAGTTTTTATAATTCTAATATAATTAAACAACTTTCTAAAATGATCTTTCCTTGCATGCGTTGTAATAACTATCAGGAGCTATTAAACAAAACAATACATTCTCATTTTGATAAATATATTATATGTTATTACAGTATAACAATATAATATACAAGATATATTATTTTAATTTTTATCTTAAAACTAGCGGGCGCGCGCAACTTCGTCTGCTTATTAGCACCCTTAGAGGTGAATTCTAAAAAAACACGAAAAGCGTGTTCAATAAAATATTTTTAACAGTCTGAATTTAATGTTTCATAAAAATCGGTGGCGATTTAAAGATTTTTTCATATAAACTTTCAATCCCGTCCATTGTTTTTAGAATTCATCCCTAAGAGGATGAATTCTAAAAACCATGAAACACGTGTTCAATGAAATATTTTAAAGAGTCTGCTGTCTTTCAAATTTTATGAAAATCGGTGCTATTTTAAAAAAAATCCATACAAACTTTCAACCCCTATTTCATCCGTTTAGCGTTAAAAATTTTCAAAATCCCTTATTAGTGGATGTCCAAATTATTAAAATAAACAGCTGTCCAAACTTCACGTTTCTCCCATCAGCGGTTACGGCTGTGCGTGTGTCGTACCTCAGTCAGTCAGGTACATGTCCTTCCATAGATAAATAGATAAATAAGTGTATTTTGATCAAATTTATTTTCTTAAAAAATTAACAGTGCCCAAAAAAGCTATCATTTCTCTATGACGATATAAATAAATTGTTATAAAGGTCAGTTTTTTAATCATTACACCATTCATAAATGACGAATGTTACAATAAAAACAATTAAACCGATTTCACCGCTCCCGCACCGCGCTCACGTCTTAGCTCTTTAAATCGCTTAAATCGTTTCTGAGATAAGCGTCGACTAACAGAAAAACCAACAAACAAACAAAATTTACAAATATTATTGGTTCTGGTTCTATTACTTTGTTAGTTGCCCCAAATAATAATTTTTCTAATGAAAATCTAAAATGCCACCATGGTTTTAATAATTTTCACATTAGAAATCATAAGTGCGCTGCAAGCATACATTATTTATTAAAACAGGAACGTAATTCCCTGTACCGAAACAAACAAATAATTTACAAATTTAAGCGGGTTACAGTACATATATTTCTCAGGAGAACTTAATCAAAACTTTTTATATAACAAAAATACATGAAATAATCATGTTAAGGAAGTACCAAATATATTTTATGAATCAACCTTAATGTTATTCAAAACAAATGAATTGTATGTAAATTTGTTAATATATTTCAAGTATGAGAAAATATAATTGCGTTTCTCCTTTTCCTTTAATGATTTATATTTCTACTATTTATATCGATATATCAGGGACGTACATAAATGCGGGAACAGAGCTGCCATCTTAGTACAGAGTAACCTCTAAAAAATATATTTACGTATTATAGTTAAAGAGTAAAAAGTGTGAAGAGGAATGTGTGATTCCTCTATAGAATATATTTTTCTACATATTATCATAAAAAAACAAATTTAAACAGGATATATAATATATATATTTTAGATGTCCCTCTGTACTACGATGGCGGCTCTGTTCTAGTTTACACTTTTTCCTTTGAAAATTAGTTATTGTAACATAACTCTAACAGTTACACATGGCATTGGCTTTTTGTAGATATTGATATCTTCTATGAAATTGTAGTACATCACTTTGCTCTATTGTCAATAATTTCCACAACGTACGCGATATAAGGTTTTTTTTTTGTATTGTTTTACACCTTAATCGTCTAATTGTAAAAGAATTTTCCAAATTAGTCTCGTAGTTTCGGGGCCTATTCAAATCAAATAAGGAAACAAAAGATCCAATCGATTGTCTCAATAATTTTAGTGATATCGATGCTCCTCCCCCTCACCCCGCAGAGTTACTCGCCACGATGCGCGAGGCCACACGACACACATTCCGCATTTTATATTATTACATGATTTTCTTTAGATTGATATTTTTAAATTCGTAATATCTTTTGAATGGGATATCCGATTTTATTAATTTAAAAAGTATTTTACAGGTATTGAAATTATCTTTAATAAAATATCATTTAATAGGATAAGGATTAATGCAAAGGTATGAATAATATGGTTTGATTATTGTCGGCACTTTTGTTAACTTATAAAATATAAAAAAAAGGTTATATTGTCATAACTACAGTAGTTAAACATATGCTATCGCGGAATTTTATATAGATATTCATGCGCTCTACAATACTGTAGAACATTGTTTTGCTCTATCATCAATAGTTTACACAGCGCACGCGATGATAGAATTGTTAAGATCATTTTATTCTTACCTTGAGTTACATTATTGCATTTTTATTAGGGATCCCTATTTTTTTTGAAAATGTAATATAGCCTATGCTGGTCAGTGAAGATGCAGCTTTCTAATAGTGAAAAAAATATTGAAATCGGTCCAGTAGTTTTTGTGTGAAAACTCTACAAACATACACACATACATACATACGTACATACATACATACAAAAATACAAATCTTACCTCTTTATAATATTAGTATAGATTTCAGTCCCCCGAGTGGGAATCAAGCACATAACCCAGCAGGTTTCATTGTCTTTTTCCATGTACGAAAAAAAACGTTAAACTTTATATTATGTAAG
The DNA here is from genome assembly GCA_917862395.2 of Heliconius sara. Lineage (NCBI taxonomy): Eukaryota > Metazoa > Arthropoda > Insecta > Lepidoptera > Nymphalidae > Heliconius > Heliconius sara. The sequence goes on from OU860787.2 coordinate 10,607,128, forward strand.
ACACTTATACAAAGCAATTATGCCAAATTATATTATACTAGCGACCCGCTCGCGGCTTCGCACGCTTTAACCACAGAATGATTTACTTAATACACTAAAATTATATTCATGTTTCAATATACCTATAATGTATGCTTGCAATGAACTTGAGATTTCTAATGTGAAAATTATTAAAACCTTAGGTGGCATTTTCGTACCTCCCATAAGAGAGATGCAACTGTCAATATATTAATTTCTTTAAACCTTATTTGCCTTATGGAGTCTTTAGGACCTAAATTGTAGTTATAACTATATAGTTATAGTTATATCGATACTTACAATAAAATCCTAACTCATCGGTGTCTGTACGTGGAAGATATATTAGAAAAAATATTATTATGGACATTTAAATATTTAATAGAACTTGATCAGTTTGTTTGTTTATCTGTGCGTTCACGATAATCGATGCGATGCTTAACCGATTTAAGTGTAGTTTTGTAATTTGGCTAACTTCCTTTAAATATTTAGTATTAGTTTTATTTTAATCGGTTCACACAAAATTAAAACCAGATTCACGCTGTATCCAGCCTATAGCAGGGAAGATAGAGGGAACTTAAGTGTTAAGATACTGCGTATGATATATGACTGACGTGAAATGAATATATAATTAAATTTCAATTCAAGCCTCCAAGTGGGAATCGAACCCATAACGTCACGTTACTGGCACAATTTTGTGCCCCTACGCCGCGATGGTCTTTAATATTCATACAGAATGGAAGCTTCAGCGCACCCTTTACGGGGAGTATATAGGATAAACTATTATTATATAAAAATAATCAAAAATATAATAGTTTATTAAACCCATACCTAAAGAAATTAATCAAGATACCTCAGCAGTTTAGACGTAGGATCCAAACCTGTATTTCCTGTGACGCAGTTACGCATCTATGCAGATACCAATAACGTAATCACATACTACTACAAAATATTACTAAAGGTTAAGCAACTTTGAACTTTGCCGCCAATACCTACGACTGTTGTTTGCGTCTAATGACAAATAGCGTTTTATTTTAATATCAACGATAATACCTAATTTACTTTGTATGAAAAAATACCTTTTTCCTTCCATTTTTTTAATTGTATTAGGCTTTTATAGTACTTTTTAATTGTATTAGGCTTTTATAGTTAAAACTATGGTTTCATTTAAAGTGGTACTGATAAAAACATTATATAATTGACTATATAATATCTATAGTGATTTTTTAGTGAATAGAATTATTATTATTATTACAACACTTGCGAAGAGAGCATATTTCGGGCATTTCTTAAATTCTTATACCTTTTGAGAAACTACCAACATTCTTATCGTTAATAATTTTTTTTTTAAATAAAAAAAACATTTGAATATTTTGTCTAAATTTTTCGTCATAATGACGCGAAAATATTCAAAATGTTCAAAATTAAAAGTTCAAAAATGTTGGTTGAAAATAATTATACTGTAGGAGGATACCTTTATATGTACTGTTTAAATCTGTTGTTTTATGATATTATGTAGAATAATATAGTCTATAGATAATCACACATTCCTCTTCACACTTTTTATTCTTTAACTATAATAAGTAAATATATTTAACGTTATAACGTTATATTAAACGTATTAATAAATTTAATTTAATTTATTAATACGTTTCAAGTATTCATTTGTTTTGAATATAACATTAAGATTGATTCATAAAATATATTTGGCACTTCCTTAACTTGATTATTTCATCTATTTTTTTTATATACAAAGTTTTGATTAAGTTCTCTTGAGAAATATATATTGAGAAATATATGTACTGTAAATGAATGTAACGTAACTACGTGCCAATGATTAAAATGTATTGATATCCCCACGTGATCCATCTAAACCAAATATAAACTTTTATAAACTATAGCAACCAACTCGCGGCTTCACCACATTTGTGAATTATTTATTTGTTTCGATACAGGGAATTACTTGAAAGTTTGTATTATTTTTTTTTAAAACAGCACCGATTTTTATAAAATTTGAAAGTCAGACTCTTTAAAATATTTCATTGAACACGTGTTTCATGGTTTTTAGAATTCATCCCCTAAGAGTTCAAATACTGGGTTGAAAGTTTATATGGAAAAATCTTTAAATCGCCACCGATTTTTATAAAAACTTAAATTCACACTGTTAAAAATATTGTAATGAACACGTTTCGTGGTTTTTTTTAGAATTCACCCCTAAGAGTGCTAATAAGCAGGCGAAGTTGCTCCGCGACCGCTAGTTTTAATGTAATAACATACAATATATTTATAAAAATGAGAATGTATTGTTTTGTTTAATAGCTCCTGATAGTTATTACAACACCTGCAAGGAAAGATCATTTTAGAAAGTTGTTTAATTATATTAGAATTATAAAAACTACCAACATTTTTATGGTGAATAAAATATCAAATAAAAAAAATGTCTATGTTTTCCACCTGAAAAACACTAAGGGTAGAAAAAATATAAATATATATATATAAAAATATAGATACCAAATTAGTATCAATACACTATGCTGGTAACAATAATTGAAAAAAATTATATACTACTTACGGGATAACTTTGTATGCAAAGTTTAAAACTATTAATTATATACATACATATACATATCTAATATATATATATATATATATATATATATATATATATATATATATATATATATATATATATATATTAGATATTGATGTCTTCTATAAAATTGCAGTACATCACTTTGCGCTATTGTCGATAATTTCCACAACGTACGCGATATAAGGTTTTTTTGGTACTTTTTTACACGTTAATCGTGTAATTGTAAAAGAATTTTCCTTATCGGGTCTATTTAATTCAAACAATTTTGCCGTGGGATCCCGGTCTAGTTTAGGATCATCCTAGTGCTGGTGGTGTCGTAAGAGGCGACTGGGCAGATTCCACTGGATCATTACCACCCCCGGCATTAAAAACCGGCGTGAAGTAGTGGCTTTATGCCACTGCGTTTCGCATCAGGTAATGCCGGGCTCCGGAGTCCAACCCACCTTAAAGGCGGACAACGAACCTGTAACTCCTCTGGTGTTGCACGGGGCCGCGGGCGGCGGTAGTCATTTACCATCAGGTGATCCAAACGCTCGTTTGCCTTGTCCTGTCCATAAAAAAAAAACAAAAAATCCAATGGACTGTCTTAATAATTTAAGTGGTATCGATACAAATCCCCCCCACCCCCGCAGAGTTACTCGCCACGGTGCGCGAGGCCACACGGCACACACTACGCATTTTTTATTATTACATGATTTTCTTTAGATTTATATTTTTAAATTCGTTATATCTTTTGAATGGGATGTCCGATCTTATTAATTTAAAAAGTATTTTACAGGTATTGAAATTATCTTTTATAAAATATCATTTCATGGGATAAGGATTGATGCAGAGGTATGAAAAATATGGTTTGATTATAGTCGGCACTTTTGTTAACGTATAAAATATAAAAAAATGATTATTTTGTCATAACTACAGTAGTTAGACATATGCTATCGCGGACTTTTTTATAGATATTGATGTGCTCTATAATACTGTAGAACATTGTTTTGTTATATCATCAATAGTTTTCGCAGCGCACGCGATGATAGAATTATTAAGATCAATTTTTTCACACCTTGGTTTACATTATTGCATTTCTATTAGGGATCTCTATTTTTTTGGAAATGTAATATAGCCTATGCTGGTCAGTAAAGATGCAGCTTTCCAATAGTGAAAAAATTATTTAAATCGGCCCGGTAGTTTTTGTGTGAAAACTCTACAAACATACACACATACATACATACATACATACAAACATACAAAAATACAAATCTTACCTCTTTATAATATTAGTATAGATAGTATAGATATAGTCGCGTAAAGATTTATTTTATTTTCTTTTTAGTGCTGTTTTGTAAAAGAAAAGCATTATGTCCCCGATCTTCATTTCCTTATATATACTCATTCTTAATTCTTCTTCTTCCTTCATTTCCTAATATAATGTAGGATACATTATATTAGGAAATGAATGAATGTCTTAAATATTTCACACAAGTAAGGAATGCTGTTTTGCTAATGTCTACAATTACACTAACGAAAATTTGCCTAATGTTCCCAATTTAGAACGGCAATTTTTTTCCCACAATATAAAACTATTTTTTTCCAGGTGTATCCCGCATATGAGATCTGAATGTACAATATTAAACATCAACATCATCATCAAATATTTAGTACTAAAATAAGACCAATTACTCTACACGAGTTCATTTTGTATATGGTTCTACCATCTAAGTCATAAGCTTCTATTTGTAATTTACTTTTGATAATCTACTCCTAATACTAATTGCTTTCTTCTGCTGCTTCTCTCAAAAATGCTCTACTATCGATTTTATATGTCTATTATAAGTAAATAAATGTATTTTTGAAATATTCGATTAAACTCGGCTTTTTTTTTCAACAAAGTAACTTTGGATTTAACCAACACTTTTTAGTGAGCTAGCCTTCGATCAAGTATACCTACAGTGAATAGTTAATAGTGTTATTCTACACTTGGTAAAGAAGGAAGAAAAAATATTTATTTAGAAAATGTATAAAATTTGAACATAGCGAACCTGGAACCCGACCAGGCGCTCTGACTACTAAGCCATACGTTCGGCTGGTCGGTTTCCAGGAGGCGCGGGTTCGAGCCCCGTTAAGTTCAATTTTTTATACGTTTTCCCTAATATTTTTTTTATAAAATAAACATCAGAATATAAAATCACCTGAAACATGAATATTGCAAATTTTATTTTATACACGTATATCAAATGTCATTTCTTTTTACTCTTCTTTGAAATGGTGGTGTCAGTGACATTCGATACGTCTTCCACATCTTGACTTTGTTCTATGTATTCTTGCTAGAGTTTTTATTATTATTATTATTATAAATTAAATGGGAAAAATAAGGCCAGTCGTGGCGCAGAGGCAACACGCAACACCTTTCAGAATTCGGCGGAAAATCGGCAATTATATTTTTTGGCCTGGAACCAGTCGAGGTGCATGGTCACAAGGGTGTCACTGTTAATACGACTGTGATGACGATTGGATTTGATTCCCAATAGAGAAAATAAAGTACCTAATTGTTTCATTTCCTCGCTCTGGTAACAAGGCGTTGAGCTTCTCCACTCAACACGTACCGTCTCCGAATGTCGGCGAAAGGGAGGGACGGCGGCGGTGATGGTGGTGTGTCTTATTGCTAGGTTCCCTTTGCCTACTCTATGAGCGGGAAATAGCGTGAAACTAAAAAAATATTATTTCTTTACCTGAGTTCGTCTCGCCTTTTCAAAGTCCTCGTGATCGGACTGCGGTACGGTGAATAAGAAATTTTCAAAGATCGGATGTCGTAATAGCTGTTCGCAAGTCCACCTCATCATGGGGTCCTTATCGAGGCATTTCTGAAAAATATATTGTTTTTGATGCACCATCAAAGGTTATAAAAACTGAAATAAGTAAGACTGTTCCGTTTCTGAGGAGCTCAAAAACAACGCACTGAAAGTAAGCGACGAAGATAGCTGAAATTTGGCTAACGTACGTTATGGAGTGTGAGTGGAGTGTGTGTGAGTGAGTGAACAATAAAAGGGAAATTCCCGGGAACGGTAAACCGTAGTTAAACTAAGTTCAAGTTTTAAGACGAGAAAGAAAAACATATATCATAAATTTTCGTTTTACTAAAGTAAAACCAGGCCAGTCGTGGCACAGGGGCACAAAGTGTGACTGTAAAACCGACTGGTTGTGGGTTCGATCCCCACTCGAGGAGATGAAATATTTACTTAAATTTATATTTCCATTTCTTCGCTCTGGTGCCGAGGACAAGCGCGGAGTTGAGTTCTGCCACTCAACACGCAATGCCTCCAGAATTCGGTAGAAAGTGGGGGACGGAGTGTCTTAAGACCAGGTTCCCTCTGTCTACCCTGCAGTGTACGGGATACAGGCGTGAAGCTGATTTATTTTATTTTAAAGTAAACAATAATATACTTAAATTTTTTACCTTTAAAAAGTCTAATACCAATTCGTTGTGAGTGTATCGTTGCGGTATCTTTTTTTCTAGGGGCTCTAAAGTTGTTGGTTCCGGCAACGCCATGCCCTAATAAAAAAAATATGTATTAAAAAATGTCTTATTTATAAGTAAGTATCCGCGGCGTTGTGATCCGCTACTAAGCACGCACTGCCTCCAGAACTTGGCGGAAAGTGGGGAACGGAGTGTCTTAACAATAGGTTCCCTCTGCCTACTCTGCCGTGTGCGGAATACAGAGTGAAGCTGATTTTTGATCTATAAGTGAGTATTATTTACATTAAAAGTGTAAGTTTCGCATACCTGAAAGAACGAGTTCTGGGAGAATATCGTCATATGCCTGGGTAAAAGGTCACCTAAGGTTTTTCGTATGAGATACAGCTGGTCCAGGTCACTCTTGCCTGGCCACAGCGCTTCGCTCGATAAAAGTTCCGCGAACACACAACCTGGCAATTAAAAATGCTTTAATTTATTCTATTTTATTAATTTTTGTAGCTAAACGCTGTATCTCGCGCATACTAGCAGGGTAAGCAGAGGCAACATAGTATTAAGACACACTTCTATACATTTCGTCGAATTCTGGAGGCATTGTTTGTTGAATGGCGGAACTCAACGTCACGGATTGCCTCGATAGCTTACCAGAGCAAGGTAATGAAATATAAATATTTCATTCCCTCGAGTGTGAATCAAATCCATTACCTGTCGCGTTTACAATTACACTTTGTGCCCCACTTGTTGCGCCACGACTGGCCGGGTATTTTTGTTAATTTATTTATTTAAATTTATATTTTCATTTCTTCTCTCTGGTGACGACGCAATGTGCGGCGTTGAGTTCCGCCATTCAACTTGCAATGCCTCCAGAATTCGGCGGGAAGTGGGCATCGGAGTGTCATAACACTAGGTTCCCTCTGCCTACCCTTCTATGTGCAGGATGCAGCGTGAAGCTGAAAAAAAAAGTAATATACGAACCAATAGCCCAAACATCTACCGGTGTGCTATACATAGTGTCACCAACGAGCAGCTCAGGCGCGCGGTACCACCTCGTCGCCACGTAGTCCGTGTAGCTCTCGCCAGGACCTGGACATGTTGTGTGGAAGACCAGGTAAGATTGATTTGAAGATTATAATAAAACCAATTAATTCAGCTTCATGTTGTATCCAGCACACAGCAGACTCTTCGTTGTCTACTTTCCGTCTATTTCTGGAGGCATTGTGCGTTGAGTGGAACTCAACGCCGCGCTTTTGCCTCGACAACAGTGCGAAGCGCTTATTTTCCATTTATTAATAGTCAATGAAGGGAGAGTAGATTCACCATTTGTTCTTTATCTTTAGCATCCATCATTATTTTTAGCATCAGCAGAAAAAACCTAATGGTAAGACACTAAGTTTCAAAATTTCTGCCTAATTTCGTTTTTAATGGCAGAACTCAACGCTACGCTACGCTTTGTCTTGTTACTACAACGAAAAAACGGAAAAAAATAATCCCTATACACTTTTTAACATACATAGAGAAACTGAAAATACACAAAAAATGATGACTTATAACGTAATTTAGTCAATACCATACATTACATTCTGAAGTACTACACAAGCACTTAAAATAATAAATATGCCAAATGAAGTTTTATAAGAAAAAAATATTTAAGTATATAAAGAGTTCAATTTTAAGTAAAAAATATAAGTGGTAAACATTAAATAAAAACTACTTACACAGAATACCGATTTATAACTAATCGTCATTGTAAATCCTCTTTAATTTTTTTTTAGTTTATTTAATAGCTTTATGCTGTATTCGACGTAGGAACGTTTCCGCAAAGCAAAGGATGGAGTGAAGAAAATGCTGTCATATCTTTTATATTATTATATAGGTATATCTCTATCTCTTATTGTTTGAGCGAGAGGCATATTAGATCACGTGATAAGTCATTCTCTTCCTTTCTTTCATTTCACGATGTTTATCCATAACTGAATTTCGTGTGACGCAGCCACGATAGCAGCCACCAATAACGTAAACTCATACTACTACAAGAATACTACTAAGCGTTGCCGATCTGCCGTTTTCCATTCTCAAAAAATATACTAGAACAAGAAAGGGTAAGGCTCTTGTTCTATTTTACGCATTTCAACATTGCCACCATTACCTACAACTCGATTTCGTCAATGAGGCGTGTGCGGCGTTATCGCTTCGATAGGATTTTGTATTAAGCGTCATTTTTGGAAAAAGTCTCTTTTGCTTTAATTGCATTAGGTTTTTATAGCGTAATTAAAACTGTGGTTTCATTTAAAGTGGTGATGATACAAGCACTCAGTATATAATTTCGTTTTTCGGGTTAATTAGGTGTTAAATTCAAATTAAGAAATCTCTCTTTTCTTTATAATTTCCATAATAGATATGTATGTAAAACGTACACTAACTACTACATTACAGTTCAATCTTCATCATTGGTTCGAGAATATTAAATATTACATTCCCTCGAGAGAGAATCAAACCCACAACTATAGCATTTATAGTAGCACGTTTGTATCTCTGCGCCACGGCCTTAATTTTTTTTTTGGTATTTAAAAAAAATAATATTAGCAGATAATTATTTAATATAAGATAAATATATTAAAAATATGTTATTTAAAAAAAGAAAGAATATGTTTTATGTAAAATTTATATCAATGCAAAAAATATAAATAAATTTAAATACATGTAAGTTAAATTTTTTCAAGGTCTCAAATTTTAAATAACTATTTAAATTTATTTAAATAGTTATTTAAAATTTGAGACCTTGAAATTAAATTATAACCCGCCTATTTTATCTATAAAAAAATTAATTGTAAGTTACCTTCTATATATTAATAAAAATAAAAAAGATATATCAAAATAAAAAAAAGATACTCCAAATATTGCAAGTCTGCGCAACCCTAAACTGCGGTTTCTCTAACTGCTAACAAGACAGATGTGGTTTTTTTTAACGTCACGTTGTATCCAGCACATGGAAATATAGGCAGAGGGAACCTGGGAACCTAGTGGTAAGGAACTCCGTTCCCATTAGGACACTTCCGCTTCCCACTTATATTATAAACATTGTTTTGTGTCGTTTTTGAATTTTGCCTTGAAAATTGCCCTTCATATAGTCCCTTGTCTTTTTATCTCCTTCTATATCACAAACATATTAACAAAAATACACTATAAGTGATATTTGAACCAAAAACCAACGTCAGTCAATCGACTGCGTCACAATGACGTCAACGGCTTTATCCAATATCTTATTGTATAAAGGCTCTAGCTCTACTTATATTTGAGAAAGCTAAAAATACTTTGCCATTATAGGATCGCAAGTCACGTTAGTAATTTCCTTCATTAGCTTAGAACCAACACTGACCTTGGTTAATGCCAAGGCTGCAAAATTCTTTGCTATAAATATGATAGGAGAGAATTAAACTAGTATGTTTATTATACATATTCGTATGTGTTTCAACTTTTTCAGTTTCTCTAGAGGGAACCTAGTGAAGAAGAGAACGTAGAACCACCGAGTTCTGGAGGCATTGCATGTTAAGTGGCGGAACTCAGCGCCGCGCTTTCCTTGAGACCAGACCAAAGAAATGAAAATATAAATGTAAATAAATATTTCCCTTCCTCGAATATGGATCGAACCCACAACCGGTTGATTTTACAGTCACACTTTGTGCCCCTGCGCCACAACTGGCCTCAATGTTTATAGTTCCATAGAGTAATTTTGTTAAAGAGTTTCTTTCATGATTTTATAAATCAAATGATATAGCACGGTCATTTCGCTTCACTTCATTTTCCTTTATTGTATTAAGTACTTAGCGTGCGAATTGTATTTACTATGTAAATAATAAGCTGAGGCCCGTCGTGGAGCAGAGGCACAAAGTGTGACTCTAAACGTGACTGGTTGTGGGTTCGATCATCAATATTTTATTTCTCATTTCCTCGCTGTGGTAACGAGACAAAGCACGGCGTTGAGTTCCGCCACTTACAGAATTCGTAAAAAAGTGGGAACAAATGTGTTCTAATGAGTTCTCAGGTTCCCTCTACCTACCGCGCTATGTGCCGGATACAGCATGAAGCCAATAAAAAATAAATATTAGAATGACATTAATAAAAAACGATTCTATATAAATATAGCTTTATTTTAATTTACGTGGGTGCTTAACCTTTCAAAAGTCCTCTTCATCAGACACAACCTACGATCAAATCTAATAGACTGATCTATTAATACACCGTACAGTGTTCCAAATTGAGTAGAAAAAAATATATATTTGATAAAATCATATACCTTCTGTATTTTTACATGTTGATATTTTACCAAGCACTTTTTTAAATAGATAAATAAATAAATATAAATCAGCTTCACGCTGTATCTCGCACACATTAGAGTAGGCAGAGGAAACATAGTGTTAAGACACTCCGTTCCCCACTTTCCGCCGAATTCTGGAGGCATTGCGTGTTGAGTGGCAGAACTCAACAACGCCCTTTGCCTCAACATCAGAGCGAAGAAACAGAAATATAAATTTAAATAAATATTTTCTTGCTTCGAGTGGGGATCGAATCCGCAATCAATCGCGTTTACAGTCACACTTTGTGCCTCTGACTTTTCTAAATAAATAAATAATATATATTACATATAAAAAAATTAATAAAATCTTTTTTAAATCAATACCAATAGACTGACTTGTATTTTTATCGGCTACTTAAAATGGACTTAGAATTACACACAATCATGTCTAGATATTTCATTTCTAACTGAGTCCATATATTGAGATTCACATATTGCCCTTTTCCACTATTACAATTACTTCGAGTGTTGAAACACTCCACTCTCCGCATAAAGGTTGGGGCAAAAGCTAAAAATTTTAATTAAGCGTAATACAAGCCTAATCATATCATAGTGCGGACGCCCGTGACACCGATCCAACTATTCTATAGCGTGTTCAAATGTCACTTTTGCAATCATCTCGGTGTAACCAGCTTTTAGATTGCTTCATATTTCAAAATGGCTCGCCGTCGTCCGACTGGTTTTATATAAGCTTCTTTTTAAGTTTTGTGATATTATTTGTATCATCTAGGCAATTGTTAAGGTCAGTCATTCAGTCATGGCAAAGGGGCGCGAGCGTGTGACTGTAAATGTGACAGGTTGTAGATTCAATTCCCAGTTCACGAAATGAAATATTTAATATTTGAATTTCTTCGCTCTGGTGTCGAGGCGAAGCGCGGTGATAAGCTCTGACACGTAACACGTAATGCCTCTAGAATTCGGTGGAAAATCGGTGACTAAGGGCCTCTACCTCTACCCTGGCATGTGGGAATAAAACGTAAAGCTAAACAAAATCTAGGCAATTTAACTCAACATTCAATGTTTCATTTACCGATATATGTATCAAATGTTAATGTTTTGCGTCGCCCTTGTCTAAAAAAACACTTTGGTCCGTATTTATAAACCGCTCTCAACTCTGAGATCGATCTTGAGATGCTATTTTCAGTTATTAATTAATTACATATCCTATGAATGAAAACAGCATATTATAATCGGTCTCAGACTGGAAAGCGATTTATAATCTCCCATTTCTTTATTAAGTCTTCATTTCAAATAAAAATATTTTTACCAATTTTTTTACCGCTGCCCAATTGCTGTAATGTATAATTTTATATATATAAAATTTTGATTTTATAATATAATGCCCTTAATTTTGTAAAACTTGGAGAAACTGTGTCATTGCCCTAACTTAATGCGGAATAAGTAAAAGTTCTTCACGCATTATGCCTACCGTTGGTCACGTTAGGCATAATGCGTGTAGTCTTTGTTCGACTCAAAACAGCATATTGGGCTTATAATTTTCAATTTTGATTATTGTATTACAAAATAACTTTCCTATGTATTTTGATATATTTTTTGTTTTTTTTAGACAAGTGTTTTCGTATTTTTTAAGGCTGCGAAATAAACAGCCATCTCTTTTTTTAAATTAAATACTTATAGAAATATGGGTTTTTTGTTTAATTTAGGGACCGCAGATCTCAACTATACATAGTTTCAAATCGATATTTTCAAGCGTTCTTAAGATAAAGGCTCTTGGCATACAAATAGACAGACGGACGGACAACAATGTGGTCTTATAAGGGTTCCCATTTTTCCTGAAAAGATACGGAACCTTAAAAATGGGGCACTTATACGACCGACGACGGTGCCCCGTTTTGGAACACCAGAACACACAAGCAAAAACGAGACGTATAGTCACGTTATGTATGCCGCAAATCACAGATGAAACCTAGTGTTAGGACACTCCTTTCCCCTCTCATCCCACAATTTTCGAGATATTGCGTGTTGAGTGACGGAACTCAACCAAAAAATTGTGTAAAGTTATAATTTATAAAAACTATACGATAATACTTTCGTATTATAAAGTACTATGAAACCATTGAACCATTACAAAAACTGGGCCGATTGCAGATAAGCTAACCCGGATAGCTATCGCCATAAACATCTAAATGCGAGTAGATTAGTAGATTAATAGTAAGATTTAAATTAGTTTTGAATTCTAGGTCAAGAAGAACATCATAATTTGTTGGCTCCTCTGAACCATATATTTCGACTTCGTTTCTTTCCCTCTTGTGTATTGAGAGAGACTGCGGAATCTGACATTCCAGTGAATAAAACAACTATGAAATTGTAACTTCAATATTAAAGAGCAACTCTTGTGTTTCTTGCCGGCTCTTCTAAGAAGAACTGCTTTTAAGGCCAGTAGTAATAGCTTTATGTTTATCCGATTCAAAAGTGCTTATAATATTCTATTGGAAAAAAAGAATATTTAGATTTTGTTTTTAGCTTCACCAACATAGGCAGAGGGAACCTGGAAACCTAACGTTTAGACACTACATTTTCTTTTTATTTCTATATATTTTTTGTGGTGTACAATAAAGTATATTATTATTATGTTTTTCTTTCGTAATTCTCGGATTCAAAAGAACTCGGTCCTTTGAAAGGCTTGCGTAGATCACAGGTCCAGCACATAGAGGCCCCTTAGAGAATATACGAATGTTTTACTATGACGCCCCGACGACAGCCTTTCTGGATTTAAATGTCACTAAAAACTATTTCTTAAAAAGCCATGTAAGAAAAATAATATTTAAAACAAATTTACGACGTTTGATTATTTTCAGATAAAACAACAGACAGACAGATAGAAAAACAAAAGAAAAGACAAAAAGAGAAAAACTTTTAAGAAGCATTTAGCATAATTATAAATATAATAATAAAATTGTAATTTAAAAACAATACGCGCAGTAAACGTGCTCGAAGCGCTAATCTGGTTTCGAACAGGTTCTCCTTCTTCACCTTTAGCAGCTGAGAGAATAACAATAAAACGACGAACCAAAATAACATCTTGCAAACTGCAAGGGTATTTTTAGTGGAAAAACTTGTTCGTATTATTTTAAATTAATGTAAACAAACATAATTTTTATGTGACAGTAAATTTGTTAACCTTTACATATTATCAATGACGGAGTGGATAGAGTGGAGAAGAAGAAATTCAAAAAGATATATAAAATAGTCATTATTTAACTATAATTGAGTCATGCCGGCATCGTGGCGCAGGGTGCAAATGTAAACGCGACGGTTGTGGTCTCAATTCCCGCCCGGAGGAATGAAATATTTGATATTTTCGCTCGATTTTTCCATTAAGATGCTTTCTATACGTCTCTTAGTATATTGTCTCAACACTAGGTTCCAAGGTTCCCCCAGCCTACCTGCTATATGCCGATTACATACAGTGTGATGCTAAAAAAATATCTTATTAAAGCAGTAGCGTCAGACATACTGGAAGCTACCGTTGGCTCGGAAAGCAATTCTGGCGAGGGCCGGTAAGAAACTCTATAGTTGTTCTTTTAAAATTTAATGTACAATAGATTGTAATGTAATTTTAATATTCACTTATATTGTTCAAGTGGCAAATATAAAATCACTTGTGGATTTCTTTTGCTTCTGGTCTCCAAATGCTCCGTACATATCTTTCGCTTCATCAACCTCTTCAGTCATGGCTCATTCGTCGGTCAAGAATGAAGGCGTCGAGGCTGAATGGATTTTTTCTATGACATATGTCCAGATTTACACTTTTTGGATTTTTTCCTTTGTATGTATACCACAAATTTCATCAGTTCTCAATATTTGCTATCAATTTCACATGATACATCCACGCGATCGTGTGATAAACGCTTTTAACAGACGGACAGACGGACAAAAAACTGAATATAAATAAGGGTTCCGCTTTTTTTTTCCTTTTTAGGTGTGGAACCCTAAAAAATAATAATATTGGGACCTATAAAAAATAACTCTTAACAATTTGTCAGTGGCTCGTCCCCACGTATGTGTTTTATATAGCAGTATCCATACTGTTGCATAACGATGCACCATTCAAAATAGATGGAGGATGGAGAACTGCTTTGCAAGAAACTTAAAAACCGAAGAAAGAAAGAAGGTAATAACAAAATATCTTTTAGTATTGTATCATGGGTAAAACAAGCGTTTGTATACACACAATAGCAATAAACATCATTACAAAGTAAAATTTTACGGTCGAAGGGTTGATATAAACGTAGCAATTTTCCTTAATTTATAAGTAGGTTGTAGGTATAGATAAGTATGTAGGTACTATTATATTTATATATTGTATATTTACAAATATTATAGTATAGATATTTATATCTTTTAAGAATTCAGTGGAAAGGGGAAGACGGAGAGTCTTAACTAGGTCTAGGTTCCCCTCTGTCTGCCGTGTGCGGGATACAGCGTGAAGCTGATTTGAGTGGTGGTGCGAGTGGTGAAACTCAATGCCGCTCTTTGTCTCGACACCAGAGCGAAAGAATGAAAATATTAACTATTAAGTTTAGCACAAGTTTTATGATATAAAAAAATTGAAACTTATATCTATATAAATTGGATTCTGATTCTGGATCAATATATTTTTTTGTAATTCGTACGGTTATGTACTAATGTATGGTTAAAAAAAATAATCTAAGTTAAAAATGTTATAATAATATAGACCAATTAAAAGGTAACATTTGACTGTAACCAAATTTATTCTGTAATCAGATTCTAATAAAGAAATACTTTTAGGAAAATATTTTTCAAAGAACTATGAGGCAATCCACAGATCTGAGGTACGAGAAGCCCAACATTCTCGAAATAACATTTATCTAACTACTAATAGTTTCGGAGAAACACGGCTATGACATACAAATGGACAGACATGAAGAATATAGAATAATAGAAGTTCCATTTTATCCATTCCAACCCAAAAATTGGATTAGTAACTGAATGCTACAAATCGTATATTAAATTATGGTAATAACATGATTACGATAACAAGATACCTTGAACCATATGAATAATGTCACGCAAGATAAAAAGCACATTTCTTTAGCTTCACGCTGTATCCTGCAGATCGCAGGGTAGGCAGAGTGACCCTGGTAATCTAGTGTGAAGACACTCCGTCCCCTATTGTATACTTCCCAAGAAGACATTTTCGTTAGCTACTTCCCGCTAAAATATTAAGGCATTACATGTTGAGTGGCAAAACTCAACGACGCACTTTGTCTCGTTACCACACCTAGAAGACGAAAATATTAAATATATGATTCCCTCGAGTGATTCGAATCGAACCCACAACTGCCCCTGCGCCACAACGGCCTCTTATGACATAATATTTTGCTTTAATATATATGACTTAAAAGAAGACGATACAATTTAGTCAACTTTTGTAAACTACAAATTATAATAGTAATGAAAATTATTAAATTACCCGACCGTAAATAACTGTATGTTTCTAATAGGGACTTCTACTACTACAGTCAATAAAATAAATTAGAGTAAAAAGTTACTAGCTCGTCTTCGGACATCGACTCCGAATGGGATCATTGTATGGACAGAGTATTCTGAGGAACAGCTACCACCTGGTGAAATTATAATTATCTTTATTCAAGCTATATTATTCTAAGACTAATGACTAACGGCGTTGAGTTCCGCCAATTCAAGCCCAATGCCACCAGAATTCGGCGGAAAGTGCAGAACGGTAGTGTCTTGTTAGGAACGGAGTGTCTTAATACTGGGTTCCTGGGTTCTCTACCTGCCTACTCTGCTATAAGATGCTATAGCGTCAGTTAAAAAAGGTTATATGGTTCATTTTAGGAAGGACTGATAGCCGTTTTTACATACATCGTCTCTAATTCTAAAAAAAAACATTTATAATAAGAGTAAAATTTGACTGGGGTAAAAAAAGGTATTTTTGAGAAACGTCTAATAAAAGCTTTACAATTGTAAACAAAATGTTCACAACTTATTCCAAGTTTATGTTATTTACAATAATGGCACAACTGATACAAACCTTTAACCTGTGTGGTTGTGGGTTCAAGTTCAAGAAATTTATAAATATACTGAATTTTCTTGCACCTACCTAAATATGGTCGGGACCAGGTCGACAGAAAAATAGAATTAAATTCAACACCTACGAGCTAAAGCTAGCTTGGAAGATAATGATTTGCTTAAAATACTTAAATACAAGCTAATTTAATAACTTCAAATATAGATTGATTGATTGCAACTGTAGCCGCGGTTGATTATGGGTTCGAGAAAATGAAATATTTACTTAAATTTATATTTTTATTTCACCGCTCTGGCGCAAGGCAAAGCGCGTCGTTATGGTCCGCCCCTCAACACGCAATGCTTCCAGGATTCGGCGGAGAGTGGAGAACAGAGTGTTACCTTAACACTGGGTTCCCTCCTACCCTACTGTGTACGTGAAGCAGAGAGATAAAAAAAACAAAGATACAATGTATACGCACTGATCATCCTGGCAAATCCAAAATCACACAGCTTGACGACACCGTCACTGGTCAGCAGAATGTTCTCCGGCTTCACGTCGCGGTGTATGCAGTTGTGTCGGTGGCAGTACGCGACGCCCTGGAGGGTTTGCCAAATAATCTGTTTGGACAGCAGCTCTGGACAACCCTATGTTGAAGAAATTGAATATTATCATTATTGATGATGATTAAATATATATTTTTTTTATAACTTAGACTTAAGACACCCCGTTGCCGTTCGTTCCTCATTTTTCGTCGAATTCTGGAGGTATTCCGTATTGAGTGGCGGAACTCAGCCACGTTTTAGCTCGACACCAGAGCAAAGAAAAGAAAATAATAAATATTACATTTCTTCGAGTGGGATCCATCCACAAGCTGTCGCGTGTACAATCACACGCTTGTGCCACGACTGGTTCAAAAAGAAATAAACGTTTTTTAAAAATAGAAGTATGTATGTTATTTTTTTCTTAATTTATTTATCAGTATTTCATAAAATCCAACCTAAGCTAAACTAACTAAAGTCAAAGTCAAAGTCAGACAGACACGAATACCTTCTTCGCACTATTATCCATTTGAATGTCAGGCCATCGTGGCGCAGTGGGACAGCGCTGAATTGTAAATTTTATGGTTTTAGGTTCCATTTCTACTCAGCGACATGAATTGTATTAATTTAATCGCGCGCACAAATTTTCTGCTCAACCATATAAACTGGCGAGTCTTGAAAACTGGCGAGAAGTGGAAGACGGAGTGTTTTGACACTACATTCTCCGCTATCCCTGCTATATGCGGGATACAATTCGAAGCTGAAATAATCCTTAATTTTTCTTACTTTCTTTTATTTTATTATTTAAAAACGAATGACCTTGACCGTGCACTACATCGAATAATAAACAATCTCAGTAAAATACAAGGTAAGTTCGAATGTAATGAGAACAATAAACTGGTACTCCTTTTTGCGACTTGTAAGCAAAACACGCGATTTTCTTTGATCAATAATAAGGTTTGTAATTTAAAAAGACTAAACTATCGATTATTATGTTTTTAGTTTTTCTTTTTAATATGCATATCTTGTAGGATCGTTCCTACATAGTAACGACATCGTAAAATGCTAGAAATTGAAGATAAATATTAACGTATACTAATATTAATAAAAAATAAAGCTGAAACGTTCGTATGTTTAAGCAAGCTATTCTCAGAAACTATTTGTGTGAATAACGTTCGAAAAGAACTCTTTATCGAAATTGGTTTTTTTACAACATGGCATTAATCTTATCGTCGTAACCTACTGTACCTGTGGTCAGAGTTAACGAATGCAAGTGCAAGCAAGCGTTACTCCACACTTAGGAACAAAAAATTTTTTAGACACGTATTAACATTTAAAACGTAGCGGGATTTGCACCCGGGCCTCTTGGACGGTGTCTAAGAGGCGCGGGATCAAATCCCACAACTTTCATTACTATGGTATAACTTTCTTTGATAAATCTATTTAAATAAAACAATCACAAAACGTTAAGGGCAAATTTGTCAAAATTGAATAGTGAAACTAAATCCAAAAGGTTAAGCCATTTTTAAGGTTAGCGTGAATCAACGCACCGTCAAAACAGACAAAACCTTTAAAAATCATTGTTTTCGGGTTCTATTACTTTATTAAATGCCACAAATAATAATGTGGCCAGTCGTGGCGCAGAGGCACAGAGTGTGACTGTAAAATCGACTGGTTGTAGCTTCGATCCCCACTCGAGAAAGTGAAATATTTATTTACATTTATAATTTCATTTCATCAATCTGGTGTCGAGACAAAGAGCGGCGTTGAGTTCGGCCACTCAACACGCAGTGCCTCAGAACTCGGCGGGCAATGGAGAACGGAAATGCTGTATGGCTGAAGCATGACGATTTTTTTTTTTACAAATAACATTTTATGTCGTATATCTTCAATGTACAGACAATCGATCCGTTACGATTTCATTAGAAATATATAAAAATAAAGATATGTAGATTAATAGGACTTTAAAAAAAACTAGAATTTCAAAATTTTATACGTCTATATATATGTAAACATAAGACAGTCCCGCCGTTTAGAAATTTTTGCGAAAACTACCTGCAACGGCACCATCGGAGAAGGTCACCCACTACCAATATACTGCTAGATATTGGGAAAGAATATAATGAAATATTGACACATTCGTCTGTGTTTTCGATCTTAGATGTCATGATTTGTTTATTGTCTTACATAAACTATATGTTTATTTCCAAGATAGATTGTCGTGGCGCAGGATAGGTTTTAGCTGTGAGCGTTGTGATTGTCGATTCTATTCCCAGGTTAATGTGTATATTTTTAATTTAAATTTATTTCACCGTTCTGATACACAAATCTCTACGAAATCTCTGTGTTGAAAATTGGATAGAAAATGGAGAACGGAGAGTCTTAACCCTGTAACTAGTGTAGTAGCCTCTACATAAACTGCTATGTTGGAAAAGACTTAAAGATTTTTCCAAGTTTATGGGTACTTAATATTTTTGTAAAATTACATTAACAATAATTAAATATTCTAAAAATATTAATGACTAAGAGTCGTTACTGCAGCTATTAAAAATTGTGGAGTGCTGTTGAATTTATTAGCTTATACATAAGTAAGAATACATTTTTTTTTATATTTTATAAATAAAATAAAATTTCCGTAACGAGTGAATGGTCGACTTTAATTTTATCTATTTTTTTTTTAGTTTCTCGCTGTATCCCGCAAATAGCAGGGTAGACGGAGGGAATCTGGTGTTAAGACTCCATTACCGTTAAGACACTCCGTCCTCGTTTCCTCGGAGCGAGCAAATAAAAATATTAAATGTTTCATTGTCTCGAATGGGAAACGAACCCTATAACCGTTGCGTTTACAGTCGCACGTTTGTGCTCCTGTATCACGATTCCACGACTGGAGATCAGATCTTAATTTATTCTTTACCGGCTAATTAGTTACCTTTCGTAATAACGTACTAAATTAAAACGTTAAATTCGTTACATTCCGCTGAAGCTGTAGAGTTCAAAGTACGTATAAAGTACGAAGGCGCGCACTGACGCCCTTGGGCAAAAGGGCAAATGTGAAGAACTTGAGAAAATAACGAGCGTTGTAAATCTAGAATAAATTAAATTTCTGCTGCTTAATATAATAAATTTAATTGAGCCCAGTCGTGGTAAAATCTACTGGTTATGGGTTCGATCCCCACTCGAAGAGATAAAATATTTATTTAAATTTATATATTACATTTCATCATGTCGAGGCAAAACGCTTCGTAGAGTTCCGCCACTCAACACGCATTGCCTTCAAAATTCGACAGTAAGTGCGGAACGGAGTGTCATAAGACTAGGTTTCCTTCGCCTACCCTGCTGTGTGCGGGATACAGCGTGAAGATGATTTATAAAACTACTGCTACTTACACAAATCTTATTGGCAAAATATTAAATCAAGTAATTATTAATAATATATTGCTTAACAATTATTCATTTCATATTTTGTATTTATACCTTTAACCATCATATTCAAGTATCAGATACTAAGATACTTACTACGATTTGCATCTCAGAGGCAGGAACGAACTTATAAAGAGGTTGGTAACATATAGTGTTTACGTGTATGGTTTACGTGTGGTAGAGTCACGTCGCCAGCAATGGCAACACGCATGGGCAGACTCGACCGGATCATTACCACCTCCGGCATTTAAAACCGGCGTGAAGTAGTGGCTCTATGCCACTGTGTTTCGCATCAAGTAATGCCGGGCCCCGGCGCCCAACCCATCTTAAAGGCCGGCAACGCACCTGTAGCTCCTCTGGGGTTGCACGGGGTCGTGAGCGGCGGTAATCCCTTACCATCAGGGGACCCGCACGCTCGTTTGCCGTCTTTTCCATAAAAAAAAATAGAGGTTGTTGACAGTGGACGAGGCGTAAAATGTATGGAGAGGCCGTAGTCTTTGGTGCTCCATTTTCTGTGACTACGTGAAGCTCAAAAAGATCCTCTTTAATGGCGTCATATTCATATTGTAATTGAGAAAGATATCTTAATTTTTATCTTCGTATATTACAACAACCATTCAGAAAACTTCAACGATTGCTAGAAGTCGTTAAACGAAATAGAAGTAATCGTTAAGATTTTATCAAAATCTTCAATTTAGCAACACAAGTCCAGTTTTATTTATATTTTCATATAAAAAAGTTGATTATTTTTAATTTAAAAAAATTAAATCAAGTGCTTAATATGATATGATCATTACTAATTTGATTTCAACTCAAGATATAAAATATATGTATATTTTACGGGGTTGAGTTCCGCCACTCAACACACAATGCCTACAGAATTCGGCTGAAAGCGGGGAAGGGAAGTATCTTGTAATATTTTATCAATATTATTTCTGCCTTAATAAATATGGAGTGCCTTAATACTAGGTTCCCAGATTCCCTCTGCGGGATACAGAATAAACAAAAGTATACAAAGTGAACGTAACATATTCACTTTAAACGGAAACTCTACTCCCATTTCGATAGGCGAGTCAGTACGGTCAGTATCTGCTCGGTACTTCAGTGGTCACTGGTGCAAGTCTAGTGGAACCGAACACGTGTTGCTGGTAAATAATTGAGCAAGCTGTTGTTGCGCCCTCATACCTCTCAATCGAGATTGCTCAACAAAATATACGTTAAGGTAACAATATTTTATGTACTTTGTATTCGAATTTTTAAATTAAATTAGCTTTACGCTATATTCCGCACACAGCAGGGTATGCAGAGGGAACCTAGTGTTAAGATTACTCCGTTCCCCACATTCTGCCGACGTCTGGAGGCATTGCGTGTTGAGTGGCAAAACTCAATACCGCGCTTTGCCTCGACACCAGAGTGAAGAAATAGAAATATAAATTTAAGTAAATATTACACCTGCTCGAGCGGGGATCGAACCCACAACCAGTTGGATTTACAGTCACACTTTGTGCCACTGCGCTACAACTGACCTTGGGATTTTTACATGTTTTGGATAAATTACATTGAAGTATAGACTCTTTTGTTTTATATAATAAATATGTAAAATGGGTCTTTAACTGCTGTTACTTTTTTTCTGCTTTTTTACTGTATATATAGAGAAAATTTGTCTTTAATTAATGGTTAATTATATAATAGCTTTAGGTTTTTCCTGCATGACAGCATTGGAGAAGAGAGAAAACATAGTGTCAAGACACTGATTACACCACTGCTTTCCACCCAAATTCGAAATACTGTTTGTTGAGTGGCGGCACTCAAGCCGCTTTGCCTCGTTACCAGAAGGTAATGAAAATAATGAGGTAATGAAAATATTAAATATTCAATTCCCCGAATGGGAATCGAACCCACAAGCGTCGTTCGTCGTTTACGGTCGCTCGCTAGCAGTAGTGACCTCATAGAAACAGTAGACACTCACGTGATGGTAGAACACGTGCAAACGAAACGGTCGGCTGATGGTGTTGGAATCTAACGAGTTTTTATGCAATAGCGTGGCTGCAATGCTAGATATATAACCAATTCTAATTTAATGTTGCTACGGTTATACTCAGGGACGTCCATTAGCGCTTTAGTAATACAAAATAAAAAGAAATAAATGAGCTTCACGCAGTATCCCGCATACAGCAGGGTAGGCAGAGGAAAATTAGTGATAAGACACTCCGTTCAACCACTTTCCGCCGATATTTTCGAGGCATTGCTTGTTGAGTGGCGAAACTCAACGCCGGGCTTTTGTCTGGCCTACATATAATTAGTAGGCCGATAACCGAATTTTAAGGCACCTTCCACCCAATTTTAGAGACATTGCTTGCTGAGTGTCACAACTCAACACCGCTTTGTCCCAGAAATGAAAATATCATATATTTAATTCCCCTGAGGTAGCAATCGAACCCAGAACCGTCGGTCTTACAATTGCCTCAATATAATTAAAATACATTAAAATAAAATAATTGATTCCACTTGAATTTCTAACAATTTATGTGTTTTTGCTTATCGTTCCAAGCTTGATAAAAAATGCGATTTTGCTTCCTCATATCCATAGATATTGTATCTAACGTGAGATGGCATTTTTTATAATTATATGCCAAGGTTATATTCAAAAATTAACCTTTTTATAAGTTTATGCTCAGTTATTCTAATGAAGTAGGAACTTAAGATCTCTTGAAATAAAATGATATGAAACAAAATAAAATTATACCCAATGGAAGGTCGCCAGCGCAGTGGCGCAGCGTCTTTGTTCAGAGGTAGGACAGATATTATATAAATTATATATATGAAAGTTAATATAATTTTCCCGATCTATCAATACAAAGCGCGACGTTGAGTTACGTCACTCAACAGCAATGTTTCAAATTCTGCCAAAACGTGATGATCAGAGTGTTTCGCCACTTGGTCCTCTGCCTATGAAAGCGTGAAGCTAAGTAACTAAGCAAATATTTTAAATTATTGATATATTACTTAACTTTACAAAGAACCAGAGAAAATAGTTCGAAAATCATATATTTATTAAACTATATTTTACAGTTAAACTACTGTCTTTGTAATTTATATGGAATTCAAATAATTCACTTAATGTATGCAAAGCATTATATGAATTATGATAAGATCGAAATCCTTACAATCAATATAAACAATACTATTAAATATGACAATGAATATCCTACTAATATTATAAATGCGAAATTTTGTGAGTATGTATGGATGTTTGTTACTCTTTCACGCAAATACTACTGAACCGATTACGATAAAATTTGGTATGTAGGTAGCTGAAGACCCAAAATAACATATAGGCTACTTTTTATCCCGAAGTCCGCGGGATTACATAATATTGTTACGTTATCATAGGGTTTCCACGCGGACGAAGTCGCGGGCGGTCTCTAGTACTTGATATAATGACTTTAAAAGCTCAAATAAAGCTCAAATAAATATATACATATATATATATAAGTCTAAAAGTCTGTACGTAACACTATGGTTGAGTTTGATAATTGAAACAATGCTGTTAAAATCCCTATATTTGTAAAATAAAAAACAGAGTGATCGAATACTAAGTTCTATACTCTGCACTACTAGATTGTGAATCCGGATTCTCAATACGAATCATATGTTTTTTTCAAAAATCAATGAATCAAGACATTACCTTTAATTAGAAAGAAGCAACAAAAAGAAATTAACAGTGAAACCAATCATAAATTAAAATTCCTTAGAATGCCTCCATAATTCAATAGAAAATGGGGATTTGCGTGTCTTAACACTAGCTTCCCTCTGCCTCTTCCCTCTGTGCTGCGGAATACAGCGTGAAGCTGATATGATTAGATTTTAACTGAAACTTACAGATGGATATTTCTCCAGCTCGTGCAGCACGGTGTGGTCGCAGTACTCGAACACGAGGTGGAGTTTGCGCTTTCGGCGGAACACTTCGATCAAATTAACGAGGTTCGGATGTTTTAGATTCTGAAACAACAACAAATCGTTACAGTCATTCTTTTACATTTCGTGTTTCATAGTTCGCTTGTGTGTGCGTGAACTCAGGTCATATGCAGGTCATATATATATGAAAAGTATTTATATAAACTTATGGTATTTAACTGTGTTATATATAAAATTGATATATGAATATTATTGAGGCCAGTCGTGGTGGATGGGCACACGCATGTAACTGTAAACGCGAAAGGTTGTGGCTTCGATTCCTATTCCGGAAAATGAAATATTTAATATTTCCATTTCTTTGCTTGCTGGTAGCACTAAGCTAACATTAAGTTTCTAGGTTCCCTCTAACTACCCTGCTATGTGCGGTATACCTAAAAAAATACATATTATACTAGTGTATCTTGGGGCTCTCCTCCGGCCGCGTGGTCATGATACGTTCTACGAGTGGTTACTTTGATAGCGGTAGGGCTGTCAGATGGTCGGACACTACGGGATTGCCCCGTATCAAGTAAATTAACTTTACTGTCTCGGATCCGTAAATACTAATGTTAGTCAATTAACGTTTACAAAGATTACATAAAAAATGGAATTACACTTAATCAACATTAAATCAAAATCAGCTTCACGCTGTATCCCGCACACAGCAGGGTAGGCAGGGGGAACCTAGTGTTAAGACACTCGGTTCCCCACTTTCTGCCGAGTTCTTGAGGCATTGCGTGTTAAGTGGCGGAACTCAACGACGCGCTTAGCCTGGACACCAGAGCGAAGAAATGGAAATATAAATTTAAGTAAATATTTCATAATATCTCCTAAAGTGGGAATCGAACCCATAACACACACTTAACTATTTACCATATTTTAAAAGATTTAAAGAAAAAATAACTAACTTTTCTAGGTAATTTAATCTCGATTCGAGCGGTAAAATTTTGATTTCGCTCGTGGCCCCATAAATATTCTAATGGGAACATGGGCATCTGGTATGAAGACATTGGATACTCATTAAGACATTTCCATTCGCCACGCTCCCAAAAATTCTGGAGTAATTGCGTGATGAGCGGTGGTACCCAACGCCGAGCTTTACCTCGCTACCAGAGGGAGGAAACGAAAATATTAAATATTTCATTTCCACAAAAGAAATCGAACTCAGAACCTATCGCGTGGAAAATCACATGCTTGTACTTCTACGCAACGACTGGCTAAAAAAATAAAACGTCATTACAAGAAAAGACAAAAGGCAACCTTTAGTGACGCATTTGCAAAAAGAATCTTTACCCTTGAAAAGTCAATCGAGGAAGACGTCAGCTTCCTTCACGAGACAATGAGATAATGGACGTTTGACATTTAAATCATCATCAGTGACATGAAAAATTTAAATAATTATAATCGATTTCACGATACTCATACTACGCCTTTATTTATTAAGGAAATATTAACTTTTTTATTAATTGTGCCATTTATCTTGACATGGGAACGTGTCCATATGCTTATTTACTTTTAAATAAACATAATATTTTTTTTAAGGAAAAGACACGGCAAACGAGCGTTCGGGTCACCTGATGGTAAGTGATTACCGCCGCCCACGGCCCCCCAGCAACCCCAGAGGAGCTACAGGTGCGTTGCCAGCCATTAAGGTGCATTGGGCGCCGGAGCCCGGCATTACCTGATGCGACACGCAGTGGCATAAAGCCACTACTTCCACGCCGGTTTTAAATGCCGGGGGTGGTAATGGTCCGCTCGAGTCTGCCCATGCGTGTTGCCATTGCTGGCGACGTGACTCTACCACACGTACTTTAGTCGCCTCTTACGACACCACCAGTACCAGGATGATCCTACTCTAGGCCGGGATCACACGGCACAAAAATATGGACAGGTTCCCATGGCATGTTTAGTTAAATGGCAAAAGCACTGTATTAAGCTTAATCAATTAAGCGCCACTGTGGTGTAGATTGCATATAACTTATAAAATGTGATGATTGTCGGTTGGAGTCCTACTTCGGGATATATTTGGTAAAAAATAGGAGAGGCGTGTCGTAGCGAGGCGCATAAGCATGCGGTGGTAAACGCGACGCTTATGGGTTGGGTTCACAATTGGGGGAATGAATTGTTAAATATTTGTATTTTTACCAAAAAAGGCAAAAAAATTGGCAGAAAGTGAAGGTGTTAATAGGAACGGAGTTTCTTAATAAAAGGCCCCTTAGTTGCTCGTTTCAACGTTGAAGCGGTCAAAAAATAGGCAGAACAGCATTTAAACCGTCTCTTCTTCTTTCTCTTCTCGGGAGAATGATTATATTAAAATTATTAATAGTTCAAACCTACAACCATCGCACGCTTTACAGTCACACGCTTGTGCCACAGCGCCACGATGATCTCAGAATTTTTTTTATTTAATCTAAATCTTAATCAAAAAGAAAAATAATTACAAACCTTCAACATACGAATTTCCCTAAGTGCAATTTTTCTTATCAACGGATCGTCTTCGTTTTCCACAAACTTCTTTATGGCGACTATTTCCCCGGTGTCCCTGTTCCGGCACTTGTACACCAGGCCGTAGGAACCTTCGCCGAGCTTGGCCAGCTTCTCATATCTCTCCATGGCGCGGCTGCTCGCCCGCGACCTAGGGGAAGTAGGTTCATTTAAATATTTTAAAATATTTTTAAAGTGTTAATCCACACTTAGGAAAGAAAAATATTTATTTAGAAAACGTATAAAAACTTGAACGTAGCGGGACCTGCGCCTCCTGGAAATCGACCATTATATTATACACTAAATAAATAGGTTCATTTAAAATATAAACGTTGCAATCTCTCAAATCTTTAAATAAATTGTTGGTATTTAATTTATTTTAAGAGACCAGTCCTGGCGCAGAGGCACAAGCGTGTAATAAGCTGTGAGTTCGATTCCCACTTGAGAAAATGAAATGTTTAATATTTTCTTTTGTTCGCTTTGGTGTCGAGGCAAAGCGCCTCTTTCAGTGCTTCCCCCGTAACCCCAGGCCATGCCTCCAGAGTTCGGCGGTAAGTGAGGAGCAGAGTGTCTCAATACAAGGCTTTCTAGAACTACCCTGCCATATGCGTTATCCGTGACCACGGACTACTGTAAAGTGTTCGAAACGTCGGGTTTCCAAAAATGTAAAAACCTTAAATATACGCGATTAATCCGGTTAGTTCATTCCGGAAGTTTCATTTAATAAATACTTTATTTATTGCTTCAACTTTTTAGTTGAAAGTACTGAACCCGCACCTCTAAACCATTTTTTTTTTCCTAAAAAAGTATTATTCCTTTGATAAAGTTCATGTACAGCTCAAATATAAGTGTAGATGTAGATTGTAGACCAACTAATACAGTTGATACTATATAATGTTTTTTGGTACACCAATTGACAAAAGACTTTTAGAACTAGGAGGGACCTCTCCGTACAGTAATTTATATTTGTTAATTATAAGCCCTTTTTTAGTTAGGATCTCGGTAAGAAGATTTTTACAAATATCCTTTTTATTGTAAAAAACTACTAAATTAATAGAAAATATTTTTAAGTGATCTTTTTTACGAAACACAAAAACAAAACTAAATACACCTAGACCTCGTAGAAGGAAAAAATTGTAATATTCATCAATATATTTCCGAGGGTTCAAACCCATAATAATAATTTTATTTGGTTTAGTCACACATTTCCCATTTGCGTCACAATATCGTCAGTAATATAAAATATAAGTTACAGCTTAAAAACTTTTAAGGTCAAGCGTAATGAGAAGTGAGGAAGGAAGTGACATTGAATCTAGTTTGATTCATGCATTGAAAATTATATTGTATTTGATGCCAGTGTACCGAGGACTTAAGAACATTCTGTTTGGAAGAATATTTTTTTTAATTAATACCTAAAAAAAAAAAACATCTTCGCAGGGAACCCACCAGAGCGAAGAAATGAAATTATAAATGTAAATAAATATTTCACTTCCTCGAGTGGGGATCGAACCCATGACTGGACTCAATACCTAATTTTATAAAAAAAACGTTTTTTTTATGTTGATATTTATTCTTTAACTTGATGCCTTTTGTTATATATATGTATGTAGAACAAAACCAAAACCAAAACAATGAAAAGAAAATGTTTTTAAATCACATTTTCCAGAGCAGATTAAAATTTCTCGCTGTATTCCTCACATAGCAGGTTAGGCAGAGGGGACCATGGGAACCTAGTATTAAGACATTTCGTTGCCATTAGACATTTTCATTCCCGACTTTCCGCCGAACTCAACGCCGCGCTTTGCCTCGTTACCAGAACGAAGAAATTAAAATATTAAATATTTAATTTCCTCGTGTGGCAATCGAACCAACAATCTGTCGCGGTTACAGCCGCACACCTGTACCACTACGATTGGCCTCAACTATAATTAACAACAAAACATATTATGGATTTGATATTTACAAACTAGTTTCTTAAACATTTTTAAATACGACATAATTAAAAATGGTATAGACTATTTCTATAAAACGGGTTTAAATTATAATATGAATTGAAAAATATTTTTAGACAAAAACAAGCCATAAACGATTTCAAGAAAACTAGTTTATAGTTTCATACAAAAAACAAATCTAAAAATATATTATAGTTATCTATCTATACAAGAACCAGTTTAAATAAATTGTTAAAAAATTTAAAAGATCTTAGATTCTTCTAATTTGCGATTTTTGTAATCTAAACCCACCAGAAGTACCCCAACGGATGAACATGTTAAAAGAAACGATTGGAAAATGATGCATAACCGCTCGTATTTGATTGCGTTGACTTAAAAGTTTGATTTCTTGCTGTGCTTTTTAATATTTTTTCTTCACGATGTATCCTGCAAGTAGCAGTATTTGCAGGTAATCTAGGAACCTATGACCTAGGGACCGAGAAAGAGATTAAGAAACTCCGTTCCCTTTAAAACGCTTCCATTCTCCAGTTTCACGACCTGTCCCGTTACAGTTCCACGCTCGGGGCCCTGCTGCGCCATTATTGGCATCATCATTTACGGACATTTAGACAGAAAGACAAACAGACGGACAACAAAGTGATCCTAAGAGGTTTCCGTTTTTATTCTTTCGATATATAGAATCCTGAAAATGTGAATTCGCTTGTGCAATATCAAAATGCACCCACAGTGTCTTCCTCATAGAAACACAAATTCTTTGTTATTTCTTTTTATTATAAGTGTAAATGAAATAAATTATCGATAGCCGAAATAGAAATTTAAAAAAAATGAAATAAATATACAATTTATCCAAATATGCTTAAAATATTTACAACTATATAAGTCTTTGAGCCAATATGGGTGTGAGTTTTGTTGACATACAATATTATATTGGGTAATTTTTAAATATTGATTTATATACTCAAAATCTTTAACCACGACTTCGCTTGAGTATTTGAAATGATGTCCGGATCGGCGAGGCTGTCGTGACGCAGGGGAACAAGCATGCGACTGTAAAAGCAACGGTTGCGGGTTTGATCCCCACTTAAGAAAATAAATATTTATTTATTAAAATTTTAATTTATTCGCTCTGGCACCAAGGCAAAGTGCCCGGCGTTGAATACGCCGCCTGCCAGAAAACATCGGCGGAAAATAGAGAACGGAGTGTCTTAACACTAGCTTCCCTCTGCCTGCCCTGCTTCGCGTGGGATACAGTGTGAAACTAATTTTGATTTGATTTATAAAACTGATGCCGATGGATTGTTTTTGTCACGGTCAAAATTTTTACTTGAGTCAATAATAAAAACGTTTTTACATATTAAATCTATCCTCATCTATCAATAACAGACACTTAAAAATTTGGAGGTCAGACGTTCGTTCTTCATAAAATATATATTTTTTTCTTTTAAAATTGCTCAAATAAGGAAAAACTATTATATTTATAATAATAATTTAGTTGAGGCGTAGTAGTACAGTATCTGACTGCAAACGCGATGACTGTGGGTTGGATACTCGGGGAAATAATTTTTCATTTTCTCGCTCTGGTAACGAGACATGGCGTGGAGATATGGCGTTAAGTTCCGCATCTCACGCGCAAAATCTCAAAACTGGGTGCAAATTCGAGAGCCTTGCCTTGCTGTACGCAGCGTAAAGCTTTATAGATACATATCTACTCTTTTTGCTTCCATTGTCATTTTGGTTGGTAGCATTTTTAGTTTCACACAGTATACCGCACATAGCAA
This sequence comes from Heliconius sara, assembly GCA_917862395.2. Classification (NCBI taxonomy): domain Eukaryota; kingdom Metazoa; phylum Arthropoda; class Insecta; order Lepidoptera; family Nymphalidae; genus Heliconius; species Heliconius sara. The sequence continues at coordinate 10,637,705 of OU860787.2, forward strand.
TGTAGGTACATTGAACCTGGTGTCCTAGTCCTAAGACACTCTGTTTACCTATCGACGGTATACTCTCACAGATTCTCTCCGCTGAGGTCATGTTACTTGGCGATTTCAATCCGCACAATGCCAGTCGGCTTGGATCACACAACACCGATCACGCGAAGAGGGCTTTATTCTATCTTGCTATGGCGAAAGGATTGTCCCAATTAGTTGTTCTACGCGACTCTAGGACATGGACAACTACAATGCCTTCTTATTGGACTTTCTGTTGTCTTCACATCCGGAACAGGTTGTCGTCGATGCCACCTTGGGATTTTCCAGACCAGTGTCTAGTACCAGTGCCGCACACCCAGAATCAGAACACCCGTAACTCGTCACTGGCACTAAAAGTCAGCAGATTGGGATAAGATGCGTACATTGTACTCATATCATCCCTGGGGGCCGGTTTGCTTCTATTCTGATGATCCGAGTACCTGTGCCGCTGCTGTTTTTTTTTATGGAAAAGACACGGCAAACAAGCGTGCGGGTCACCTGACGGTAAGTGATTACCGCCGCCCACAACCCCGTGCAACCCCAGAGGAGCTACAGGTGCGATGCCGGCCTTTAAGATGGGTTGGGCCCGGCATTACCTGATGCGAAACGCAGTAGCATAAAGCCACTACTTCATGCCGGGTTTAAATGCCAGGGGTGGTAATGTTCCGGTCGAGTCTGCCCATGCGTGTTGCCATTGCTGGCGACGTGACTCTACCACACATACTTTATTCGCCTCTTACGACACCCGGCCGGCCGGGATCACACGGCAAAAATAGCTGCTGTTGCCAACGTGGTTCTGTAGCACATGGAACTTTTTATTGCTGCTCTCGAAAGTGATGTAGAGTATTATAAATAGTCAGCTCTTGGTTTACCTGGAGGATTGGTTAATGACCGCCAATATAGCTTCTGCTGTTTAATCCTTCCGCGTAAGTCTTTCTTTGGATAATCGTCTATCTCCACCTTAAAGGTCTCGTAAGTACACTCGTTTGCCTTGTCTTTTATATTTAATTTTGCCATAAAATAAATAAAATAAATCTTATGTCTTGTAAATTATATATATATAACGTATACTATAAAGTTTGCAATAAAGACTTTTTATCTTATCTTATATTTTATTTTATTTTTATATTTTATTCTCGAGTGTGAATCGAACTCACAACCTGACGCGTCTGCAATCACACTTGTGCTCTACGCCACGATAGACTTCTCCCTCTAACATACAGCATTCAACAGAAAGTAACATAAAATATTCAACCCAATTTTTATCATGAGGAAAGTGAGTACCTACCTTGCGGATACCACGTAGGGTGATACAATACTTATATCGATCTGTCCCTTCATATTGCCTTCGCTGTCACTGTAATTTCATCTCTAAACCAACTGTGTTTCAAATTGTAATAGAAAATTGTTTTTCTGCCATAATTTATGTAAGAATTTGAATTATTATTGTTATGTGGGCTAAAAAAATGGGTATAGTGAAACGCACGGTACGGTAGAGTTAACTGTTCATAACCGAATGGGCGGGTGACAGTTAACTGACATTTTGATTTTTTACTTCTGTTAGTTGAAAAGAAGTATTCTTATATTATATTATGTTTATATTTAAAAGTGAGTTGTAGAGATCGTCGTGGAGCAGCAGCACAGTGTCAGTTCATAAGCACGATAGTTAAGGGTTCAATTCCCTACCTGGTGTAATGTATTATTTTCATTTCAAATAATAGATTTCTTCGAAAGCTCTCTTTATGTAAGAAGTATTCAATTTATATTTTTATAGGAGATAGGATTCGATCCCCATTCGAGGAGATAAAATATTTATTTAAATTTATATCTCCCTGGTGTCGAGGCTAAGCGCGGCGTTGAGTTCTGCCATCCAACACGCAATGCCTCCAGAATTCGGCAGAAAGTGGGGAACGGAGATTCTTAACACTAGGTTCCCTCTGCCTACCCTACTGTGTGCGGGATACAGCGTGAAGCTGATTATTATTTTTTCCATTATTTTATGAATACCTCGTATTATTGCAATAAATTCAGTGAAGGTTATATGGCGTAACTTAATACCATTTATATATTATGAATAATATTATTTCCATTGTTAGAACATTTATATAACTGTTATTAAACAGAATAAAAAAGTAATAACAAAAATATATTATAGTACTTCTATATAAACAAATTTTAAAAAAAATCGAATACCTATTGGTAAATTCAATTCCAAGCAGGAAATCGTTGAGTCAATATTATTTAATATTATTCTTATAAATATATCTAAGTTATTTAATATATAACGTGAAAAAATATTACAAAAATATTGTATAAAATATTATGCGAGGCCGTTGTGGCGCAGTGGCACAACTTTAGGCTACAAACACGATGTTTGCGCGTTTGATTCCCACCCAGGGGAATTTCTTTACTCATATTTCCTCTCTGGTACCTATACAAGCCGTGGTATTGGTTTCAACATGTCTCTAAAATTTTGATGGAAAGTGAGTCCATCATCTGCCATAATTTTCAAAAAAAAATAAGCATATAAAGTGTTTTAGAAATTTCATGAGTATTACACATTTTAAAGGGAACGGAGTGTCTTAACATTAGGTTCCCTCTGCCTACCCTGCTGTGTGCGGGATACAGCGTGAAGCTGATTTAAATGAAATTATTTTAACCGGATTAATCGCGTACCGTGGTCACGGGTAGACATAGGACTACTGCAAAGAGTCATCTTTAAAACAATCGAACCCATACCCCAACAATACTGGCCATACAATACAATCTACTCAATGTGCCACAACGGTACTTATAAACAATTAACTAATAGTAATCTGTAATATTTCATATCAATAATTTTAATCGTCACGTACTTATGCAACTCTTGCTGAATAAACATTTAAAATGAAAGATAGTGTATTGTTCTGTAATAAATATAATCATTTATCCGAATGTTGAGACATTTTCTTAAATGCATCTCAATCTTTTAATTTGGAAACTACCCATAAGTAGTTTTTGAGGCAAGTCGCGGCGCAGAGGCTGACTGTAGCCGCGACAGGTTGTGAGCTCGTTTTCCACTCGAGGAAGTGAAATATTTATTATTTTCATTTCTTCGTTCTGGTAATGAGTTTTTTATAATAGTTATATAAATAAAACGAGCGTTTCAATATTAAAGGTAACCATAATGATATTTTAAACCATAAAATAGCTGTAATTAAGTGATAAAAAATGTACTGTACAGTTTTTTATTTGTCATCATGCTATATAAAATATAGCTAGTTTAAACTATAAAATAAATATAAAATAAATAAAACAAGTTTTTTTTTAACAAACAGCCATAAAATATTCAGAATATAATTATATATAGCCTTTCTATTAGTCATTAAAAATTTTTACTAATTAAAATATTTTGATTAAATAATATAGCATAGCAGCTTCAAAATTTTTCAAACATTGTAGACAGAGCTCAGAGTACCCTAAACCTAACCTAAACCTCCTTTCTCAATTATCCCTCAAAATTTCGAGACATTTTGTGTTAAGTGACGAAACTAAACGCCTCGCTTTGTTTACCAGAGCGGAGCAATAAAAATTATTTAAAATAACTGAGAGAATGAGAATCAAACTCACAATTATCGATGCAGTTAGACGTCCTAATATATTACGACGGCCTCAAAAATTAAATATAACAATTAATATTTATTTATTCCCGACTGCTAAGGAAGGGTTATGTTTTTCGTGCGTATCTTGTATGTATGTAATATTCTTTACCAGCTCATAGCTCCAGAACCGCTGAACGGATTTACTTAATTGAGGTATTGTTAGATTCGTATTAGCAGCCCAAGTGTTCTTAGACGTGGGTGACGTTAAAAAAACAATCATGGCGGCTGTGGGACGATTGTGTGATTGGACTTAGTGAATAAATTTTTTTCGTTTCGAATACCACAATATGGGTATCAAATTCAAGAGCTCAATACGAGGATTTCAAAAAAGTATATCATGATTATCACTATCATAATGAATTCTAACAAAAAAGTGAAAAATAAAAAAAATATTTGTAAAAACAAAAACCCCGACTGCATAAAACTAAAAAGAAAATAAACAAGCTTATTAAGATTAACAGTCGGGACCTATAAGTAATTCTTAAATCAATAAAATCTTTACCAAAAACCCCGCATAATTTAAAGAGGTCCCGATTGTTAATCCTAATAAACTATTGGGCTTGTTTATTTTCTTTTTATTTTTATTCAGTCGGTGTTTTTGTTGGTTGGTTATAAATATTTTTTAATTTTTTTTCATAAATTTTAAAAGCTTTACAAAAATTATAAGTAATTTAATATGACAAACCTCCTCGGCAAAAGTGGCAGGTTGTTACCAAACAGCCACAAGCGCTTATCACCGAACCATTTCTCCATGCAGGTCGCCACGTTGTTCCAAATCTTGAAATCTGAGTAACTCTTATAATTACTGACACTATTCATTCGAAATATTACACGAAAACTTGAATATCTTGCCAATTAAATATTTTTTTCAATTATAATCTCTATTATCTGTGGTAATCTCTGTTGTTTTTTTTTTTTCTATTTTTTATATCTTTACTTTTTGCGCGTTTCTCTTTTGTTTATTTCTAATGTGTGTATAATTTGTACGAGATGTTGACGTCGTGAAAGCCGCTCTGCTTTTACTTGGAAGTATGGAAATATATCGATCGTTCGGTTTGTTTACAGTTTAAGTTCGCCTGTGTACATGACAACCGCAGTGGGAGGGCTAATCAGTAACCCTACCGATAATATAAATGTGGATTTTTTTATTTTAGTCTGTCTTTTTACGTGTTAATTCATTATTATTCATACTTTTGTATTTAAAGACAGAAACAGCCGAATGTATTTTACTTTAGAGTAAGTAAAAGGAACCTAGAGTGAAGACAATGAGATCTCCAATTTCCGCCCAATTTTAGAGACATTGCGTGTTACATGCCTGAAGAAAACGCCGCGCTCCGTCTTGTTACCACAGCGAGGAGATGAAATTAATTAAAACAGCTGAATAAATAGGAAAATATACACACATACCTACTTATATACGCATAATATGTAAATTAAAAATATCCTTATATGTATCGTTTTATCTATATGAATGATACAGGGTTGTTACCCTTACCCTATAAATTTATATTATAATAAATAATAAATATGATAAGAGAATTAGAGACAAAGTTGCGCACAGAAGGGCTACCTATAAGGTCGAGTCATGTTTTTTCCATTTTGGCATTTGAGTTAAATATTGGACATTATACTTATTTACGCATTTATATGCCGGTTCAATGTATTTGTTACAAGGATTACCTTAAATTAAGATTTTGGAAATGCAATAGTAAAACTTAGCCCACTTATGGCGCAGGCGCACAAGCTGTAAACACTAGTTTGTAGGTTAGATTCCCACTCGAGGAAACGGAACATTAAATATTTTCATTTCCTCGCTCTGGTAACATTGCAAAGCGCAGCGTTGTGTTCCGCGTCTGATCATGCAATGCCTCCTGAATTATATTACAAATGGGTTCCCAGATTCTGTTTGCGGTATTGCGGTTGAAACATGTCCATTGCATTGATTATTTTTTTATTTCAACAAAATGTACCTAAATGTTTTTAAAGTAAACATTTCGAACTAGACATAAGATAAAAATTATTAACACAAGATAAAAATTATTAAATTATAAATTTTATATTTTTTTATGTTCTGAAATATTTCAGAACATAACAAAAATTTTAAAAATTATTTATTTCACGGAATGTAAAATTCAATTAAATATATACCTAACACGTCTATCCTTGACATGATGAAAATACTGATCATCACGTCGTTAACATTGGGGAAAAACCCGCAATGCCAAATATATTTGAACTTATAGATAAATAATAGACAAGTACTGGTTCAACATATTGGTAAAAAATTTGCATTAACGTATAGAATGTAAACTTCTAAAAAAAATTGATATATAATATAAGTAAAACAACTGCTATTAAATTCACATATGTACATACGTATTCAAGTTATTATTATAGATATCAACTGAAATAGTTAAGCCGATTTTTAACTCAATTAGTTAATATCTAAAATAAATATTACTGATATAATAATATTATAGATATAATAATTCTTACATCTTTATGAAGCTTCACACGAAAACTTTTTGTTTACCTCATTTATTGCATGGCGGAACGAAACGCCGCGATTAGCCTTAGGTGCTAAGCTAGAAAAGGATAGATGCATAGATATTATATTTAAATGTAAACATTCCACCGATTCAGAAGCGAACCCATAACCACAGCGTGCACAAATACTTATACTTACGAGAAATCATTTTCTTTGTATATGAGTAGGATACATGTTGCCAAAAATAATATTACCCACGCCTTATCATTTCATTTCAATGAAGTACGTTTAGTACCAGCGCATAGCACTCGGGACGATTCCGAATTTTAGAGATGTACTATCTAAGTAATGTCTGATCGATTTTTATTTTTTGTGTTGATTCTGAATATTTTTCTTTGCTTACATGCAAATTTTCAAAATTACAAATTGGATTATAAAGAAAGATGTTTGTCTAACTTGATGATTTTGGAATTAGCGTCTCCGGCCCAGAATAAATGAGTTATTTTTCAATAGTAAAATGTATAATTCATCTATTTTCCCAAAAAACAATTCAAATCCAGTTTGTTTCCTAACCATTTTTATTTTATAAAAGGTTCCGTGACTGATATAGAGGAACACAACATCAAAATGACCGTTTTCAACAGAGGTGAGCAGGCAATAAAAATATTACGTAACTAACTAACTGCACAGGAACGAACATGGCCAACAATCACAAAACTCGAATACTGACAAAAAGGAACGCTGACCATTCAAAATGTAAATGTTCACTTCACATTTTACAAAGAAACCAACAACAACAACTTTAACCAATCAAGAATAAAAACAAGACATGGACAACAAAAGTCTGTGGCGCGTAACAAATCATATAAAAAAATCTATTTTTAACTAAGTTTATAAATATTAGTATTCATGGTGGTTCTAGACATTATTATTATATTTATTAATATCTGTTTTTTATAGCTTACAATTAGATAACATAAGAACAAAGAAACATTGGTCACAATACACATATTACAAAAAGTACAATACGTTTTGGCACGTGTTGCTACACGTGCCAAAACACTATAATTAATATAATTCTTAATTACCTTAAAAATATTTAAATATGATATATTTATTATAAAAAAAAATCACGTGAGCGAAGAATAACCTGAATCGAATGATTCCATTAATGCTAGTCGGTAGTCGCAATCGCTCGCTCTACAGTCGACGGTCGACCTCACTATTCTGTCATCGCTACATCAATTCCATTCTGTCAAATTACGTTGCACAGGACGAATGTGCGCCGCGACTCGAGCTCCTCTGTTTTCCTTTCAATCAATGTTTTTGTTATTATTATAGATAATAAAATAAAATTATTATATAAACTAACCCATTTTCCTTAAGGTTAGACCCGATGTGAAATATTGCATTATTGTTTTATACTTGAGCAATAACTGTAAAACCACTCGCTGCAAATTGTTTACGAAATTAGCAAAATATTACTTTCTGTGTTGACGAGAGGTGGAGATATGTGTTGTGTTGTATTTTTTTGAAATGAACCAATGTGCAGTTCAAGCGGTTGTCGTGCTATTGGTTATTTAGTTGTTTTATTGTGATAATACAACCCAAGTCAAAATGGGCTCCACGGGATTGACTTTGGCAGATTTGCCGAATATATTTATAATGATCGGTGCCCTCGTTGCACTCTTTGTGATGTTAGTCATACTTCTCAGGTAAAGTATCATTTTGTTTATGAATTTTGTCGTTTTATGAAATATAATATGTACTGATATGTATTGAAGATATTTTATGTTTTTTTGTCTTGTTATCATCTGGTTCAGGGAACGTCAAATCAACAAGATAAAAATACTCTGTTTACAGTGTGTAAATTAAGTGAAATGTTTTATCCAGGTGGCTTAATGTAAGATTTAGTGATCATTAGTAGAATATTGAATAAAATAAAATTTATAGTTTTATATTTAAACTCACAAAAATATAAAAGTACTAGCAAGCCACTTCCAAAGTAAAAAAAAATATATATAAACCTAATTATAGATTTCTTAGCCTAGTTTAGATCCTTAAAATATTATCTTTTTTTTATTATGCTTGCAAATATTACTGTTCTTATTCAAAGGATATGAATTGGTTTCCAAACCATAACAATAATTAAACATTGTAGACTGTTTATTACATTTTATTAAAAGAAAGAATAGGTTTTACTGGCATGTGCTATGTACAATTTCAAGATTAATATGTTAGTATTCTAGAAGTTTCTATTCATGAAATAAGATTTTAGTATTCACTTTAAAATATAAATCTTCTTATTTCAAAAACCATGCCTTTTGAATTATTCTTATTAGAATCTAACAAGTCAGTCCATATGTAAATAAGATGATGTGGCTTTAACTCCCACTTACAGAAATGAATTATTTTCATTTCCTTGCTTTGGTAATAACACAGCAACAATGACTTGAAAATAATAGTTATATAGATGGTGCTTGGGGAATGGAGTGTCTTAACAATAGGTTCCCTCTACTTAGACTTACCCTGCTTTATGTTGGATATAGTCTGAACCTAAAAAAATGTTATATTCCAGGAAGATTTCCAACTGAAAAATTTTAACAATCAATACATTTATGAACTCCAATACTTAATTTATTAAGTGACACATATAAAAAACAGAAAATATAGAAGTTATTAGTAATTATTTTTATCATTAATTTTATTCTTCTTTATATTTAATTCTTCTTATATATGATTTAATGTGCTATCTTCTACATTTACATTTTAAAAATAAACACTATTTATTTGTAACTAACCTAGTAATACATATTTATATGTATCTTAAACATGATCAATGTAAATTACAAATGTCCAAATGTATATTTTTTGATCACTTGCTGCCTAAATTTTCCAAATGTGTTAGTGATGAGTGGCATAACTCTCCTTAGTCCTGTTACCAGAGTGATAAACTGAAATTAATTCATTCCCTTAAATGAGAATCAAACTCACCATTGTTAAGTTTGGGTGTGGCGTCAGACACTGTGCCACTGCACCACAGTAGTATATATATTAGTAATCTATATGTTTTATACATAACTAATGACAATTAGTAAAAACATCCAAAGTATTACTTCTTTTTATAGAATTATTAAAAGCATTTTTTAATTTCCTGTCATAAAAGTCACCTCTAAAGAAATATGCAATTGAATATATTAGTATGTAAATGTTAATAGACAATTAAATGTCAAGATTATAATCTTACAATCCTTTAAAGCCAAAAACAAAACATATTTTCCATTTAATTTTATTATTTCCATTTAATTACAAACAAGAAAATCTGTTAGAAAAAAAATTGATGATGTAAAAGTGAAAGAATATTTTTATAAGTATAATTTTACTATTACATAATTTTTGAATAATCATAAGTATGAATTGTTGCATTTTTTTATCTTCATGGTGTAGCCCCAAAATGCGGGGAAAAGGGGAACTTACTGTTAAGAAACTCCCTCCTGTTTCCCTCACTCCAGCCAATTTTCTGGATGTTGTATGTGGTGAAACTTGATGCTGTGCTTTGTCTTCTTACCAGAATGATAAAAATGTAAATTATTGCTAAGTCTCTGTTTCCTACTTGCAGCATAAGTTCGAGACCTTAAGCATTGTCTAAATGGTGGAACTCAATACTGCAATTTGTCTACTAGTGTGAGGAAATGAATCCATAGTAAATATCAAACCCATAAACATTACACTAACGGTTAGGTGTTGTACCATTGTGCAATGGTGATCTCTAATTTTACAGGTTTTAGGTAATCTAATGATTTACTATATTTTGTAAAGCTGAAACTATTCAATAACTCACTTTTCAACAACATTTATGTCTATTTTATACAGTTTCTAATATCATCATCTGCATATTTGAAAAATCCATTTTTCTAACATAAGTAATAAAGAATTAAGTTTTTTAATTAGGGTGTTTTGAACATGCCAGTTGAGCACAAAATCACATTGCCAATGTCAAATTGTATGGACTACTCAAGACTCCTCAAAAAATATAGAAAATTATTGCTTTCACAATTAATCATTTAAGTACTTAATATTTTTTGGTTTGTCTTAGAAAGAAATAAATAAACATAATAATTGATTTATAATATTCAAGTATTTTGGACGTCACTATAGCACAGTGGGATAACCTTTGTTTCTTCCTTAACTTGAGGACAAAATGTGACATTGCCTTTAGAATGGTGCGTTTAGACCAGGGGTTCCCAACCTTTTCTTGATCAAGGACCACTTTTATATCATTCTTGGTTGTAGGGACCACTATGCATGTAGGTCTGAGGACCACTGGTGGTCCGCATGCCACTGGTTAGGAACTACTGGTTAGACACTATGCTTCTACTGTCTGCACATTTACCAGGAAATGCTGGATTCATTGGGCTTAAAAAACATATTTATAAAGTAATTTAAAATTTATTCTGTCTGATAATATCAAGCTGATATTTTGTAATATGCAATTAAATCTTTAAATCCTTGTTAACTGTTTACATTATAAACATTAATATACAGTTATGTCTATTGCCCATATTATTTGTTAATTTTCATATAACCTTAAGATATTATAAAATTATAGGTAATTATATTTTAAAAGATATTTGTTTTGTTATTTACCAACATAACTTTTCGTAATATTACCTTGACTTGAATTTGTGAAAAAGTTAACAAACTGTAAACATATATTATACTAGCGGCCCACTCGCGGCTTCGCCCGCATACTACCTATATATTTTTTTATTATGAAGCATTTGCCATAACATTGGTTGTATAATTTATATATTCAATCATTTTTCACATTTTGGGAAAGTTCAAGCAGCATGTGGCTGTTTGCGAGGACGAAATGGGCGGCAAGGGCGCCCCCACGCGGGACTCCAACATAGGCTTGCGGTCGTAAACAAACAGTCGAATTATTTTAATTTTACATTTTCTCCAAATTTCATGCTATAACAGCCAAAGCTCCATAAACTTTCCTTGATGATAGAATAACTTTCGCTCGTAAGTTTCAATATCTTTGTAGAATAAAAAACGTTGAAAAACCACCTTGCAATTTTATTTTTTTTTGTCACAAAATGCCTTGTTGTGACTTATTTATAAGAGATAGATGTACCGTGTCGCGGATTTTATTTTAGAACTAATGGAACTGAATGTTTTGATAGTACATTGTGGGCGGCGGTAATCACTTACCATCAGGTGACCTGCACGCTCGTTTGCCGTGTCTGTTCCCTAAAAAAAAAAAACAATGTACTAACATATATTTACTATTTCTGCAGCGCACGTGGTCAAAGTAATACGATGGCTTTCCTTATTATTCTTATTTCATTATTTAAAGCTACTAACTAAGAGTTAAATCATAATATTATATGGCTATGTACAACTCCTAAGGAATGTAGCTTTCATGCAGAACAAAATACAGTAAATCCGACCTGTAGTTCCAAATATCTTAGCGTTTAAACAAACAGACAAACATACGCTTTAATTTATTAGTATAGATTTTTTTAATCTATTAAGATGCAGTTGTTGTATGTATGTATGGATGTATGTAAAATCAATAATAGACTGTTACACTAGACCGTAATCGTATGTAAAATATTTTATTAAATACTTTCAGAAATAATAGAATATTATATTATTAATTTACACATTAGCATAGCAGATGCATACACAGTGTTGCAACGTCCCTTCTGTTACAAAAATTGGTTGCATTAAACAGCACTTATTCTTAATTAAATAGGAGTGAGGATGACGTCTGATGTGCTTCAGGGAGCATGATAAGTTGTTGGTCTTATTTATTTGTGTTAGTAGTATGTTAATAGTTTGTAAAAAAATCAGCGTCACGCTGTATCCCGCATACCGCAAGGTAGGCAGAGGGAACCTAGTGTTACGACATACTGTTTCCCACTTGCCGCCGTGTTCTAGGGGCATCGCGTGTTGAGTGGCGGAACGTCAACGCCGCGTTTTGCCTCGACACCAGAGCGATGAAATGAAAATATAAATGTAAGTAAATATATTATCTCCTCGAGCGGGGATCGAACGCACCACCAGTCGATTTTACTATCACGCGCTGTGCCCCTGCGCCACGACTGGCTCCAATTGAATTGAATTGTTGTTATTGAACGCAGGGGCACTAGCGTGTGTCAGATGTGTGTTCGATCCCTCGAAGTAATGAAATGTTTAATATTTTCATTTACTCGCTCTCGTAACGAGGCTAGGCGGCGTTGAGTTCCGCCACTCAACACGCAATGCTTCCAGAATTCGGCGGAAAATAGGGTACGGAGTGTCTTAACACGGTAATAAGATCCTCAAGTTGCTTCTGCCTACCCTGCTATACGCGGGACACTAGCGTGAAGCTAAGAAAATATTCGGAAAAGAATCCAGATTGGATCACATCACGACAGAAAAAATGCTACAATGACATTAAACTACTATTTAAATTTTTATTCTTACTGATTTCACATCCTCTAACTGTATGCGCGATAGATGTAGGTTTGATTTCATCGCAGAGACATAAGTTATTTTCATTTCCTTTCTCTGCCACTGAATATGCCAATTTTCTCGATAATTATACGGGAAGTTGGGAACGGAGTATCTTAACATTAGGCTATCTCTGCCTACCCCTGTGATATATTGGGGACTACCCCCGGGATACAGAGTGAAGTTTGCGTGAAAAAATTGATAAATTTCGTTACATTGTTCCAGGAACATGGAATTCATAGGTATAGTTGGTGAAGGTAGAGAGGACACTTGGCCGAGGGCTATGCAGCCGCCGCGCCTCCTCATGCAGAGGGTCCACATACCTTTCACATTTAAGTTAAAAGAGAATGAGCCAATTGGATATAGTGGTAAGTTTCAATTATTTTTTATTTATAATTTTAATTATTTAATATTATTTTATTTATAAATATAATAAATAAATAGCAATACTTTACGTTAATATACAGATGTGTCGGGGCATGTTTATTTTCAAAAATATATTTTTTTTGCGTATTAAATAAGGCGTTGCCTTTATATATTATTAGACCAGCTCGCGTTGTATTTATCTATTCGATAGTTATCAGTATTTCAAGTAAGATTGTATTGGATTGTTTTTGCGAAAATTAATACTAAGATAAAACCGAAAAAAGATGTACTTCCATATTCCAAGCTATTAATAATTCAACTTTCTGCGTTATTGGCGAACCGACTAACAAATAGACAAAAATTCTGCTGATTGATTTTAGCTTCTATTATAAATATATTAACGGAGCCACTTTTTTCAAATCTCTTATATATATATATACAATTGTGTTCTATCGTTTTATTTTAATTATATAGAGATTAAGACTATTTAGGCCTTCATAGACCAATGCGATAGCATCAGACTGTAAAAAGTAATCAATTTTTTTTTTAAATACTGCAGGAGATGTAGTCTAATTGAAGCTGAGATCCCCACTCATGAAGGGAATGAATGATTATTTCTTAAAATTTTCATTTCTTCGCTCTGGCACGAAGGCGAAAGCCCGGCGTTGAGTTCCGCCACACGCAAAGCCTCAAACTTTAGTAGGTTAGTTGAGTTAAAACAAAGCAATTGGTGAAATTTTCAAGTAAATCGGTTCAGTACTTTCAGAGAAAAATGTGACCATACATATCGACAGACAGACAAGAAATTCGAAAAAAATATTTTTGCTTTCTTTTATTTTTTTTAAGTGCCCCTCTATTCATTTCAGTCAAATTACTAAATGAATAAAACAGACAAAATATTTTTACTGTCTCACTATATAAAGAGATATTGATATAGATTACACCTGCACCCAATGTAAATACGTTATATGAATTTACGATTATTAGAACCACTCGCTACTACATTAGTTACTTAACGTATTGATGAATTATATATAGTACAGGAAATAAAACTGCAACTTAATTTCTGCATGTTATCCGGTAATTAATTAAATTTACGCATGGTCAGGTTATGTTGGGTTAGTTTTGCTTAATATATATAATATAGTAAGAAAATAAATTGAGGCCATTCGTGGCACAGGGGCACAAAGTGTGATTGCAAAACCGACTGGTTGTGGGTTCTATCCCCACTCGAGGAGATGAAATATTTACTTAAATTTATATTTCCATTTCTTCGCTCTGGTGACGAGGCAAAGCGCGGCGTTGAGTTCTGCCACTCGACACGCAATGCCTCCAGAATTCGGCAATTTCTTGCATGCAAGCTTTATTATATTTGCTAGTTAGTTTACTTCAGTACCAATCTACTGGAGTGCCTCCAGAATTCGGCAGAAAGTGGGGAACGGAGTGTCTTAACACTAGATTCCCTCTGCCTACCCTGCTGTGTGCGGGATACAGCGTGAAGCTGATTTTTTTTTTTAGTATCAGTCTATACTGGATGAACTAAGATGTACTGATTGAACTACCATATCAAGTTTTTAGCTTATTTAGAAGTGGATTAGGTTTTTGATGAATGGCGATTACAAAAATACTAATTTTTAAATGTTTATATATAAATACCCGTTTGAGTTAAACTGTTGAAATTTTATGTACATTACAGGCTCGGGGGATTTTTTTTTTTTTAAATTTTATTTCTTAACACTACAGACACTTGGTCCGTACACTTTTTAAATTTATTATTATATCTAATATCCTTATCATATATATTAATTACATTGTCGTTTACATACAATCAATATCTATAATAAGCAAATTATATTTTTAACTTTACATTATTTTACAAAATTTTACTTAGATCTAAGGTTAAGCGAGTGTTTATATTTATATATATATATATTTAACAATTTTACATATTACAATATATACAATATATTCGCTCGGGGGATTTAACATATGTACAAAATATTTCATACTTCTAGACTAATTGTTTGCAAGTTATGAAGGGCTTAAAAGTAGCTTGAAATGGTTGGTGTAAAATACACTTTGCACGTTTCCAGCTTTTTAACTTGGCTGGATACTCTGGTGCGTGTCACGATCCTTATCCATACACTATTTATCTATAACATAAATTTAAAAGCAAATCCACTCCGAAATCACTGAGTGACTTGATAAATAAATACAGAAACACGTTTCATTTTCTTTAACTTCACTTGCAACTGGCTAGGCGGAGGGAACTTAATGATAGTAATGTGAAGACATTCCGTTCTCCTCGCACCGCACAAGTTCCGAGATATACGTGGCGGTAAAAAATGCCGCGCTTTTTCATATGGAATGTATTGTATTCCCAAGTGGGAATTGAACTTACTACGTCTCTTTTTCAAGCAGTAGTTGTGCCGCTGCACCACGATAATCTCGTTTATTTTGTTCAAGATAACTAGATAAAGTTTAAAGTGAAAGTCCCTGACTGCAGCACTAAAGGAACCTGTGTAACAGGAACCAGTCCCTTCTACTTAGATAAACACTTACACTTATTACATACCTATTCAAAGTTTCTAATATAACACATGAGTACAATGAACGAGATGAATGAGTGATGTGATTGATGTTCACGTACAGATTCTTCGAGTTTATATTGAGTAGCTCTTGAGCTTCACGCTGTATCCCGCGTGTAGCAGGATATGCAGAGGGAACCTATGTAGTGTTAAAACCCCCTCGTATCGCCCAGTTTTCGAGATATTGCGTTTTGAGTGGGTTGAATGCCAACCCTGCGTTTTATCATTTTGTATAGAATCGAAAATCGATGTCTTTATTAGCAAACAAAATGTTTTCCGACAACTTGCTTAAAAAAATATGATTGTCTTAATAATACAGTTAAATATACTATCTAGATCTATTAGTGTATTTTTTTAAATAAACATTTTCGGCGTCTCTTGTAAAGTTTAGGCAGCTGGTATTAACAGGTTTTCTAATTAAGGTATCGTAATAATTTATACCCCCGAATGGTATTGAGCCCACAACACTCCCGTTCACTCTTAAAGCCTTTACCACTGCGCCATGTCGGGCTCGTGATAGACCAAAAACTGAAACTGGCTATCGTTCATAGACCAAAAACTGAAACTGGCTATCGTTGTGCGTTAGGTTGTATGTTGGGACAGAGTTTCTTATCATTAGGTTCCCTTTACTTACCCTGTTATATGCGGGATAGAGCCTTACCAATTTTTTTCTTAACTTGGCCAAGATTTTACATTATACATTTTTGCTAAATGTGAAGCACACGAAGAATTCCACTGAATTCTGAGCTGGGGAAAATTGAATTTTTTATCTAGAAATGACTATAAAAAAATGGTGGTTTGGATCTGGCTTATGACTCAATAAATTACAAGATTTTGTAAGATTAGTATGAAATAATTAAAGTCTATGAGGAAGTAATGATTCAAAGGATAATGAATAAGATTCTTAAATATTATTATGACGCAGAAATATTAAAATAATTATATTTTGAAATTCTATTTTAAAAATTCTTAAGTACTCATTTAGGTTTACTATTAACATACTTATATGTTATGAGGCCAGTCGTGGCGCAAGAGCGTGTGACTGTTAGCCCGATAGGTTGTGGGTTCGACTCATACTCGTGGAAATGAAATATTTATTATACAATTTAATTGTAGAACAAAGTCTTAAGACATTTCAAGAATTCAGAACTGCATAATCGGAATAACTTATTCCCCGAAATATAAACGGAACTCACAATCATCGCTATACAGTCAAAAGATGCGCTTCGATGATCTCGATTAACGCATTTAATTAAAAAAAAATTAAGTAGGTATATAAAAAAATCGATTCCAAATTATTATTTACTCAGAATGATATGATGAATAATTTTTATGATCATATAAAATTATAAATTAATAGGTTAAACGTGAATTGGCTAGAGTACAAACTTTGATTTATCGCGGCCATCGTGTCAGCTGTCAGCCGAACGACAGTTTGCGTCGTCCTTGTGAACATTATACGTAATAGGACATAGTAACTAAACGTAACTATACGATATCAACGATAGTGATTGTTAGGTATAGTTTTGTAGCGTTAGTCGAATCGTATTTTGTACTATTTTGAAGTTATGCAAATAGATATGAGAATGAAAAGTAAATGTGTTATGTATATTTTTAGGAAACCCTCGATAGTAGCGGAGAGAGAGAGGGTAGAATGTAGACCTACATTTTATATTCTTAATTATAATTAAGTTACTTAATAGAGGCGACCATGGTGCAAGAACTGCTGTGTGGGATACAGCGGGAAGCTTCCTTCACGCTCATAAGCCAATAGCAGCAGAATAAGCAGAGGGAACCTTGTAAGCTAGCCGATTCCGCAGGATAGCGTCTGTGTGACTACGATTTACTTCATTTCGTCTCATTGGAAAGTGTGGCGTTGACTGTGAGTCCCGCTTCAAACCACGCTATCTTGACTCAACACCAGATTCTTTACTACAGACATGATAAAAGGGAGAAACCCACATCCATTGGATATACATATACATGTATAATATATACCTATTGGTACACGGTAAATTTTGTATCATCTGCCTTAATAATCGAAGTATTTACATTTTCCTACTACGTAGTATAGACGTGCGGACTGCGCAATACAAAAATAGAACCTGCGACACCGAAAGCCTTGAATATATTTATTTCATACAGCATTAGGTATTTCCTTGAAATGAAATATCATACTTTCTTATGTTCATAAATATTTATATTCTAACCTTTCGATGTGGGCTAATTTATACAAACATTATTATTAAATATATCTACAGACATTTTCCTACGTTACAATTTAAAGATTGACCTTGACGGCTCGATATACGATAGCCATATGTAGATTAGTGTTCCGAAGTGTCTGGTTTTTTTTTGTCTTTGTACTTGTTTATCGTCGTTCAAGTTTTAATTAGTTTAATATTATTATAAATAGTTTGTATCCCGCCCAGAGCAGGGTAGGCAATGGGAACGGGTAAGTGTTAGGACAATCGATTAATACTTAATTAGAATTTATCTTTCCTAAGTGTGGATTAACACTTTAAAAATGTTTAAAAATAAAAGGATAATCGATTTCCTATTTTCTGCCGAATTCTGGAGGCATTACGTGTTAAATGGCGACTCCATAGCAAAGAAATGAAAATATTAAATATTTCATTTCCTCGAGTGGGAATCGAATCCACAACCTGTCGCGTTTACAGTCACATGCTTGTACCCCTGCGCATGTCCTCGGCTTGATAATATATGAAAAAAAAATGTTAGCCCTTTTCAATAAAAAGAAACTGGCACAGAAAGCACTTCTAGTCGGCAAGAAACCCTACAGTTCTTAATTTAAATTTCAATATAAAAGTTACAGTTTTATTATATACTCTGGTGGTTATTCTGGTACGAAATTTAACCCGTTAGGTTTCGTACCCAAAGGGTAAAACGGGACCTCATTACTAAGACTCCGCTAGCCGTCCGTCTGTCGGTCCTCCTGTCTCTCTTTCTCCTGTTGTTTTAATAATTTGCTTTTAAAGTCAAGTTATCTCTAATCTTGTCTTCTGGAAACTATGTTAGGTAGAAACCTAACATAGTTTACAGAAGACAAGATTTTTTATAGTGACAATATAATACAATATACTTTATTGCACTTGAAATTTACACAAATTATATACAAAACAAGTGAAAAAGAACATGTACAATAAGGCGGCCTTATCGCTTAAAGCGATCTCTTCCAAGCAACCTTTGGTCGCTGGAGTTGTATAAAAAGTGTAGGTGGTGCATTAAATTGCAGGAGAATATTTAATAGCAAAAATAAAAATTATATTATTATCGGTATATATGAGGCCGGTCGTGGCGCAGCGGCACAAGGTGTGACTGTAAACCGTCTGGTTGTGGGTTCGATCCCCACTCGAGGAGATGAAATATTTACTTAAATTTATATTTCCATTTCTTCGCTCTGGTGTCGAGGCAAAGCGCGGCGTTGAGTTCTGCCACTTAACACGCAATGCCTCCGGAATTCGGCAGAAAGTGGGGAACGGAGTGTCTTTCACTGCGTTCCCACTGCCTACCCTGCAGTGTGCGGGATACAGCGTGAAGCTGATTTATTTATTTTGATTTATCGGTATATATCGGTATATATATAAATAAATATGTATTTCAATAAATATATTAATAAACACTAAACAACGTTCAATATATAAATAAATCATACATATAACATGCTACATTTATAAAAAGTATTTTGAAGATTAAAAAAAAAAAATGAACAAAGACTCAATTAAATATTCATAAAGTGATTTTTTGGCATGTCTGATCGGTATCGATAAGGAAGTCCATAGTCGGGCAGCTTTAATGGTAAAGGAGTTAGTCAGAAAAGAAGAAGAGTGAGGAGAAATTTCAAGTCATAGATTTTTCTGGGAACGCAGGGAAAGTGAGTGGACATCATGTAGGAACCAGAATTGTTTCTTCAGATACGGAGGAGTGATTAAACAGCACGGAATAGAGAAGATAAAGAATGTGAGTGGAGTATGAGTTCGCAGGAAGCGAAGGCGGATAGGGAGACACTTGAGCTTATCACCAAATTGTGAAATATGATCATATTTACGTATTCCAAATATGAACATAATGCAGAGGTTTTGAAGTCGCTCAAGTTTATTCAGTTGCTCCTCTTTAATGTCGAGATAGCAAATATTTGCTGATATCTGCATAATCGAGAATTGATAATAGGAGTGAGTTTGCTAGCGCAATTTTGGTGGGTATTGGTGGGAAATTGCGCAACAGCAGGTAGTGTCTTTTATATTTATTTTTTGAAAATTGATAATGGTCGTCAAATTGATATCGTGATTGATGATCGTTCGGTTCCCAAACGAGGAGATTAAATATTTAGTACTTTCATTTTTTCGCTCTAGTGTCGACGCAAAATAAATAAGGAAGGAATCTTAATGGAAACGGAGTTTCTCACCAGTTCCCATGTTCCCATGTTCCAAGAAAAAATTAAAAAGAAATGGTCGTTGTAACTGTACCATACATCATTTAAAACAGTTCATGGCTGGCTCCATATTGACCTCCACAATCCACGTGTGTTGTAATATTAGGTAAATTACAATTAAACTTTCAAGTATATATGAAAGTGCTTAAAAAACTTAAAATATTTTATTTGAACATGTCCGATGTACGATTTATATATATATATATATATATATATATATATATATATATATATATATATATATATATATATATATATATATATATATATATATATATATAATGAGTGATTTTTAAAATTCATTCAACTTTCTAATTGATAGTCAGAGGCCAGTCGTGGCGCAGCAGCACGAAGCGTAACTGTAAAAGCGACTGTTTAAGGATTTGATCCCCATTCGAGGACATGAAATATTTACTTAAATTTATATTTCCATTTCTTGTGTCGAGGCTAAGAGCGGCGTTGAGTTCTGTCACTCAACATGCAGTGCCTCCAGAATTCCCAGAAAGGGGTGCGGAGTGTCTTAACACTAGGTTCCCTCTGCCTACCCTGCTATGTGCGGGATACAGCGTGAAGCTAAAAAAGAACACTCAATATTATATCATTAAAACTGCATTTTTAAAATGGCAATTGAAATAGATTTAAAAACATTTGTTTTTAAAGCTCGAACGCCACTGCAGCCAATTTGCTGAAGCTGTGCCAAAAATAGGCTTTCACTTTAAGTAACGTTTCAATATGTTTTATATTAAACGAAAAATTAACGTTTTCGTTTGAAGAATTCATAGGTACAGCAAAAATAAATCGGGCCAGAGAGAGCATTGTTGGTTGTGGGTTCGATCTCTCCTCGGGTATTATGTACACATATATTATTTTCGCTTTCTCGCTCTGTGATAATGTATGATTGTAAACGCGATGGTTTTGGGATTGATTTGAGGCACTCGGTCGAATAAACAATATTTATATCTTCGAGAAAAAGACGGGACCTCATAAGACGATAACGGCAATGAGTTCTGCCATTTAGCACGATATGTAAAAGTAAAATAGGGCGGAAAGCGGAGAACGTAGTGTTTTAACACTACGTTTCCTCGTTTTATACTTCCTAAAACAAAATTAAACCTAAAGTTTTGTTTCACTCTGACTATAGTCCCCTCATTGACTATCAAAATAGAAATAGTACAGTATAGACGGTTGTTGCGGAAATCGATTTAAATTAAATGAGGATTTGGTCATTACGTTCAATCATAAAGCAGTTATTGAACTCCGATCGGTATGTCTGCGTATGAGTATGCTGCTTGCCGTGTGATCCCGGCCTAGAATAGGATCATCTTGGTACTGGTGGTGTCGTAAGAGGCGACTAAAGTACGTGTGGTAGAGTCACGTCGCCAGCAATGGCAACACGCATGGGCAGACTCGACCGGATCATTACCACCCCCGGCAATTTAAAACCGGCGTGAAGTAGTGGCTTTATATATAGTGTGGCCACTGCGTTTCGCATCAGGTAATGCCGGGCCCCGGCGCCCAACCCATCTTAAAGGCCGGCAACGCACCTGTAGCTCCTCTGGTTTTGCACGGGGCCGTGGGCGGCGGTAATCACTTACCATCAGGTGACCCGCACGCTCCTTTGCCGTGTCTTTTCCATAAAAAAAAAAAGAGTAACTCATGTTTGTTTTGATTCACATATCTCGACTGAATACCGAAGATTTATAGTACTAAGTTTATTATATAGAGACATTCGTAAGTCCCGTGTTTGGATAAAATATTAATATTATTATTTTTATACTATCTTCTTTATAAGATGTAGTTAGCACAATAGAGCACCAGTCACCACCACAGTCTGGGTGATAAAGTCCCGGATAGGCTTATCTGGCAGACAAGATAGATATTTTCGGTTTGACAGTTCTCGCACGCGTACTTTTTACGTACGTATTTATAATATAAAAATGTAACAAATCGTATGAATTGTTACCTACTATTGTCCGTTTATTCATGAGAAAAATTATTCTTCAAAATATAAGAAACAGCTATTTTGTATTTAAATCCTCTGTGTGTAAGATAGTATTAATTATTAGATTACTATCTGAAACTTTATTCTTAACCGTTGAACTGGCCCCAGTGTCAAGACACTTTGTTGTGTGTCGGTTCTTTTGAAAATATTATTTTGATACTCATGGAACCTAACGCGGTGATATGCGCTAATTTGACAGGAGAAATTAAAATATTTAAAATATATAAAGTATTACACCGAGATTTAAAATATTACACCGAGCAGGCATCGAACCTATAACCATCTTGTGCCGGAACACTTTCGAACTGCACCTTAAATTATTAATGCTTTCAAAAATATTCTATACAATTAGTATTTCAAAACGAATATTTCATGTTAAGACCAAGGTTATTTTACTACGTACTTCACAATTATTTATTTTTGTAGTATATATAAGAGGCCAGTCGTGGCGCAGAGGCACAAAGTGTGACCGTAAAATCGACTGGTTGTGGGTTCGGTCCCCACTCGAGGAGATGAAATATTTACTTAAATTTATATTTCCATTTCTTTGCTCTAGTGTCGAAGCAAAGCACGGCGTTGAGTTCTGCCACTCAACAACGCAATGCCTCCAGAATTAGGCAGAAAATGGGGGACCGAGTGTCTTAACAAAAGATTCCGTCTGCCTACCCTGCTGTGTGCGGTATACAGCGTGAAGCTGTTTTTTGATTTTGATTAATAATTTATTTTTGTTTCCTATTTGTTTATGTTAAAATTATGGTTTTGTTTTACTTATATAAGTTCATATATTTAATATTTTTAACCATTTGTGCCCATGAGCCACGACTGGCCTCATTGGCTTCAAATTTTAAATGTTTTATTTTTAAATATTAGTACTCAAACTCGCAAAGCACGGCGTTGAGTTCTGCTTCTCAACCGAGTACCGCGAAAAATTCTGCAGAAAGTGGGGAACGGAGTGTCTTAACACTAGGTTCCCTCTGTCTACCCTGCTGTGTGCGGGAAACGGCGTGATGCTGAAAAACACCCCAATTCCTTATTTTGTCTAAGAATCTTTATCTAGGAGCTCACTTTTGAATTTAAATTAACATATACCATTCATATTAGGTTATATTACAATTTGTTGGTAGACTATCCGTCGTTGTTTTTATCGTCTTTCACTTATTCTTTGAAAATTTAGTGAATTTGATTAGAAAAAAGGCTAGACTTCTGTCACAAAATCCAATACTGCATAAAACTCCTCACCCTTCATCTCGATAGACACCAAATCGGTGCATCCATGAAATGCTGAGAAGAATGTTTCTTCTCCAGTATCATTGTTTCAAAATATGAGAAATTATATAACAATATCTGTAATATAAAATGTCTATATCTGTATTTATATCTAGACTATTTACATACTTCATAGCCGCTAAATGATAGTGACATAATTTGTATCTCACGTTCCCACACTGACGGGATGAGGTGAACGACATCGTACTATTAAAACTGGAGTTCCTAATACTAATATTGATTCTGGTTTCGCCTGTGAATGTTACTTGGATTTTAAATAGCGTTACAATTTATTAATTAATTTAAATGTGAGACGTCTGTAAGTATGTATGGTTTTTTATTGTATTTAAAGACAACGCGCGGTGTTGAGTTCCACCAATTAATTCTTCTTAAATTGAAGTACCACTTAGGTACACGGACAGTACCGCTTTATTAGGTTAGAGCTTCAAATTTCGTCATCCAAGTTCAAATTGACATTTAATATTTTAAATATACCTTAAATACATACAGTATCTTAGTCAACTTTTTCTTAAATTTTAATCCTTTACAGATATCGACTATTTTCGATATTACTATTTTTATTAGCAGACCAGACAATGTAAGTGGGTGGTTTGGCATCGATTCGACGACGTAGCCACTTCGAATCCAGTGCCAAATTCGCATTTTACACCACACCTTTAATTTACCTTTTCTAAAATTTATGAGCATTCACAAAATGAAAGAAATGAATGAAGAATAAAAAGGTGCAGGTATTCCAGGAATATTATTTAAATAATATAATGGAATACCATTCGGAGAATAATCTGGCCCTTTAATAATGGTAGGAATTTCCGTTGGCGATACAAGACTTGATCTGGAGATACGGAACGCTTATTTTGAATTAAAATTGAATATTTATGAAACAGGCCAGGCCAGAATTGAGCCAGTCGTGGCGCAGGGGTACAAACTGTGACTGTAAAATCGACTGGTTGTGGGTTTGATTCCTACTCGAGGAAATGAAATATTTATTTTTATTTTCATTTCTTCGCTCTGGAGTCGAGGCAAAATGCGGCGTTCACTTACGCCACTTAACACGCAATACCTCCAGAACTTATTGGACAGTGGAGAACGGAGAATCTTAACACTAGGTTCCCTCTGCCTAAACTGCTCTGTGCGGGATACAGCGTGAAGCTGTTTGATTTATTTAATGAAACAGACCTATCGAGTTGCGCAGGGGCACAAGAGTGCAAACGCGACGGATGTGGGTATTCCGTATGTATGTGGGACGTTCCGGTATCGAGATAAAACGCGTTGTTGAGTTCCGCCATTCAACACGCAATGCCGTAAGACTTCGTCGAAAAGTGAGGAACGGCAGCGTCTTAACGAGGAAAGGAATGTCCTAGCACTAGGTTCCGTATACCTATCCTGTTATGTGCGGGATAGAGCTAGAAGCTAAAAAATATAAAGCTTGCTATTCCTTGATTCTTTCAAACAATGAATGCTTTCAAAATAAAATATCGGTCGCAGTGAAATTAAAAAATTGTGTCCAAATTCTCCTTGTTGTCTCAATGTTGTGTCTGACTGTGGACGTAAAGGTGTGTTTGATTCCCACTCGTGGGAATTTTTCTTGTTTTCTTTGCTCTGATAACAAGACGAAGCGTGGTTCCGTCACTCAACAAGCAGTGTCTTGAAAATTGTCAGCTTCACGCTGTATCCCGCAAACAGCAGGGTAGGCAGAGGGAACCTAGAGTTTTTAGACACTCCGTTCCCCACTTTCCGCCGAATTCTGGAGGCATTGCGTGTTGAGTGGCAGAACTCAACGCTGCGCTTAACCTCGACACCAGAGCAAGGCATTGGAAATATAAATTTAAGTAAATATTTCATCTCCTCGAGTGGGGATCGAACCCACAAACAGTCGGTTTTACAGTCACACTTCGTGCCTTGACTGGTCTTGAAAATTGGGCGGGGAATAGGTTATTAAGTTTCTCTGCCTGCCTGTAAAAATCGTGAATTGTTTTTTTTTTAATAAAAATAAAATCAAGCTGTTCATAAGTTTTAAATTGAATTAAAAAAATCAGCTACACGCTGTATCCCGCACACAGCAAGGCAGGCAGAGGTAACCTAGTGTTAAGACACTCCGTTTCCCATTTTCCGCCGAATACTATAGGCATTGCGTGAGAGCGAAGAAATCATAATATACATTTAAATAAATATTTCATTTTCTCCAGGAGGGACCCAAACCCACAACCAGTCGCATTTACACTTTAGTCACTCACTTGTGCCCCTGACTGCGCCACGACTGGCCTCTATGAATTAAAAGAAGCTTTTTAAAGATCAATTTACCCTTTAACCTTTCCTCCGAGAAACTTCACTTGACGTGGATGCAGTAATAAATCAACACTCGAGTACAATTTGTTCAATAGTATAAATATCTTTCAATAGTATAAATTTCAGACTTTCTTGGAGCTTGCATTTTTTTTTTATATTTAGAAGATAGTATTATTAATATTAAACAGCAGGAGACTAGTGTTAGTACACTCCGTTACCCATTTTCCGTCGAAATCTGGAGGCCTTGCTTGTTGAGTGGCGAAACTCAACACTGCACTTTGCCAGGACGCCACAGCGAAGAGATAAAAATATAAATTTAAATAAATATTTCATTTCCCCGAATGAGAATCGAGCCCACAACCAGTCGCGTTTAAAGCCCCACATTCGCTACTGCGCCACGATCTCAATTATATTATATTGATTTTTATTATTATAGTTGTTGTAATTTATATAATATTATATACGGTTATAATAAATTATTAATTTTACTAACTGGAATATATGCGATTGACGACATTGAAAAAGAAATATATAAATACAGAATTTATTGAAAGACGTATTGTGTTTGTTTATCACTATCGCGTATTTGATATAACTAGTGGTATAAAGAGGTCCTTATATTCTAATGAAGCGTATATATTTTTAAATATGAACTTAAAATAAAAGAAAACATAAAATAGACAGAATTTTTTTTTCCCATAACTAGGGTAACAAGACCTGAAGCGACCTGAGCGGTTCTAAAGAATATTTAAACGACTTTGAAAAAGAAGAGGTTCACAATTCGATTGTACTTTTTTGAAAATTAAAATAAATTAGCTTCCCGCTATATCCCGCACACAGCACGGTAGGCAGAGGGAACCTAGTGTTAAGACACTCCGTTCCCCGCTTTCTGCCGAATTTTGGAGGCATTGCGTGTTGAGTGGCAGAACTCAACGCCGCGCTTTGCCTCGACAACAGAGCGAAGAAACGGAAATATGAATTTAAGTAAATATTTCATCTCCTCGAGTGGGGATCGAACCCACAACCAGTCGGTTTTACAGTCACACTTTGTGCCACTGCGCCACGACTGGCCTCAACTTGTACTTTTTTGTTTTGTTGATTTTACTTGATGTTTTTATCTCTTTTCGCACAGGTGTTAGATGCTGTGTATCATCAACGGTCAGATACTGGCGCGCGAGCTGGTGGGGCGCGCCCGTCAGAGATCTGCACCAGACGCTGTGGGGCACTCTGCCAGAAATACTCGCGTCGCGACATCTGAATTTTAGCAAGTAAGGCTATTTTTGTAACTAAAACTAATTGTTAGGACGTTGTTGAAATTTTGTTAGGATTTGAACGTGCGTCCTGTGGTTCTAGTGAAAGTATTATTTATAGGCAATTAAGCTGTTATATGTAATGGCATCTCATTGTCAACTTTTATGTTAGCGCGGAGTTGAGTTCGCTATTCAACGCGTAATGTCTCGAATTCAGGCAAAAGGTTAAAAACGCAGTCTCTTGATACTAAGTTTTCTCCCCACTTTCGATGAATTCGAGAGGCATTATGTGTTAAGTGGCGAAACACAAACCGCGCATTGTCTCGTTGCCAGAGCGAGGAAATAATGATATTAAATATGTCATTCCTTATAGTGGGGCTAGTCGTGGCGCAAGGTCACAAAGTGTGATTGTAAAGTCGACTGGTTGTGGGATCGATCCAC
Organism: Heliconius sara; assembly: GCA_917862395.2. NCBI lineage: Eukaryota > Metazoa > Arthropoda > Insecta > Lepidoptera > Nymphalidae > Heliconius > Heliconius sara. The sequence continues at coordinate 10,665,038 of OU860787.2, forward strand.
TTGTAGAAATTACAGATTTTCATTTCCTCGCTCTGGTTTCGAGGCATAGCGCGTCGTAGAGTTCCGCCACTCAACACGCAATGCCTCCAGATTTTGGCGGAGAATGGGGAATGAAGTGTCTTTCCCCCTAGGTTCCTTCAGCCTACCCTGCTGTGTGCGGAATACACTTTTTATAAAAAAAAGTTAAAAATTAGTAAAATTAAACAAAAAAACTGACATATTTAATTATATTTTTTCACATAAACCCATGTTTGCGAATGAAATTTAAATAAAACAACGCCTATAAATGTACATACATAGCTGTAATTAAAATTTGTTGCACCATTGCCTTATCAAGGCATCAATTAAGTTTTTATTGAAACAATGACAGGTTACGAAATGATAAAAAAAGATATGAAATTTCATACGCTTATGATGTAGTAATAATCACGAAGCACGAATGTATATTACTTAATAATCATGAGGATTATGATCATCGATTGACGCTATTGTATTGTGGGGGGTTGTGGATTTAAGTTCCAGTTGGGGTTAACTACTGTACTGGCTATTTGGTTGTTTTTTCTTTCATATTTATACGTCTTTAATCTAATTTAATATGCCATTTGAATTATAAATCAAATCAAATCAGCTTCACGCTGTTTCCCGTACATTGCAGGATAGGCAGAGGGAACCTTTTATTAAGACACACGTTCCCTACTGTTTGCCAAGCTCTGGAGGCATTGCGTGCTGAGTGGCGAAACTCAACGCCGCATTTCCTCGAGCGGGGATCGAACCCACAACAACTCGATTTTATACTTCACTCTCACTCACAGTCATACTTTTTGCCCCTGCGCCACGACTGGCCTTAACGTGATAAAAAAATATAAATTCTTTTACTAAAATTATATATTTAAATAAATATATAATTTTCCTTGTTTAGATGTGATTTTTCATAACTAATAAAATCTAAATTCAGTCTCTAGTGTATATTACATCGTCTACGTATAATAGCTTATCTTCACTTTAAAAAGATTGCAGATAGTGATGTGAATGTTAAGATTAGAATGATATAGTAAAAAAATATCTGAGTTCTAAAATAAGAATAGTATAAACTATTTTTTTTTGTTTTTAGTAAAGGAATGTATATACATCTAAGCATAACCAAAGATGTACGAATATGTCATTATATATAAGTATACATGTATCGCAATTTGCAACAGTAATCGTTGTAGGTTGAAATCTTACTCGTGGGTACACTTTCATTTTTTCAGGTCAAGACCCACACATATTTGGATCATTAAATATTACTATAAATACAAAAAATGCATGGAAAAACAATATTATTAGGAAATATGCCATATTGCCAATAATATTGTTCCTATGATGATAAATAATTTATATATTAATAGAGATGATTAATATTAATACATAAATTAATAATTTTCATTTAACAAAGATCGGCGCTCTGCAATAATAAAGAGCGGCGTTGAGTTCCACCGCCTAACCTCTTGACCCGAATTCAAGCGGAAAGCCTAAGAACAGAGCTTAAATGTTGAAAATAAAAAGATATTATGTTGTATAAACTAACAATCCTTGCGAGTAAAGTCACGGTAAAATAACTAAATTAAATAATAAATATCACGCCTATTTTAAACACTTTGTTGTATGGTAACACAATGTGTAATACGATGCCTCCGCTAATTGATGTTAAAACATTTAACACAGTCTCGTCACCTTATTTACTGTATGTTTTACCTTTTAGGAATAATTGAGGGTGTCGTTTTTAGTCAACATCGGTCAAAAATAATGGTCAAAAGTTGCTCCGTTCTATGTTAAACAAAAGAGGGATAGTGATAGATTATTTATAAACGGTTTTTTTTTTGTTTTTATACAATATTTAGATAGTTCTGGAGTTAACTAAGATTCAAATTTATTTTCTATCCATGAGCAGTTTAGTTTTTACAAAATCAAAAGACATTACGGGGCCAGTGGTGGCGCAAGGGCACAAAGTGTGACTGTAAACGCGACCGCTTTGCTCAACACCAGAGCTGAGAAAAAGAAATATAAATATATATAAATAATTAATCTCCTCGAGTGGGTATCGAACCCACAACCAGTCGCGTTTTCAGTCACACTTAGCGCCACGACTGGCCCCATGCTTACATTTTATGTTTTTAAAAGACATGTGATATGCGTGTATTTTTATTTAGTAGTTGTAAAAACTAGGTCGTGCAAAGGAAATAAGTTAATATTTGTGAATTATTAAACTTATGGACTGCTCGCGGTCAAATCAACGGTCACTCACAACTAACGTGACCAGACTTTCCGTTTTGAACGGGACTGTTCCTTTTTTTCACTTTTCTGTTCCGGTGTCCTGGAACATGGCACCGGGGCGTACAAACGTCGCGTTTTTCGAAATGAAACTTGAATTCTATCGGTCGCCATTGTCAAAAGATAACTGCACAGTTCATAAAAAGACGAAATTGAAATTGTAGTCAATTATATTAAAATTGTGTATAGCACACAGCAGGGTATGCAGACTTACTTATAACTTTATTAGATACTTCTAGCTTGTCGCCTAGTAGAATTTTGTCTTATAAATATGCAAAAACGATTCGAAGCTAGTACTATAGTGTTTGTCTTACTGTGTAAATTTCGAATTTAATCTTTAAATGTTTCAGATGTGAACAATTTGTAAATTATTCATTAAGATATCAATGTATCGTAATCTTACAAAATGTATGCGATAAACAGAAATAATTCATATTTACATAGGAGATTAAAATAAATTAATATTATTGACAAAACAGTGTTAGGTAAAAAGATATAATAATTATTTTATCATAGAATTACCTACTTAATGAGGCCATCGTAGAGCAGTGGGACGGCACCAGACTAACTTTCGCAGTGGTTGGGGGTTCCAATTCCATTCGGGGTATGAATTATTTTAAGTTTCTCACTATGGTAAGACGAAGCGCGTGCCGTGTGATCCCGGCCTAGAATAGGATCATCCTGGTACTGGTGGTGTCGTAAGAGGCGACTAAAGTACGTTTGGTAGAGTAACGTCGCCAGCAATGGCAACACGCATGGGCAGACTCGACCGGATCATTACCACCCCCGGCATTTAAAACCGGCGTGAAGTAGTGGCTTTATGTCACTGCGTTTCGCATCAGGTAATGCCGGGCCCCGGCGCCCAACCCATCTTAAAGGCCAGCAACGCACCTGTAGCTCCTCTGGGGTTGCACGGGGTCGTGGGCGGCGGTAGTCACTTACCATCAGGTGACCCGCACGCTCGTTTGCCGTGTCTTTTCCATAAAAAAAAAAAGAAGCGCTGCATTGTTTGTTAGTTTCACGACTCATCAAATTCAGGGCAAAAGTGAAGTACTGATATAGTAAGTAGGGGTAACAGCTAAAAACTAACTTACAGACTAACAATATTTTATTATTTCATCTGCACTGAAAAATCTGTGAATTATACTACGCAAAATAATATAGGTACAAAACGACTCACGTGTATAATTTTTTTCTTCAGTTTCACGCTGTATCCCGCACACAGCAGTGTAGGCAGAAGGAACTCCGTTCCCCATTTTCATCATTATTTATATGTAATTAAATTTAAGATTTCATAAAAAAAATATGATTCACGTCCCTCCGGTCGTTATTATTGACTTGAATTATTTTTACGCATAGTAGGTATGTATGTATAAAACTCATAGTATCATCAAGTCTGTGTTGTTACAAAAATTAAATAATAATATTCTTTTTATTTATTTCTTTTAAAAAGTACGCCCGCTAATAATTTTCATTGCCAAGTTTATGACAATTTTATTACTAAAATAACATTGTGTTTAGTTTTTTTTCTTAACCATTTCTATATTTCCACAACAAACGAGGACGACGTTTGCTTGTTCGATTTCCAATTGGGGGAAATTCATTATTTTCTTAAAAAAACAAAGTTTAGTTGGGCTACTCACTCCAATCAGCTTCACACTGAATCTAGTGTTATGACACTCCATTCCCCAATTTCTGCCGGATTCTGAAGGCATTGCGTGTTGAGTGGCAGAACTCAACGCCACGGTTTCCCTCGACATCAGAACGAAGAAATAGAAATATAAATTTAAGTAAATATTTCATCTCCTCGAGTGGGGATCAAACCCACAACCAGTCGGTTTTACAGTCACACTTTGTGCCCCTGCGCCACGACCGACCTCTTTATATGTGTATATGTTTTTATGACTTAACTTCACCCAGCTTACTTTTTAGCCGTAATAGGTTTTCTTTTATAAGCACTAAGTGAAACCTTTGACGTGTGCAGTCTTAAAAGAAATTCTTTATACACCCAGCCGTAGTGAACGCGTTAGTTTTTTTAAAATGACTCACAATCTAGACAGTGAACGTTATATTTAGACATTTTCTTCTTTTTTATGGTCTCCGTCATGTATGATTCATACATTTTATTGTCTTATATATGTATGTATAACTAGTGAATTGGTTAATTATACAGTTTATCTCAGAATATCGCTTCTAAATCTAAATTAGTTTTTAGGTGGAATTGATGGTTTTTTTGCGAGGACGTTTTTTTCCTGCGCCATTATGCAGGAGCACAACAGGTGTGACTGGTTGTGGCTTCGTCCCCCATTCCAGGAAATAAAATATTTATTTATATTTTAATTTCTTCGCTCTGCTTTCGAGGCAAAGCTCGGCGTTAAGTACCGCTATTCAACACGCAATATTTCCGCAATTCGGCGGAAAATGCGAGTGTCTTAGCATATTGCCCACCATGATGTGTGTGGTATACAGCGAAAGCTGATTTCTTTTGATGTTTTTTTGTAAGCAATTTAAATTATTTATGAATCATTCACATTCTATAACGTAGTAGACAAAGACAATGGACTGCCAGTCGCTCCTAAGATGAGTTTAATTATTTTAAAGATGATGTTTAACCTCTCATATAATATAATTTATTTATTTATAATTTTATATCTATTCATATTCTCGTGTACAATACGAAAAGTAACACTATTGTGCTTAAATGGTTTTTTCGTATAATAACATGGTGCGAAGTGAGCAGGAGTCAACGCTCCCTTCTTCATTCTTTTTTAGCTTGAAGATAAAAAACACGATCTCTATATATCTCTTTCGCTTTGTCCATTGACCTCTTCATATATATCCTCCGGGGATTCACATTTTTTTTCGTACGTACGTAGTATTCTTTACTGTATTCTCGAAGGTCAACTCGGAACCTTCTCCAGGTAAGGCCCCCAAGTCGCAGGACTTGTATCTACTTTTCTCAATCTATTTTTTTTTAACTTCCCTCTGTATCTCACATTTCAGAAAACGATATCGTATGTAGAGTAGCGGAAATTAACGCCGTACTTTAATTACCAGAGCGAGGAAATCAAAATAACACATGCCCCATAATAAGGATGGAACTTATAACCGTCGCGATACCAGCGTCGTTTATATTAATATTACCTAAATATTATCACATTTTCTGATGAGGCTAGGTTTGTGTAAACATAAGATAACTGTATTATCAACATTCTTGTAACATAATCGAGACCAGTCGTGGCGCAGAGGCACAAAGTGTGACTGTAAAATCGACTGGTTGTGTGTTCGATCCCAACTCGAGGAAGTGTTATATTTATTTACATTTATATTTTCATTTCTTCGCTCGACACCAGAGTCGAAGCAAAACGCGGCGCTGAGTTCCGCCACCAAATTTCGGCGGAAAATTGGTAACGGAGTGTCTTAACACTAGGTGCCCTCTAATTCATCAGAAAGTAGGAAGCGACCCTGCTACATGCGGGATACAGCGTGAAGCTAAATATCTTACCTAAATCTCTACATGCCTAGCTAAATATATATAGATTATATTTAGATGTTAGGGGAGGTGAAGAAAAGTATTTGCGTCTTACCTCGTTTAATTAAATTTGCACGTCACTTTACACTTGTACAAACAAACTGTTTGTTTTGTTCTGAATGTGCGAAATAGCAAAATAAATTTAAAAGATTAAAAATGTGTTATACAATAAGAACTACTCGCCGGCTTAAACTTATTGTTTTATTACTTATATAAAATCTTTACATAAATTTGGAACCAGTCGTGGTGTAGAGGCACAATGTGTAACTGTAAAACCTCACTGGTTGTGGGTTCGATATCCACTCGAGGAGATGAAATGTTTTTTTAATTTTATATTTTTTATATGCTTTTCGACTGTATGAGCTATATTACTGAAAAAAATATTCAAATCCATTCAGTAGTTTTTGCATAAAAACGCAACAAACACCTTTCCTCACAAACTTTCACATTTACAATATTTGTAGGATTGGTAGGAAAAAAGTTATTTGTTGTTTATTGATGGAAACTTTTATACTCTAACTAGTTGTCGCCAGCAACTTTGCTCCACGCAAACTAAATTAAAAAACTGAAAATGTCGTTATTTTTTCACTTTTTTATTATAATTTAACAAAATTTTGACTCTGTTCCCCAACTTCTGCTGAATTCTGGAGACATTGCATGTTGAGTGGCAGAACTCAACGCCGCGCTTTCCTCGACACTAGAGCGAAGAAATGAAAATATAAATTTAAGTAAATATTTCATCTCCTCGATTTAGGATCGAACCCACAACCAGTCGGTTTTACAGTCACACTTTGTGCACCTGCGCCACGACTGCCATAAAAATATTTACAAATAAAAAATATTTACAAATATAATATGCAGGTATAGATATATATTTGTATATTATGTTCGCCTAAATGACACAGAAGGAGGGATAATGTTGTGTAAATTGAGGGTAATGTCACATTCCTAGATGTGTTTCTTTAGCACCGCGTGAGACTTAAGCGACTTTGTTGTGTTTTGATGAATGTGATGTTATCTATATCACTATATAATAAAATCGTAACGGATCGGTGTCTGTTCTTGGAAGGTATATGTATAAGAAAAAATGGTAATTATTGCATTACTCTAACGCACCGGTTCCCAACCAGTGGTCCGTGGAGCAGTAGTGGTCCGCAGCAGCTAAAATATGGTCCGCGAATGATTTAAAATTTTGATGGTTGAGCAAACTACAGTTTACAGATAAGTTATTTTTTCAGTAAAACATAAAATATTTTGACATTCATTGATTTTTAATATTTACTTAAAAATACAATATACTAGAGATTTTGTTTAAATATTGTTTGACTTTGAAACTAAAATTTTTGTTTATTTATTAATTAAATTTTATTATATGTATATAATGGTCCCTGCTAATTGTATAAAAGTTGTCCCTGGTCAAGAAAAGATTGGGAACCCCTACTCTAACGTAATAGAACAAAAAAAATTGTTTCTTTGTAATTCCAGTTTTCACAATTGTATTTTGGCAAGCTTCTCTTAAAATTTATTATATTTTGTTTTATGTGAATCGTTTTATAAATAAAAAAATTATGTCATTTGAAAGAATATTATTCGACAAAATTCCTATAAATTACTGTTTTATTTATGAAAAGAGACGGTAAACGAGCGTTCAGGTCACTTGATGGTAAGTGATTACCGCCGCCCACGGATCCATGCAACACCAGGGGAGCAACAGGTGCGTTGCCAGCCTTTAAGGTGGGTTGGGCTCCGGAGCGGCGGTTCACGCCAGTTTTAAATGCCGGGGGTGGTAATGATCCGGTCGAGTCTACCCATGCGTGTTGCCATTGCTGGCGACGTGACTCTACCACACGTGGTAGAGTCACGTCGCCTTCCTTTTGAATATAGGTATAGATATAGTTTTTGAAATAATACATCTAATAGTATTAGAAAACCACAGAAATGTATATAAGTAAATTAATAATTATGTAGTTCAAGCAGGCGAAGCCGCAAGCGGATCGCTAGTCATAAATAAATTGATATAATTGTTTCTCCAGCCTCATTGAAAGCCTCCATGCTGATATTTGATGATCGTAAACTAGCCTCTATAGTAAATACCTAATTATATTTTGTAACACGCTTTTATTACCCCGAGCAACAACTGTATTATAAATTCAAAAATCTGAATTTTATTGATTATTAGTTAGTTAGTTAGTAATCTGGTCCGGTGATGGAGTCAGGACCTGAACAGTGGAACTCTTCAGAGGTCACTAGTGCACCACGCGAGTCTAGGCTCATATAATTGATTACTCCGAGTACATTCCATAGCATTTGTTTTTTAATTTTTTTAAAAATTATATGATTATTATACATGTGTATAGTAAAACGATTAACAATATTAAAATATTTTTTTTATTACTGAGTAATTCAAATATTAAATATCACGTTATTTTTATATTTCGTATAAAAACTAAAGCGCAGTTATTATATAAATTTAAACTTTGGTATTGCAATTTTTTTTCTCATTTGCATAAACAATTTAAAATTATTTTTTTCCGTAAGTTATTATCGTATGTTTTATTTTATTTATTCGAATCGTATATCGTGATATATGTGGACTACGACATTTCGTTACTTACTTATATTAAAACATGAAGCTGCAAAAATTTGTACCCCTTTTTGCAAAAAATCCCGGAATAAAAAGATCCTGGAGTGAGACATTTGGCAAAGTTTAAATAATTTTCTAGAAATTCTTTAAATTACGTAACTACACTCCTCTCTTATAAAGTCAAATACATGTTGCTATGGCAACGCGCATTGTACGCGTCAATTGATTCTCTATACCTATAAAATATACACCTATGTATATATACCTATAAAACCTATAAAATGTATGTATGGTATACCTATAAAATGGCTTAACTTAGAATCTCCATGTTTTGCAGACAAATTCTATAGTGTAAGTGAGCAAAGAAAGAAGTGAAGAAAAAAAAATTTGGTCCACCTTAATGTAATGAAAATTCGGAGTTGTAAAATAGAGATGTATAATAGAGACGCTTATTTTAAAAATTAAATATACTAAAAAATGAAGACTTCATTAATTTTAGAAATTTCTTCATGAGAAAAGGGAAAGCCACGTGAGCAAAAGATCCTATAATTTAGATCCCCCGACATATAGATACCCAGTCATGGCGCAGGGGCACAAAGTGTGACTGTAAATCGACTGGTTGTGTGTTCGATCGCCACTCGAGGAGATGAAATATTTACTTACATTTATATTTCCATTTCCTTGCTCTGATGTCGAAGCACAGCGTTGAGTTCTGCCACTCAACACGCAAAGCGTCCAGTATTCGGCAGAAAGTGGGGAACGGAGTGTATTAACACTAAGTTTCCTCTACCAACCCCGCTGTGTGCGGGATACAGCGTGAAGCTGATATGTACATATATATGCTAAAAACCACATTATTACTTTATAATCCAATTATGAATTTCACGCAGACACAAAAAGAGTCACAGGCAGAAGTTAGTATGCAATGTATTGCACATTGAATTCAAAAATGACGAAATGCCTACTTTCTCACACTCACGAAAAACAATATTCATAGAAGTCCCTCGGATCAGCGGCCGCTGTGGGAAAATAGTAACGGTAGCTTGGTAACGGACGCTCAAGGCTAGCATACTCATTAAAAATGCATGTACCTACTACTAGTGAGTCACTAGTTAGTTAAAAAAAAGTAATTTAGTTAAATATGTCACTAGTAGTGACTAGTTGTCGTAATACAACTCACAATATAATTATGGTCATGCTGCTAATATAAGGCCCTTTCTTATAAAGCGCTCTCAAGTCTGAAATCGATCTTGAGATGCAGATTTGAGAGCGATTTATAAATAACAAGCTACGTTGTAAACTTATGATATATAATTATATAACAATGGGAACCCATAATATGGATAAGCCTAAGTTCAGACGAACACGCGGCGACGTTGGCGCGGTTGGCTTGGCGCGCGGCTTTTGATTGTAACAGATCAGTGTCGTTGTGTACATGACCGCGCGTGCCCTCGCGCACCATCACGTGCCGCACACAAGATCTTGTACCTCACCGCGCGGCGACTCACGATTTAAGCACTTAAATTTTGTATCGATCCGATACGCAAGGCATTCCCCTGCGATCGCCAACCATTATCTTTCCTTCAGGGTCGAGCTACTCTCGCCCCTCCCCGCCCAGTGACGCTTTTCAACACAATCATACAAAAAGTCAAAGGATGCAATCGACATCCAAAACTACTTGAAAATCCGATCTTCGTAATAATCTTAGCGTGGGATATAAAATCAAACAAATTCAAAGAAAGTTTTTGAGTCAAGTCTCCTTCAGAACAGTTGACTCTCGCGGCAGCTCGCGTCTCCGCGCATTCATCTAAACTTAGCCTTATACCGACACAAAATGTGGTAGATCCGACAGATTATAAAATATATTTAAAAAAGCTTATAAGTATTTCAATGTAGCAGAATACACGATGACTTTTAGTAATTGTAATCAATTTTTTATAAGTATTTTAAATTAAACTATTTAACTGAATTAATCTCGTATATTTACCACCACGTGTAACTACGGAGTACTGCAAAATGATCGAAACGTCGGGTTGCCTAAAATGTATAATACTAAATATACGAAATAAATATATAAAAAATATATATATTTTACTATTTTTATAAAAACAATTTCAGCAGATAGAGGCAGAACACTTGGTTCCCAGGTCCCCGAAAACCTAGTGTTAAGACACTCACCTTATCATTTTCTATTCTTGTTGCAGAAGTAACTCACACGATGAGAAGGAAATGCAACTTTCGTCGGAGCCACTACAGCTGGGCAAGCCGCCTCGTACCTGCTACCCTCTAGTCGTTATTCTGGCACGTGATCAACGTGACACTTCCGAACTGAGGCCTGATGATACGGTAATTTTAATATACTAAGATTCTTTCTCTCGCTGTATTCTGCATGTAACAGAGTAAGCGGAGGGAGCCTAGTGTTAAGATACCGCTCTCCCCACTTTCCACTGAATTCTGAAGACATTCCGTATTGAGTGGCGGAACCCAATGCCGCGCTTTGCCTTGGCATCTGGAGAACTAATGAAGATATCCAGGTTCCCTCTACTTGCCCTGCAATGGGTGCGGACACAGCGCGAAAGTTAAAAAAACATTCCTTCAGATTACTTAATAATAATTTGTGTAAAAAGAATTTAAATTGAAATATTTGCTAAGTCTACTAAATACAACAATAATTTTAAAATATTTTAGAAAATATTATTACAGAATTTGTTTGTTATTTAAAAAATCACACCCACACACATCAGGGTAGGCAGAGGGAACCTAGGGTTAAGACACTCCGTTCCCCACTTTCTGCCAATTTCGGGGGGCATTACGTGTTGAGTGGCAGAACTCAACGCTGCCCTTTGCCTCGACACCAGAGCGAAGAAATAGAAATATAAATTTAAGCAAATATTTCATCTCCTCGAGTGGAAATCGAACCCAGAACTAGGTTTTACCCGGTTTTACAGTCATACTTTGTGCCCCTGCGCAACTCATTACTGCTCTTTGCCTCAACACCAGCGAAGACGTGAAAATATTAAATATTTCATTTCCCCTAGTGGGAATCGAACCTTTGTGCCCCTGCGCCATGACTTGCTATTAAATATGTGCATGCATAAATATTTATGTATATATGGCTGTTACTACAATAAACGCAATTTTTGAACAATATTCTTAAGAATTTACATAAACTGTTACTGTTCAATAAAACTAATATTTTCATTTTAATTTCAGCATTATCGTGGATAATATTTTTTTATTTAATTTTTTATGACCAACTCACAATTCTACATACCTATATATTTTTTAAATATTGTTCGACGTGGTGACGGTTGTGGACTTGATTCCTGCGTGAGGAAATGAAAAATTTTAATATTTTCATTTCCTCGCCTCGTGAGGCCGGTCGTGGCGCAGCGGCACAAGGTGTGACTGTAAACCGACTGGTTGTGGGTTCGATCCCCACTCGAAGAGATGAAATATTTACTTAAATTTATATTTCCATTTCTTCGCTCTGGTGTCGAGGCAAAGCGCGGCGTTGAGTTCTGCCACTTAACACGCAATGCCTCCGGAATTCAGCAGAAAGTAGGGAACGGAATGTCTTTCACTACGTTCCCTCTGCCTACCCTGCAGTGTGCGGGATACAGCGTGAAGCTGATTTATTTGATTCATTTCCTCGCTTTGGTAACGGAAGTGTCATAATAGGGACGGAGTTCCTGAACACTAGGTTATCAGGTTCCCTCTGCCTACCCTGCTATTTGCAGGATATAGCGTGAACACATTTGATCTATTTTTCTATGTTTATTAATAATGACGAGAAAAATGATACTTTTTGTAATCATTATCAACAAAAATTATAGGTATAAATAATAATAATAACACACACACACACACACACACACACATATATATATATATATTATAGTAGTTAGACAGAAAGCAGCGTTGTGTTGCGTCGTTTAACACGGAATGTCTTAAAAGTTGGACGGAATTAAAGAACGGAGTGTCTAAGAAATTCTAAGAACATTAAATTTCCTCGGCCTAGCCTACTTACTATACGGGGTAGAAGATGAAACTGTTATAATAATTATATATTTTTTTAATTCCAGGTAGCGCTGATAACCATAGTCCACATCAGAGACGACCAATGCCAGTTGCCCAGCGGTATTATAGCACAGTATTTAAAACAGGCAAACGGACACCTGTCGTGCTTAAAGGTATTGTAAATTAAAGTACGTAAGAACTCAAATGAATGAAAAGAAGGCGGAGTATTTTTTCTCAATATAACAATATAAGTATCAAATGAACGCCAGTGAGAAGACCTTTTTGCGGAGATAAACAACGTTTTGTTATTTCTAGTGACACGGAAAAGCTTCCCAAAACTTCATAATTTGATCACCGTACGCGGCTTTACAATTAAAATAGCTAGTTGATCTCTTTTTCCATTTTTGAACAGTCGGTTTTTTATTATTTTAAAAATAACTGTATTTCAATTATAATTATAACTTCACGCTGTATCCCGTATATAGCAGGGTAGGCAGAGGGTACTTGAGAACATAGAGCTAATACTAAGCGCATTAAGGTACTTCTAAGGTATCCCTCTTCCCGCTGTATTTTGCAGGAACTGGAGGTTTGGCGGAGCACAACGCCGCGCGTTGCCTCGTTGCCAGAACAAGTTGCAAAGAAATATAAAATATAATGTATTTTTTAATTAAACGACCGCCCACAGCAACTGTACGTGTCGAGCGAGACGGACGCGTGCCCCAGCGACGCGGACATGGGCGAGTACGCGCGCGAGGCGCTGTGCTGCGTGTGCGCCGCCGCGCCGCTGTCGCGCGCGCTGCTGCCCTGCCGGCACGCCTGCCTCTGCGCGAGGTGCCTGCGTGAGTGCTCCTAATATATATTGTTAGTGTTGGGCGTTACTGTTATATTTTTATAATGAATTATTCATTATATTATATTTTTTTAACTGCTATTTTAAACTGCTATAATATAAATTATATTATTTTCAACGTAAATATAATACAATGACTAAATGAACGAAGTTCAGACTAATATCAAACAATAAATTATAATTTTCGTTATTAGCTATATTTTAATGTAAGTAATATTTGGCCTTTCTGCCATTGAGTTAAAGCTTATATTTGTGCGAAGTTATACGATGTGAAGTTCGCCATCATTATTTTATTTGACCTTGGATGAACTCGATGTAGGCCGAATAACTACTAAATATTTCCGAACATTACCGAACCGAGGCGCCACACGCCATTTCACAGCAGATAACGAATATTATAAATAACAGTCAGTGTTGAAAATAAATAATGATTAGAACATTAGAAATTTATAACGAATTATATTATCTGCTATTTGTTATAACGCCCAACTTTATATATTGTATCTATGTATACGTTATATTAGTTCTTGGAACAACGCGACGGTTGTTGATTCGATTCCCACTCATATGTAATGTTACGTTTTTTAGAAAAACTATAAAAATTTAAAGGTTTTCACCCTTTTTTGGACCCGCGCCTCTAGAGTAATTTCGTAGCTCGTAACTTGATGAGAAAGTAGACTAAAATTTAAATGCGAATGCTAAAAAACATATGTCTGTCCTTAGCGCGGTACCTATAACATTTTAAAAATGTACAAAATATTTAATATTTTCATTTTCTCGCTTTGGCAACGATACAAAGCGCGGCGTTGAGTTCCGCCACTTAACGCAAAATGCTTTCAGAATTCGGCGGAAAATGGGGAACGGATTTGTCTTAATGGAAAATGGAATGTTCATTACTCAGTGAAAGACTTGTTTATAACAACGCGACGTTAAGTTCCGTTAATCAACACGATAGTTTTCACTTTTGCTAAAGTATACAATGAACCGACTGTCTTAGCACATACTTATTTAATTATTAGCCTGTGTTGGGACGTTCTGTTTTCAGAAATATTAAGTCTTCTGCAATCAATATTTTGTAACAGCTGGGTCAATGCTAACAACTTTAAACTAATATTTTCATTGAATAAAAAAAGTCGTTTAATATTTTAAATGAAATGGGTATTGAACTTGGCACCTCTCGGCAATCGCTTCCCCGAGTTAATTGTTTTTATTGACTATTTGTATAGTACAGGTTCAATTCTCATAATGTATCAATATTATTTACGATTATTACCAATTTTACTAAAGTAACATGCATTTTTCAGTTTAATATGAAATATAACGTTATATTTAGTACATATTTTCTTTATTTTTTATTTACCTTCTTAGAATTGCATCATCTGCAGTTTCCAAATATCTATATTTTTATATAAGCAAAAAATCGTTATATGGTAACGAAAACCGTATCAAAATTGTCAGTTATCCAAAAGAATAATATACGAAGAAAAAAACTAACTTACCGACTCTTTAATAAGACAATATGCTATTTAAATACAAATAAACATACAGACATATGCGTAAATGTCAAACAAAATATTACATAATAAAGTTGGATTTAATTAACATTAATTTAAATATTTATTAACTTGGCTCTGTGCGTACGATCGTAACTCGATTTAAATGATGCTATACATACAATCGACGGTTTAGTTATGCATGCACAACGCATTTTCAAGGATTTCGGTTCGTTCACTCTCGTGTTGTTTTACAATCTATATGTAAATTAAATTTAAATTATGGCACTGAAAGTATTTGATTTTCTACGCGATGGTTGTATGTTTGATTCTCGCTTGGTGGAGGCTTGTTTTTTTTCTTCGCCGGCATGGTATTGGGTCATTAATAGGTATTTGTAGAGAACGTAAGGAGTTTCTAGGTTCTTTTTTCTAGTTTCTTTGCTTGTTCCGCAAAAAACTAATATATTTAACTTAATACTGTCCTGCATATGGTGAAAAATGAATGTTTCAAATATTTAATAAATAGCATTCTCTCTTCCTAAAGAAAAATAATTAATAAGCATATAAAATTTTTGACATATGTATATAACTCAATTATATTGTGTGGACGTTTTCCAAGAGGCGCGGGTTCAATATTATACGTTGAATTATTTGCGTTTCTTAATGTTTTCTTTTCCTTAGTGGCCGAATAACCATTCCCATTAAAACACTTCCCACTTCCCATTTTCGGTGTTATGATTTGCGGAGCTCAACGCCGCGCTTTGCTTTCGTTAACAAAGCGAAGAAATTATAATTTTAAACATTGCATTCCCCAACCAATTAAGTAATATAAAGTACCTTATTTTTTTATACGTACAATAGATTATTGATACAGTGCTAGAGGTGTTAAAACTCCGTTGTAATTCAATATGTGTTCTTCCCACATAAATTATGTTAGACAAATAAAACGTTTCGCGAGATATCTAAATATGTACATACATACATACATATATCAGAATTAAGATGTCAGCCAGTGATTGAGTGTTGATGTCTATTTTGTAAGTTTACATTCTAATTAGACTTGGTACTGTGCTCTCGTTTGAAGATGAGGCCCGTGGGCAGGCGTGGGAGGCACAGGGGCACAAGTTTGTAATTGAAAACGCGATTGGTTGTCAGTTCGATCGCACTCGAGGGAAGGAAATATTTATTTAAATTTATATTTTCTTTTCTCTGGTGTCTGGCAAAGCGCGGCGTTGAATTCCCTAACTCGGGGGAAAGTGGGGAACGGAGTGTCTTAATACTAGGTTCCTCTGCCTGTTCACGCTATATCCCGCCCAAAGCAGGGTGCCCTGTTGATTTTTATTTTTTATTTAAACATAAAAATAAGTAAATCAGCTTTTTGGTGTTCTCCGGAGGTAGCAGAGAGAACATAATGTTAAGAGACTCCGTTCCCCACTATCCGCTGAATTATTCCAAGCGCTTTATGTTGAGTGACGGAACTCAACTCCGGGCTGTTGCCTTGGTGCCAGAGCCAAAAAATGAAAACATGAATAAATGACAATTCAATCCACCGAGTGGAGATCGAACCAACAACTGTCGCGTTACAATCACATCCTCGTCCCTCAGAGCCACAACGGCCTTTTTATATATCTAGATTTTCTTATTCTTTCCATATTAATGTATATCAATCGATGACTACATGTATTTACTGGAATTGCATAAGAGACGCACTTGGTATTCCGCATAGATCTTTCTCTTGGATAAATCTTCCAACGCGGGGCTTGTTTCGTATTCGACGCGAGGTGCGACGATCTGCATCGGCCAATGACAATTGGAAAGGGTGTGATTACATTGCATTAATATATATATTTTTTATATGTAATTTTTTTTGCATCAATTTACATACTATTATTTGTTTACCTTATTTATTTACTTGAGGCACGAAGTGTGACTGTAAAAACGACTGGTTGTGGGTTCTACCCCCACTCAAGGAGGTGCAATATTTGCTTAAATTTATATTTCGATTTCTTCGCTCCGGTGTCGAGGCTAAGTGCGGCGTTGAGTTCTGTCACTGAACACGCAATGCCTCCAGAATTCGGCAGAAAGTGGGGAACGGAGTCTTAACACTAGGTTCCCTCTGCCTACTCTGCTGTGTGCGGGATATAGCGTGAAGCTGATTTAAATTTAATTTTTTTAATCAATTTACATATAAAACTTATAGGTTTTTAAGGTTTTGCTTATTAAATTGAGTATGCAGATAGAAAATAAAGTGACAGTTTTAGCTTCATACTGCATCCCGCATATAGCAGGGTAGGCCGGAACATGCCGGAAAGTGGGGAACTGAAGTGTCTAAATGAGAACGCAGTGTCTTAACACTACGTTTCCAGGTACAATTTACTCACCCTGCTACTATTTTTTTTTTAAATAAAACAAACCGCTAAACGCTGCCACAATTTACTCTATATCAAATCAATATTCAATTCACACACCTCACATCCGATAGCATCGGTGCCAATGTCGGTACTTTAAACTTTAGACCTTACGCAGCGACCTTCACCGCGTATGGGACTGTTAATGTTACGGACGTCTAATAAACTATACAGTATTATAGTACAATAAAAAGGGTTGTGAAATGAGTCTTGTGATGAGTCACTTCGTTTTGCCCTTTCGGCCGTTTCGTGATGAATTGACTGATTTTTTTTTTAAGTTGGCGAAACTTACTGTAGTTTTTTATTTAAACGAAATATATGTATATGTATGGATGGTATTTGAACCTGTAACCGATTTTAAAAACAATGTTGGTATGATGTAAGTTATTAAACTTATAAATATATATAATGCAATAATATAAGAGATACGTATCTTAGATATTACAAAGCTGAAGAGTTTATTTGTTTGAACGCGCCAATCTCGGGAACTACTGTTTCGAATTATTTTTTTTTTTTTGTTTTCGATAGCCCATTAATATATGACGGAGGTTTTTTATATTACATCGTTAATCGATTCGATGTAAACTATAGTTAACATGGGCGTAGGAATATGAGAGGCCGTAAATTAGAGTAAGTTTCTAGTTGGACTCCATGCCCAACTCAGAAATTTTATAACAAAAAAATATATCTTTGACAAGTAAAGAAATTCTTTTACACGAACGGATCTGTTAAAAAGCTTAGAGCCAAAATTTCTTTTAAAAGTCTAAAGAAAACAAAAGGTAATTAACAATTTTCTATGTTTTATCTATTTTATAAATTATTTGGATTTGTAAAGTATTCTTAAAAAATACTAAATGTAGAAATTATTCGATTTGAAATGGAGCGCCAGTTCAAATCGAATACTACTATGTTACATTTTTTAAACAATTTTATAAGTTAGTTCACCACTTTGTCATCACCCACGAAGATGATGAAAGGTTTTTTTCTCATGTAGCAGAGTAAGCAGAGGCGGAAACCTAGTGTCAAAATACTCTGTTCTTCATTTTCAACTATGATGGTGTTAACAGTTAGAATTTAAACCGTGTTTTGCCTTGGCGCCAGAGTGAATCGAACTGACGATCGTCGCGTCGCGTTTACAGTCACACGCTTGTGTCTCTGCGCCACAACAGCCTGTGCGCTGTGTTGTTACAGATGTTATGAAAACTTATCTTTAGTTCTTCTTTTTATCTATAAGATACTGAATATTTGTAGCAAAATGTATTGATGAAAATAAGGAAATATATGAAACTATAATACATATAAAAATATTCATATATACGTAGAAGGAACTGAATCAAGAAACAGTGTTAGGTGTGTGTCCTTTATACAAAAAACTCATAAATACAATGTATATGTATGAGAATGAAAACGAAGCAAGGACGGGTCAAAATTAATTATCTAGTGTTATTCAGTAGTAATAAAATATTTAGACCTAAACAAATAGGAGCCACGTGATGGTACCAAAAAATATAAGAGTTATTTTTTTACTGTCTTCTCCTTGATGATGGAGGACGGAGGAGGAGATGGAGGAGGAAGGAAGAGAACCTTCGTCTAAAGATTTTTTTTAATTAGCATTTGAACCTACACTCATCGAGTCTAGTCATTCATGCATTTCCCAATTTTGCCACAAATTCATTTATAACAAAAGGTAATTTTTTTTAGTTAAAATTCCAAGTTTCTTCAAGTATTAGTCCGAATCGATAAATTCCTAACAAAAATCAAAAATTTGGATCCTAATCTCCATAATTTATATTTCCCACTCTAGTAACGCGGAAGATAGGGTACGGAAGTGTCTTTACACTAGGTTCCCCCCTACCCTGCCATGTGCGAGATACAGGGTGAAGCCAATAATCAAATATAAAAATAACTAAAAATTACATGTTTCCATATTGCAGCTAAACTTGACAAGTGTCCAATATGCCGGAGTGCGATAACCAGCTACTTCTGCATCCGCAACGAGGAGGAACCGCTGTCAGAACTGAAGCAGCAATTTCCTTTTAACAGGCGTATTCTTAATCTATTCCATTATCATTAAGGTGAGATAACTTGCTTTTCTATATGAGTAGCTATAGTTGAGGCCAGTCGTGGAGGAGCACAATCGTGACAGTAGACGCGACGTTGTGAGTTCGATTCCAACTCGAGGAAAAGAATACTTAATATTTTCATTACTTCGCTCTGGTTTCGAGGCAAAACGCGGCGTTGAGTCCCGCCACTTAACACACAATGCCTCCAGAATTTAGAGGGAGGTGGAGAGCGGAGTATATTCCTTTACCTACCCCGTTACTTAGGGGTACCGCGTGAAGCTGGGGAAAAAATATATATTTCGCATAAAGTATAAAATCGCTTGAATTTTTTTTTTAATTTTGGCCTGATTTTGAAGTCAAACACTTCTTGACTTGACCAGTCGTGGCACGGGTTGTGGGTTCGATCCCCACTCGAGGAGATGAAGTATTTACTTAAATTTTGTGTCTAAGCGCGGCGTTGAGTTCTGCCACTCAACAGACAATGCCTCCAGAATTCGACAGAAAGTGGGGAACGGAGGGTCTTAAGCATTATTAGACATTATAAACGAGTGAGGAGCGGATTTCTCGTAAGTAACAGTGTTTCACTCACCTTAAAGTACATTTAAATAAACTTATTGTAAATAAACTTTATTACTCATTAAATATATAAAATTAATATAAAAATAAAAGGTTATTAACAATATGGGTGGGTATATACTATGAATGCAACGTGACTTACTGTTAGGGCTAGTCTGTACTATCGTTATAAAAATAAAATCAGCTTCACGCTGTATCCCGCACATATCAGGGAAGGAACCTAGTGCTAAGTAAATTTTCTGCCGAATTTTGGAGACATTGCGTGTTGCCTCAACACTTGACACCAGAGTGAAGAAAATAATATATAAATTTATAGAAATATATATTTTTCTTGAATGGGCATTCAGAAATGACTGGATGGATTTTTAATAATATAAAAAATTAATTAAAATAAATGCTGCACCGGTCGTGGCGCAGCGGCACGAAGTGTGACTGTAAAACCGACTGGTTGTGGGTTCGATCCCCACTCGAGGAGATGAAATATTTACTTAAATTTATATTTCCATTTCTTCGCTCTGGTGTCGAGGCTAAGCGCGGCGTTGAGTTCTGCCACTCGCAACACGCAATGCCTCCAGAATTCGGCAAAAAGTGGGGAACGGAGTGTCTTAACTCTAAGTTCCCTCTGTCTACCCTGCTGTGTGCGGAATACAGCGTGAAGCTGATTTATTTATTTTAATTAAAATAAAAAGTAAGTAGTTAAAAAAAAAAACATTTTACAAGATGAACAATAAATAATAAAACCTTTTTTTCCAGACCGATCTCCACTTGACTGCATCGAGGGTATTGTGATAGCTATGTATGTGTAAAAAGACATTTTGTTTGTATGGCTGTTCGTTAATAACTACTAAACTAATAGATTAAAATTATTATTTTTATTTTGTGTATAGTTTTGATTGATATCGTATATGACTAGTCCTTAATGCTTTTTAGTTCTTAGGTTTTTTAGTCATTATAAAATCCCATGATTAGAGTCAATTCATTTATTTCTTATATCTAATATACTTCTTTTTTTATTTTTAATATAGATTAATATTAAGGTATATGTATTTAATTTTCTTCAAGCATCTCTTTTCACGCGAGCAGAGATAACAGAGTGTTGAATCACTACATTGTTTCTGTTTTTACTACATCATTCGGCAATGCGTGAAATGAAAATAGTGCATGTCATATTCGACAAACTAATTATTATTGATTATTTTATCTCGATGTCTCATTTTTTTTTGACAAAACAACTAACAAGAAATCGATTTTAATGTGTTCCTAATAAAAGTAATATTTTATAATATTTCTTTTGTTTATGTACATTTATTTATTTATTTAACATGATTATTTATTAATATTTAACTGGTATTATACAAAATTGATGGAGCAATTAGTAAAAGTGTGGGTGCAATGTATGCAACTGTGATAAAAGCTTTGTGAATTAGCGACCGTATTGTAAATAGTTAGTTAGTTTAAAATTTAAATGTGAAACCAATAATGATGCAGTTTTCACTATATCGTAAATATCAGGCACTATAGAGCTGTTTAAGTGTTTATTATTCTATATATATATTATCTATAATACACATTAAATGTAATCGATTTTAATTATAAAAAAATCGATATTCAATTTTGATTTTTGATCGATTCTAATAACTGAATATAATTTGTTGTTGTATTATAAATGGTCTTCCAATAAAATTATGAAAATAATAATTACATTACAATATTGCTACTATTTTTTTATTAATAATTAAATTTCTCAGATTCTCAGATTAATAATTAAATTTTATTAATAATAATAATCCGAATAGGTGTGGCCTTTTGACATTCTAAATATCTAAAGGACCTCTAATAATTAAAAAATACCTTCATAGAAATTTGTATAACGTTAGACATTTTTACTCATATCTCATTCTATACAGACAATTAATAGTTGAATCTTATCAATCTATAAAATTATTACATTATTTTTATTAATAATTAGTAAATAAACGAAATTGTAAATATTTATATATTATCGTAATAAATTATTAATGAATCCCTTGTGGCTTAACGTTTAACTGTAAACGCTATTGTTGTGAATTTGATTCTAGCCACGAGCTAGATATATTTAAATTATTTTTATTTCGTCGCTTTAATATACAAAGCGAAGGCGTTAATTTCTGCCTCTACACGCAATGTCTCGAAAATTGAATAGTGCATGGAAAACGGAATGTCTTAACACTTTTCCTTCTCTCTGCCTATCCTGCTATGCGGGAAAAAAACGTAAAGCTACTCTTTTACAAGTTCTTCTTTGACTTGCCGTGTTAGTGTGTGTGTGATGTCTTACAAACTCTGTTTGACCCACTTCCCAGTGCCCATTGCGCAATATATATATATATATATATATATATATATATATATATATATATATATATATATATATATATATATATATATATATATATATATATATATATATATATATATTGTTGCTAATGCAAAATGGCCGCCGTAACAAAATGGCGGATTACAAATTTTTACATTTCCCACGTAATATGGGTATCAAAAGATTTTGTTTTGTAAAATACACACATACTTAAGCGTTATAAAAGCTTGTTAAGAAAAGTCATAATAATTTTATTTGTATTTAAAACAATGAAAACTTTTAAGCTAGCATTATAAAATGGCCCATTTTTATAAAATCTATTTGGTTTTTAGTAATGTGAGCTCATGAAACTATATAACATATATATTTATTCATATGTTACCGTCCAATAACCGTTTAAATATTTCATTTAAATAATAAATACTTTAAAATTTTATTTATTTCTTTACAATATGATTTTATTGATTTAATAATTGCTATGTACATATGTATGTGATATTTTTTCTTGAATGTATTTATATGACATATTCGTTTAGATTACTTAGTCTTTTTTGAACATAACTTTTCAAAAGCATAAAATTCTTTTAAAAATAAAAAAATATCCATTTGGTGGTAATATTTTTTATTGTATAATTTTTTTTCCCTTACCTGACGAAAAAAATAAAACGTAAAACCCTCTTTTTCATGAATAAAAAATTATACATTATTTCTTTAGTATTTAATATTACTGATATTTCACTTAATTATTTTATTATTTAATATTAATAACAATAAAACATCTAGTATATAAAGACCACGTGAAATCCCGCGGGCGACTATTATATCAAAAAGTCCTGTTAAAATTATACGTGAATATATAATACGTAGAGGCTAGTAAATAAAGATGTAGTGAATGTATATTTTTATCTGAAATATTGTAAACGAATTTGTAAATAAACAATTGCCAAAGTATTCTTGTTGTTTTAATACGTATTCTGTATGTCTGTGCGCTAATCTCACGAACTAAATAAACTTTCTTCCACGCGCCCACAACTGTGGAATGGACTACCCGCGGCAGTGTTTCCAGGTCGATACGACATGGGTACCTTCAAAAAGCGGGTCTATCTCCACCTTAAAGGCCGGCAACGCACCTGTAGCTCCTCTGGTGTTGCTCGTGGTCGTGGACGGCAGTAATCACTTACCATCAGGTGAATTGTACGCTCGTTGGTCGTTTCCATAAAAAAAGCGTGAAGCTGAATAAGAATATTTAATAAGAATTTTTCATCATTCTTTATATTTAAACATAATATAGTCTAAAAAGCAATATTTTAAAAATATGAAACGTTACTTTTTTTATATTCACATAACAATAAGGTACTAAATATAAATAATTATCTTCAAATTAACGTGTGTTTTAAAGTCAATGTATAATATTTAAAATATTATTTTTATTAAACTTAAAATTATTATATATTTAAAAAGAACTTTTAATTTTCATTATCTGTTATTATAGTACCATCACAATCCATTCTAACCACCAACCCCTTTCTCTTTCTCTCTCTCCGCGTACAACTGTGAATTCTTGACCGCAGAATACAAATTAAACAACAAATGCAAAGCTTGTATTCTATCATTCAAGGTGTCACCTTGTACGGGGATATCGAATAAAGCGCAGACCAAATCCACATATTGGGAGAGAGAGCAATCGATGGTGGCTGGTGGGAAGCCAACGTCGTTCAGCGTCTCCTCAATGACGTCCGGCCACTCCTCCATTAAAGTGTCTATATCGGGCATTTTGCTGAAAATAGATTGGATAAAATTATTTTTATATATTTATTTTAATATTATATTGTATATTAATATCATGAGGACCCCTCGGAGAGTATGGGCAGATGTTGATGACAGTGGACCAGGTGGAAAAGGTAGGTATGTAAAGACCGTAGGGTTTGGCGCTCGGCTCTCTCTGACTACCTCGCTAGGGATACAGCAAACATTTTCGTTTCCGCGCTGTGGTAACGAGGCATCGCGCGGTTTTCACCACCACTTGTTGAGTGGTGGTGAACGTCACAATAAAAGTGGGAAAGGGAAATGTCTTAAAAGGAACGGTGTGACTGAACATTAGGTTCCCAGATGTCTTCTGCCTACCCTGCTATATGCGAAAGATACCGTATAGCTGAAAAAAGAGAAGAAGAAGAAGAAAAAATATATATAACTGAAGAGTGAATCAACGTGCTAATATCAAAAACTACTGGGTCGAAATTAAAAAATATAGATTATATAAAATCACGTTAATTGTTTCGATGTAACCGATTGTGTCTGCGGTCAGAAGTACCTGGTTCACTTAGAATGTGTCACATACTATAAACAACTTTTAGTTACTGTTAGCTGAACTAATATATGATTACAGAAGCTAAGCCGCAGGTAACAGCTAGTCTTACATATATCAAAATATTTTGTTTGTATGCTTGTCACTTTGAACTTCCTTTCTACACCGCCTAACCGACTACACAGATTTAGGTGAAATTTTATGCTTATATTTTAAAAGGTTTGTGTTTGATTTAAATATAATTGGACCTGGTAAATGATGCTGCATTAAATAATCTATACTAGCTGAACTAATAACAAACTGAAAAATAAAATCACTAACCATCCGTCTTGTCGCAGTAGTAGCGCTTGCCTACAAGCCCGGCGATTGTAACTTCAATACCCGCTCGGGGTATTGAAGCTACAATCATCAGTATTTTAATCTCCCCGTTATGCTTTGACAATTCGAATACCGCGTCGGTGACTATGGTTAGTTTAAAATAATATAACAAAAGATTGCAGTTAAAAAATAAAATACAAGTCAATATTAATGCATCTGGCAAAGGAATCGTTATTAAACATAGTTTTAGAATGAGTCAGTACCTAAGAAGTGATTTAAATACTTGGATCGTTAGAACGTAGTGGGCGAAATTTAAATACATAATATATATCCATTTACATTACGATCAAAATTTCAATATTTAATTTAATAGCGACTAAAACTAAAATACAAACTTTAAAGCGTTAAGAACTTCGCTCTTTACTTGTTGCTTGGATTCGAGATATTGCAAGTTGAATTGCGAAACTTAACGCTGCACTTTTTTTTATCAGAGGGCGAAATAAAAGCTAAATAATTCCACCACTCAACACGCTATGCTCCAGACTTCGTCGGACTCTTCTACCTTTAGAGGGGATCGAACCCGCAAACGTCGCGTTACAGTCACACCTTTGTGCAACGCAGGGACACAAGGGGTACATTTGTTGTATTATTATCATCTGTTGTGAGTGTTGAGCGGCGGAACTCAACGCTGCGCTTTGCCTCGTTACCAGAGCGAAGAGATAAAAAATATTAACTATTTCATAACCGTCGAGTTTAGAGTCGCAAGTTGCAAGCAAGTATGCCACTGCACCACGACGGTGACAATAAATAAATATAATAACACGCACCAGATCCAATTATATTTTCAAATTATCTAGAAACTTTGAAACTGTACCTAATTAAAATATAAACATAAAACTCTATCCAGATTGGTCCAGTCGCTTAAAAAGACTAGAATAATAAAGAAACAAAAAAAAACTATATAAAAATATGTATATAACAATATGTTTCAGCGGCAACAATGGTCTCTCATGACGTCACGCTCTAATTCCTGCTGGTTATCTCTCATAATAAGACGTTACGCGTATTATACGAATAAATATGAACACGTTACATCTCAGTCTCAGCATTTAGAGAGCGTATTTTCTCATATAATTCTATAGATACCATTATTATATTTTGTTAGAAATAGAAACCCCCTGTAGAAAGTTTGTGAACACTTAAGTATTGCCTAATTAAATAGTTTTAACTGATATTTATGTGAATGTTTTAATAAAAATACCTGCTTATATTACAAAGGAGCTCATTGTCCAAGCGGCAGACTGAATATGACGCTTGTGGGTTCGATACAATTTCCGGGGGAACGATGCTTTTTCGTTGGATTCCGTCATGTCTCAAAAATTGAGCAATGCGTGGGAACCCTTAACACCAGTGCCTTAACACTAAGGTTCCCTCTGCCCAAACTACTATACGCGGAAGAAAATATAATCAAATAGCTTCTAGTATATAATAAGTACCGTTGAGGTGTAGTTATAAAATTTTAACTGGTACAAATAAAAATCTAAATCAGGAAACAATAATATAAAAAAAATAGGAATTAACTCGTTATTCTAATTCTAATACAAAATTAGGATATTTAAGTTTCTTCTATTTACTTTTTCAAGGTATAAATATTTTTTTTAGCCTAACGCTGTATCCCGCATACAGCAGAGTAAGCAGACCGAACATAGTGTCAAGACACTCCGTCCTCATTATAAATAAATTATTTAATATGTTATAACAAACCAAGTATAAGTGAATGTGGGCGCGGGTTTAGCGGAGTGCAACTCGCTGACATCTTTTATCCAGCGCTCGATTGATTTTGGGTTCTTCTCAGCGCTTTCTATTTTGCGGGTCAACTGAAATAATGTGAGAAAATTATTTTAAAAAGATTCTTTCTTTTATTTTAAAAAGACTTTCTAGATTTATTTTGTAGTGTCGTGTGTTTTACAAATCGAGCCCTTTTATTCGATAGCTACATTAGGTGGGTTGTGTAAAAAAATCTAATCCCCCATTTTGTTGCGGCGGCCATTTTGGTCTAAGAACAATATTGATTATATGCAATTTAATTTAAATCAGAAATTAAGTTACAATGCATCCAAAAAATTGTAAATAAATATACTCCGTTGTACTGTAGCTACACGCAATAGTTGTATGTTCGATGTTCATAGTAGAAATCATTTAGATGTTAATAATATATTTAAAAATATGGCTAACCCGCTACATGCGGGATAGAGCGTGAATAAAGAGCAAAATAAACAAACATGAGCCACATTTAATCCAATAAAAACCGTACATCCAACGTATTGTGTCTCGTTAAAGTGTTGTACGTAATTATTCAATCGTGTACCAAAACGAATCGTAATTTTGCGCTTCTTTCTTATCTCAATACTGGAGTACGACTTACAACAGCTCTAGATTCTTATAGATTCTTATATTATAGATGAGGTCATCAGTGTCGTAGTAATGCAGTAGCACAAGCGTGTGACTGTAAACGCGACGGTTATGGATTCGATTTTGATAGATTCCTCTCAAAAGAACGAATTATTATTTATTAATATTTTGATTTCTTCGGTCTGATAACAAAGCAAAGCGCGGCGTTGAGTTGCAACGCTTTAACACGCAATGCACGCCTCGAAGTTCGACGGAAAGTGGTAGCGGAGTGTCTTATCATTAGGTTCCCAGGTTCCCTTTGCCTATCCTGCAATCTGCGGGATACAGCGGGAAACTGAAAAAAGTTATACGTTCCTACCTACTTATGTTATGCCACAATATCTTTAAAATGAATATAAAGTGGAGAGAAAGAGAAACTTATCATTCGTAAAGTTTTTTTTTTCAACCAACTGAAGGCTCAAGAAACTTGATATCAAGAGACTCCGTTCTCTACTCTCCGTCCGAATTCAAGACAATGCTAGTTAATCCACGGATTTCAACACCGCACCGCGGTAAAGATAAGCATCTACCCAATACAAACAAACTTACAACAGTAGATTTTGCACTGGTAGTCTTAGAGATCGCCCGTAGCTGTAAATGTAGGAGAGCAGAATCACTTTGTTCCGCTGCTGGTTCATCCAATATTGTTAAACCTGTAATATATATTGATAGAATTATATTAGAACATTTAGCACGTTAAGAATGATATTTAGCACCTTATAAATATTAATATATTAAAGCAAATAGGGTATATGTACTGTTTTAGTTTGTCAGTCAGTCAGCGGCTGGCTGGCCACGAGATAGTCCTGGGTTCTTTTCCTCATGTAATGTTGGCAAGAACCGAGTACCTTAAAGTTTTCAATACGTACCCAAGTTATCAATAAACTCGAGGGCCTGTTCGGCGAGAGGCTCTCCGCGCAGACCAGCGGAGGGCGCGGTCACTTTGATGAACGCGTCCGTGTCCCCGACCGCAGGCACGTACTCCGGCACGAAAGGTTGTAACTTAAATTCTATGTCGATTTTTTGCGGTGTATACCTAAGAAACTTGTTAATTAAAAATAATTTAACTTATATCCTAATGTCAGGACACTCTGTTCTCCATTGTTTCACCTAATTTTAAATAGAATCAAATAAATATTTATTATTGACATTAATTTTGTGGAACATGTTAAAAATAAAGATATAAATATAATATAGCACGCGACATTGTAATCTTGGTCAAGGCAAAAGGTCAGCTTCTTAGTTTTTGTCATTAGCGACGCGACTCTTTTTTACATGATTTGCATACTTTATATTTGTACAGGGGCGTGTGCGTGTGTAAGCGCGACGGTTGTGTGTTCGATAGCCACTCGATAAAATGAATATATTTTGATTTTCTCACTCTAGTAACGACAAAGCGCGACGCTGAATTCCGCTTACCAACACGCAATGTCTTGAAAATTGCAACGGAGTGTCTTAACATAAACTTTAAGCTTCCATCCACCTAACCTGCTTTATGCGGGATACAGCGTGAAACTAAAACAAAAACTCACTTCATAATATACTGGAACACATTGTCCAATTCAGGAGGGACCTTCAAATCGTTGTATTGCTTGGGATCGTAAGCGCCGTCAGCCGGTATCACCACGCCGCGCCTCTTGCCGCTACCACCACCGACGACCGGGTCTGCTATCTCCACACCCACGTCCCCACTGTCTGTATCTAAATGGGGATCGAAACCTTTTTAAGTAAAAAACATATGAGAAACAGATGCATATATAATAACTACTTATATCTTTTTTTTTTCTGCTTCTCACTGTATTCCGTATATAACAGCACAGGCAGAAGACACCTGAGAACCTTTTATTAAATTCTCCGTTCAGATTAAATTCTTCGTTTCCCAACTTTCCATCGAGTTCAGGGAGAATAGCGTGTTGAGTGGCAAAACTCAATGACGCCCCCACACCTCGTGACCAGAGCGACGAAATGAAAACATTAAATTATTCATTTCCTCGAATGGGAATCGAATCCATAAACTGTCACGCCACGACTGACCTCAATTTCTAGACACATATTAATCATACCTGAATTAGAAGAATCCCGCCGTTTGCTGGACTGTCTCGACAAGTCAGAAGTCTTTGCTTTCTTCTCTTCATGCTCCGGTTTCCTTTCTGGCGACTATAAATTAACCATTAGGTATAGGTATAGCTACTTACTATTTATATAAAGATCTAGATTCATAGATGCAATCATGCATGTAAATATTGCAGATTGCATACAAATGCACACGCGATCTTTATTTTCAATAGGATTATAAGATTTCTATATGAATACTTGTATTTTTAACATATTTATTTTTAAAGTGTTATTCCACACTTAGGAAAGACTTTTCTTTCCTTAGTTAATAATTCTAAAAATGTTAAAAATATTTAATATATAACATTCTCTCTTGCCAGACCATAATTCTTAGTAATTATCTTTGGGTAGCGGAAATTTGTAAAAATCTCCCTACAGAGATGCTTACAACATAAATAAGTTGCAACAAGCGTATAAAAGTTTCGACGTAGCTTGATGAGAACGTATGGCTTAGTGGTCGCTTTCCAGGAGGCGCGGGTTTGAGTCCTGTTACGTTGAATTTTTTATACGTTTTCTAAATCAGTATTGAATATTTCTAATTATGATATATTTTTTTAAGAAGTATGCGTTGAGTTCCGCACTTAACACACAATGCCTCCAGATTTTTTTTTGTTAGCAATTGGCTTAAGATGGGGAACGAAGTGTCTTAACACTAGGTGCTACACTGCTATTACAAATAGGATTAAAGCGTGAAGATCAAAAAAAATAGAGAAAATTTCAGAGGAAAATATAAATTTGAATCCAAAGAATGGCGTTTTCCATTTACTGTACATTTACAAAATTCGCATATTATTCAGCAACCCCTTTTTAAATACATAATCAGACACCTCCTTCCGGTGTGTCAAGGGGCGTTTGTGTTATTCTTATATTTGTATTTTATCTACAGTTAAAGACTAAATTCAAGCACAAAATGATTGCGCCAAAACGATGTCATTACGAAATAACATATTAATGTTAATCGAAATAAATGCGACATAAATAATATCATTTCAAATAACAACATTCAAATAGCCTAACCTATTTAACGCTACAAAATAGATAACCTTGTGAAGAATACATCAAATGAAATACACACCACGTCCTCATCAGATATAATATCAAACTTTTCGGGTGCTGAATCACTCTCGCTTTCAGAATCGAAGTCGTGCTTGGCTGTGTGTCTTACTGGTGGGTTGAACTTGGCCATGGCTGCCTTCACAGCCTCCTCGTCAGTACTGGGGCTTTCTATCTCTCTGGCGTTCACTTCGACGGTCTCGTCGTACATGCCTTTCGCAGGAATCTCGCTAAAGCAGATCGTTTGACAGTGCTTGTTTTGTTTGTCCCCGGTTGCCATAGCAACGGGAGGTAGGCAAACGCAGGCGAACTTTTACCAGCGACGCTGAGGATTGAGTAAATGGCATACAGGTTTAAATGGGACGTCCTGGTTTTTTTTCCGTACTGGCACTGGTCGGTACCGCCTCGCGTGTCATATAGGATGTCTTGGAGGATTAGACAGCTTACTACTAGATATGATAGGTATTTTTGCGCCAAATTCAAGTACTAGCTGATTATTTTAGACCATTTTTATATATTTATTCTTAATATTCTTAATTGATGAAATCATTTACTTATATGATGTTGTAATTTCTACTATACATAATTAGTTGAGTTGTTGATGATCGATTCTTATCGAATATAGCTAGGTAGTGGCTTCATGATGCATTATTACAATAAAATAAAATTAAGAAAATGTGATTTGCATAACTTATATATAATTTGGTTACGCATTTTAGTTACAACAATTTTATTAACAAAGTTATTTTATTTTTATTTTTATGTTACTTTTTTCTTCGCTGTGGTGTTGAGGCAAAGCGCGGCGTTGACTTACGCCATTCAACGCCTCCAGAATTCGGCGGAAAATGCGAAACGTAGTGTGTTAGTACTAGGTTCCCTCTGCCAATCCCTACTATGTACTGGACTACCATATGCACAGAATACAACGTGAAGCTGAAAAAAATACTAATAATTTATATATTGAATCACCTCAATTCTCATTCACCGTCAACGCAAACATCACGTTTAATATCGAAATACTTAAGTATTTCTAAGATGCAAAGATGGCCTTAATTACAAAGTGATCTTCGTCCATACAAACTAACACATAAATAATTTCTCTGTGCATTTCTTACATATAATATATTAGAGACCAACTAGCCGCGATGACTATAGCTTTCACAATTTTCATTATAAAACGATACCGATAGAATGAAATATGTTTATAACTCGGTCACGGCTGATAGCGCTTGGAAACGACATAATGCACCTAAATAGAATATACATTAAATATACAATAGGTGTCGAGGCAAAGCGCGGCGTTGAGTTCTGCCACTTAACACGCAATGCCTCCGAAAAATCGGCAGAAAGTGGGGAACGGAGTGTCTTTCACTACGTTCCCTCTGCCTACCCTGCAGTGTGCGGGATACAGCGTGAAGCTGATTTTTTTTTTTTTTTGATTAAATATACATCAGGGTAGGCAGATGGAACCTAGTGTTAAGACACTCCATTTCTAATTTTTCGATACCTTACCCGATTTTTGGATACCTTGGGTGTTGGGCGGCGGAACTCAACGCCTCGCTGTGGCTCGAAACCAGAGCGAAGAAAAGGTAATATAAATTTAAATAACATTTCTTTTCCTCAAGCGGGGATCGAACCCACAACCAGTCGCGTTCACAGTCACACTTTGTGCCCCTGCGCCACGACTGGCCTCAATAAAATAAACTTACGTGTGAAATATTACCAACAGCCGGTTGTTACACAATGATATGCATTTAGAAAATCAATAGAAACGGCCAATTGATTTTTATTTATTCATCTGATCGACGATGTTACGTTTTAAGTTCAACTTCCTAATTTAAATACGTTTTTAAATATTATTTTTATCTCTCGCATCGTCTAATGTCATCAACCTCTTCATGTATACCCTCGAGAGGTACTCTTGTTTAGGTACTGGTGAACTTCTTTTCTTTTAGTTAAATCGAGGTCTCAAAGCCTCCTTCTCTCTCTTAACACCCAGGTATCTTCTTAGCTTAGAAATAGACAAGCGAGAATTTTAACCAAACGCGATGACCGTAGGTTCATATCCACTAAAAATATACTTATGTATATGGTAAATATGCGTTTCTTATTTTACAGGACAAGTAGTTAGTAACTATTTCTCCCTTTATCCAGCACTTAAAAACTTTTAACAAACTGAGAGTATAGAACAAATGATTTATTGCATAATTATATATCATTATCTACTGAGGTTAAGGTACAAAAATTTAATCAATCAAAAATATACATGTACATGGATCCAGTTAATTTAACATATCGAACCTGAACCTGTACTCAGAAATAAATAATTTTTTAACGACATTTAATTAAAGCTGGTTAAATAAGTCAACTTCCCATCGTGAACAGCAGGGTAGGCAAAAGGAACCTACTGTTAAAAAACTATGTTCCCCATTTTTCGCCGAATTCTGGAGACATAGCGTGTTGAGTATTGAAACATAACCCGCTTTGGATCGAGACCAGAGCAAAGACATGAAAATATCAAATATTTCATATCCTCGACTGGGAATCGAATCCACAACCTGTCGTGTTTACAGTCACACTTTGTGCGATAACGCCACGACTGGACTTGTAAAGGTTAAATTGCCTAAAACATCGCTTCCTACTTCAAATATACAAAGACTTTTATAATGAACAGTGTTATGTGAGCTAAAATAAACTAAACAAAAGATATTTTTAAACCAGTATCACATTAACTTATACCCACCAGTGCGTGCCGTCGTCACGTCATCACGGTCACGCTGGGATTTAATTCCAGGATATACAATTAAAGAATTTTATTATTCTGATTATATAAATGTTTATTTATTTTACTTTATATGTATAACATGTATAAAAACAAAATATACAAATGTGTCAATAAAGAATATGAATTCGATTATGATCTTTCACATATATTTACTGAAAATTTCATTAAAAATATATCCAATATTAAGCCAAAATAAATTATTATTAAACTTTTAGATGATTTAAAAGGTTAAATTTTAAGCAATAATAATCGTACTGTAATCTTTTTTTAGCTTCACACTGTATGCCACACACAGTAGGGTAGACAGAGAGGACAGTGTTAAGACACTACATTCGCAATTTTCCACATAGTTGAGGCAAAACTCAACGCCACCCTTTGTCTCGTGACCAGAGCGAAGAAATCAAAATATTAAATATTTCATTTCCTTAAATGGTAATCGACAACCTGTCGCATTTACAAACACACGCGTTGTGCCCCTGATCTGTGATAAATTTATAAAATAAATTAAAAAAAGAGATGGAAAGTCAATACATTTATTAACTAAAATAATAATCTATAACACAATATGATACAAAAATATAATATTCAATAATTGAGAGAGAGAGAGAGAGAGAGATTAATGTACACGGAGCATACAAACAAACCTTAAATAGAGTTTTAATCATAATTTGTTATAAACTTTTTATTTAAATCAATTTGAAAATAAAGATTCTTAGGAATGGTTCAGGTTAAGTTACAAGAGTGAACATTTTTTTTAACAATTATTTATAGAAAAAAAAATATTAAAAATTTTTTTAAAGCATAAATAATCACTAAGGTAAAGAGATTTTTTAAAGGGTTCAGGTTAATTCTCATTTTACAAATAGTTTTCTTTTTTCAGAAATCTTTATATACTTTTCTATATTTTTAAATTAATACTTAATAAACATGTATAAAAATATCTTTTAATCAAAACCGTATCAGAAAATATTTACTTGTATTTTTTTTTAAATTAATGAATATTTTTATGTAACTAACTCAATAAATCTAGAAAAATATTCATAATTCATTATACAATTAGAGAAATCTACTAAATAGCTTTTATATTCATGTATAAGATTTGTTTTTTACATGAAAGTCTATGTCAGGCATGTCCAGCATAATCAAAATGTGTTAGTGAGCAATATTTCCTAGGTTTATATAAGATTTTTTTTTTCATAATTTACATCTGTAATAATTTCAACTTTACTATACCTATATAAAAATAGCAGTTATTTAAATTCAAAATCTTTGTTTACATGTATTGTTACAATATCAACACACACTGAAGTTGTATTTAGTATAATTCGAAACAGTATCACATTTTACAGTCTTCTTTGAGAATTGGCACTTGGTTGAGGTCACTTGCTGCAACTTATCGCAAGATAAGTGCACAAGCGTTTCGTGAATAATCAGATCACAAAGGCAATAGTTTGTTTGGCTGTCAAAATTGGTTCAGCCTACTTTATTAATAAGCTCGTCGCAAATGGCCGTCAATTCCTCGTTGGCCTTGGTCTTTTGTGTGAGTGATTCTTCTAGAGACGTTATATGCAATTCTTTGCGTTTTATCATAGCATTCAGTTTCAGGACCTCCGCTTCATGCGATTTGTTGATTTTCTCAAGCTCTTGGTTAGCATGGTTCAGCTTGGATGTTGCGTGCTGCTTCAACAGTTCATAATTGTTCTGCATTTTCAAGAAGTTAACTTGAAATTCTTTCATTGATTTCTTGTATGTATCCTCATTCCCCTTCATACTCAATATAATCTGTTTACTCTTCTCATACTTACTGTGCAAATCACTAAAAGACACCTCCATGCTAGCGAGGTGAGCAGTTTGCTCATCTCTTTCACTAGTCAACATCACTCTCTCTTCAGCATTTCGTCTTTTTTCTTGATCCATATCAGCTATGAGACTAGCTATCGTCCTTTCGTACTCTTCTACTACAATAGCCATACTCTTGTTCATTTTAGTTTTCTCTGTGAGGCGATCATTTAAATAGTTTACTTTCTTGAGTCTTTCCTCACTTTCCTTTTCTAATGTCCTTACTTGGGATTCCATTGCGGCTAATCTTTCTTTTAGTTCTTTGGTTTCTGATCTTAAGTTATGCACATGTATTTCTTTCTCAGCTAAGAGCTCTCTTAATTGAGTGAGGGCAATGTCAGTATCGTTACACTCTCTAGTCGGTTGTTGAATACTTGTGTCGCGATCCAATAACGAAGTGTTCCCGCTCAATGAGAGTAATCTATCAATGACGGCCATGGCTGGTGATGTAAAAGTGAGAGATTGTCTGTTAATTCTGGGAGGTGTCATTGACTTCCTTGATGATACAAGAGAACTAACCGCAGGATTCACAACCATCATAGGTTTTGATGTCGTAATATTAGGTTCATCAATGGCTTCCTCATTTACATTTCTTGCACTACATCCTTCTGTCGGTTCTAAAGTTTCATTAATGTGACCTGTCTTAGTGGGTTTTATCGGTGTACTTTGTCTCTTTTGTATCCTATTAAGGACGGAAAGGACACCATCTGAAGAAACTCTTTTAGCAAAGAGTGGATCAAATTTAAGAAATAAGCTTGCTTTACCACTGTCTGCTACTACATTATGTTTATTCTGATTGAGAAGAAATTCAAAGGCTTCAGCATCAATAAATAATTCTTCTTTTTTATCTGTATTAGATTCAAGAGGAAAATCTTCAAATGGCATATCATCATTATTTAATTCAAAATCTGATTGCTTTTCAACTTCAGTGAGATCATCTGCCTCGAAAAATGGACCTTCAATGGTATCTTCATCTTCTGTTTTCACCTCTCGAGCTGTACTATCTTTGCTATCAGTATCTTTTAAAGAATCAATGCTTTTTGCACTGGGTGATATGTTCCTTTCTTCTTCAGTAGTACTTTGAATATTTATTGTTATATCATTAACTAACTGTGATTGACTTTCAATGTCATCATTTGATGCTTTGGGATTTTGAGTCATTGATGGAGGTGGAGACTGACAAACTTTTGAATTGGTAGCAAAAGGATTAAAATGTATGTCATCAATTTCAGGTAAATTAAAAACACTTTTGTTCACAGTGTTAGTAATAGAGGATTCTGTACAACATTCAATTTCAGACACTTTTTTGTCTATTGTATTTTCGCTTTTCATTTCCTATGCACTAAGCTTCTCTTCGTCTTGTAAGTAAATCCCGAAATCTTTACAGTTTTCTTGAATGTCATTGGCCATTCGTGCTAACAACTTCTTTACTTAGACAAGAATTTGGTTCACTTGGTTTTATAATTACATTATCACATGAACTATCTTTACTAATATCTATACTTTCTTCGATTTTACGTTTCGTTAACACAGATTCAAAGGACTTATTGAATGGTTTTTTGGTTGTACTTTGTCTATTTCTTTCTGGTTGAGATTTTCGTCGGTTTTGCATTTGTAATCTTTTTTGCTCAATTTGTTTTGGAGATGTGTGATTTATAGTGGTATTTATAGAAGTTTCAGGGGGTGGGGAACTCCTAATAGTTGTTTTTGTAGCAAATGGATCGTCTATTTCATCAAAATTAATATTATATCCTTTTCGGCTTAAATTTTGGTGAAATTGGCGGAGACTGTTGAATTTTAGTCTTTGTTTCAAATGGATTCTCAATATTTTCTACTTTAAAGTCATTATTGAGGTTATTTACATCATCGTTATCTGACTTTATATTTAAAGGAGAAATCATTGCACTCGTAACAATTTTGTTGTTATCAATATTTATCTCTCCTCCATTTTCTAAACTAACCTCTTCAAAAGATTTCACATTGTCATTACTGTCACGAATAAATGTATCAGTATTTATATTATCTAGAATCATCGTGTGATCAGGAGGCACTTTAGAATTAAATGTTGTGGTAAAATCAGTAGTTTCTATAGTTTTGTTAATGGTTCCATCTGACACTTCTGACTCATTGGGAATTATAATTCCTTCAGTGAGACTATTCATATTTATATGTTCTAAAGTTTTATTAGGTATTTGTTGAGTTATATCTTTAAGATTGTCATTATTAATATAATTGGTTTTCACTTCAATATTAAGATTTTCTTTTAAAATATGAATATCCATATCTTCATCAAATGGGAGTGGGCAATCAGATGGTACACTAGATAGTTCATTGGGCAATGGTTCTTGAACTTCATGTATATTCTTGAGCTCATCAGTTCTTTTCTCTTCTGACTTTTTACTTACATCTGTGTCTATGCACTGAGCTTTATTAGAATTATCAAATGTAACATCTAAGCTCATAGGTTTTTGAATACTTAAATTAACACCATTATAATTATCTTCATAGTTATTTGAATCTACATTTATTACTTTATCAATTGGCTCTTTTATATTAGTTTTAATATTGTGATTACAATTATTATCAATAAAATTATCTCTTATAACTTTTTCGTCTATGTTTTGTGAAATTGAGTTAATAATAGTATCATTACTGTTTAACAAATATATTTTCATTATTTACATGTGGCAAACTAATTAAATTTTTGTCCTCATTTATAATTAGATTATTAATTTCTTCATTATTGTTATGCATTATTTCTGCATTATTAATACTTTCTTTAACATCATACCTTTTTAATAGTCCTGAATTTTCCAAAGAGTTATCATTTTCATTTTCCTGTATATATTTGACTGAATTATTTATATTTTCATTATTTGGATAATCTGTTATGATATTCAAAGGTTTTGTTACATCATGTAGATTCTTTTCTTTATTCTGTTCTTTATTTTCTAATTTCATTTCTTGTTTGTTTTCATTAGCACTTGTGACCTCTTGTAGGTGCTTTTCATGATCAGAGTTTAATTCACTCATAATGTCATTTTGTAATTCTATATTACTGTTATCAATAATTACTAAAGCATGTTCATTTTCTACTTCTGGTAGCTTACACATATCATCTATCACATTTAATATTACATCATGAGTTTCTGTAACTTCAGTGACCAAGTTGTCATCATTGTTATGAACATCATCATGAATAATATCAGATGCAATCAATATATCTGGTGAAATAATGAAGTTTTCTGATTCTTTTTCATTAGTAGTTTTATGTAAAGTAAGAAATTCTTCATCAATATGTTTTTCAATAGTTTCACAATTTATATCAATTATTTTATTATATGTATTATCTTCACAATCTAAAATATTCAATTCAGATTTTGATTGTTCCTCATTCTTGGTGTAAGTTGTCTCACAGTCCACAAATTCACTGTCAGACTCTATTCCAGTAGTAGATTCAACATTAGAAATAATTTTATTTTCCATTTCAGTCATAGTTTTGTCAACAAGCACAGATTCATTGTAAGATATATCCATATATTCTACATTTTCATTTTTGTCTGAGGGTGATTGTTCTTCTGATTTTAATGAAGGCTGTTGAAAAAATAGCTTTGGAATGGGAATTTTTTCTTGCTTAAATATAATTGTTGTTTCTTCTTTCCACTGTAATTCTTTTTCTAAGTCATCATTGAAAATAACACTATCTTTAAGTGGGCTGTTACACTTAGAGAAATTGTATTCTTTACCTTTATTGGTATTGATTGGTGTTGAGGCTAAAGTTGTAGGTGGTATAGTTGTGTCTTTACAAAGAGGATCTAATGAATTTAAATCTTTACTTGAAAGTTCCTCAGGAGGTATTGGACTCTGAGAGGATCTAAACATATTTAATACACTTTTAAGGCCCCGCATGATAGGAGACCCTCCATCACCTTTTGAGATATCTTTTGTTGGTGTTATTGCTTCAGGTGTATGCACCGAAGATGATGAAGTACTTGGCAATGATAGATTTTCATCAATATTGTCAGGTCCACTAAGTGTTATTGTACAGTTAGCATCTGTGTCAATTGACCTGTGCACTGAAGCACTCATATTATTATTTAACAATTGATCATTTGACAGTACTTGTAATGGTAGCTTTGGTGACTTAGACACAGTTTCAGGTTTTGTCAATGTTGAATTAAAAGATCGGGTTAAATTATAATTTTCATTAGTAATTGTGTTATTTAGAATATCATCCTGGCTCATAATTTTATTTTCTTTAAAACTTGCTGTATAGCTTTTAGACATAGGCGATGATGCTGGAGTGATTGAGTACCTTAATTTCATATTAAGCTCGGATACGTCCAGCTCTTCATATCCTTTTTCTGTGCAAGGTGTTCTTGGTAACACATTGCTATTTTGTATAGAGTTCTCCTTATCGTCAAAATCACTTGCGATATGGTCCACATCCATTGACTCCAAATAAGCCATTTTCAACGCACTTCACTACACGGTCATAGAATGTATAGTTCAAAACAAACTTTAATTATAACACTGTTCAAAGTTTATTTTTTGTTATAGTTCAAAAACCGTGGCGTATCAACAAAAAATCAGTCCAATGTTTACAGTATCTGATTTTAGTTTCACTTCTTCACAATTTCTAAAGCAACTACAAAGCAAGGCGGAATGTATGTCATATGAAAACAAAAATGTCTGAGCACGCAACTCACTCTGAAAATCTATTTTTAACCTTTTTGTACTGAAAGCGGTGCGACGTTCATTTTATGTAACGCGCGCTCGAGCCCGAGGGAACCTTGCCAAAAATCAGTTACGACTTACGCCAAGTTCGAACACACACCGGTCAACAATTTAAACCGTTTGAATTTACTTCAAAAGTCAACTGTCACTGTCAATGATAAAGTAGTCTACACACGAAGCGATTTCTGTTATTTATTATAATTATGTTTAAAAGATACATTTTTGTAGAATAAGATACAGGATATGTAGTTGTAGTAAGCACTATTATACGCGTACTACGCACCTATTAATAGATAAGTAATTTTATTTCCACTTTAACAATGATTAAAATATTGGCACTCTCTCTTAGCAAATAAAAACTCTAAGCGTTGGAGATTCTAACAGTTTGGAGAAACGGAAATTTGTTATTTTTTTTCCTACAGAGGTGCTAATAACATAAATAAGTAATAACAAGCATTAAAGAATTTTGACATAACTTAATGAGATTGTGTTTATGGGTCAGAGAAAATTCGAACAATTTCTAAGAGATGTGGGTTACATTTTTTTTTTCTTTTTCTAAATAAATATTCGGAGTAATTATTTCGTTTATTTTTAATTTTCTATTTGCCCAATAAATCGTTTGACTAATTTGAGTCTAAATAGAAATTACTGATATTTGTGTTGTATAACATATAAATACTTTTTGCCCTTTAGTAAATGTTAAAACTAGAATCTAATATATAGTCAAATGTAATATAATTATGGTCAAATATAAATTGTTTTGTATTTCTGTATTATTGTATTAAACTTACGAAAAAATGTTTTCTGTTGACCCCATTTAATGTAATATTTTTGTTAAACGATTTTACACTTATTTTTTTAAAGAGACTCACTGGCATAAATAATGTTATATATATATTTTATACGATAGTAGCGAGGTACCATACTATTTTTTTATAATAACCTAAATACATTAATGCAGTTATTGTACAATAATACTCCACAGATTATAATTGTCATGAAGGAAGCATCCAGACACTTTGTACGTCAAAAGCACGTC
The DNA here is from genome assembly GCA_917862395.2 of Heliconius sara. NCBI lineage: Eukaryota > Metazoa > Arthropoda > Insecta > Lepidoptera > Nymphalidae > Heliconius > Heliconius sara. The sequence goes on from OU860787.2 coordinate 10,705,869, forward strand.
AAAATCATTTCAAAATGAATAGTTCTTAATTATCCAAAGTTGTTTCTATATTATGAAAGAGGTTGTAATTTACACTTTTTTTATTAAGGAAAATCAAATTTATTAAATTTCATATAAGTTGCGTAAAAAACTTAGTTCGTGCTTTTGGCAAAAGTTCATATTCAAAAGATATGTAAATACTTCGAAAATCAAGTCGAATAACTTTAAAAATATATCAAATAATTTAAAACATTCAAGTAATGACTAGAAAGTATTTTCGGAGTATCTTTATCATTTACTTAAACATTTTCGGTCAATATAACCAGTTTTTTATATTTTGCGTATGTAGTAGTGTGATTAATTGACTATATTTGTAACAACACAACACATGTAAACTTTTAAATTAAAAATTATTTTACATTGAAAAGATTATAGTAGGCGATCACTGCACACAAGTTTAGTTTGTCTGTCACTGTTGTGAGAGCTTATTGTGTTTTTTGTTTTAATTAAATTATAAACATTTGTTAAGTAAAACCAGTTTTAACCTTGCATATTATTAAATTGAATATATTTGTTCAATTGGTACTAAAAATACTTTTAACCTTAAACATTAAAAGATATAATATATATTAATTATTTACAATTTTCAGGATGAAATATGGAAATTAAGCATGGTGTACCAATAAAACTATTATTTTTTGCTCAATCAAAAGAACTAGCTGGTACACGAGAAGCGATTCTACATTTACCTACTAAAATTAGTTATGAACAACTCTTAAATACAATCATCAAAAATTTTAATTTAGAAATTATAAAAAATAATATTTTACTGGCGAAGAATGAAGAAGTTTGTTCTGATATAAAAGATATAGAATTAAGAGAAAGTGATCTTATTGCTGTGATCCCACCATTGAGTGGTGGATAATGTTTTATTTTTAAATATATAAATAGTACAACATGGATCATTTAAAGTTAACTGTAGATAAATTGTCTGTAGAGACTATTAGCGATTTGGTTGTGGACGATAGTTGTGGTGCAGTGTCTGTATTTATTGGAACTACTAGAGATAATTTTGAAGGAAAAAAGGTAATTATAATATTTATTGTTAAATTGTTGAATTTCTTAGGTAATATCATATATTTTACCATCAGTTGCATTTATTTACCATATGGTTTTAATTTGCATATCCAAATATGACAACATATTGCATCTATATCTATTAGAACTGAATATTTTGAGGCTGTTGTGGGTCAGTAGTACTGTGTCTGTAAATGCAATAGTTGAGAGTTCTATTCCTACTTTAGAATGAATGAATGAAATATTTTCATTTACATGAGTTCCTCCCCTCAACATGCTAATGTCTTCATAATATGGTCGGGCATAAGGAATGGTGTGTTGTAAAACTAGTTTCTCTCTGCCTATCCTGCTATATAAGTGATCATGGTCATAGGAATAATGGGTACCATGATACTATTATTCTGTGCCCACCCCAAAAAATAAACCTAGAAATAATGCCTTTACATTCGATGACTTCAAAAATAAAGATGAGCCAGAAAAATATGTCTACATGAGGGATACATTATGAAAGTGTAAATTAAAACTGAAAATATATATATATATATTAATTTATTTGTTCAGGTGCTAAGACTGGAATATGAGGCTTATGAGTCAATGGCCTTGAAGGCCATGAAGGGTATTTGTAATGATGTCAGAGACAGGTGGCCCGCTGTTCACGGTATAGCAATTTATCATAGGTATGTATATTTTTGAGTAGACTAGTTATTCTTTTCTGCCATCCCGACTATGTGCAGGATACAGCATGAACTTAAAAAAATATGTATGGCTTGGTTTTGTATGTTGTTGTTTCACTATTGTTGATTCAAATTCTATATTTTAATGTCAATGACTCTCAGTGTCAAATCATTTTTTGTTTATTAGTTATTCATTACTTTTAATATAATTCATTACTTTTAATATAATCAAAGTGTTAAAAACATTCTCTATCCAAATCATGACAAATTTGTAAATAAACATACTTCAAATCAGGTTGTAGGTTCGATTCTCTCTCAAGTAAATGAATTATTTTCACTTCTTGGCTTTTTCTTCTTCTCAGGGTACTGAGTACCTTGCCTAGCAATAGAACTGACTGCTATATATTGGAAAAACACATGGTACATGGGCACAAGCGTGGGTAAGTGTAAACACGACAGTTGTGCGTTTGATTCCCAGTTAAAGAATTATTATTTATTAATATATTCATTCCGTCAATGTAAACACGGTACGATCGGCTTCTTACGCACCTGTGTAACTAATGTAGCTCCAATATCATGTTACATCCCCTAGGGAATGTGCGATGTAATCAATACTTAGGTACCTACATAAAGTCAAATGTGGGTCAAAGGGATTTTTTTGTTGTTTTGAGCAATAAAAAACTACCACGGCACGGCGCGCGTTGAGTCGCGGCGTTGAGTTCCACCACTCAACACTGCCGCAAAATTTGGCGCAAAATGCGGGATATGGCGTGATGATGAAAGTTAAACACGCCACTACACAGCCTAATAAATGTAAATAAACTATAATTTATTAATATTTATTTACAGTACGTATTACAAGTACCTAATTTGGCAAGAGTTCACCAAACCGTGCCATGTGATCGATCAAAATGTCATCTAAATTATCTTTAAATGAGTACTTTGTACTTTATCTTGTTGCATCATCATGTTTTTATCACTATACATGTCGGTACTTTAGACTACCCACAAGGTCACTTACGTATTTACTCTAGATAATTAGATATTATGTATTCAATAAATATACATTAAAAATATGCTTGTCGCTTAAGAAGGTTATAGAAAGATATTTATATTAATGTCGGTTATAGAACGTTATTATGTACGGTTTCACTTCTTTTCCCGTAAAATAGAGTATGCAGATAGAACCACTAGGGTCGTATTTTATAATCGCTGGCGATCTTAAGATTTCATTTATAGATATACAATTTATGAATGAAGTCGCTGTCTCAAGATCAATCAAGTCTCAAAAGTTGAGAGCGGCTTATAATTAAAATTCTAAGCGAATGGAGAGAAATTGAGTAGCGTAACTCAACGCCGCGCTTCGCCTCGACACCAGAGCGAAAAAATTAGAATTTTAAATATTTCATTTCTCCGAGTGGCAATTTTAGCCAGAACTTGTCGTGTTACTTATAGTCACACTTTTGTGCCTTTGCGCCACGCTGGCTTTTTAGTATTTGTTTTAAAAAAAAAATTGTTTCTTATACGTAAATCTTTCAATGAATTAAATACGGCTTATAGTTATATTGTTGGAGTAACTTTCGATTTGTTTTGTTTCGATTCGCCACTTAAACGCAATAATATGCATTAATCAATCTTATTTATAACTCAAGGCAGTCAAAGTACTTAATCATATGTTTATTTTTACGCATATCGGAGCAATTTACATATAAACCAATTATAAGGTATTTCCCTGACATTAGTTAATTTTCGGCCGCGGAACCAAACACTGGACGCTTTCTCTTCTTCTTCTTTGATTTAATCTTGGCGCTTTTTACTAGGGTTTGCCTTCCTGTTGAACATACTCCACTTTGAACGGTTTTTAACGTCCTCAACGGTTAGTCCGTTGGATGTTATGTAATCTCCTGTTATGACATCACCCGCTTCCTTGGGAGTCCGGGAGATCCCGCTGCTTCCTAGGCCGCAACGTCGCTATACCATCTCACAGCTGCGCCCTTGGAGCTTATCTGCAATCAACAACATCATGGACATTAAGATTACCTCTTGAAATCCAAATACCGTGAAACTCTTGAGTGTGCCGAGGTGATGCAGACTACCACATACGCAGATACGCAAGAGACCTCCCACCATTTAGCCCAGACAGAGCCCAGAAGAGTAGAGGAATGGGTCCAACGTACTTTAACTTTTCTGACTGAACGGCTGGTTCAGGTACCTATGTATATATGGATATAGCTCGAGTCCTGACTGCCACAAACCATGTACTCGGTCTTCGAACACTGCGTGTCTTCTCTTGTCGGACACCTAAATTCCCCGTATAGAATTCGAAGTTCGAACCCACTATCCCTGAGTTCTGTCAAACAAATCAGATTAGTACATCATGTAGCATCATTTATAGCATAAGTTAATATACGCTACACATTTTTACGTCTCCTACTAATGTAATTTATTTTTGTCTTCACATATAAAAGCTCAGTTTTAACTACTTTATAAAAACCTAATAAAATTAAAACTAAAGAGATTTTGCCAAAAATTGAAGTGTTTTTTTTTTCAAACAAAATATTTAATAAAATTATAGTTGTAAAATAAAACGCAATTTGTTGAGAATAACACATAAATACAGTTAGGTACCTAACAAAGCGAGACCATCGCACACGCCTCACTCACGAAATCGAGTCGTTGGTATTGGCGGTTACTTTAGGTTTATTATAGACAATACGTAATTGTGAAAAAAAGAACGAGAGATATCTCTTTCTCGTTCTCGTATATTTTTTTGAGAATCAAAGTGTCAGATCGGCAACGTTTAGTATTAGATTTGTAGTAGTATGTGTTTACGTTATTGGTATCTATTCGTAACTGCGTCACTCGAAACACAATATCGATAAAAATCGTACTGGTGACGAATCTTGATATTTTTTTTTATTTTTATGAGTTTAAAACGTGTTACCCTAAATGCTGCTGCCGTAAAAGAAGCGCAGACGCTTCCAGCCTGTATAAAATCATTTGGTTTCAAAGAGCAATCCTCTATTACAAGGTCGTATTAACAAATGGTTAATAAATGGTTGCACAATAACATACAATACATAATGTTGAATGTAGTTAGCTATAATTTTACCTTTTATGTGTATTTTTTGTTGTGCCTGTATGATTAATAATATGCGAGTCGATTGAATACTGTAAATTTCAACATGACCCGGTACATGTTGTTGAAATTTACTTTTAAATTACATCGTTTGTAGGTTTTAAATTTTTGTTAAAATAAGCATTTTTTTTAGTTTATTTTATTTTTTTTTTTTTTTTTTTCATTTTTGTTATTAACTTCACGCCGTATCGTACATGTAGTGGAGTAGGCAGAGATAGCCTAGTGTGAAAACACTCCGCTCCCCACTGTCCGCCAAATTCTGGAGGCTTTGAATGTTGAGTGTCGTAACTCAACGCCGGGCTTTGCCACCGACCCCAGAGAGAAAAAATGTAAATATTATAATAAATATTTTTGTCGATCCCAGAGCAAAAAAAAAGTAAATATTAAATGTTTTTCTTTAATTATCTTAAAAACACTCAGCTTCCCACTTTACGCCTAATTCTGGAGGCATTGCGGGTTGATCGGCGGAACTCAACGCCGCATTTTCCTTTCGAGGAAATGAAATATTTAAGTAAAAATTTCATTTTCTCGAGCGGGGATCAAACCCATAACCAGACACGTTACGGTCTCAATTTGTGGCCCTGCGTCACGACTGCCTCAATGATGTTATCTTTTTATATAATTATTCTGTCATCAACCTTCAAAAATGAAATATATAATACTTTCAATTCCTCGCTCTAGCACCGAACGCTTCGTTGATTTCCGTCACTCAACACGCAACGCCTCCAGTGTAGAAAGTGGTAAATGGGAAATCTCTTAATATGAACGGAGTGCCTTAACATTAGGTTCCCATGTACTGCCTACTGCCTACTTATTACAGCGTGAAACTAAAAAAAATCCCCTTACAAATTATGTAACATAATAAAGTTGGCAATAAGTAATGAATCTTATTCATTCTTTGAGTGGGAATCGAATCCACACCTATTTACAGGCCACGGTTGAACCGTTGCACCTACACTACCTCAATAACATATTATAATTATTATTATTTGTTACACTAATGCTACCTTATTACCTTTCAGATTAGGTAACGTGCCCTGTCGCGAGGCATCAGTAGTTATAGCGGTAAGCAGTCCTCATAGACGAGACTCCTTAGACGCGGTCTCTTTCTCTATAGACCAGCTCAAAGCGAACGTGCCCATTTGGAAGAAGGAGGTATACGCAGGTTCAGATCCAGTATGGAAGGAGAATGTAGAATGTGCGTGGTCTACTAAACGTAAAAGTTGTAATGGGCATGTGTAATTTGGTTTCTTGGGTTGTTGATATAATTTATTATTGTAGATAGAAATTGTAATATTATACAATTTTATTTAATTGGAACTTTACATTGGCTAACGAATTTGAATTTTGTTACTAGCGGTTGCGTACATAAGAAAACAATGTTTCATACGCTGAACCAAGTTGTTGATCTCCGAAATAACATATATTTTTTTACAAAATTTTAATTGTTATTTTTAACTTCTTTATGTCGTAATGAAATTTTGGAATTATATCAACAACCTGTATATGAATTACAGATTAGTACAATTGCTAAATAATATGTAAAATTTCATCTTTGGTTTATATTTCTCTTTGATATATAAATTTAATGTTTTATATGTATACATTTGTTATGTTCTTTTATATTTTAAGAACTTGCGCATTTTCTTATCTCAGGTTGTTGTGTTGCTTTTTTACTGGTTTTTTAGTGTAATTTTATTTTTTTATAGTTTTTTTTGTCACGATCTCTAGACAATTTGCTTTTTTGTTTGACTTTTTTGTTGTATTTTTTTAATTAATGGTACGTTTTTAATTAAAATGTCTAAAAAGCTGCTTAATTTATAATTTATAAACTTCATAAGTTTGTCATCGCGATACTAATATTTATGTAAGTGATCGTTGACCTTATAAGGGCTTATTTTTTATTATTTTAATGAGCGAAGCGAAGCATTTGCGAGCGATTGAGCGAGCTAGCTCTATAGTACATGCATATATAATTTTTGTCCTTTATTAGTTAGTGTTGGTGCATGGATTTCGTTAGGTTATTTAATGAAATTAATAGAGTTTATCTTTGCTAAAAGTTTTAGCGTTTTTAAATGTAAAACTTAGTAGCTTATCTATTTTTGTTTTTGATTAAATAGAAAAATATATTTATACAATACATATTTATACATATTTACTAATTATAAGTACAATTGTTATTTCAAATAAAATAAAGTTTTGTTGCATAATTTTGGTATTTTTTTTATCGTCCATCTAAGAAACATAGCTTATGATCATATATTTACAGGTAATATACAACCAGAAAGACAACTAGAACACCCTATAGATAAAAATCTTGTACAAATTAACGTTTCGAGCGAGGAATTAGAGAAAAGAATTAATAATTTCATAGAAAGAAAAAGGGAACAAGTGAATATAAATAATATAAACGATTTTATACCCACAAAATGTGAGAGCGAGACGGAAGATACGAATACGTGTGCTAGAGTGAGAACGCAGTTCGTGAAGCGAAGCGATTCTAAGGGCCATTTAAAAAGTAGGTCGTTTTTGATAATACATTTAAGAATGTTGTGTTGTATTTGTTGTTTTTTTAAGTGAATAATGATAATAAGATAAAATTTTACGCAATTCTACTCTACTCTATCATACACTCGATCGGATACTAAGTTCAGTTAGAGGAATTTGTTACATTTATATTATATTAATTTCCCGATCTGGTCAGCGAAAAGTTGTACGACGGTCGTGGCGCAGGGGCACAAGGGTATGATTGTAACGCGACAGTTGTGCGTTCGATCCCCACTCGGTGAAATTAATAATTATTTATCAATCTTTTCATTTTTCTGCTGAAATTTGAAAATTAGAAAAATCGAAATTTCGGCGGAAAGTAAGGAACAGATTGTCTTATCTCCTTTACCTAGGCGTGAAACTGGAGAGAAAAAAACCATTTATGATCCTTATTTTTTATATGCGTACATATTTGAGTGAGAATTGTCATACTTTATTGGATGTAGGCTTCACGCCTTAACCTTACCTAACTTAACCTAGTGTTAAGACACTCCGTTCCTCACTTTCTGCCGATTTCTGACATCGCGTGTTGAGAGGCAGAACTCAACGCCGCGCTTAGCCTCTACACAAGAGCGAAGAAATGGAAATATAAATTTAAGTAAATATTTCATCTCCTCGAGTGAGGATCGAACCCACAACCAGTCAGTTCCACAGTCTCACTTCCTGCCGCTGCGCCATGACATGGCATGACATGGAAACAGGTTTACTTTGTCAATCAACTCAACGCCGCGCTTCTTCTAATTAATTTCTTCCACAAAACCAAATCTCAATGTGGAAATTGGACTCGCAACCGCCGCGCTTACAGTCAGACATTGTCCCACTGCGACCACCTTCACTACCTTGCTAGCAGTATAGCGTGAGGCTAAAAAAATGTACATAATTTATATATGTACTAAATACTAAAATAAAAACACATAAAAAGCGAAACGAATATGTTTGTTTCGTTGAGGCGTTATTCTCAGGAATAACTGTAGCAAAGCCACACATAAAATTTAAAACAAGAAAATTTTATGAAGTCTAATATTTCCATAATTGACTTTTTTACCTACAATAATCTCATATAATGTAACTTATTAATAATTTATTCCATTTCAGTCCGTAAAGTCCACAACGAATGGGGTCCACAGACAGTGTCAATGGACCACGAGGTTAAAACTGAAAAATCAGACCTACCCGCCGCCATTTCCGAGAGAGTATTATCAATAGAGTCGTTCCTCAACACGGGACCCGTTGCACCAGATATATACAAACGATTGAAGGCAATGGAGGATAAAATAGCTCATTTACAGTCCATTTCTCCTGAATATTCTTTGTTTTGGGTGAGTACTAAGTTAGTTACAAGTTTACATTATACTATAAAGAGATATATAGATTTTTGTATTATATTAGGGGGGATATAGGTGCCGATCGTGGCGCAGGGGCACAAAGTGTGACTGTAAAATCGACTGGTTGTGGGCTCGATCCCCACTCGAGGAAGTAAAATATTTATTTACATTTATAATATATTTTTGGCATTTCTTCGCTCTGGTGTCGAGGCAAAGCGCGGCGTTGAGTTCCGCCACTCAGCACTCAATGGCTCCAGAATTCTGCGGAAAGTGGGAAACGGAGTGTTTTAACATTAGGTTCCCTCTGCCTACCCTGCTGTGTGCGGGATACAGCGTGAAGCTGATTTTTTTTATATCATACTAACTGTAGTTGTATATTTTTCTGTTTTATTGTGTAATATTTATTGGTAAACGAATATTTTCTTAAATCTTACAATTTAAAAAAATATTTATAGTAAGATTTTAAAAAAATATACTTTCTTCCGAATTCTCGAGACGTTGCCGTTTCGAGTCATTGAGTGGCGGAACTCAACGCCGTTACCAGAGCGAGGAAACGAAAATATTAGATGTTTCATTTTCTTTGAATAGCCACGAATTTTACTTGTTTACTTGATGTAAAGAATAATATTTACTCAATTGTATTATAATATTTTTTGTTATATATATATAGACGTCATCATGACGCACTTGGAAAATGAAAGACTGCGCGGTTATGTTAATTTAAAACATGGTTTTTTGTTTTGTCGCTCACTCTTAACCGCAATGCTTAAAATGGCGGAGAGTGGACAAGTCGCGGATAGTTCTGTCGCGACGTTATGAGAGGAGATTGTGTATAATGCAACAGCGTCGTCCGTAAAGACGGTGGTTGCAGGTTTGATTCCTACTCGGCGGCACGAATTTCTAGAATGTCTCAAAAATTAACACTACACTCCTAAATTTAATCAAAGACGTAAAAAATATATATGTATTGACTTTACAAATACCTGTTAAATGACATTGTTTAATATTTGTTTTTCAGAAATCCAAAAAAGAAAACATTAAAGAGGAGCAAATGGATTATACGTTTTCGGCGGAAGACATCGCGCGGAAGATAGAGTTGTATGAGAAACAACAAAATGATACTTAATATTACTACATCCACTGTCCATGTTAAACAATAAAATAAAAGTTATAACTTTTGTTTTGGCTTAGTACTGTTTTTTTATTTTTATTTTATCTATCTCGTCTATTTTGTATCGTCGTTCTGTGGTAAGAATGAAAAAATTATTCTACAGATGGACAGAACTCTAGTTTATATATATATATATATATATATATATATATATATATATATATATATATATATATATATATATATATATATTTATAGTATTATACTGTAAGCAGTGGTTGCTAATGTGTAATAAATATGGTTTATGTGTAATAAATATGGTAAGCAGTGGTTGCTAATGTGTAATAAATATGGTTTATTAAAAATAAACGTAACTTGTTTTCTTTATTGTAACAAAATCCTCTATCAGTTAAATGTAATTTCATTTTATTCATACTTTTCAAATACTATAATCAAATAAATGAACTTCACTCTGTATCCCGCACACAGCGGGGTAGGCAGAAAGAACCTAGTGAACACTCCGTTCCGCACTTACCGTCGAATTTTGAAGGCAATGCGTGTTGAATGGCAGAACTCAACGCCGCGCTTTGCCTCGGCACCAGAACGAAGAAATGGAAATATATATTTAAGTAAATATTTCATTTTCTCGAGTGGGGGGGATAGAACCCACAACCAGTTGTTTTACAGTCACAATTTGTGCCCCTTTTCAAATACTAATTCAATATCAATAATCTGTATTGTGTTACAATTTCTTTTAACATATTAAGCATATAAACAAATCGTGATTTCCTCAATGAAAATCTGAATTAATAAAAATTAAAAAATAATATATATTTTTTATTTTAACTGAGAAAAAATACTGTATAAAGGCTACATAAAGAAAACAAAAATATCTTACGAAATTTATTTATTTACAGTAATAGTTCACAACTTATATCGAAAAGCGCAAGTATCGTAATCAAAACATAAAGGCATGCACACATTACACAATTTTAATTATTTTATATGTAATTAATTGTTTTATTTTGTGGCTTTTATCTCCAAGCGTCGAGTGTGTGCAGGTCTTTATACACTACATATTATATAACATATTAATATTACATATAACAGAACTGACAAATATGATGATTTCTTTTATGAAGTATTTTTTTTTTTCGTAAAATGAAAATTTCATAATTTTGTTGAAACTTAAAATTTTATATTTTTAATGAAATGCGATGACTTAAAAAATTGAATAATCTTAGATCATAATAACAATGAAAAAAAAAACAAATATAAAAAATAAACAATTACATCCAGAACATAAATAAAATGTGTTTATTTATAAATATATCGTTGTTTCATTGAAAGATATTAAACAATATATTTTTTTAATGTGGTTATAATAATGTAGTAGTAAAAGTTGTATTACATAACCACAATTTCAATAATTATAACGATATTTACATTACCAGTACAGTACGGTCGACGAGTTGTGGTCGCCCTGAATTTATTTCGATTCTCGAGTTAACAATGCTCCTAGTTTCAGAAAACTTTACTAAAGCGAACACGACTCGTCGACCACACCGTAGTTGCCAGTAAATGACTGACTACTTACAATGTCAGTTGCCAATAATTGGCAATGTACATAATGTGCTGTAATCGTAATAATTTGCAATATTTTCTATTTGAATTTGTTAGGCAAATAAAAAAAATGCATTTTTTTTATAAGAATGTTTTTTTTATAAGAGTGTACATTATTTTCTATAATTATTGTAATTTACTTAGTGATAGTTTAGTTATTATTAAATAATATTTTGTCATTAATACCTCGATGCTATTATTTATGAGTTTATTGTATTATTAAATTTATATGGAAAACAGCCCATTTCTTCGTTCCACAAGGATTTCATCTAGCATAGGACTTAACCTTGTATTTTTGGGTTAAGTCTCTTTAGAGGTAAAGTCGGTTTTATTTTGTTGACTGTTTTAAGTTCAATTTAAAAGAAAAATAGATAAAATTACACCAAAAAAAAATGTTAACAATAACATCCCATTTTACTATAACTTAACAACATATTTTTTGAAAAATTAATATTGACTGCAATAAATATAAAGTAAATAACTTAGCTTAATAACAATTTTCAGTAAATAACTCATTATTTTTTGGTCATTCAACTAAACATACAAGCGCTGTGGACTTGAAAACGTCCATCATTAAAAAATAGGAAAACCCAAAATTAATTTTAGAATACTATTTCAAACATTTTATGCTGTTTTAATTTATTTATTAGCAACTTGCCCTTTATGTTTTTCGTCCTAATCATATTGAGTTATTATAATTAAAATAGTCAGCGTTCACCTTTTCAATTTTATTCAAATTATTTATTAATGCAATATTTCTATAGGAAAAGGACGCTTTGTTATATTTGAAGACGTGCGCGAATCAAGGCGATATGTCAAATAGTTATTTATGTTGAAATTCCTCCTTAATTTAAATTGTACATGATTTTCTAATAGGAGAAAAATGAAAATATTTTTGTCTTTTTAAAAAAAAAAAACATTTATTACAATAAAAAAATTAAACGATTCTATCAAATAGGTTTTTTCAAAAATTTTACTATCAAATCAAATATATTTGAACTTTCAAAGTTTACAATAAGCAATAAATCAAATATTGTATTTTTTTATTATTATTAATCTCCTTTAAAAATACAACATAAAAAATACAACATATTTACTTAATTCACGCGATTGGACTTCATATATATATATATATATATATTTGAACGTCAAGTTCAACTTTCACTATGAATCTTCATTTAAGGTCGTACTTCAGGTTGATTTGGCCTTTGCAAGTACAAGACGACTCCCAGAGTGGCAAAAAGAGCCGTGATAAGATACAAGTCCCAGTTGATAAGCGATGAATCCTCTCCACTTAAGAATATCCATGATATTGGACTCTGCGAAAGATACTGATCAATTATAAAGGCATTAGATGGGTTCAAACAGGTACTAATAGTGTAAGTAAGACATACTAAATATAGATAAATAATGGGGAAGGGATGTTCCTAGGTTTCGAGCTTCTCTCTGCCTACCATGACATGTGCAGGATACGTTTTTATAATACGATTAATTTTTGTATCTATTATTTTTTATTGTATGTAGTTGGGAAAATATATTTTATATTATCAAGACTCTTACTTTTATACATTTTTAAAGTGTTATTCCATACTTAGAAGGACGTTATTAGGACTTCCAACCAATCAAGAACAAAATTTTTATACGTTCTCTAACTAAATATAAGTGTCTTACTGTTTCTAAAAGTAACCTTAGTGAAAATATAATCTATCCTCTTCACTTTTACTTTTGAATGTAAATAGATAATAATTTGTATTGAAGTTTAACTTTGTTCGAATCGAAGCTCACTGTCGTTGCTATTTTAATGTCACTATAATTGATTAATATAACAGTTTAAATTACAAATATCAAATACACACACCTCCCACAGGGCCTCCAGGGCGGAGTGCGCGTGCAGCCGCGCCAGCGCCAGCGCGGCCGGCAGGCGCGCGTCGGGCGACGCGTCCGCCGCCAGGTCGTAGCAGCGCTTGGCCAAGTGCAGGTCCCGCGCCAGGCCCAGGCCGCGCTCGTGCATGTACCCCAGGTTGAACGTGGCCTGGGCGGAGTGCAAGGCGTCCGAGGCCACTCGGTAGTGGTGGGCGGCCGCCTCGAGGTCTCGCGGCGCCCCCTGCCCGTAGTAATGGTAGTCGCCCAGCTTGACTCGCGCGCCGGCGCAGCCCTGCGCGGCCGCTCGGGACCACAGCTGCAGGGCGCGGCGCCATCGCTCCGTTCCCGAGTAGAGGTGGGTTGCACCTATTAATAAAAACAAGTATTTGTTCATTGCGACTGTAATTCGATTTCCATTCGAGGCGTCCCAGCACTCACCCTCGTCCAGCAGGTAGGCGGCGTTGCTCTGCGCCACCTCGTAGCCGCGCTCCGCCACGGCCGCGTACTGCAAGTAGGCGGAGTCGGCGTCGCGCGCGCGCCACGCCGCGTGCGCCAGCATGAGGCGCGCCGCCCACGGCCCGCGCTCGCACACGTTCTTGTACAGCTGGGGGAGCGGACAGTTTGAATACGTTACGGTTCCAATTACGTTGTTTTTAATTAAATTAAAATCAGCTTCACGCTGTATCCCGCACACAGCAGGATAGACAGAGGGAACTTAGTGTTAAGACACTCCGTTCCCCACTTTCCACCGAATTCTGGCGGCATTGCGTGCTGAGTGGCGGAATTCAACGCCGCGCTTTACCTCGACACCAGAGCGAAGAAATGAAAATATAAATGTAAATAAATATTTCATTTCATCGAGTAGGGATCCACAACCAGTCGATTTTACAGTCACATATTGTGCCTCTGCCCCACGACCGGCCTGCAGACTTGCTCTCAGCCAGAGACATTACTCTCCGTGACTCTCCCAGCCACAGTGAGTCAGTCACTCCCAAATGATGCCTCATTTTATTTTATAAATGTTCTAAAAATATTTTAGTTAGCAAATACAAATGTTGGTCGTTCGAGCCGTCAATACGAAAGTGCCGTACCTCAACCGCGGTGGTACAGGAGCGCAGCACGCCCAGCCCCTGCGCGTGCATCTGCGCGAGGTGGTACAGCGCGAGCACGTGGCCGGACTGCGACGCCAGCGAGAAATACTTGTTCGCCTGTTTGAAGTCACGACGGACTCCGATACCACCTGTAATGTACGGATAAAGTTATTTTATTTATCGTCCAGTTATTTCATTGTTAAACAAATGAATCGAGATTTTGTATTATATACAATGGTATTGACACATTACTCAGACTTGACATCATAATAAACGTCACATTTCGACTCGTTCGTTGTGATTTTTAAACGTATTAAATAAAATATTGTTTTTTTTTCTTAAAATCTTGACATTTCATTTCTAGGACTTACTTCGAAGGCGGTACTAGTAGAATCATTTCGGATTTGGTTTCATTGTAGAGGGAAGCTCGGACAGTAGGAGATGAGCGCTAACACGCATTTAAAGGGGATCTTTAAGCCTACATTTACGTTTGAAAAGTTTCAGGCACGCATCGAAACTCACCCTATCAGCCGATGGGTCAGGTCACTGAAAAAAATGTTGAAAAAAAATTTGTTGTTGCAAAATTATAGACAAGTAAATCAACCTACCAAAGTACATAAAACCCAAATTCAATTGCCCTTCAACCCAGCCCTGATTGGCCGCCATTGCGAAATATTTGAAAGCGGTGGACGTGTCCTTCGGCACTCCACGGCCCTGTTATAGAGAAAAAAAAATCACAAATTAAATAATAAAATTAAAATTAAATTATCTTCACGCTATATCCCGCACACAGCAGGGTAGGCAAAGGGAACCTAGTGTTAAGACACTCCGTTCCCCACTTTCTACCGAATTTTGGAGGCAAAACTCAACGCCGCGCTTTGCCTCGATACCAGAGCGAAGAAATGGAAATTTAAATTTAATCTCGATCGAACCCACAACCAGTCGGTTTTACAGTCACACTTTGTGCCACTGCGCCACGACTGGCCTCACAAATTAAATAATATTATATGTAAATAAGTAAATAAAAGATCCTAAGATAAAAGATACCAAGCATCCTAAAGTATTTTGAATTCGTATGTCCTAGTACGCACATGAGTGGCATTAGTACCGACGTACTATGCTTGGGTACTCTGGACATCTTGTCACGCGCTTAATAGCAACAATATGAACCGCCGCGATTTACGTGACCAAACCAAGGAAATATCTATATAAAGATTGATGAGATGACAGGCAGTGGAAGGTGAGACGAAGTATTTATATATACAGGAAATACATAGTGGGTTTTTAACCCTATATAGCCCAAAACTCTTTATATTATATGATTCATGAGTTTCACGCTGCATCCCGCATGTAGCAGAGTAGGCAAAAAGTACCGATTATTAAGACACTGTTCCGCACGCACCGTACAATGTATGAGACATTGACTTGAATGTCTAACTATAATTATATAAGAACAACGCAAGTGACGTCACTTACCTGTAAATACATAATACCGAGTCCGCTTTGACCAACCGGGTTGTTGAGCTCGGCTGCTTTTCGAAAGTACCTTAATGCTGTTTCGTTATCAGCCTTGATACCGTCTCCACCTTCCAGATATATCTGCAAAAATATATTATTAAATATAAATTAGACTAGCAGCCCGCTCGCGGCTTCGATTGATGATTATTGATTAAATAAACAGAATTGATTGACAACTATAATGACTTCTAATGTTATTTTTTTACTACATTATCGTAATTTTTATAAGAATTTTTGATTGTTTTGAATTAAAAAATACGACAAAAAAGTTGATATTTCATATTTATAAAATACACATAAATATATAAAAAAAATTTATTTATTATATTTACATATTTTTGTAACAATACGTTCTTTTTATCTATGTTATGTAAGTCTCATCATTATTTTAAAACTCTGTTAAATGTGCTGATGTCAGTGAATAATTTAATTTACTGCTTAAATGTCAAATTATTGATTTGGGTAAGAATTCATAATATTCTTTGTAAAATAACTGTAATTGCAAATTAACGCCTGTACAGTTTTTAAATTAGTTACATATATTATTAGATAAATGTACAATTGGTAAATATGTAGTTATTACAGAGTACACGTAGGTAGGATGTTTTTAGGCATTTTTATAAAGATTTATTTCAAACAAACGAACGAACCAAAAAATATATGTATGTACTTGATATTTCATTAAAGATAAAGTCTCTGTGTTGAATTAATTACGACTTAAACTTAACTGTTATGATTTATGAAGGTAATCTCCACTAACAATTCAATTTTATTTACTTTATTGTAAAATTTTCTTTAATTTCAATAAAATAATTAATAAAACAATTATAAAATATTGTATAATAGTGCTTCAAAAATATATATTTTTATCAACAGTCATATAACCAAGACGTTTACAATGTCATTCTTTGGAGAAGAATCTTACCAGCGCGATTGCTATACAACATTCGCAGGCAAACTAATGCCTTGAGTTCATTCAAATGACGATAAGTTTTTTCTTGTAAACCGATTTTGATGAACCTTTACTTTAGTAGGTAAGTTGAGTTAAACAAAGCAATTGGTGACATTTTCAAGTAAATCGGTTTAGTACTTTCAGAGAAAAATGTCGACATACATATCGACAGACAAACAGACAAGAAATTCGAAAAAAATATTTTTGCTTTCTATTAGTGCCCCTCTATCCGTTACAGTCAAAATTACTAAATGTACAGACAAAATATTTTTACTGTCTTATTATATATAGAGATTAAGTAAAGATGTCCGTACGTGACATAGAGGCACAATCGTGTGACTAAAATATTTAAAATATTTATGAACAGTACAATGACTGACAATTTACTAATCTAGTTCTGCGCTTAATCGAAACGTCTGATCAAGCAAATAAAAATCTTCTAAATATAATTTTCAAAACTCTTGCAATAAAAAAAGGTTTTTAAACAAAGACATTACATTGTTTTCTCAATAATTCGGAACCTTACGCTTTTTAATAGAGCGTAATGGGGGAGACGTTACCGTATATATTTATATATTACATATTTCTCAAAAGAAGCTTCATAACGGAGAGTCTCAACACCGTGATGGATACCCTACGTCCTTATATGTAAATGTGATTACATAGTATAGAACATATCATCAAAAACCACTTACCTTGCCAAGAAATGCGTTAGCCACAGCATTCCCAGTCTTGGCTGCTTGTTGGAAGTAGTGCAACGCCTTATTGAGGTCGAGGGTGACACCACGACCGCCTTGGAAGTGCAGCTGTCCGAGTCCCACCTTCATGAATAATACATATAAAATAATATAATTTTTAAAGGGCTTCTATAGTTTTTTAACCATACTATATATAGTATGGCTTTATTTGTATATATTATTATCTTTCTTGAGTTAAGATATTTCTTGCAATTGTCTAACAAGAACACAAAAAGAAGTAGATTTAAATGTTAACATTTTACCAAGTGGAATCAAAACCACAAACAACCACATATATGATAGATTGACATATATATATATATATATATATATATATATATATATATATATATATATATATATATATATATATATATATATATATATTTGGTCAGTTTCTAGGAGGCGAGAATTCAAGTTCCGCTGCGTTCAATTTTTTATATGTTTTCTTAATAAGTATTTTTCTTTCTTAAGTGTAGAATAACACCAACATACAACATACAATATCTTACAACATTAAGCAGAGAATAGAACATAATATTACATTCAAGAGATAACTATATTAAATTAATTTTGCATAAGAAAATATATTTCACCTGCGCCTGTACATCCCCCTTCTCCGCCAAGAGCTGGTAATACTCAATGAGATCTGTATCTAAGGCTGCTCCGGGCGAATTGCCTTCAGCTTCATCCATTATCCTCACTCTTTGAATTGCTGGACCACCGCTGAGAGTCACCTGGCTTGCCACTAACAAAATAAAAGAAATAAATAATAAATAAAAACTAACAAAATAAATGTTACATATATTTTTAGCGATCTGCTTTATCCAGAGAGAATGAGCCAGAGGGCTCCAAATGCGTCAATCTTTGCATACTACTATTAACAATATCTTCATCACACAACTATGGCTTAATACACTACATTTTAATGTGTGTATAATGCAAATAACATCTTCAATTAGAAAAACAAAAAAAAAAATTACATTTTTAAAGAGTTATTCCACACTTAGGAAAGAAAATATTTATATGGAAAACGTATAAAAATTTGAACGTAGCGTACGTTTTCTAAATAAGTATAAAACATTAAAAAAAAGAGAAAACAAAAATAATTCATATCCCCAGGTTGGAATGGAATCCAAAACCATAAACCGTTTACTAGCACCTTTGCCGCGGCGCCACATCGGTAGCAAAAATGTCGTTCATATAAAAAAAAGTTAACAACAAAAGTTATAACAACCATACGATAATTTTGAAGCTGCTTGGTAAAAACTTGATTGGCCGGAATATTTTACGTAACATTTTAATATTAAACACAAGCTGGTGTCAAATGAACATATTTTTAATTTTGTAACATTCAATTCATGTATCTTTGTTGCACATAGCAGGGTAGGCAGAGGGAACCTAATGGTAAAGACCTCGGTTCCCATTAAGATACTTTTGTTCTCCACTTTCTGAATATATATACACATAAGCTGCAAAAGAAATTTTGCAGCTTATGTGTATCACAATGTTGTAACGTAATAACATTCCTTTCTTTTGTTAACATTTTTGTTAATATACCGCTCTCTGGCTAGCAACAAATAAACGTCATATATTTGAATAGCGCGTCAACGTAACTACCTGAGCTAGGAATCTAACAATAACTTGTCAAACCCACAACCGTCATTAGTACTCGGTGTAAGTTTCACTACGTCACAATGGCGTCAATACGTACCTTTATGAGCAACTTTCATATACAGATCCATCGCTTTAGAACACGAGCTAGGCAGGGTGACCCCCGCCCAGTGCCGGTACGCGAGCGCCATCTGTGCGTAGTCGCTGTCACCCAGCGCGCCTGTGGTGTAGTGGACCAGCGCCCGCGCCTGCGACACCGGGACGCCTGTGCCTGTTGCGTACAGGAAACCCATGCCCTGGAATAAGTTTTATAGTATTTGTATATTATCACAAATAAAAAATAAGTAAACAAATTAAAAATATGTATTGTATTATATTGCATGTATGTACATATATTAAAATTATAAACTTACACGTTTTTGTTGCCTTTAAATTAAATGGCCGTGAGGACCATGTGATAAGAACGGTTTCTATTTTTCACATTAAACCTTTTCTATCTTTTTTATAATTTTCCAATTTACATTACTTAGGTATACACATAATTATACACATATAAATAGCAATACACTTAATTATACACATATAAGGTTGCAGGTTCAATTCCAAATTTTAATTTCCCTGCGGTCGTAACTCACAGCTTGGCATTAAATACCACACCACACAACGTATTTTGGCATTAGAATGAAGTTGTGAAACTAGGAAATAAATACTTACCGCATGAGCATCAGCATTACCATCTTCAGCCAACTCCTCAAATATTTCTCTTGCTTTATCCACATTTAGTTCAACACCCTCTCCGTATATGTATGACCAGGCCAATTTAATTTTAGCAGGGGAATACCCTTTATCTGCCGCAAGCTTCACTTGGGCGATTGCGTGATGTAAATCAGCAGTACGTCTGTCTATTTTCTCTATGGCTGAATCGTAGATTTCCTTTGCTGAAATGTATTGTAAATATTGCTTTTTAGACTCTTTTGTTCTTTTGTTTAGATTCAAACTGTATCCCAAATGTAGTAGGGCTGGCAGAGGGTAGTAGGGGAATGTAAAGGTCCTCCATTCATTGCATTTTCACTAGGACACTTTCATTCCCTGAGTTCTTAATGAAAATATTAAATATTTCATTCCCTCGAGTGCAAATCGAACCCAATCATCACATTAATAGCCATATATTTGTACCCTTATGCCACAACGGCCTCAATGTTTTGTGTTGTTACATATAATCTGTTATCTTACGATAAAAGAGTAGGATTAAGAGTACATTACAAGCAAAAAGTGAAGAACTGTGTAGGGTGCAGTTTTTTTTTATTATTTTTACCATTTATTTCATAACAATGCATTTAAAGTGGCAGAACCTACATTTATTCTTATATTTTAAAATATAAATTTCATGCTGTTTCCTGTATAAAGCAAGGCAGCTAGAGGGAATCTAGTGATTTCCATGCGATGATATGAATGGCAGAACTAAACACAGTGCTTTGTCTTCTTGTTAGAGCCATTAAATAAAAATAATTTATTCCTTTAACTAGGTTTTATTTACGATACAAAGTATTCATACTTAATATATATTTATTTATTGTAAATAAATAATATAACAAGAAATTGAACATATACCTTCTTTTAGCTCTGGTGACAACTCTGGTTCTTCTTCTTGAGGTAATGGAGGCAATGTATCTAATATATCTTGAGGATTTTCGTCTAATTTCTGTAAAAAACATGTTAAAATAATTTTTTAAAGTCTGTTTGCAATTGTACTGTCTATTGTTATGTTAATTAAGTTTATATCTTAAAAACTAAAACATGTATAAATTAAACCAGTTAAATTAAATTTAAATATATAATGATTGTTAATCATCATTGCCCAATAAATTTGTGTTCATTGGTTTTAGTTATCAACAATGACAATGAACAATTAATATAGCTAATACATCAGAATAACACAAATGCTACAATTTATTTTATTTATTTATTCATTTTGAATAACTTGGCTATAATATAAAAATCAGTTTAAGTGGTTTTTGTGTATGCACTGTAACATTACATAATTCTAGTTCTTTTATTGTAAGTCCTTTACCAAAGGTTATTTGTAGGATATTTCTTGAATTAATAACAGTAATGACTACCTACATCTGTATAATTGTTTATAATAAATACTTTTTAATTATTAGTATGCAATTAAAGTAATTATATTCTATTATTTAAATATAATATGTTTCTATATTGTAATATTTACCTCAATATCATTTTCGTGGTAATCAGAATTTTTACTATCTTGTATCCAGTTGGGCTCGGAATGCCTTAGAAGACTCTTTCTAAGCAGCTTTAATGTATATTCCATTTGCTCCAAATTATTTACTGATTGTAGTGAATCTGTAAATAAATAAACAATTTTATGACACAATTGAAATAAAAATCTTAACTTAACTTAGCTTTACACTTTATCCCTAGCAGGGTAGACAGACAACAGAGTGCCAAATGCTATGGCTAAAAGTCTTATTAATTGTATTAAATGATCACTACAAATAATATATGCCAATTATAAGTAACAAAATAAAAGTAAATAATATTGTTAATGATGATGTTATATGCCACAGAGTATCACAGGAAAAGTTATTTAATATTATAATATATCCGTCTGATAGGCGGCCGAGCACCACAAAATGCTGACAAGAGAGAGAAAACTCACACAACATAAATTACATTGTAAAAAATACCTTTACTGTCATCTTCTTCCTCTTTATTATTGCCTGTACTTTTTTTAACCGCATCTGCTTGATCTTGCATAGATTTAATTTGCTTATTTATAGCTTCAGTTAATTCTGCGTAATATTCTGGATCTGCTTGACCCTCTAAGACTAAATTATTCAATGGATTTTCTTCATCTTCAGAATCTTCAGATTTCTTTTGATCTTCCGGGCCAAGGAGTTTAGCCGCAGATAATACGAAACACAGCCACAAAATGTATAGTTTTAAATGTTCCATTTTATAGGTATTGTTATTGATAAATATCTTTTATAGATTCCACTTACGTGTCCCTAAAAAGTATAAAATATATTGTTTAGCATATGAGTGTCACAAAAATCGCAATGTTTTGCAGTGGCAAGTGTAACAGCCACTTACAATAACACACGTGTACTTTCAAGACTATTTACATGTTTTTATTAAAAATATTTATTTCGCAAATCGACTAAATTTGATTGTATCCGTATGTCATTTTTGATACACATAGTCACAGAACACATATACCCAAAGGGTACATAGTAATTTACCAGTAACTAGATAATAAAAAAATCAACTGACAGTTTTTGATAGGTGATATTGACTTTTGGGCCTTACCATTAAATGGGGTGGATGGAAACGGTTTTAGACTTTAATTTGCATTTTGTCAATACTGGTAACTTAATTATATCAATTCAAAACAATTTATAGAAATACGAGTCGATATTGGTTTTATATTTGCCGAACAGTAAATTGTGTGTGCTACAGTAAAACCAAACAAAATGATTATATAGGTACCGTATGGTAATAATATATATACATTAATTTATTTTAGCACTACTTTTATGAAAATATTTGTGAAAATATAAACATTTCTGCTAATTTCATGTAGATTGATTACATTAGTAAATCTTTTGCGTAATTCAAATTTTTAAATTAACTTAATATATCTGAACTATTTTGTTTGTCGGTCAATTACCAAATTTTATTAAATATATTACAAATAAACAAAGATCTAGTAAATACAGTATTGTACATGTATTATTAAGTATAGCTTTTATTTATTTATTTATTTATTTTATTCTTTCATTTACATATGATTTTTGTTAGTCCTATGACATTGACAATTGCAAAACCAAAGTTCAAAAAGGTTACAAAATATTTGTTTTGCCCAAATTCTGCAAAATTTTATTCCCGTTATTAAAATTGACTTATATCCACTCAGGCCTTGTCTAAAGTTAAATAAGTAAAGAAAGAGGAATATATATTTATAAATTATCTACTAAATTAACTAGAAAACTATGTTGCGATTACCGGTTTCAAAAAGGCAAATTCGTAACTCTGTACTAATACGATTGAAATCTTCAAGCAGCTATATAAGGAACACTTTCATAAATTACTTTAAAGATAATCATAATCATAAATATATAAAATCCAGTGCTGTAGTGCCTTTATGTGACCCCACAGTACCCTTCGTAAATGCTGGCATGAATCAGGTACATCTATCTTTACATAATTTTGCTTTTAAATATTTGTTTAAAGCTGTCGTAGTGTAGTGGAACACCGTGTGACTTACAGTCAATTGTGGGTTCAATCACATCCTCTCCATAAAGAAAACAGCATGAAGGTTGCACTTTGCTTTTTTATTTAAAAAAAATACAAACAGTATTTTTTTATTATTTTAATAAATAAATTATAAAGTAAACCATAGTTTACACATGAAGACATTTTAAAATTCATTAATCAATTATTTTAAGGAATTATGAAATGACAAATTAATATATATTTTAATTAGTTTACAAACTTTAGGTTTTTTTCTTTCAGTTTAAGGGTATATTCTTAGGTAACATAGAACCTCCCTGTCCTCGTGCTGTGAACTCACAAAAATGTGTTCGTATTGGTGGCAAGCACAATGACTTAGATGTAGTAGGAATGGATGGTACCCATCACACATTTTTTGAAATGCTTGGCAATTGGTCATTTGGTGATTATTATAAGGTATATTTTCTCCTTTATTGTTATTACTTAACATATATAGATTTACATGAATAAAGGTTAGTAAATTTAAAAATATTACAATTGCAAAAATATTTCTCAATTTCAAATATATAGAAAGAAGCTTGTCAAATGACATGGGATCTTCTACTTGGCCCCTATCGATTAAAGCCAGAAAATTTATTAGTTACCTATTTTGCTGGAGATGCTATTATTGGAATGCAAGAAGATAGAGAATGCAGAGATATTTGGAAACAAATTGGGTAAGTTTTAAAATTAAAAGGAAATTAAGAGGAAAATGATTTTAAGTCATAGTTTGTTAACTCTTCTGGCATACACATAAAAATTCTTTTCTGCTTCCTTTCCTTAAGTTACTAGGTAATTTGTATGCACAATTTCAGCTCTGTTGCAGCTCTCAGTTACTTTGAAGTTGTCATATAGTACAGTTGATGAGTCATGGCTGCCTTGAAGATAGCTGTTGATGGTCTCATGCAGATTTAATAGATTAACATCATGGTGGCCTCGACTTGTCAACCATACTGTGTTTAAATTTTTTATTTTATTTCATTTAGTTTATATTAAGTTATTTTCAGTGTACCTTTAAGCCAGTTAAAAGCACATGATGCTAAAGATAATTTTTGGGAAATGGGAGTTTCTGGGCCTTGTGGGCCTTGCACAGAAATTCACTATATTCATCCTGATGGCACACTTACAGAAATATGGAACCTTGTGTTTATTCAGTGTAACAGGTAAGATTTCTAAAATGAGTATA
The DNA here is from genome assembly GCA_917862395.2 of Heliconius sara. Lineage (NCBI taxonomy): Eukaryota > Metazoa > Arthropoda > Insecta > Lepidoptera > Nymphalidae > Heliconius > Heliconius sara. The sequence goes on from OU860787.2 coordinate 10,730,601, forward strand.
ATTTAAATTATTAGTATATAATTATAATTATTAGTAAAATTGTAATAACTTAAGAATATTTACAGTGACAATGGAGGTATTTAGATTTATGAACCTTTTTTAACATTTAAGCTTTTCTAAATAAGTACAATTAAACTATAGGCTTAAATTAAATTATAGGTTAAGGGACTTTTACAAAAATACATTTTGTCGTTTTTAAGATTAGCGTGCGCAAAAATTTTAAGAATAATTGTTTGGAGTCCTTGTCTGATAATGTCCTATTTATTACTTAGACTCGCCCTCATTCAAATTTTTGATACTTTTTACATTTTTTACATTATTACGCCAATTTCTTTTTGTATCAGAAATGCCGATGGTTCAGTGACTGGTCTAAGGCGGCATCACGTGGACACGGGTATGGGGTTGGAGCGTATGGCCGCCATAATGCAAGGTGTTCGTTCGAACTACGACACTGATCTCTTTCGACCGATCATTAGTGCTATAGAAAAAGTAAGACTCTAAATAAATCAGCTTCACGCTTTATCCCGCATACAGCAGGGTGGGCAAGGGAACCTAACGTTAAGACACATTGTTCCCCACTTTCTGTCGAATTTTTTAACGCAGTGTGTGTTATGTGTGAATAAATATGAGTATCTATTTATAAATAAAAAAAAAGTTCTGAGTGAATGTATTTAATACTACTAGGAAAGAATATTTACCTGTTTATGGTATGTGAACACTTTAAAAATATTTATTATTTCGCATCAACACAACTGCCCATTCAGGAGAATAAATAAAAAAAATTCTTTCCTCATTCTAGTGACAAGATATTATTTCTAATTTCCTTTTGTCCAGCGTGCTATACCTAATATATAGTGTGAAACTTTTAGTTTTACAAAACTGACACATTTTTATTTTATGTTAATAGAATAGCAAAGGCGTCTCGCCGTACAGCTCCAGCTACAGCGACGACGCTGTATTAGATCAAGCGTACAGACGGCTCTCGGACCACGCTCGTATGATTAGCGTGTGTTTGGCTGATGGAGTTTATCCTTCTTCTAGGTAGGAAATTATATTTTTTTTGTTTTCTTTTTATATTTACTTGTTTGACCATTTGTGAACTTAAATGGAGTGCTTAAATTTCACACTAGTTTACTTTCTTCACGCATCCCGTATATAGCAGAGTAGGCAGAAGAAACCCTGAGTTAATTCTAAGCTCTATTTTCAGGACGTTGAGTGTGTATTGCGGAACTTAACACCACATTCAAATATTTCAAAATAATACAAATATTTCAATCTTATGGAGATCGATCATATAATCTTCACGCTTACAGCTAAACACTGTCCACTGCGACACGATAGCCTCAAATAGATTTATATTTAACATTTTTTTTCGCGTCACACCTCAACCTCAAATAAAGCAGCATAAGCAGAAGAAACTTAGTGTTATAATACTCCATTCCTCACTTTTGCGTTCCTCACTATTAATTATGTTATTTGATTATAATTTTTTTTTCTTTCAGTCTTAATCTAAAACAGATAATGCGTAAATCATTTAAAATAAGCACGGATGTGTTTCAAAATCCCAACCTACTTGACCAATTATACAATGAAGTAATGGTAACGTTGGGAGAAGCATATCCAGAGCTGGTGGCAAGAGAGAAAGATGCAAAACTTATTATAGACCATGAGAAAGAAAATTATGCCAAGCTTAGGACAAGCTTGAACAAGAAATGGAAAGAACTGATCAAAATGTATCCTGAGGTAGAGGAGTTGAGTGACATCGAGGGTGCAGGTTTTGCTTTAGGTTATAAGGAATTTAAACAGGTAAGAAAGATTAAATGCATTGTTTGGTTTTTATTAAAAGCTTTGAAAATGGTTATTTTACTTATAAATAATATATTTAATGTTTTTCTTACAATCGCAATAGCCCCTTTTTAGTTAATAAGGCCTAAAATTTTGTTCTCAAATTTTCTCCATAGAAAACTTAACGTCTAAATTAATGAAAATAATAATATAATTACAACATTTCAATTTCAGACCATGTCCAAAGTGAAATCAACCGTTATACCAGGCGAGTTGGTTTTCAAATTGTACGACACTCATGGTCTTCAAGACGACGTCATTGAGAGAATAGCGAATTTAAATAACTTAGAAATAGATAGAAAAGGCTTCTGGAAGCTTCTATCGAATCATAAATCACGACACAAAACAGCTTTTAAAGAACAAGCATCTAATAAAGGCATAATGTTTGATAAAGCTATCGAAACATTACATAAAAATGGCGTAAAAAAAACAGATGATCAACAAAAGTATAACTATACGGAAAATGAAAATGAAATTATATTAAAACCGTTGAGAACTAAAGTGATAGCTATATTGAATGAAGACGGCGAATGGATAGACTTTTCTCAGCCAACCGAAAATAAACCTTATTACATAGCAACAGAAAACACAAATTTCTATTGCGAAGAAGGTGGACAGATAGCTGACGACGGTTGTATGGTATTCAATTCTAACATACAATTTAAAATAGATAGCGTATTCAAAATACGCGACATAATATTTCATAGAGGACAATTTCTATTGAAGAATTGTGATAATTTATATATAAGAAACGATAACAGTGTTCAGTTACTAGTGAATAGTGAAAAAAGAATCAATATTATGAGAAATCATACGGCGATACATTTGTTTAATGCTGCCTTGAGGAGCGTGCTGCCAAATAGTGTGATATGTCAAACTGGTTCCAGTGTGACTGATAAGGGGTTCTCCTTGAATTTGTCGGTTTATGGTCAGAAGCTGTCGCAGAAAGTTGTTTTGGAAGCACAGGATTTGGTTAGGTAAGTTAGTGTTGTCCTTTTTTCTCTGTATACATATTTTATTTCTGTGTTTATGAAATCTATATTTAGCCCCTAATATGGTGAAGCTCAGTTTTGTTTGAAGCAGCTCAGTCTTCTATGAAGCAACAACTCTAAAATAGGCAAATTGTGAAAGATAAGAACAAGATGTTTTTAATCTAGATTCTCTCTAATTACTTTTATTAGAAATAGGCGAAGGTTCCAATATATCATACAATTTTTTATTTTTTTAAAATATTTTCTTAATCTTCTTATCTGTATTCAGGGAAAGTATAAAATCAAATGCAACAGTGAGCACGCAAGTATTAGACATGTCGCAGATGTGCTTAGAATCGGACGTCCTGACGGTGCCCGGCGAGATTTATCCCGAGACCGGTCTCAGGCTTGTTGCGTGTGGGTCGCCGCTCGTGTCTAAGTAAGTTGCAAAATTAGAAAAGAAAAGAGAGAATATTATTGTTGTTTTAATTTTTTTTCATGTTATTTTAGTTAAGTAGTTGAAATGTAATTTAAAAAAAATTATTCAATCTATTTAAGAGTGTCTAAGCTTAATTGTGTTGGAATTAGCAAATAATGTATTATATATACTTATTTAGAAAACGTATAAAAATTTGAACGCAACGGGACTCGAACTCGCGCCTCCTGGAAATCAGGCACTCTGACTACTAAGCCATACGTTCTTATCAAGCTACGTCGAAATTTTTATACGCTTGTTACAACTTATTTATGTTGTTAGCATCTCTGTACAAAGATTTTTACAAATTTCCGCTACCCAAAGATTATAAGAAAGGCTAAGAATTATCGTCTGGCTTAGAGAGAATGTTATTTATTAAATATCTTGTTGATCCTATCTATCCCATCCTATTTACCAGCTCCGATCGGTTTTTATCATTAGCTTTTTTATAATTAATTACTAATAATACATTCAAAATAGGAACTTTTGCTCCGACCTTATCATTTTGCTTTATTTTGCTCCGATCTTATCCGTAAAGTGATTGTTGCCTGCCATTAAAAAAAAGGCATCATTATATATAGTTATGTGGTTTAGAGAGCTCTGCTGCGGCACGCACGTGCCCTCCGCGGGGCACGTGGGGGACGTGTGCGTGACGCGGGTGCGGGGCGCGGGGGGGCACGCGCCCGCCCTGCACGCGCTGGCGGGGCACGCCGCCCGACAGGTAACATTATTTAATTATTTAATACTAATAAATAATTTAAAAAACGGTTCTTTTTTTTGGTAGCTGGATTTTATCTCTGTCTTAAATATTCTCAAAGTTTCATAACTTTCTAGTACACTTGGTTTATTTTTTTTTAGCTTAACAGTGTAACTCGCACATAGCAAGATAAGCATAGGGAAGGTGGGAGAAAATGAAAATATAACTCGTAAACTGGTCACTATCACTAGTCTAAGGGCTCATTTTCATTCATCATTATAGAGCATTTGGAGAGCCCCCAGAATTTTATTATTTTAAGGCAATTTAAAATAACTATTGAAAAATTAAAGAAGAATAATATATTTTATTGTAATCCCTATATATATAAATAGTTTCGTCAATCTTCAAATTCAAATAATTTTATTCAACATAGGAAGTTACACGTTTAATTTTTCGAACGTGAAATAATTTACTACCAGTTCACTACAGTTATGCCTCACACCTGAGAAGAACCGGCGCAAGAAATGAGGCGGTTCTTAATTTTTCAAATCAATTTTATACAATTAACCTTTCACAATCCAGGCTCGCGAGCTTTTCTGTCGAACTCAAAAACTGTCAGAAGTGGTAGAGTTGGCGGACCCTGACAGAGTGAGAGAGGAAGTTTCAGCCATTAAGGAGGGGCTCTCCGGTCTCTGCGGAGTTGGAGGCGGGGCTCCCTACGGAGAGTACGCCGAGTGTATGCAGCTGCTGGACACGTTGCAGAAGAGCGCTAGTAATAGGAATGATGTTGCTTTACAGTGAGTATGGATCTTCTTGGTGGATCTTCTTCTGGAGTCTTTTTAATATTTTATTTCTTTTTGTTTCTAATGAATTTGTTTGAGTACGAAACTGGTCTCGTTGAAAAGATTTTTGATTTATTTATAAGGCTTAAAGACTGACTTTTTCGTTAATACCTTTTTTTTGCGGATTTCAAAGATAATAAAAATACTTTTGATCAATTTTGAAGAGGTATTAGGGGCAAACTAGAGTCCACTACTATTACTTCTATTTTCAGAGCGCTGGCCGACGCGGAGGTGTCGGAGGCCTGCGAGAGCTCGCTGTCGTCGGGGCGGCGCTTCACGGTGCACTTCGTGCGCGCGTCGTACCTGCAGTGCGCGGCGGCGGCGCGGCGCTGCGTGGCCGCGCCGCCGGCCCGCGCGCCCGCGCTGCTGCTGGGCTGCGCCGGCGGCGTGCTGGTGGCGGCCGCGCACGTGCCGCCCGCCCTGGTCACGCGCGCCTTCACGGCCGAGAAGTGGCTGGAGTGCGTGTTGCCGATATTCAAAGCGAGCATGCTGCGGCCGCCCCCTTCCGGGAGGGACTCTCTGAGAACGCGTGCCGAAATGTGTGATACTAAGGTAAAGTGCTCAATTTCTTCATATATTTGTCAGATATATCTGGATTATTACATGTTTATAATTTTTTTAGCCTAACGTTTAAATTTACACAATTCCTATTAGTTAGTAAAGAAGAATCTTATCCTCTGCTTTATTATTTTTTCCACCATAGATAATTATTCAATGAGTAACTCGCATAGTATAACAATTATGTACATGTGCATATAATAATTACCAGGTAAGTCTAATCACGTGCGAGCAGCTGGTGCAGGACGCGATGCGCGTCGCCATCAAGTACGCGCAGGCGCAGCTGCCCTGCGACCAGCCGCGGCGATGCACCGCCGCCGACTGACCACAGAACACATATACCCAAAGGGAAGAATGTTCACTTCATACAAAAAAATGGGGGACTGAACGACACTGCTGCCATCTATTGTGTGCCCACCAAAAACAATATTTAAAATTTGACGCTTCAGATATGGGCGGGAAATTCAAAATTTGGCTATTATTTGGATAATAAATCTATTTTTTTTTCAAAACCAGAATGATTCCCTCTTTCAAAATCAATTGGAAATATCATTATTTAATTTAAACAAAAATACTTCCAAATGATTTTGAAGGAGTGAATCATTTCTAGTTTATTTCTAGTTTAATAATAATACAAGATAAATACAGAAATAAAACAAATAAACACTTTATACTTTTTTATTGCTTATAAACATTTGTTATAATTATATCTATACAAATAGTATTCTTGCAAATCAAATAAAATAGTGATTATTGCCAAACTTGCCCTTTTATATTAGACACAATAATTAACATTTATATAAGTTAAATAGATTGTACTCTATTCAAGAATGTAACTATATATAAATCATAATTTATATATTTTTTAATTTATAATATTGTAGGCAGTTACATTCTTGAAATTTGACCTAGACTACAAATAAAGAATGAACAAAATCATTGCTGTTTACTATTCTATTTTAATTAAATAAATATAATTGAATTGTTGATTTTTTGATAATAATGATAAATATAATAGAGATAATGATAAAAATTATGAAGTCAGTGTCATAAAGTTAATAGTGTTGGTCAAATTAAATCTAACATAATTATACTATTACCTATTTTTTAATATACCTATATTAACCTTTTTAATAATTTCTGATATTTTGAAGATCTTGAAGACAAAGTTTGCATTTATTGCCAAGGCTCTTTAATAAAAATCCACAGACATATTTCCAGGTTAGGCAATTAAAACAAACCTTGACCATGACTTAGAACTTAGCAAGTTTCACTCCCGTTGTCTGCTTGGCATTTGGACATGTATGGTCCTGTTTTAATTTAGGTGCAAAAACAAAATTTCCATCACCAGTCTTTTTGGAAGAAATGTTTTATATGTTTCCATTTGGCTCGACCTATAATGTAATAAATAATATGTTAATTAAAATAATATTTTTTTAACAAGTTTTATTTAATTATTAGTAAGTAGAAACCAGCCAAACTTGAGACCAGCCATATCGCATGGGCACATGGTGTGACTGTAAAATCTACTGGGTTGTAGGTTCGATCCCCACTTGAGGAAAAGAAATATTTATATAAATTTATATTTCCATTTCTTCACTCTGGTGTTGATGCAAAAGGCAGTGTGGAGTTCCACCACTCAAGATGCAATGCCTCCAGATGTCGGTAGAAAGTGGGGAATGGAGTGTCTTAACACTAAGTTCCCTCTGCCTACCCTGCTGTGTACAGGATACAGCGTGAAGCTGATTAATTTAAATTTTTTTATATAGAAACTAGTACTTTTAACTGGACTATACAATACACGACAAAATATTACCTTTTCCTTCAATATTGTTTGATGTAATATTTGTATTTCATTTTATATTATATTTTAAAAACAATTTTCTGAACCATTTCAGTAAGAGAGGTAAATCAAATATTGTAATATATATTGACACCACCCATATTACAAATTGTAGCTGCAATATTTAAGCCATTTCAAACATTTCTGTTGAATCTGGAAATAAAATTACAAATAATAAATAAAACTATTATCACAAATCTTTACAAATAAGACTTTATGTTTAAATTTATATTTAACGATTACTTACCGGTGTAGATTGGTAGGGCCAGGTAATCCTGGGTAATTTTATAGGTTCGCTAATGCGAACCTATAAAATTCATTTCAATTCAATTTCATATTCACAAATAATAAAATGCAATAGAAATTCCAATATTAAATAACAGTTTGCGTCGCCGAATGAAACATAGGTTCGCCATTTGCAAATTATAATGTTCCCCCATATCAAAAGATAATCCTACTACTACGCTTTACATATCGGTTACATAAATTGTTTCTGCTTTCAATTGAAAACTTTATATAACTAAATTACACTGCAATTTTTTATTTTCATTTGTTAATTATATTTACGATTAACTTCTATTTTTTTCGGAGTTGCATTTTATCATGATATCTTCCATACATGAAACATAATAAAAAAAGTTATTTACTAAATCATAAATAATTATATCATAAAAACATTATAATAAATCCTTAAAAAATTCCTATATAGAAACTACTAATTAGTAGTTTTACTTTAATATAGCAACACTAAGTATCAAATAATTCATAATTTTTTTTTCGGGACTTATTTACAATCCCCCGTAGGTATGTCGCACATGCCCCTTAGGAAGTCGACCGGGCCTGCGACTGACGCTCGCGGCCACCGACGAGTAGTGGCCGCCCTGAAGTTGGTCTCTCTGCACATTTGCGCATACGAAATATCCTATAATGAAATCTGCGCAGATATCTACAGCTAACTTCAAGATGACGACTCGTCGATCGCACTGTACATTGAGTTTTGCGAAGAAATTGTTATTGGTGCTAGTATTGGCGGTTTTGTTTTGTATTGTATTTTTTATTGATTTTACCTGTATCTAAACGTGTACTAGATTTCTGGGATTTTTATAGCCGAAGCTAGATTCTGTCGCACCTGTACCGCGTTATTCTATTTTCTCTCGTCTCCTTAGGATCAGTTTTAAATCAGCTTCTACCTGTCAGCTCAGTTCAGCTGTATCCCGCACATGTTAATACACTCCGTTCCCCACTTTCTGCGGAGTTTTGGAGAGGTGTTGCGTGTTGAGTGGCGGAACTCAACACCGCGTTTGGCTCAACACAAGAACGAATAAATTAAAATATAAATGTATATGAATATTCAATTGCGGCGTTGAGTTTCGCCACTCAGCACGCATTGCGTCCAGAATTCGCCGGAAAGTGGGGAACATAGTGGCTTAACAGTTGGTCCCTTCTATCGATTCGATTTAATTTTATTTATAAATAAATATTTGATTTTTTCAAGAGGGGCAGCTCCCGTAATTATTTTTAGAAGCTCTACCTCTACCACGTTTAAGAAGCGCCTGAAGAAGGCCTGATGACATTCAGAATAACGTGCGTATTTTTTTTGATTATTTGACATAGGATACACGTTGTACACACAACGTGTATCCTATACAGGTCAGACAGGACAGGCGCACGGTCTTCGATTCTAGAATACATAATCTTCTGAATATCCTCTTCGATAACTCCATTGGTCTTCGTATTTTTACCCCTTTAGACCGAATCTCACCACGATGCCCTCTCCTGTGGTGTTTTTATACACCTTTTATCCCCTCTTTTATCTTGGTTAAGTGTAATAACAATAGGCTTTATATAGTATCCACAAGCGCACAGGACGGAGTTTACAATGTGAGAATGTTGATCTTTAAGCGTTAGGGTGTTTTAAGTGTCAAGGGATTTATTATGGATACATACAATCGTGTGTCGGATTAACATAAGTATCCTTCACGTAGTACAAGTCCGGGTAGTGAGTTCAGGATGAGAATTCGGTACCCTCACGCTACGCTGTATACGCTGAATAGGAGTCAGTCGGTTCTGCAGCTTCCCATTTATCTTTCAAGTCTAAAAGTTGGTTCAATACAGCAGGATACTTTCACAGTGTGATATAATACACATATTCATGCACTGAACCGCCTTAAATTTAAATTCAAATTTAAAATATTCTTTATTCAAATAAACTCTTATAAGCACTTTTGAATCGTCGAATGAACATATAACAAAAAAAAAGCTACCACCGGTTCGGAAGGCAGTTCTGCTGAGAAGAGCCGGCAAGAAACTCAACAGTTGCTCTTTTCAAAGTCATTGGCATAATATATAATTGTATTACATAAACTAACAGATATCCTGCATTACATTCAATAGACATTAATTCCATACATGTTTATCATCTAAATATTCTTGAACAGTGTATTAAGCCTTTTTTTTTAAACATTTTTAAAGTGTTAATCCACACTTAGGAAATATAAATACTTATTTAGAAAACGTATAAAAATTTGAACGTAGCGGGACTCGAACCCGCGCCTCCTGGAAACCGACCAGGCGCTCTGACCACTGAGCCATACGTTCTCGCCAAGCTACGTCGAAATTCTTATACGCTTGTTACAACTTATGTTGTTAGCATCTCTGTAGGGAGATTTTTACAAATTTAAGCCTTACTTGTTAGTATTTTTTTTATGCTACTGTACATTGTGGTAGTCATGTGGTGGCAATCTTAGAATACACTGCGGAAGCTTATTATATACACATACACTCAGACCCATAAAAGATTTATTAACTTTTTGGAGGCGAAAACGTGGCGTAACAAGTTTGTCTTTATTTCTCGTTCCTCTGTTTCACTGTTTTCGATGGTTTAGCATTATGCTCACTATCTTCATTTTAAAAGTGTCCCAGAATGTTAGAGCGGTTGGAATATGATTCCTAATTGAATGTCAGTCAACCAGGTGTTGTTGGGAACCTTGTCCGACTTGAGAAGCCACAGACAACCGACAAGTTATTTTAATCTACTAAATATTGGAAATTATTATCTTTATTTTTGTAATAAGATTTGATTATGTTTTAAATTAAATAGGCGTTATTATTATGAAATAATAATAAAATAAAAACTTTTGTTTGCTTCTCTCGTGTAAGTAGGTGACATGAGAAGATTATTATTATATATTAAAGAATGATATTATGTATTTTTGTTTATAAATTAAAATGTTTCTTTATTAAGTTTAATTTCATAATAATTATTAAATTAACTACGCAACGTGTTCACTGAATTCAAGGATAACTATTAAATTAATTGAATTTTTGTATTAAAATATTTCCTGATATGTATTTAGTATTTGTTTATACTTTTGCTGTCTTCCTCTAGTTTTAATTATTTTTTCACTTGTATTTATCGTTTTCTTTTTAAGCCATTTTAACATTATCATTTAGCCTTACAAAGACATATTAATTTGAGTTAATAATAATAATATTTTATATGTATAAATATTAAACATTATTCAAAATAGCTCGACGTTACTTTTTGTAGGGAACTGAATAATTTATTTATGTTCAATTCAACAGTTTAAATGTATTGAGTATAGCTTCCATAAATTAATTATTAAAATTAAAATATCCTTATTTTTCTAGTCTTATAATTGAAAATAAAAGACTTATTTTTAAAATTGTGGTTTTATTTTATAAAATCTTTTAAATCTTGATTTTTTTAGTAAAAATATGATGTAATCAACTTCACGCTGTATTCCACGCCACAGGGTAAGCAGAAGGAACCTAATATTAGGACAACCCGTCACCTATTTTTTTTTTGAGTGGCGGAACTCAACGCAGCGCTTGGTTCGACACTATAGTGAAGAATATTAAGTATTTCATTTGTTTGTCAGTTTCAGTCAAAAGCTTGTGCCCGTGCGCCACAACTAGCATTAAAATATTGATTATTGCGTCATGAATAATAATATTAATAAAGTTTAACGTATTTAACTAAATGTTTATTTTTAAATATTCAATTATATTTCTTCGCCATTCAACTCGAGATATACTGGATGGGGAGATGAGCGTGGGAAACAGAGAGTCTTAACACTATTTCTGTCAACAAAGCTATGTGCAGAATGCAACGTGAAGCTGAAGGAGAGTATGATCAAAAGTCAAAAATCAAGTATAATAAAAAAAGGAGATTCATTATCTTTCTGGGTATACAATAAAAAAATAAAAAGACATAAAACGTTTTATTTACAGAACCTTGTATGACCTTATACAACTTTTTTTTTAAAGAATTTCGTTCGATTTTCGTGTTTCGATTTCGATGATTTTATGCAAATAGTATTAATAACAATATAAAAATATACGAAAATATTTTCCTTTTATTTCTTAATATACTAATTGCGAAAAACCATAATGTCTTTTTTACATAACGACGGTAAAGTACCAATACTTGGTGAAGTACCGACATTTTTAACAAATTATCTTTTTTTTTAAATTAAGTTTTTTTTTTAATTTTAATTTTATTTTTTTATCTTTTTTTTTCATTTTAAATGCACACCTACTACATTATCAAAAAATATATGAATATAATATAATTCATAAACCATATACTATTATGAGGCTAGTCATGGCGCAGCGGCACGACGTGTGACTGTAAAACCGACTGGTTGTGGGTTCGATCCCCACTCGAGGAGATGAAATATTTACTTAAATTTATATTTCCATTTCTTCGCTCTGGTGTCGAGGCTAAGCGCGGCGTTCAGTTCTGCCACTCAACACGCTATGCCTCCAGAATTCGGCAGAAAGTGGGGAACGGAGTGTCTGAACACTAGGTTCCCTCTGCTTACCCTGCTGTGTGCAGGGATACAGCGTGAAGCTAATTAAATTATATATTATTATTATTTGAAATAATAAAAAACACTTTTAATTTGTCAAAAAATAGTTCTTTTTTAAATTTTTATGTAAAATTTTAACTCTGTCAGTTAGATGCTATTGGCACTTCGCCGTCGATATGTAGTGGTGATAAAGGTTTCATATTCATAACATGCAAGTGACGCTATTGAGTAATTATTTGACCTTCGCTTTTAAATAACAACAATAGAATAAGTTTTTAAGTTATTTTTTGTGAAGTATAACAATTTATTGTGTACCATTGATTTGTTTAAGCTATACATCCTTAGTTACAAATCACTTCACATTCTGTTTCAATTCCTTATTCATACATTAGTTGATTTACCATAACATATTAGCATATATGAAACTTCTATTTCCACATTAAATTATACCTTACAAAACTACTGCACAAATAACACCATGTTAACTAACAATCAGTTGTAAGACTAAATAACAATAAACTTAATCTCAATTAAGTTTAATGATTGTCCATATACTGTAGATCAGATAGCAGCAACACTGTATTGGGCAGCGGTCGAGGCTGAGGTGATAAGATGGTCATTGTCTGCCTTTCCATGTCCACTGCAGTCCTGTAAATTAAATTATATTACTTATTTAGAAAACGTCTAAAAATTCGAACGTAGCAGGGTTCGAACCTGCGCCTCCTGGAGACCTGGTCGGTTCCATTAACACTTTAAAAATGTAAAATAAAATATCGTACTTCAGTTTTCCATTTTAATTCTATTAAGGGTAGCCAGAGGTGACCTAGAGTAGGGAATGTCTAGATATTCCATTTTTATTCTCTGTGCTTTCAGACATTGTAGAGTAAGTCATCTAAAATACCGAGATATGGCCCACTGCGCCACAATAGCATTAATTAATTATAATTAAGCTAAATTTTAAATGTTTTATAAATACTTTCGAGTTGTGAACAAACCAACCAGGCCATTGAGGCCAGTCGTGGCGCAGAGGCACAAAGTGTAATTGTAAAATCGACTGGTTGTGGGTTCGATTCCCACTCGAGGAAATGAAATATTTATTTGCATTTATATTTTCATTTCTTCGCTCTGGTGACGGAGCAAAGCGCGGCGTTGAGTGGAGTTGAACGGAGTGTCTTAACACTAAGTTTCCGCTGCCTATCCTGCTGTGTGCGGGATACAGCGTTAAGCTGATTTATTTTTATTTTTAAGAATATTGAGCTTTTTTAATTTGCTCCACTACACTAACACAAAGCGGGGTAGGCGGAGGCAACCCGGCAAAACCTAGTGTTAAGACACTTCCGTATCCCACTGTCCGCCTCTCCTGAGTTGAGTAGCAAGCCTCACTCACACACACACAAACCCCGCCAGGTTGCAGTGCAGCACGTGCTCGTCCCCGCCGTCCGCGCCGTCGTCCGCGGGCGCGAAGGACACGGCCAGCAGGCGGTGCGCCAGCGCGGCCGTCGGCCACACGCCCACCAGCTTGGTGAGCGCGTCCGCCGCCCGCATGCCCAGCGGCATGCACGAGTCGGGGAGCGAAGGCGCGCCCACCTGTGGGACACGCCGTACTATATCATATTTGACCAAGAAGTAAGTACATAGTTATAAGTTCTTTGATTTTCACGATTATTACACGTTGTAAATGAAACTAAATATTGTGTCATTATTTATTTGTACAATTAATTGCCCACTAGGGGTTAGTGGGGAACTTGGAACTATACACCAACTATGTACTTGTAAATGAAACTATTTTAACCGGATTAGTCGCGTATATTTTGTGTTTTTATACATTTTGGGGAACCCAACGTTTCGAACACTTTACAGTACCGTGACCACGGACTACTGTAATGTTCGAAACGTCGGGTTCCCCAAAATGTATAAGAATACAAAATATACGCGATTAATCCGGTTAAAATAGTTTCATTTACAAGTACATAGTTGGTGTATAGTTCCAAGTTCCCCACTAACCCCTAGTGGGCAATTAATTGTACAAACAAATAATGACACAATATTTAACATATATTTTTTTCGAAAATCCTCTTTCTATTTTACTAAATAAATACCTTAACTCACCTTATATATTTTTAAATCTGAAAATTTGACATCAAACGAATGAGGGTAGTACGGCGTTCTCTTCCCGTAGAAATATTCACGAATACGCGCGTCCCGGGCCTCAGCGCGTTGAGTGGAAGATCTCTCCACTACCTACAAATTAATCTTATGATGATTAGCTTAAAAAAAATTCTAAATATAATATAAGAAATAAAATATAAGAGTAAAAAACTTTTCGATTCCAAAATTCGATTAAATATAAAGAAAATAAAAAGATAACATTTGCAATGTCTTATATCAACAAGTTATATATTATTTTAGAGGTTGCTTAATACTTTCCTTTTTCGTATTATGTGAATTACTCTTAAAAAACGGATTATTATTAGGAACAGATTTTAAAAAAATATGAAATCCATGTGATTTTCTGTTTGTTGTTATATTATGTAAGTTATATATATTTAGTTTATTTTTTTTATATAATTAACTTAAATAATAGATAATTTAGTATTTGCGTATGTAGCTGGGTGCTTGCCGTTTTCTCTAATTCCCACCAATTTATCCCGCACATAGCAGGGCAGGCAGAAGGAAATCTAGTATTATTTAAAACTTAAGACACTCCATTCTCATTAAGACATTTCCGGTAACAGCGACAATCGGAAATGTCTTAATTATTAAAACCGCTACAAATCGGTGTTGTGTGTTGAGTGGCACAACTCAACGCAGCGCTTTACCACGTTACCGCGAGCGGGGAAATGAAAATATAAAATTTCCTCGAATGCAATCGAACCCACAACGGTTGCGTTTACAGTTGCACTCTTGTGCCCCTGGGGCTTCATTATTAGTTTTAAAATATATGTTTTTTTTTTAGTACGACGACATAAAAAGATAAAACAAAAAGTCCACTCACCCCACCACTTTTGGGTAAATACACAACTCTGACAAATTTTGGCATATCTCTTTTGAGCTCATTGTACAACCTCTCGTTATCCAATACTAATATCACATCAACCTGAATATCATAAAAGTAAAACTAGTATTTTAACAAAAAAAAGTCTTAAAGTTATTAATTGTTTAGTATGAAAAAAATATGGGATGAAACCGCAGTAGCGCAGCGGCTCAAGTAATAAGCCATGTGGTAGTGGGCTCTATTTCTTTTCAGGGAAAATGATTGATTATATTTTAAATATATTCTACTTTCACACACATCTGTATCATCTGTATTCTGTATCCCGTACACAGCATAGGAGGCAGAGGAAACCTAGTGTTAAGACACTCCGTTCCCCACTTTCTGCTGAATTCTGGAGGCATTGCGTGTTGAGTGGCAGAACTCAACACCGCGCTTTGCCTCGACACCAGAGCGAAATATAAATTTCAATAAATATTTCTATCTTTATCTCCTCGAGTAGCGATCGAACCCACAACCAGTCAGTTTTACAGTCACATTTTGTGCGACTGCGCCACGACTGGCCTCAATATATATTTCATTATAGTACAGTATTTCAGTACAGAATGCGGCGGGCGTAGACTATGTAGAACCCTGTGGAAATTTTCTACAAGGTTACACATGGGTGAAACCGAAACAAAAAATAATGTATGCAGTTCAAATATGACGTACGAAAAATAGGTTTATAATACACGAATTAAATATTTTTAAACTGAAAGAACTTACGCAAGGCATCCCTTGCTTACACTGCAATAAGGAAATAAAAGAAACCCTCTTACTTCAAATGCTTGAGCAGCGTGTGTCAGTACTTTGTATCCAGCTCCTTTGATCCAGCCACACGTGTTTATTATTACTCCTGACGTTGACGCTAAAGAACATACATACATATATATTATATATATATATATATATATATATATATATATATATATATATATATATATAATTTTTTTTGTTTCCAATGTTCATGGAGAACATAGTGTTAAGACACTCACTATTCGCGAGACTTAACTTGAGCTTTGCCTTTGTGTGATTATAAAAGTAAAAATAGAAAAATGTCTTAAAAATAAATTTTATTATTTGAAATAAATAAAAAAACCGAAATATGATATTCTAGTTTTCCAATCAAATTAAACACAGTATTTACTATACAGTAAGAAGTTTTTGCAATACTTCAAAAACTTCTTAGGTTTCCTATACTTATTTAGAAAATGTATAAAAATTTGGACGTAGCGGGACCTGAACCTGCGCCTCCTGGAAATCGAACAGGTGACCAGCCTGGTCTGGTTCGAGTCCCATTATGTTTAAATTTTTATATGTTTTCTAAATAAGTATTTTTCTTTCCTAAGTGTGAAATAAAACTTGAAAAATCTTAATAATATATTAGGTTCCCTCTTCTTACATTGCGATATGCGGGAGTCCTTTAAAGATTTTACATTTATGCAGTGAGTGATGAGACCGTGAGGGATGTGAGGGATTGGTAAGTGAAAAAACAAAGGGCAAAGACCTAGACTATTTGAGTAAACACAATAAATTTACCTTTTTTATTATTTTCACATCTCTCAGCAATCACTTCCGCTAGCCTCGACACAATAGTGTTATACAGTTCAAGATTGTCACCGGGTGACTTGTGACCAAAGTGGTACACAAGGGGAGCTTGTTGACTAAAACCCTCTTCTATGGAAGCTGGTCTCTCTACTAATAATGCACCTGCAGCAAATAACAAAAAATTAAAATTAATTTTTATCAAAAAGTTACAAAAAAAATTGACTTATGACAGCACCATTTTATTAGCTTCACACATATAGCAGGATAGGCGTAGTGAACCTAGTGTTAAAACACTCCATTTTCTGCTTTCTGTCCCATTAGGTTGTCCTCATTTGCGATGTTGCAAGTTAGGTTGAACTCAATACTGTATTTTGTCATGCCAAAACAGGGAAATAAAAAGAATTCTTTACAATGGAGAATTACTTTTGAATATTTCCTTAATGAATATGTATTTTGATGAACATAGTTTTATATTATAAATAAAGTGTTGGCAGCTTATTAATAAATCATATATTTTGTGTATGTAACATTTTTTGTCTATATAAAAAATATATATTTTAAGCTAATTAATTACTTAAAAGTATGGACTATGGACTATTTATCAAGTGTATGATATAAAATAAAAGCCTTAAGTTTGATACATTGTATCCACGGTTATTTTTTTATTTATAAGAGACAAGACTTTTGTGGGAGTCTCATTTAATATTGTTAAAGTCACAAAAAAAACAAAATCCTTACCTACAGTCCCTGGAACACTGATATGTCCTTGTCCAACATCTAAATCAACAAAAATTGGTCGCCTTCCCATTCTGACTGCATAATTAAGTAGGATTTTAGTTAAAGTAGATTTCCCCACATCTCCTGGCCCTACCACCATTGTGACTGGCCCTCGAGTGTTCTCTTGTTCTGCTGCCACTCTTTGCTGTTCTAGAGCTGCATGTACATTTAAATAAACTACCTAAAATGGGTGTTAAAACTGTACATGAGCAAACTTTATTAAATTAGTTTTGCATATACAGCAGTATATTAAAATTTGACAAAAAGTAGGGACTAGTGTCAGTCTCCACTTTTTGACAAATTATTACTTATAAGAATGGTAGTAAAGATATTTTATATATAAAATTTCCTCGAGAGAAATCAAATACTCGACTGTCGTCGCCGTCGTTCTAATGTGGCCCCATGGTTTCATTAATATTAACTAAATGTATAGTAAGTTTTACAAACCATAGGTGTTTCTTTAGCAATATAGCTGACTTCAGTACGTCCTCGTAGCTCAACTGTACATCCATGCCACGTGAACACGGCTACTTTAGCTCCAGTATGGAATTCATAAGGTTTTCCTTTGACCAGCTCCGTGCCAAATAGCTCCGCATATCCACTCTTAACCTAATCAAAAACAGAATTACTTTTTATAATATGTATTTTATACACTTATAAACATTAAAGTTATTATTTAATATGTTTTTATTTTTATGTTCTATAAAAGCGCTAAATCTACCTCCAAGACCACTTTTTCATTTTTAGATTCGACCTCAAAACGGAGTTCGGAGTCAGGTTCTAATTTAAATTCTTGTAATTGGATTTCAGTCATCTTTTCTAATATTTATTTTAAATACACGTTTTCTTTTAATTCATAAATATTATTTATTTACGATTTACAAACAAATAAAGACAGCAGCTGGTAAGTCAACTGTTTAAGAACAATACAGATTAAAAATATACATTCATTATGATAACAGCTTCCACAGCGGATAATAAATGACACGATTTTTAATTTTATAATTTAATACAAGAATCGATACCAGTAAATTATAATAAAGACCTCAAATAATTAATAAACAATATATAAACTAAAATATAGTTCATAAAAATGTTTCAAATTACATTCAGTTTCTAATGATATTCTCTTTTTTTATATCCCTTATCTACCATAACATATATTAAGTATTATAGTTCATCGAAATATATTTCTATTAAGTTATGTTAATCGCTGTTTTTAAAGAATGTTACACTACGAAAATGTATATATTATTTATAGAATTTAGTTAAAATAAATATGTAAGGTGCATTATCAAAACGTCACACAACGACAATAGTTTTAAATTGTTTTGATTCGTTGCTTTATATTTGATAGAAGTAACAAATATTTTAATGTTTTAGTTACTTTAATGTATAATTCTTTTCATATTTAATGGATAAATAAAATTATAAGAATGGAAAATTCTTTTTTTGAATATCGTGACGAAACTAGAGATGATAGTGATTCAGAAACTGAGTTTATCGATAATAGTTTAATAGATGAATCAATAGGTCCAAAGAAAACGCCAGGAAAGAAAAATCAAACCGCTTTTATACCAGAGTCTGAGGATTCCCTAACAGAAGGCATTGTTTTTAAAATGAATTTTCTTAGACCATTGCTTTAAGCGTTAGAGTAAAAATATCTAATAACTTTTTATATGGCAGATGAAACTGAGGAAGAGGGCACGTCTTCTCGTATTGCGAAATCAAGTTCAAGAAGAAGTAGTGTTAAAACATTATCAAATCATATAGTTTTAAGTAGCGATGACGGTAAATAGTGTTATTATCAATGTATAGAATGTTGTTAAAACTATGGTTATATTTAATTTAATTTTTTTTTCAGACCAAAGCAAGAATAATCTGCCCAGTATAAAAAAAAATTCTGATGCTTCCAATAAAGTTGTGCTTAGTTCATCAGAGGATGAAGGTAATTTAGAAAAAAAAAACACTATATTTATATATTATCAATTTTCTATAAGTATAGATATTTCCAGGTGCAGTTTCACCCGAAATCGTACCTCGAAGACGACCCACAAAAGCAACTCCTAACTCTGCCAATTCTTTTATTGGACGTAAAACAAAAAAGCGAATTATGAGGCTAGACTCAGATACAGAAAATTCTATTATAATAGAACATGACAAACACAGAAAAGTTGCCTGTTTGAAAGATACTCCACTAAAGATAGATAATTTAAAAAGAAACCTAAGAGATTTAAAGAATATGAGTATTCAAAGTAATGAAAGCATCATAAGCAGTGATGATGATAATAGTGAACCTAATAATGACAAACTTCAGTATAGTGAAGATGATAGTGACAATAATAGTGAAAAAAATCACAAAATTGATAAAAATAATGAAGAAACCTATTGTGATTATGATGAAAATAATGAAAGTGACAATAAAAGAATAAGTACCAGTGATGATGGTGATGAAGACCAGATAGTGATGTCTCGTGCGACACGCATGAGCATTATGGGTATTATACCCAAGGAAAATGAAAGTGACGATTCAGATTATATACAATCTGATGATGTAAGTCTATATAAATGGATTTTTAAATTAACAAACTTAAATATTTTTATCAATTATTTGCAAATTTAAGTTATTTTTAGTACATTCTGTCTTCCTGCCACATAAATTCAATAGATAGATAAATATATAGATAGCTATGTTTGTGTTATGTTGATAAACATTTTTATATTGCTCTAACTACAATGGTTTTTATTACAGTTTGATGCCGAGTCTATAGATTTATTTCTTTTCCCTTTTCCTCTTTTTAGTAAACAAACTTTTAGGTGTATTGAGTTCTGCTACTCAACTAATGGTGTCTCTAATTCAGGAAGAGTGACATGACACTGCAATATTCTCTCTGCGTACTATAATATTATGATATATGTGACATCATGAATAGCATCTTTCAAATAATGTTTTATTATATTTTTTTCCTTTATTTATCTGCTATAGTAGGCTGTATTAAGACAGTTGTCAGAAGACTACCATATGATAGAATAAGGAGTAAGAGGCTAGTGCCGTTCTCCATTCATAGCATGTATTGAAATGTGGCTCATGTTTTCATTTTTAAAATAAATATTTTTTCATTATATTATCAAAATAGTATAACATATATATAACATATTATCAAAATATTAATATTATAATAATTTTCAGACACCCCAAACATCAAGAAGGAGTTCTTTAATAAATTTATCGGAACCTCAAGCCGATGCAGATGAAATACAAGTACTTAAAACTCCTGAAAAAAAATCTGATGATGGAGAAAATTCCAGAATATCATGTTCACCCATAGCGAGTCCTTTACACAATATAACAAATGAAAATAATAATTCAAATAATATTTCTAATGTCTTAAGTAAAAGGAGTTCAAATATAAGTTTAACTAAATCAGACATTAATGATAGTAAATCAAGAAGTCTAAACAGTAGTAAGGAAATAAAAATGATCTATAAAGAAAAAGTGATAGATGATGATTTGACAATTATTGATCCGAAGCCTGAGATTATAGCACTGAGCAGTGATGATGAAGATGAGGTAAGATGTTTTTTTGTACTATGTACATATAGTAGTGCTCAAAGATATTTTGACTATTTTTTGCATCTAAATGCTATATGGATTTAATTGGCATCGGAGGAAATGATTATATATAAATTGTTTTCATTTTTCTTTTTCGGGAGAATTAGGTGTATATTCTGCTATGTGATATTTTTTTGTAGTGCTATTTACTAAGTAGTATTTGTAGCATAGTTATAAAATCTGAAATGGTTATGGATTCAATTGCCTTTCAGGCAATGTTATCAACTCATACATCCAAAAAATTGAATATTTCAATAAATTCATAATTAAGTTTCAATGCTATCAATTTACTCTTTTAAATATAAAATAAATATGTACATTGGGCAATAGTTACTACGGGTGCAGTTGGAGGGCTAATAATATGATTATTGTATAAATTAATTTTAATTATTTTAAAAATACAACATTAAATCTAAGACTAAACTATATCAAAGACTGCCTTCGATTTTAGAGGAACAGTGATCTGCCTAAACCTGAAGTTATTATCCTATTAACCATACTTAATACTTATTGTTCCATCATGGAACTATAAGTGTGGAATAAGAAGAAATTCATTTCCCACCAACACCATTCACCTGATCTCTCTCGTCAGTGGTTTTAGCGTTCGGCCACCTATTATAATATAAAATAATTTTTCCGCCTGTGACACCGAGCGCAATTGTAAATATTTTCATATTAAAAATAATAAGTATCAACAGAAAAAATAAAACATATTATAATGTCACAGATATTTGCCATAACGCTCAATGAGAAGTAGAATTTTATATATTTTCTAACATTCTGTGCAGCCGCAATGCGTTATTAGCTTTTTGTATATCATCCCAGGATAGCCCCTTATCTTCTGGTGTAGGTGCCACGGTGGTCTGGTCTGGTGCTCCCAGACACATCCAGGGTAAGCAGAGGGAATCTAGTGCCAAGGCACTTCATTTCCCAGTTATCGCTGATTTCTGGAGGCATTGCGTGTTGAGATAAGACGGAACTCAACGCTGAGCGTTGTCTCGACACCAGAGTGAAAAAAATAGAAATTTTGGTTTGAAAATTGGTTGTAGGTTCCATTTCCGCTCGAGGAAATGAAATATTTAATATTGTCATTTCCTCACTGTAGTAACAAAATCCGTCTATGTTACATATGTAATTGTATTTTAAAAGAGCAGTTAGCGAGTTTTACTGTGGTTCTTCTAATCAAAAGTACACTTCCAACTGCACTGTGGTAACAAAATCCGTCTTTGTTACATATATAATTGTTCTGTTTGATGACCTCTATTTTTTTTCTAAACTGATTCTACTTTTGAGGGTAGATTCAAAATAGCCATCAACAGTCATTCGTCAATTACTCAGAGACTACACATTCTTGTTATTGATTTACATTTTTCATTACTAATTCGTTGTATCATTAAAACTAATTTCTTATGTTTTTCTCTCTGATGGTGAACTGAACTTTCGAAAGATGCCTAAATCTGTGAGTAGTTGTTGAGTAAATTGTTCTGTGAAATAGTAATGTCTCGATTGTTTATTTATTTTAATTTTACAGGATATAAATACTTATTTTTTATATTTCATTAAAGGTAACTGAATGATATAAGATCTGAAAATGGTTATTTTTCACTCGTCTTAAATCAAAACGCCTAAGTAAAACTGAAGTTCCATATTTTCTTTTTATCTTGCCGCTTTTGGCGAATAAGGCAAAAATAAATGTTATTAGTACACTCCTTTCTTAATTTTTTATTTGAGTGGCGGAACTCAACGCCGTAGACTAGGGAAATAATAAAAACTATTCTTTTTATATTAAATATTGCACTAAAGTGGATTGACACGTAAGTTTGAAAGATTACTAATTATACCACGATGGCGCTAAAACACCATATATGTATACTGGTTCTATATACTGAAATCGATATATAAATTCGAACTCGTGACCAGTGAGTAAAAAATACAACGTAATGGATGTATTTCCAGGTCAAAGATGAGAAGAAATCTCCCAACATCCAAAAATCGCCAAAGGTCAAGAGCGAAGACAAAGCCAAGAGGGTGGACAGCGACATAAAGCAGTACTTACTACCACAAAGCTATCCCAATCAAGTGGTGTATGTGAAGAAACATGTTAGGGAAAATGAACTTAACAAACTGAATGGACTTAAGGAGGAGTTGAAGAATATACGGGTAAGAGAAAATGAGCAACACTCACATAGTGTCTTACTGTAAACGCGATGGTTGTGGGTTCAATTCCCACTTGGGGGAGTGAACTGATTTCATTACTTCGTTTAATTAGACAAAGTGCGGCGTTATGTTCCAACCCTCAATATATAATGTCGGTATCAGCATTAGGTACCTACTATCTACATATTCTGAGTGAGATTCAATGTGAAGCTTAAAGAAATATTTTTTATTATTAAGTAATTGCCGGACTTCAGGCGAAATGACGCAGTATATTAAGATGAATTTTGGCATGAAGGTCTTTAATGAATGTGGATCACTAAAATAGACAAAATTTGACGTTTTACATAATGGAGTTCAAGTGAACAATGCATTATTTCAATATTAATTGCAATTGGGTGGCAACTAGTATTGAAATAATGCACATAAGATTTACCCGTAGTCGCTCGTAGATCTTCCTTGTTTCATATGAAGTTGGAACTTCCTACGAACTCCGTTGCTTCCTATCTGTACATATATAAAGACACTTCATTGATTTTTGAAATGAAACGACAAATTGGATATGACGATGTAAACAATGTTCTCTCCATAGTAGTGCATTGGTTCAGTGTTAATAACTTACTATTGAATGGTAAAAAAACTAAATGTATGATTTTTAAACATTTTTAATTTAGAAAACGAATAAAAATTTGAACGTAGCTATCTGCACATGGAAGATATATGTGAAAATTATTTATTAGCGGCGCTTAAAATGAAAAAAATATTATAAATATCTGTTTTTCCCTAGTATATCTTAGAGAGCATGGATGTGAACACGTTACCCGACGGTGGCATGAAGCTCATTGAACGTCTTACTGCACTAGAAGAACAGGCGCGGCAACAGGGGGACAAAGTCGCTAATATGATAGTAGAACCAGGTTAGAGGGCTTATACTTTAATATACAAGTTATTTTGGTGCTTAAAAGTTTAGAAATATATTTTACAACTGAAAATATTACCAAGATGTTGGAATTGTATTTTAACAATTAGAAAAGAGCTGAAGAGTTTACAAAAAAAAAAAAACTAAATCAAAATGGCTTCATTAATTCAGGAGCTACTATCATCATGCCATACAAGATAGACATACACGATATACATTAGCGTATGAGGAGATATTGTCTGAGGTGGGGCTGGACTTTAGCTTTGAACTGATATGTTCCTATAAATGTTGTTTTTTTACATTTATTGTAAGTAAAATTTCTGGGGTGGGCACGAGACTATTCTGGGGTGGGCATGGCTCAATCCCGTTCATTCGCCCATGGGTATATAATATCCCTGTTTTCTCCCAGGGCTTAATAATTTAGCTAACAATAAGTTATTAAATTTATTGTTAACTAAATATAATCACAATTAATATGATTTTATTTTTATAGATGTACCTACACCTGCAGATATAGCCAAAGATGGTTTTGAGAACAAGGGTCTATCTTGGGATGATATACAAAAAGCTAATAATGCAGTGCAGCCTAGAATGTTTGGAAAGCAAGGTAGTTTTTTTTGTATTTTTTTTTGTTTCGGAAAGTATGGTGAAATAAATGTATATTTGTAAAAATTCTATTAATAACCGACAACTTTACCACCATAGCAATGGCAACACACATGGCGGAAAGATCCCTAATACAGGAGCGTCTCCGTTCCCTATACGAGTCATTAGCCTCGCGTCCAGCGGAGACCGACGAGGGGGCGGAGCCCCAATCACAAGGCAAGGGGCCCTCAGGTCTCCGCACGCAGCTCATGCCGCATCAGCTGTACGCATTGACCTGGTTGAAATGGAGGGAGACGCAGAAACCAGCTGGCGGAGTACTGGGTAGGTACACTAGTGTAGCAATTATTGTTTTTTACATTTATAAATTGTTGTTTCATACTTGGGAAAGAAATATATTTTTTTATACTATAGGCTATAAAAATTTTAACATAACAGGATTTGATCCCACGCACCTTGAAGACCGTGAAAGCTCTCTGACCACTAAGCTATATATTTCGTAGTAGTATAGTAGTGCCATAGTAGTGTTGGTGTTGATTGTTGCCAATGCCATTCTTTTTATATGAATGTTATTATGTTGCCTTATGCTACTTAACATTAATGTAGCATATAGTAAGTTGGACAGAGGGAACCTAGTGTTAAGACAGCCAGTGTTGATTGGCGGAACTCAACGCTGCGTTTTTTTTTTCTTACCGGTTTGGGGATCGCATAGTTGCTGTCTCAGCACCACATTATAAAATACATTACGTTAATAAATCAAGATAATCATCATTTTTGTCAAAATATATATATTATAAGATATTTTGTATAGGAATGTGATAATTACTATATTGTTTTTTTTTATATTAGAACTTGCACACTATAGACGTGTGGTTGGTATCTTTTTTCAACTTTTTAAAAATTATTGGCTATAAATATTTTTTCTAGTTTATCTGCTAGGCTTAGAACTAAACACAATTGTCTATAGATTTTATTTTTTCTTTTTACTTTTATATATTTTATTACACCGTTATTTTATTACACTTATTAAAATAATACTATTAAACAATATTTATACATAAAAAAAGTTTGTAATAATAGCAGGAGGAATCTAGTGTTAAGACACTCCGTTCCCCACATTCTGCCGAATTCTGGAGGCATTGCGTGTTGAGTTGCAGAGCTTAACGCCGCGCTTTGCCTTGACACCAGAGCGAAGAAAATGGAAATATAAATTTAAGTAAATATTTCATCTCGTCGAATGGGGATCGAACCCACAACCGGTCGGTTTTACAGTCACACTGCGTGCCGTTGCGCCACGACTGGCCTCAATATTTATATACATAGTAATAATAATAGTATTGTTACAGCTGATGACATGGGTTTGGGCAAGACCATCACCATGATAGCGCTGGTCGTCAGCGACAAGGAGACCATCGACCGTGATGATGATGACGACTACACAGAGAGAAAAACACGATGTGAGTGTTTTATACTTTTTTTTTCATTTTTAGGCCTCACGCTCTAGCCCGCATACGCATACATTTTCCGCCGAATTGTCGCGATATTCCATGTTGAATGGAAGAACTCAACGCCGCGCTTTGCCTTATTACATAATACAGAATAGACAGCGAACCCACGGTCGGTGGGTTTTCAGTCACGCTTATACCAATGTGTCACGGCGGTCTGATTCAATTTATATTACTTATCAGGTTATTAAAATTAGAAGCCGTTGTGGTGCTGTGGAATAGCGTCCAAGAAAAAGTCCCGGTTTCCACTGCGAAAGAGAAAGAGCGGGTAATGTTTAGGTGGAATGAACTCCTTTTAAATAAATTAAAAACTATATTTTATTTTCTTCACACTGCTCTCTAGAACTGAGCGAGTTCATTTAAACTCTTTCTAAATAAATACAAGTATGCAACTTACTCTTGCGAGTGTGTGCAAAGTGATGATAGTGTCTGATATGATGGTAACGAGGCAAAGCGCGGCATTGAGTTCCGCCAATCAACAAATCAATGCCTACAAATTTCGGCGGGAAGAGGGGAACAGAGGAGTTTTAATATACTATTTTACCAGGTTCCCTCTAGGTACCCCGCTATGTGTTGACTAGCACAGCGTGATGCTAAAAAAATAGTCTGATTGATCTAGTTATGAATAGCATACAGGACAAGTGTTTCATATTTTTTTAATGCAATGCAAAAAAAAACACTACAACGAATTTGAACCCATAAAGGGTTCAAATTCGTTGTAGTGTTAAATATGTCACATTCGATAAATATGTTTATATTAAAAAATTCTTATGTAGTAATTTATATTATAAAAAAACTTCTTATATACTATTTCTTATATATATAAAAAAAACTAGTCGTAATTGTTGTAAAAGAATAATATATGCGTAAAAAAACACGTAAATGATGTGGTTTTTGCTTATCAGTGGTCCGCGGCGGCACGCTAGTGGTGTGCCCGGCGTCGCTCATGCAGCAGTGGGCGGGCGAAGTGAAGAAGCACTGCGCGCCTCACGCACTGTCCGTGGCGCTGCACCACGGCGCCGCGCGCGCCACGCAGCCGCAGCGCCTGGCCGTGCACGACCTGGTGCTCACCACCTACCACATCCTGCAGAGGGAGGGGGAGAAGGTGTGTGCCGTTAAACATTTAATGCCAATTTTAAGCAATTTCATTTATCATTTATTATAAAAAAAAAACAAAGAAATAATAAATTAAACAAGAATATTTGGAAACATTTTGCTCGCATAAGTCCGATCCGATGACAAAATGTCCCGTTCTAACGGGTCACCTCGCCTGGCAGGGCGGCGCGCTGGCGCGCGTGCGCTGGCGGCGCGTGGTGCTGGACGAGGCGCACGCGGTGCGCAACCACAAGTCGGCCACGTCGGGCGCCGTGTGCGCGCTGGCGGGCGCGCGGCGCTGGGCGCTCACGGGCACGCCGCTGCACAACAAGGACCTCGACCTGTTCGCGCTCTTGAAGTTTCTGAAGTGCACGCCCTTCGACGACCTCAAGGTGAGCAGTGCTCCGCACGTAGCAGAGTAGGCAGAGGGATCATAGTGGTTATGGACACTCTGTTCCCTATGTTTCGCCGAATTTTTAGATATTGCGTATCGAGTGGCGGAACTTAACTCCGCGCCTTGGCTCTCACGAGAGCGAAGAAATATAAATTTAAAGCAATATTTCACATCTCCTAGTGGGGATCGAACCCAAAACTAATTGCGAAAACAGTCACTTTGTGCCCATGAACCGCGACAAGCCTCAAATATAATAATAAATCGAAATTAAATTATAACACAACACACTAACATAATCATTCGAAATAAATAGATGTGGCAAAAGTGGATCGACAACAAAAGCTTGGGTGGCCAGGAGCGTCTCTCCATCATCATGAGATGCCTCATGCTGCGAAGAACTAAGGCTCAGTTGCAGCTGAAAGGTCAACTACAGTGTCTACCGGAACGATCCTTGCATCAAATAGATGTCACCCTGGAGAAGGAAGAAATGAATGTTTATCAGAAGGTAGTTTCTTGGATAATAGTTATCAAATTATAGCAACACTAGATAACATAGGATACTTTATTTTCAATGAAAAGTATCCTAAATCCTTTCTTATACCTCTAAGCATGTGCTTACGAAGTTTCATGATAATCAGTTAAGTAGTTCTGGCATGAAAGCAAAACAAACAAAAACAACCATATAAAGTTTTATATAAGGTTAAATAAAGAGTGGCTTTCCTATGGGTATGATATTTTATGATAATAATAGCAACTTGCCAACGTATTAGCCGTATTACAGTAAAATTTCACTGAATTCGTTCAGTATGAATTCTTGAAAGTGGAGCAAAAATCCGTTTTATATTTATATCAATTAGCCCTTTATTCAGATACTAAATTATATTGTTTGTTTGCCAAAGGCCGTGGCCGTCCTGGTCCATGAGCTCCCTGCCAATGCTCTTATCCCATCTACGCAACGCTTGGATGGTCGTCTTTCTTTTCTTACCCCTATGATGCCACTAGATAATAAGTTTTATCAAGCGTATAAGAATTTCGAAGTAGCTCGATGAGAACGTATGGCTTAGTTCGTGAGAGAGATTGGACGGTTTCCAAAGAGGCGCAGGTTCAAATCCCGTTACGTAAAAATTTTTAAATGTTTACTTAATAAGTATTTTTCTTTCCTAAGTGTGAATAACACTTTAAAAATGTAAAAAAAAAATTAAGAAAAAAAATTAAAACTATACATTTGTGAATAAATTCTAAAAAATAATAGCCTGAAAAGGGGGGCAAAATTCAGTATTAAGACCACTAGTTCAAGTCAGTTATCAGATGAAAGAGATCTTTCTAAGCAAAGCCTAAATTTAAAAAAAAATCAATACCTCTATTTTTTGTATGGAACCCGCGGTCGCCCACCGCGGGTCCGATCTCCGACTCGCGCTTGTCCGGTTTTGTTATGCTCAAAATCGATATATTTCAGGTGCTAGTATTCTCCAAGACTCTTTTCGCGCAGTTCCTGCACCAGCGGGCGGAGAAACATTCCGACCTCCAAACTCCACTCACCGCGGGGAAAGATTCGGAGTATGCTAAAATGCATAAGAAGATGATTGCTCTTCAAGGTATACTGCAAATAAATGGAACTCTCAATCCGTATTCATTTTGTATTTTGAAAGACGTTTAGCCATAACGACGAACTACTGAAATGTGTAAAAATCGTGAAAATTAGAGATGTTATTTCTTTATTAATACTTTTTATGTAAAATTCAAAAGTTTACATTATAATTTTAAAGTTATTATTATAAATATAATAGATTTAAAATAGTTTCTGTGAACAAATAATTAAGGTAGTAAATGTATATAGATGGTTGGGAAAATTGAAATGGTTATTATCAGGCAACCATTTATTCTGGCTCTTAAGCGCGGATTGATGTTTTTTCAGCTTTACACTGTATCCTGCATATAGCAGGATAGGCAGGAAACCTAGTGATAAGACTATTTGCATTGTATTGTTTAGTAGTGGAACTTAATGCCTTGGAACTCACCAGTCCGAGGAAATGACAATATTAAATAATTATTTTCACGCTTCTGCCACTGTGACAGGACGACTTTAAGTTTGTTGTATTAAAAATAATATTGTCGTAACTAATAAATGGTACTTACTAAATAAATAACCGATTTATAATAAAAGTAATTTATTTACAGGAGCTAAGCCAGTGAAGTCCCACGAGATCTTAGTGCTGTTGCTGCGGCTACGGCAGGTGTGCTGCCACTGCGGCCTCATCGCGGCCATGCTGGACGACGAGGCGGACCAGCAGGCGCAGGACGCCGGCTCCCAGGACTTGCTGGCCGAGCTGAACAAACTCAGCCTGGAGGATGGCAGAAGGAAGGTACGTTCTCCGAACATACTTCCACTTAACTTAATTGCGCCTAATTTTTTTTTCTAAATTTGTATATAGCAGGGTAGGCAGACGAAACTAAGGAACCTAGTGTTAAGACACTTCGCTCTCGTTCTCCACTTTCTTTCTTTTTGAATTCTTTCGAAATCGTTGTGTGTTTTGCTCCGGCGCCACGACTGGCCTCAAGTTAAACATTACCTTCACAAATTCCACAGAGTAAAAACAATGAGGAAGAAGAAGAAGAAGAAGTAGGAGACACGGAGAGCACCACAGCCGCTGAAGCTATCAGATCAGTGCTGTCTCCGAACAATCCCGTGTTTAGTTTGGAAAACCGCTCCTCCAAAATAAAAGCTGTTATAGACTGTTTAAGTGAAAATGTTATACCACATAAAGGTGGGTAAAAAAAATTACTTATTATATTTTATTGAAATTTTAAATATTATTTTTTAAATAGACTACCATTAGTTTGTAGGCAGTACTGTTGACAAGAGCCGCTAATAAACTTATCGCTTATTTTTCAAAATTTATAATTTTATTATATAAAACACTGATAGCTATCCTGTACGAAATTCAAATTACATTAAGTGAAAATATTTTTGTACTCTTTAATAATCCTTCAACAGAATAATAATTAGTTTTACTATTTTATATTGTTTTAACACTATTACATTTAAATATCTGTAGTATCACATTTAAAAAGTATAGGTACAAATATTTATATTTATATATTGTGACTGGGAGAAAAGTAGATTATATTCAAATTTATCATTTATCTCAGAATTAAAAAATGAATTTTTATTTTATTCTAATTTGTCTTATTCCTTTTCGTTCGATCAGGTTGGAAATTGAGTGGTTTAAATTGAATAATAAGTAATTAAGTCCGTGTCCCATGTGTGCGCCAGGCGTGAAGGCGGTGGTGGTGTCGCAGTGGACGTCGGTGCTGTCGCTGGTGGCGCGCGCGCTGGCGGCGGCGCGCGTGCGCAGCGTCACGCTGTCGGGCGCCGTGCCGGTGGCGGCGCGCGCGCGTTTGGTGGACGAGCTCAACGACCCGCGCTCGGATGTCAGGGTGAGACTAATGCTACTAGGCGTAGTGCTTGTATTATAAGACCTAATCGACGAACTAAGTAACCCCCAACGACGATATGTCTATCGTACCTGTACGTGGTGGTATTTTATAGCTGCACTGACGGCCACAAGTCAGATGCTAGTTTCTCTTCGGTCAGTAATCACTAGGCACGCGTCCCGCCAGGTGATGCTGCTGTCGCTGTGCGCGGGCGGCGTGGGGCTGAACCTGTGCGGCGCGAGCCACCTGCTGCTGCTGGACCCGCACTGGAACCCGCAGCTGGAGCAGCAGGCGCAGGACCGCGTGTACCGCGTGGGGCAGGCGCGCCCCGTGCACATCTACAGGTCGCTAAGCTATTGTAGTACCATACAAAAACAAAATAATTCTGAATCCGTTTTAGGTAAAACCAATATAATATTTTTAAAAATATTCACAAGGTGATTCGAAATAATAAAAATAAATAATTTCATTCACAAAACAAATTTCAATAATGAGTGACGTCTTTGTAGCGCGCGCCAGATTTTTTTACACTTCCGCTGTTTAGGTTTTTAGTTTCTTCTCTTTGTCTGTTCGAGACATGCCAAATCTTGGTATTCAACATTTTTGTATGGCGACGTAATAAAAATGAAAACATATAACTATTTATTACTCTCTGCTTAAAACGTTGTTTTGCTAATGATTTTTCTCGAACATTCTTTTGTGAAGCGTTTAATATATTTTTCCACTAGTTGGTCATACAAAGCTAAACCGCTTAAAGTTTTTAGAATTACTAGAGTTGTGATACGAAAAATCTCATACAATTTTTTTTTTCAATTTTTTATTTGTATAAAAGAACTAGGGTCTTTTCTTCTTCAGCCGCTTGAACTACACCAATACAATATCTATCTATACGCTCAATTAGTTTTTTTGTTTTGCCTTTATGATCATGTTTATACCATTTTAAAGTTTAAAATTCTTTTAATAATTCATATATACACGTAATTTTTTAAAGATAAAAATTTTGTCAAAGAAAAAATATTCAGTATAATCTCATATACGTCATCGATGAATGATCATATACTACAGTCATCGAGTATTGTCGTCTCCATACTCGGTATTTCCGGAATTTGGCCATTGAAACTTTACTGGCACACCGACGCGTCTCTTGCCAATTTCTCAAATTTTAAACGCTAGTATAGATAAATTTTATTTATTTTATTAGTGATTCGTTGATTTTGTCTGCCAATTTTGTATTATTAAGAATGTTAAGAGTTTAATACTGGCTTAGTTTTGTACTGGCACTACAACCCGACTATATCAGCCAAAATCTCTTATAATTTCTTCAGAATATATATAGATATATAGAGAATTATTTTGTAAAGAATATAGAATATATTTAAATTATATGTTTAATATGACATGATGAATGTATAATGAATGAGTTTTGGTGATCTCAAAAAGTGTAGAATGGAAGCGTAACAATATATATATATATATATATATATATATAGTAGTTGTCGTTCGTGGTCGACACGGCACTGTCGGAACTCACTCTGAAGTGAAGCCTAGTCATTATTCCCTTATATATACATATACATACATATATACAGAGCATTACATCGTCCTGAGGCCAGTCGTGGCGCAGGGGCATAAAGTGTGACTGTAAAATCGACTGGTTGTGGGTACGATCCGCACTCGAGGAGATGAAATATTTATTTACATTCTTATTTTCATTTCTTCGCTCTGGAGTCGAGGCTAAGCGCGGCGTTGAATTCTGCCACTCAACACGCAATGCTTCCAGAATTTGGCAGAAAGTGGGGAACGGAGTGTCTTAACACTAGGTTCCCTCTGCCTACTCTGCTGTGTGCGGGATACAGCGTGAAGCTGATTTTTTTTTTTTTTTATTTTCATTTTTTCGCTCTGGTGTCGCACTGCACTGAGCTCCGCCACTCATGACACAATGCCTCCAGAATTTGGCGGACAGTGGGGAACAGAGTGTCTTAACACTTAATTTCCTCTGCCTATCCTGCCGTGTGTTATATACAGGGTGAAGCTGAAAAAAAATCGATGTAGTATATAGCTTGAATAGCCCTGAAGTGGACGATAGCTTCAGTAACTAACCGATCACCAGTGGTGCTATTTACGTTACTTATTTATAGAGAAGATACTTTATTAATAATGTGAACCATTGAACGGTGTGAACTAAAAAAATCTAGCCATTTGCATCGTTACTTTTATTTATATATCTTTTGAATCAATACATTCCTCCATTAATACATTTTAATAATAATTAACTTTAATGTGGCGTTTTTTTATAACTTATTTATGAAATTGCTTTAATGATTGCATTTTAAAGAATCCAATGCTTTTTTCGTAGCGAGGACTCCCGACTTGCGTAAGGAGGACGTTATCAATTCGACTGTATTTTTTTATGTTTGTTAATCATAGAACTTTAGACTGGCTGAACCGATTTTGTTGTTTCTTTTTTTTTATTTGAAACCCGGTGCTTCACGGGGGGTGGTCCCATATCTGATAATTAAAATTAAATCAGCTTCACGCTGTATCCCGCACACAGCAGGGTAGGCGGAGGGAACCTAGTGTTAAGACACTCCGTTCCCCGTTCACATATCTGATAATAGTATCTATAATCACATAATTCTTAAATTTGCATTGCGTTAGTGCGCGACAAATGAACCAATAACTCAATATCACGCCAATCAATTTCGATGAATCTTTTTTTATTCAAAGGGATACATTACAAGCGTATGACGAAAGTTTCATTAGGTTCAGATTATGGGATCCCGTGGAAGTCGTTTTTTTTGTTAAAAATTGTAATTATACCTATTTCTAGTTGTGTCTGCTTTCATAATTTGTACATGCTTCTAGAAGCGATGACAGTGACAAAATATTTTCTTTGCAAGAGCCAAATCTCCTGTCAGGACAACCGGCTTCATGAAAGAACACTTTTAAATTATTTAAAATCAAAATCAGCTTCACGCTGTATTCCGCATACAGCAGGGTAGGCAGAGGGAACCTAGTGTGAAGGCACTCCGTTCCCCACTTTCTGCCGAATTCTGGAGGCATTGCGTGTTGAGTGGCAGAACTCAACGCCGCGCTTAGCCTCGACACCAGAGCGAAGAAATAGAAATATAAATTTAAGTAAATATTTCATCTCCTTGAGTGGGGATCGAATCCACAACCAGTCGGTATTACAGTCACACTTCGTGCCGCTGCGCCACGAATAGCCTCTTTTTTTATTAACTTTTTTTCAGTTTGAACTATATTGTGACTAGCGACCCACCCACCTGCACAAACTTTTCGTTAGTAAAATTTCTGGGG
Source organism: Heliconius sara (assembly GCA_917862395.2). Taxonomy (NCBI): domain Eukaryota; kingdom Metazoa; phylum Arthropoda; class Insecta; order Lepidoptera; family Nymphalidae; genus Heliconius; species Heliconius sara. The sequence goes on from OU860787.2 coordinate 10,765,059, forward strand.
TGGATAGAAAAACTATTCCGGATTGAGCACAGAACTATACTGGGGTGGGCACAGAACTATAATGGGATGGGCCCAAATCACCTGATCCTGCAATGCCTCCGTCTATGCAAAATACTCACATAAATTGTATCCTATTTGTTTTTCTGATGTATAAGATTTAGTACTGTTATAAATCAAAATAAATCAGCTTCATGCTGTATCCCGCACACTGCAGGGTAGGCAGGTAGTACTGTTAAGTTTCGTTTAAATTCGTTTAGTAATATTAATAAAATATTTGTATGTAATGAGTGATTATTTACATATATACATATAATTAAATGATATCTTAACAGGTTTATGTGTGTGGACACAGTGGAACAATCGATCAGACAACTCCAGAAGGCGAAGCTAGCGTTAGCCGAGAGCGTGCTCACCGGAGCGAGGAACACCAACGGCTCCAAACTGACCATTGAGGACCTCAAAATGCTATTCAACATGGGCCCCCAAGCCGCGGCGTGAAGTATATGCTTAAAAAATATATTTTGTACGAGATTTTTAATGAAAAAAATTTTTAATTGTTTTATTACATTACATATATTATAGATTTCAACATTTTGACATATTGGTTATATAAAAGTATTCGTAATAGCAGGTCCTAATTTTGTTTCGTCTACGTTTTGAAATTTTTATAATGTGTGTACTGAAAATATTTATGTCTGTCGCGTGTTACGCTATAATTAATAAATAATTTTCGTTTAATGTCTTCGCGAGTCATGGCTTCCGGGAATTGATGATATATATATTTTTATTCTATATGTATAATGTAGCGATATAATAATGTTTTTACAGAAATGATTTTAAGTTTATGATTAAATATTTGTTTTTTATTCTAGTTTTTTTTATTTATTTTAAATTTGTTTAAATATAATTAATAATTTTGCCTCGACTCCATAGCGAAAAAATTTAATATAAATGTAAACAAATACCTATTTCCTTTCCTCGATTGGGGGATCGAACCCACAACTAGTCGATTTCACAGTCGCACCTTGTGCCCCTGAGCCACGACTGACATGATTCAAAATGAAAATATTCTCTATCTAATCATCTGTTTATTTTACTTTTGAATCATCAAGTTAAATAGAAATGTCAGTATTGTCAGTCCAACCGGTAGCTACGAGCACCGGTTCGAAAGGCACTTCGACTATTCTCTACCGATTTAAATATACACCTTTTTGTCTCTATAAGAATATAAATATATCTACTATAGAACTCGACGTAAGCAGTCATTGACATTATACTATTTTTGTCGTTACTTTCGGGAAATCATTCGCCTCATTCATATCGTAGATTCAAATCCAGGACATTGAACTAATCATTTTGTTTAATTTAAAAGGGGAAAGAACACCGGTGTGGCACGGTTGGTGCCGTCTGTTAACCTCGTTTGTGGGTTCTAATCTGTCGGGTCAATGCAAAGTAAATATTTTAAAAATATCACTATAATACAGCTGTATACTTTTTCCTGCGTAGCAGGGTAGGCTAAGGGTTACCCGGCACATCTCAATTTCCAAGACATTGCGTGGGTTTTAACGCCGCGCGTTAATAAATTGAGCACTTCAAGGAAAATACTTTATATATATCTATTCTCCTAAGTCGATATTGAACTTACAACTATCATGTTAACAATAAGACGCTGTTCCATTGCGCCACGATTTCTATCATTAATATTTATCACTATATTTTTAAAAAAAAAAATAAACAAGAAAAAAAAATTAGAGGCCAGTCGTCCAGGCCAGGCGCAGTGGCACAAAGTGTGACTGTAAAACCGACTGGTTGTGGGTTCGATCCCCACACGAGGAGATGAAATATTTATTTAAATTTATATTTCCATTTCTTCGCTCTGGTGTCGAGGCAAAAACGCGGCGTTGAGTTCTGCCACTCAACACGCAATGCCTCCAAAATTCCAAAAGTGGGGAACGGAGTGTCTTAACACTAGGTCCCCTCTGCCTACCCTGCTGTGTGCGGGGAACAGCGTGAAGCTGATTAATTTATTTTTGTTAATGTTTTATTTTGTTTCTAAATTTGTTGTTATATTTAACGTTCAACGTGAGGGCCAGAAGCTTTCAAATTTTCCTGTAAATTTACTATATAATATGTTTTTTCGTTAGTCATATATAAAAGAATAATACTCAGAATTACATCTCACACGATACGTAACAGACTGAAATCGAGATCACCACTCATCTTTTAATCGTATCAAAAATTCCACGCGTGTTCAACGAGAGAGTGACCATTCTTTTTTCGGCTTAAAACGGGACATTGGGTTTTTTTCGTTACTTAGAATATTTTATATTCTTTATTTTCTAAACTATTGTATTTAGTTTTTCATATACATAGAATACGACAGTTTAGCACTGTCGTTAATATGTACGATGGTTTTGGTTTTTTGGATTACTTTAGATTTTTTTGGTTAATCTACTGTTGCATTTTTTATCCGTATCCGTATTAATATACTTTCGTTTTTTGCGGCTGTTTTTCTACACACAATGGCACAAGTGATAAACGGTACGTCTGGTCACATCAAACGTGACTCATTCTTTCCTAACATACAGAGCTGGCACAAAACCAAGCCCTGAGGTGACCGGCGACCCCGCAGGAAACACCGACACACATCACAACGTAACAAACCTATCGTTCCACTGAAAATTTCATAGACGAAACACAATTATTTATAAATAACTAACATTCACGGCCGCTGCATTACGATATGATCATTCCACGTCCACACTGTGCTGAGGAAAGGTCGTTTTTGGGTGAAAGAGTGGTTTTTTGGTGAACAATGAGCACGGAGAGGCGGTCGTGCTCGGGCTCCGCGCCTCACGTCACCAAGAGACTGTGCGCGACGCTGATGTTCTTTATTGGGATTGTCTGTATATTTGGAGGTGCGTGCTTGCGTTATTTACTAACGATTTTTCGATTCGATTTTGTTGTTCTGTTGTGTTGTTGTTGTTTTTTTTATATACATATTTTTTTGCTTCACGTTGTGGGAGGGAAGGCAGAGGGAACCTAGTGTTAAAACACATTCCGTTATCCAATGTTTTTGCCGAATTCTGGAAACACTACGTGTGTAGAGTCGGAACTTAACGCCGCGTCGCCGCAACATCTGAGCGAAGAAATGAAAATATTGTATTCATTCATTTTCATAAATTTAACAGAGCGATAAAGGCCCCAAAAAAATATGAACTGTTTAAAGTATTTTTATAAATATACACTAGACATATAAAAATATACTTAAATATGTAAGTGAAATGAAACATAATATTTTTATTTTCATTTTATATATTTTCCAAGAAACAGATTATTTTACTGTTATTTAAATAAATATGCCAAAAAGTCACTGAAACACTGTGCTTATTTTAGAATTCTCAAATCGACTGCATTCCTAATTACCTACTGCGCGCACAGCCCGAATGTTTACATTAAATTCAATTTTTTTTCGGGTGAGCTTCAATATATGTATATATATTATTTACAGAATAATTATCAAATCAAATCAAACCAGCCTCACGCTGTATTCCGCAAACAGCATGGTAAGCAGAGGGAACCTAGTGTTAAGACACTCCGTTCCCCACTTTCTGCCCGATTCCGGAGGTATTGCGTGTTGAGTGGCTGAACTCAACGCCGCGCTTTTGTAATGACACCAGAGCAAAGAAACAGAAATATACATTTAAGTAAATATTTCATCTCGTCGAGTAGGGATCGAACCACCAACCAGTCGTTTTTACAGTCACACTTTGTGCCACTGCGCCGCGACTGGCCTTTATTAGCATAGAATTATGATTTAGGCCATAATCAAATAACTTATATTAATACAATAACATACTAGGTACCTAAGCTTTAATTAAAAAAAAATAGAGGCCAATCGTGGCGCAGGGCGTGCGACTGTAAACGCATGTTATTGTGGGTTTCATTTCCATTCGAGGAAATGAAATATTTAATATTTTCATTTTCTCCCTCTCACGAGGCAAAGTGGTCTTAAACTCAATATTCTACTGTGTATCTTAACACTAGATGATCAGGTTCCCGCTGCTTACCCTGCATTGTGCAGGGATACTGCGTGAAATTTAAAAAAAAACTGAATAGATAAAAAAATAAAGTAGCTTTTTTTCGTAACATTTAAAAACTCACGTTCTATGTACTATTCGAATAATTCAAAGCATAATTTAACGAAATATTATTAAGACAAAAAAGAAAATAAATTATTAACTATATTTTATACTAGCCGCCCGCCTGCGGCTTCGCCCGCTTAAACTACATGACTATTGATCTAATATACAAAATTAATTGACAACTAAAAAACATTCTGATATGATTTTTTATTACTTTAGTCTGTAATATCCTAATATCATCTTACTACATTATCATAATTTCTATAAGATTTTTTTAATGTTTTGATCTATAAAATACGACCAACGTTGATATTAGATATTTATAAAATATACAAAAGGCTATTATTTATTATACGTATATATTCATGAAACATTACGTTCTTTTTACCTGTTGTTATGTTTTTGAAAACCCTGTTAAATGTGCTGATGTCAGTGAATAATGTAATTTACTGCTTCAGAAACAGCCTTAAATGTTAAATTATTGATTTGAAGGATTCACAATAGTCCTTGTAAAATAACTGTAATGATTGCATATTAACTCCGGTACAGTTTTTAAATTAGTTACATATATTATTAGCTAAATGTACAATTGGTAAGTATGTAGTTGTTACAGAGTACACGTAGAAAGGATGTTTTGAGGCATTTTTATATAGATTTATTTCAAACGAACGAAGGAAACAAAAATCTATGTCTCTATATCTACTTGATATTTCTTTGAAGATCAAATCGTTCTTTATCTCTGTGTTGAATTAATTACGACTTAAACTTAACTATTATGATTTATGAAGTTAATCTCCATTAAATATTCAATTTTGTTTACTTTATTGTAAAATTTTGTTTAATTTCGTTTAATTTCAATAAATTAATTAATAAAACAATTGTAAAATATTGTATAATACTGCTTCAAAAATATATATTTTTATCAACAGTCATATAACCAAGACGTTTACAATGTCATTCTTTGGAGAAGAATCTTACCAGCGCGATGTTATACAACATTCGCAGGCAAACTAATGCCTTGAGTTCATTCAAATGACGATAAGTTTCTTTTAGTAAACCGATTTTGATGAACCAAACTTCAGTAGGTAAGTTGAGTTAAACAAAGCAATTGGTGAAAATTTTAAGTAAATCGGTTCAGTACTTTCAGAGAAAAATGTGGACAAAAACATCGACAGACAGACAGACAGACAAGAAATTTAAAAAAATATATTTTTGCTTTCTATTATTCTTTTTAAGTGTCCCTCTATCCATTTCAGTCAAAATTACTAAATGTACAGACAAAATATTTTTACTGTCTTATTATATATAGAGAAGAGAAGAGATAATAAGTAGCTTTTAAATTTAGCGTTTTAATTTAAAGTGGGAAACGGAGTGTCTTAACACTAGGTTCCCTCTGCCTACCCTGCTGTGTGCAACATACAACGTGAAGCTGATTGATTAAATTTAGCTTCGCCCTTAACAAACATTCAGCTTGAGTAACTTTAACCGCAGGCATACATCGAAACTGCCTGCTAACTGGGTTACATGCTTACATCGAAAAATGAAACTATCCTCCTGTAGTTCCTGACATTAGATCTTTGAACTAAACAAACTGTTTGGTTTTATATATATTCGTATATATTATATTTATTTTACCTGTATCATGCAGAGCAGAATAGGCGGAGGGAACCTAGTATTAAGATACTCTGTTCACCAGATTCAGAAAATCTTTGTTGTGACGCAAGGATACAAGCGTGAGACTGTAGGCGCGACAGGTTGTAGGTTCGATTTCCACACTAGAAAACAAAATATTTAATATTTTCATTTATTCGCTTCGTTACGAGGCCAAGCGAGGCGTGGACTTCTGCCACTCAACACACGATGTGTTGAGAATTCGGCGAAAAGCAAGGAACGGAAGTGTCTTAATGGGAACGGAGTGTCTTAACTCGGTTCCCAGGCCCCTCTGCTTAACTGTTATTTATTTGCATTCGGTACACCCACAGTATGAAACAGCTAAAAAAAGAAAAGAAACAATTAAAATCTTCACTACAATTGACACTTGTCAACCTGTTCCAGGCTATTTACTCGGACGGATGGCGCGGAACGAGGTGAGGAGGAACAACGACATCGTCTCCATCAACCTAACGATCGCTGCTGACGGTTTATTCAAGAAGGCGAAACGCGTGACACCCAAGGCCGTGCTCCACAACGACCCAGAGAAAATAACTTTAAAAATATTAGATATTTTCAATTGCACCAACCAAGACTGTGGCGGTATTACCAATTACAATGTAGCGGAATTCATCAAAACTTCGATAAGATACGAAGTGGCCAAATTAATAAGAACTATTAACAATGCTTCCGTTTATTTGGATTCGTTGAGGTGACATTAGGGTATTGGGAACTTGTAATTTCTATGATTTTTATGTGTAAATTATTGGTATTGAGGATACCTAATTTATGGAAATATTGTGTTTATTTCTTATTTTTCTTGTATTAGTAGTTTTAAGAGTTTAGTGTATGTTAAAAAAGTATCTTTATTGTATTTTTTTTTTGTATATAAAACTTTAAGGCTGAAACTTCAAGCATTTTCAGATTTAAGCCTTTTTTAAATAACATAAGTTTTAAAACTTTTTAAATGAATTGGAATTCGAGGCCATCGTGGCGCAGGAGCACAAATATCTGACAGGTAATGAGGAAATGAAATATTTAATATTTTCGTTTCCTCGCTCTGAGAAGAGGAAAATTTCTGCGTTGAAACTCAACACGCACTGACTTGCCTTGAGAATTCAGTGAAAAATGGGGAACGGAAGTGTCTCAATGGGAACGACATGTCTTAACATTAGGTTACCCCATACCTAATTTCGCTGCGTGCATGATACTACGTTAAATCATTGGAATTTGCTTTGAACCTGATGAAATATGAATAAAATAAAATAACAGACTATTCAATTTGAAGCAAAATATTTTATTTTATGAAGCTGTAAATTATCTATATAAAAATATTTCAGTGAGCATTTAAGCGCGCCTCTTTTTAGATTTATTGTCAAGGTCGAGTCGATGCTATCTGAGATCATTTTATATCGTAAGAATTTTAACTCAAGATTATGAACTCCCCAGAAGGTTTTTGCTTATATTTAAGTTATTTTAAGTAAAGCAATCGATGAGTAAAGTATTATTCTCTTTACTTTTTATTTAGTTTTGGCATGCAATATGTTCTGAAGCTCAGGAGGAGGAAGATCAGGACACACACCAGCGTGTCTAGCCAAGTTAAAAAGTTACATGTTAACTGAAATATTAAGAAACTAGTGATCTCCAAATGATGCATTATTTATCATTTATTTAACTTGGCTCTCAAGTCACATTTCAAAGTAAAAGGTATACAAAAAATAAATTAAATATGTAATAAGTGTTACTTAACAAAAGGAAACAAAACGGTAATCGTATTATGAATGTATATAGCATAATTTCCAAAAAAAGCTACTCTTTTTTAGATTTCTCTTTAAAATGAGACACAAAGAGACAAGAGTGTTATTGGACAAAACAACTTATAAAACAATTCTTATAAGTTAGAACAAATCATTAAAAATTAAACGTTATGTTGCAACTAAAAAGCCAAAAAAAAAATTTAAAAGCTCTGGCATATGAACATTAAAAATTATCTATACCATATCGTATGGACAAAATAAAAAAAAAACAATTTACTATGACTTGTTACAATTTTGAAATTTGTTTAAAAAGATGCAATTAAAAAAAATTGTGCATCCGCTTCATAATTTCAAGACCGTTCCCTGTATGATTTAATTCTTGAAAAATGTACCCATGATTCACGCGTGCTTTGGGGAGGCCACAATTCGTCTATACTATTAATATTTTTATTTTACCTTATTTAAGTCAATTATGTTATTATTTTATGTTATTATTTTCGTTTGTAAAAGTTTATTAAAGTATGAAAAGACTAATATGTTATTTCAATTAATGTATTATTGTAATAAGCAATTGATAATAAAGAGTACATACTTATATACAATATCTTTTACATTCTATTCAAACGAAAAAGCTGTTCAAGGCTGCTCCCCTCTTTTCTATTTGATAATAACTACATAAATTACACAAAAATAGTAAACAAAAAATTTACCGAAATATAAATGCCGTAAGTTGTATATATCAATATACGACTATAAAGATAGAAATATATTTGTAGTGTAACATTTTTGATCTTGTTTGGATAAACAAATTGTATATATCCATTTAATCTGAGGCCGGTCGTGGCGCAGCGGCACAAAGTGTGACTATAAACCGACTGGTTGTGGGTTCGATCCCCACTCGAGGAGATGAAATATTTACTTAAATTTATATTTCCATTTCTTCGCTCTGGTGTCGAGGCAAAGCGCGGCGTTGAGTTCTGCCACTTAACACGCAATACCTCCGGAATTCGGCAGAAAGTGGGGAACGGAGTGTCCTTCACTACGTTCCCTCTGCCTACCCTGCAGTGTGCGGGATACAGCGTGAAGCTGATTTATTTATTTTTATTCATTTAATAAGAGCCGATCCGACATATTATTTACTAACTTCCTTATGCGGCTTCGCCCGTGTGGTGTGTAGTAATTTGATAAATACTATTAAACATGCATTGTGAAGGAAGTATCCAATTGTTTTAATTGTTAATGCTCAGAGCTTATTTTGGAGACAATGGCTACCACATAAATGAAAGATATAAGCTGTAGCTTATGTCTTATATCGTAGCCTACAGTACTACAGTAGATTTTTAATTAGAATTTTTAAGACAAATAATGACATGCCACAATATCTTCACATAACTCCAATTATTTAAGTAGCAAAAACAAAAAAATGCTTTTTTTCGTTTCTTTCTTCAATTTATTGACCTATAGATATAAGAGTATACGTTCCTTGACTTGATGTTAGATTGACAATGACAAGCCATTGTTTCAGTTTAAAATTTCCAATTTTCCACCAAATAGCATTATAGGTAAAGTTGGGCGTTATAACAAATAGCAGATAATATAATTCATTATAAATTTCTAATGTTCTAATCATTATTTATTTTCAACACTGACTGTTATTTATAATATTCGTTATCCGCTGTGAAATGGCATGTGGCGCCTCGGTTCGGTAATGTTCGGAAATATTTAGTAGTTATTCGGCCTACATCGAGTTCAGCCAAGGTCAAATAAAATAATGATGGCGAACTTCACATCGTATAACTTCGCACAAATATAAGCTTTAACTCAATGGCAGAAAGGCCAAATATTGCTTACATTAAAATATAGCTAATAACGAAAATTATAATATATTGTTTGATATTAGTCTGAACTTCGTTCGTTTAGTCATTGTATTATATTTACGTTGAAAATAATATAATATATATTACAGCAGTTTAAAATAACAGTTAAAAAATATAATATAATGAATAATTCATTATAAAAATATAACAGTAACGCCCAACACTAATTATAGGCAAATTTCTCCTTGTGTTGCTATATTCAAAAATACTTATGTTAATATGTTGTGAATAGCATTTCCATTAGAACACTAAATAAAGTAATTTACTTTTAACATATTTATTCATTATAGCAAATTTTAATAAACAGTATTTCGATGCACATAAATATTTTATTCTCATTCATCCAAGCATGATTTATGGTTCCTATAATCGATGAGTAAGTTTTTATAATTTTAAAATATTCTTTTATAATTTATTATTTGCAATGAATATAACATTTGTTTATATTATATCGATAAGGTTTTTTAATATATAATAAATTATTTAATTGTCTCCATCGTGAAATCTACAAGTTGTCGTGTGTTAACAGTTTAATCCAATCATGATGTTTATTTTGTTCTTGTCAAAGTGAGCGTGCCAATCAATTATTGAGTGCCATAGACAACTTATGACATCACGGCGTCATTCCGGCTTCTGTAGCGTTACTTCGGCCCCGCCATTTTGTTAGAAAAATAAGCGGGTTAGGCGGGTTACACAGTGCACGTGCAATAATTAAGTGAAAAATACAAACAGAAATACAATAATCTACTCAACATGGTAGCGGTACGTAAGATAATTTTACTTTTATTTATGTGTTACGTAAACGTTGAAGGTTTCTTACGATTATGTCGTCTTACAGCAAACGAAAGTGTTCGTTGGAAGCTTGCCGCAGGGCTCGAAGCCCGAAGACCTCAGGAAGTTGTTTGAACGTTTTGGAGCCGTAACAGAATGCGATATTATGAACAGATGTGGTTTCGTCCACATGCAAACGGAGGACCAGGCCGCCGCTGCTATCAGGGCTCTGAACAATACCTCTTTTAATGGCGGCGTAATAACTGTAGAAAAAGGAAGGATAAAGGAAAGAGGACAGCGCAGCGGTGGCGGTCGTGGTGGGATGCGCGGTGGTATGAGGGGCCCCATGGACCGCAGAGGCGGCGGCCCGATGCGAGGCGGTCCTGGCGGTCCTCGAGATGCACCCTATCCTCATATGCGGGACTCGCGCCCAATGGGCCCCATGCGCGGCGGTGATATGCGTGGGCCCCCCATGGGCGGCGGTGGGATGCCGATGAGGAATGGTATGGGTGGCGGAGCGCCCTATGACCGCACGCTAGAGAGGCCCCCGATAGGAGGAGGATATGACGACCGCTACAACGGCTACGGCGGTGAAGACCGTCGCGGCTTCGCTCTGATGGACGGCCGTGGCGCCCGCGACCAGTACGGAGCTCCCCCGCCGATGTACGCAGACGACAGACGAGGATATGGTGCCCCAGTTGATGACATGGCCGCCATGTATCCTGATGATAGACGAGCACCTATGTATCCCGATGAAAGAGATATGATGGATCGCAGAGCGCCCATGCGAGGAGGGCCAATGCCCATGTCCTCAGGCTATGACAGAGCTCCTCCCCGTGCCGCACCTATGGGCAATGGAGATATGTACAGCAGGAGAACACCACCTCCTATGTAAGCTATTTACACATTTACAAGATACACAAATTCTTTTACTATTTCTTTACTAAAGAATCTTTATATCTTCTTAAGTGTATGTTATAATCTTTAATAACTTCCAAATGTTTGTACTTGCAGGCGTGGGGCAGCAGGGGCTGCTGGAGGCTACGACAGAGACCCCTATGCCCAACAATACCCCCCTATGGGACGGTAAGAATCAACTTATAAGTACAGCAACCAGAGAGAATGTTTACTTCACTTTATTACTAGGAATATGTAATGTTTATAAACACACTAAATTAGTGATCAATTAAATAGTGTTTTAAAATATTCTTTCTAAAAACTTTCTCTTGAACTTTGGAAATTTAATTTAATAGATGTATTCTTATTGTAAAATTTAGATTTAATAGTTATTATAAAAGCTTCTTGATTAGTGATTGTTTGATAAAACAATGTCTGCTTCACCATTATAGCAATAATTCACATTTATGTTTTGCATGAGGTTACATATTCCTAGATTTAGCCGACAATACCGTATGATGTATGTAAATTAGAAGATGTTACACATTAACATTTCCGGCACCTGTACTCTGAGTTTGTATGTGAACAATAAGTTGATATATAACAGATAAATAGTAAATATTATACAATATGTTAACTAGACACAGCTCTGTGCTAGGAACTTATTAATTTAATTAGATAATATAATTAAAAAAGTAATGGTGGCGATTGTTTGAATGCGAGGTATATGGAATAGTCTCTGGTTGCTCGGGTCGTTCGGTAGTGGCGACGCTGACGTGGACTTGAGGCGGAGTAGATAACAGGCGTGTTGTTGTGTAGCGGCGGCGGAGGCGCGGCGCGCGGCGCTCGGGACGTCCCGCGGCGCTACTAGCGGCGAGCGGCGTTAAACGCGGGCGCTATTGCGGCGTAGGCTAGCGCTAGGGCGGCGTAACAAACATACATACAAACAAACAATAAATGCATACCAATTGATACGGCAAATTTTCATTTAATCCGATTACGGTCGCTGTTGACATATCCCAGCATTGGACTGCGATTATAATTATGTGAATGATTGCGTTGTAACGATAAGTGTAATGTAAGGTGATTAAGATGTATATTTTTCTTTTAGATTAAATTCCTTTTTTGGAACGTATTTCTTTTAATCGTCCCCCGACACCCCGTTGGCATGCAGTCCGCCCACCCCGACCCAGTGTCCCCGTCCCCGTCCCGCCCGCCCAGCTTGCTCCCACGGTTGCGGCCCCCACTCTAACATGTGATTGACTTGCAGGCCTCCATAGCCCGAACTCGCGGGCGATAGTTGCGAATCATGTTATATTTGTCTCTCGATGTAGATAATAATTTGCATTACCGTTGAACGCTAACGTGCACGTGCGTCGTGCGTGCGTGCGCGCGGACGGGCGTGCGCGCGTGCGTATGGGCGTGCGGGCATGCGGCGCGCTGCGGACACCGCACGGAGCGCTACGTAAGTACGGCTGTAGTCGGACACGTTGCGGCGAGCGGCTCTGACACGCTCTCTCTTATAACTAACTATATGAGTTCAACATCTTGAGAATTATTTGCGTACTAGTAAGTGGACTTAACGTTTTATCACAAACGATAAAAACTTATAGCTAAATACCAGGCGGTGCTTGAGACGACCACAGTATGCGCATACAACGTAACGTTTTTGTTCTCGTAAATTTTGCATTTTTTCTTAAAATCTCTTAATTTTTCTTTAACTTTCATCGTTTCATTAGGCCCTCTGTTGTATGTTTCAGTGTAAACTATATGTTTGTGTTTAACAGGGCGTGGGCGCCGGGGTGAAGCGGCACTGGCTGTCGCTTCGAGGAACTCGTGGATTCTGGATAAATCTCAGCTTCGACTGTGATCTGGCCTGAGGTTATTCTTATGAAGTAAATAAAAGATGTTTAACAAAATAATCAGAATTTTCCTTTATTTCACCTTTTTAGTATAAAAAAAAAGTAATGACGGAAAGAAGAGCTCAGTAATAAAAATCTTTTTTTTTTTTATAGAATAAACGTTTCTTTTCAGGTCGCATCTGAATGAAACAACTGACCTAATTTCTGCGAGCGCTTTTTAATGAGAAAAATGTAAATATAAAAGTCTTTGCTAGAAAATTCATTTCTATTTCATATTATAAAAGATATGAATGCGACCGCATTGTGTTATTAATCATTATTGTTGAAAGGCTTTCTTTTTAATTGTTTTGCTTTACCATATATATATTATATCACAATTTAATCTTAATACATATATCATATTTTATTAGAATATTTCAATGACATCATAAGGAAAATATTGTGCAAATTGAAAATGACTCAAGAAAATCGAATCGGCATCCAAATTGCTATTGTTATAAAGTTAATTGCTGGCACGAAATTTACCTTTTACAGAGAGCATAATGTATACAGTGTTTATAATTATCTATTTTTATATGTAAAAAACAAATATTTAATATTGGCGTTTTATAGTGTGTAGTAATTATAAATAGATTTGAGAGGTTTTAAACGATTTGTGACAATATAAACCAGTCGATTCATAAATCAAATAATTGTGGTATAAGAGTTACGCCACTCAGTTTCCAGAACTCGGCGGAAAGTGGGGAGCGGAGTGTTTTAACACTAGATTCCCTCAGCCTACCCTGCTGTCTACGGGATACAGCGTGAAGCTGATTTTATTTTAATAATTATGATATAAGTCAATATGATACTTTTACAATGAGGAAAATCGCAACTATAAAAGCACGAACGTAAACCTGTTAAGTAATAATAGGTATTACATTATATAAAGCAGAGTCACTTCAAAAAAGGATCTTAAATGTTGAAAATCTGCCAATTTTGTATACAAATGTTGTAGATCGTCATACATTTTTTTTATTAGAAAGAAGTTAAAATAATTCGTATTAAAAATAAAATTCATCAGCTTCCCGCTGTATCCCGCACACAGCAGGTAAGCCAGAGGGAATTTAGTGTTAAGACACTGAGTTGACCGAGTTCCTCACTTTCCCCTGAACTCTGGAGGTATTGCGCGTTGAGTGGCGGAACTCAGCGCCACGATTAGTCTCGACACCAGAGCGAAGAAATGAAAACATAAATTTTAAATATTTTATTTTCTCGAGTTGGTATCAAACCCGCAACCGGTCGATTTTACAGTCACAGCCACGACTGGCCTGTACATGTATGTTGTATGTTTTATTCCAGCTTTCCGCTGTATTTTATATGTAAAGCAAAGTAGGCAGAGGGACCCTAGTGTTGGACTCTTCGCTTCCCACTTTCTGCTGAAATTTAAGTTCTTTGCTCTGGTGTCGAGTCGCGAGAATGCCTCCAGAATTCGGCGGATCCCCCCTGCCTACCACGCTGCGTTCAGATGACAGCGTGAAGTTGATATTTATTTAATATTAATTACACAACTTATGACGAACACACAAATAAAACAGACATACATTTTATGATTTATTCAGCATATTGAAAATATAATTTCACAAAGATTAAAATTGCTCGCGGTATTCACTAAGTTATCACACTTTGTAATCAAGCGAAGCCTCAACACTGATATCACTGCATACATTTGAACACTGCCTTTTACTTTTATGGCACTACTTACGACTATGTGCCGAAAAGAAGCTCCTAATTGAAAAAAAATATACAATTCAAACAGCAAATTACATATTATTTTTTAAGAAATTTAAATAAAAAAAATATCTTAAAGAAAATTCATTATACATTTTAAAAAATTAAATAAAATTCTGAAACCAGCCAACAGAGAGCTGCCAACAAACTTTCATATAATAATCATAAAAGCTGCACTTAAAATCGACGCCCGAACATAAACATGTTTTTATAAATAAATTAAATGATAAAATTATGAATAAAACAATCAATCAATACTTTTATTACAATGTTACGTTTATCGACTAGCATCGCGTACCGATCACTAACATCTAAATCAGGCTAAAATTATACATACGGATATAAATACAATAATAATTAAAACATATCAATTTATATTTTATGTCCTTAAAAATAGATTATAATGACGAATTCGCTCATAATTTACAACCAATCTTCCTCCCGTAGCACTACAGTATCATGTTTTATTTATTTATTTTTTATTTTTTGTAATATTTTTTAGAGGCCAGTCGTGGCGCAGGGCCACAAAGAGTGACTAAAATCGACTGGTTGTGGGTTCGATCCCCATTCGAGAAAATGAAAAATTTATTTACATTCATATTTTCATTTCTTCGAACCGATTCGATGGTATAGAGGCAAAGCGCGGCGCTGAGTTGTGCCACTTAACATGCAATGCCTTCAGAACTTGGCGAAAAGTAGGGAGCAGGTTCCCTCTGCCTACCCTCCTGTGTGAATACAACGCGAAGCTGATTTTTAGATTTTTTTAATATTCTGAAGTTCATTTATTAATATTCAATTTTATTTTATAATTTAAGACACCTATAGACCTCCTTTTAGCGAATTAAATAAATAAACCATTTGTATGTAATTAATTCATAAAAATCAATAAGAAACCAATAGTGCTATGGAAAGAATGTTTATAAATTATATAATATGTAATTAAAGACAATTAATCTGAGTATAGAAGATATGAAAAATTCTAAGCTTACGTATTATAACAAATTGGTGTTCAAGCTCAATTGTTTTATATAACGACTAACGTGTGGGACACGTTGTAATAAAATTAAGTACCTCACTACGGCTAGCTCAGTCTACGTTAACTTAAACATGGCGGGCTTTGGAGCCGTCACAGAGCATTACAGTATTAAAGAAAAAGTATGTATCAATAAAATATTATTTTTATATTATAATAGATTTTTTAATTATTAAGAAAATATAAAAATGATGTACATTTGTTGTTGTTTTTAATACATTACAGCTTTGTATGCACAGTAAATATGCATTGTTGCAAAATAAGGTTGTTTTTTATTTTTTTATTTTTATTTATTCCTGTTCTTTATCTTTTACAAATTGGCGCCAAAGTGGCAATGCCTGTAAATTCTATTTTTATTAATTTTAATCACATAATTTAAAATATTTTTACTATTTTGTTACGATGTATTAAAAATAAGTGAAAAATTATTACTTATCTACAATTGAGATTTTTCTACATAAGAAAGGTACCAACCTAATGATAAAAAAAGAAACAAACTATTTATAATAAAGGCTCTGCGACGAAACCAGAATCCTCTACATCTATACTGTTACTAATAATTCACGTAGCACCACCATTATCAAATAGCCTACAGTGCGAGAGTAAACTGTAAATATCTTTGGTTCTCAAATAACCGCTACTGTTAAAAACGTTAATTCTCTTTTACGCGATATTTTGTACCATTTCAAGGCCTTTCCGTTGCGGGACCTTTTATAAAGGTGTTGCCATACTATAAGACTATTCGTACTTTCGATGGAATAAATAGACGTAGTCTATTTTAGTAGAGATTTTTAAATGTCTAAAAATTGATTTTAAATTCAGATATTTTCATGATGTACAACAATAATTTAAAGTGTTATTCGCACTAATGTACGGTTTGATTGAAATTTCTTTTATAAAAGTTCAGTATGATAGTTGTATAATATTGTATATCGATTAGTAATTTCCTTTATTCCATGAAAATACGGATCAAAACACATTAGATTTATTTCCTATATATTTTCCAACACAAGATTTATTCATTACAAGACGCGACATTTTGAACCAGACTGGCAATTTATCACGGCACAGACACACACAGAATTTCTAAATCATTTAATTTTAATAGAAAATCTACATTTTTATTATCTATAATTCGTTTGTTTATCAAATTATAGCAAATTAGCTAAGGAGGAACTTTAATGTTCAAATGGCAATACGATTTATTTTGAGTTATTTAAACGTATTTAACGAGGAAATTATGACGTGTTTTTTTATTTTCTTAAAAACAATTTTTTTATTAATATTTTATGCTTTTGGGAATATTTTTTCTAATGTGTTAATGTAATTAAAATAATTTAAGATGCGCGATATTTTATATTGTATATTCACTAACTCATTCCTTTATAAGCCCGTAAATATGCATGTGCCAAATAAGGTTGTTTTTTTATTTTTTTATTTTTATTTATTCCTGTTCTTTATCTTTTACAAATTGGCGGCAAAGTGGCAATGCCTGTGAATTCTATTTTTATTAATTTTAATCACCATAATTTAAAATATTTTTACTATTTTGTTACGATGTATTTAAAATAAGTGAAAAATTATTACTTATCTACAATTGAGATTTTTCTACATAAGAAAGGTACCAACCTAATGATAAAAAAAGAAACAAACTATTTATAATAAAGGCTCTGCGACGAAACCAGAATCCTCTACATCTATACTGTTACTAATAATTCACGTAGCACCACCATTATCAAATAGCCTACAGTGCGAGAGTAAACTGTAAATATCTTTGGTTCTCAAATAACCGCTACTGTTAAAAACGTTAATTCTCTTTTACGCGATATTTTGTACCATTTCAAGGCCTTTCCGTTTCGGGACCTTTTATAAAGGTGTTGCCATACTATAAGACTATTCGTACTTTCGATGGAATAAATAGACGTAGTCTATTTTAGTAAAGATTTTTAAATGTCTAAAAATTGATTTTAAATTCAGATATTTTCATGATGTACAACAATATTTTAAAGTGTTATTCGCACTAATGTACGGTTTGATTGAAATTTCTTTTATAAAAGTTCCGTATGATAGTTGTATAATATTGTATATCGATTAGTAATTTCCTTTATTCCATGAAAATACGGATCAAAACACATTAGATTTATTTCCTATATATTTTCCAACACAAGATTTATTCATTACAAGACGCGACATTTTGAACCAGACTGGCAATTTATCACGGCACAGACACACACAGAATTTCTAAATCATTTAATTTTAATAGAAAATCTACATTTTTATTATCTATAATTCGTTTGTTTATCAAATTATAGCAAATTAGCTAAGGAGGAACTTTAATGTTCAAATGGCAATACGATTTATTTTTGAGTTATTTAAACGTATTTAACGAGGAAATTATGACGTGTTTTTTTATTTTCTTAAAAACAATTTTTTTATTAATATTTTATGCTTTTGGGAATATTTTTTCTAATGTGTTAATGTAATTAAAATAATTTAAGATGCGCGATATTTTATATTGTATATTCACTAACTCATTTCCTTTATAATAAATTAGAAGAAAGACTACAGAGATTCAACGACTTGCAAGCCTTAAGTAATAAGTACGTATTAGAGATTACATAAAAATGTTATATATATATATTAATTGATTTAACATCTGAATCTCAAATTATATTAAAAATATATCGAATTAAAAAATAAAACAAGCAATTTTTAATATGATCTAAAATGCTATGATTAGACCACATTCTTCTGCTTTCTTGCTTGATGTTTCTCAGTTTAGAAGCAACACGAGCGAAGTTCTTAAGCGGCCATAATGTTGTATAATGGAACAAATCAATCGATGAATTACATATAAAATAGGAATAAAACTAACGATTTTTTATGTGGTTTGGTTAATCATTAATTTATTTATATATATATATATATATATATATATATATATATATATATATATATATATATATATATATATATATATATATATATATATATATATATATATATATATATAGATTTTAGTACTATAAATGATTAATGCGCTGTTTAGTTTAGGTACTGTATTGGTAACTACGACATTTATTTCCAAACGACTATTACTGTTATATCAGCTTCAATATTCATTATTTAAATACTGGTATAATACGCATGCTAGGAACTCGTAGATGTATGATTTTGCCGCCATTTTCTTTTTTGTTACTTAAAATGTTTATTTTTATATTCTAATATGTTAATGTCATAACAATGTCATGTCATTGGCAGACAAAAGAAAAGGTCTTTGAAACGTCATAATTAAAAAACTGAACTGAATGAAATGATCGGTAAAAAAGTATTTAAAAAATCCGGTGATAACTTTAGAATTTATTATAATTTTTTATTATAGAAAAATTTTGCAGTTTGACATGCTATATAATATTTTATACCAGTATGCCAATAGTAGCATATAATTTTTTTCCTAGCATATTGTAATACGAGTTGCGAGCATGCGAGTTATAAGGTAAAAGTATTAAGAGAGTTAAATATCGACGTGTCGTATTGGATATCTGTGCTCTGTGCAATTAAAACTATTAATGTGTTTTCTTTTAGAACTATTATTTTTTGATATTTTTTTTGGAATTACTAATAATGTTTTTTTTTTTGGAATTTTTTGGAATATTTGAGACGTTGCTAAGTTCGTTTGGTGGAGACCAATAGAAGATTATAGAATAATTGTGTGGCATATCAAGTAGGACGATCTATAATAACAACTTTATTGTCAGAACGTATTTTGCTAATGGCCGGTTGCATAATTATTGAGATATGTGATACATTTAAGCAAACACCATATTAAAAAGAAAACTCGAATATTAAAAAGAAAACGCAACTATTCTTAACAATTTCTACACAAATAAACATACCAATGATTACTTCACCTCATGGCCGGAATGTTTTACAAATAAATTAAACAAAAAAAAGTCAAATTAAATCCATTTCCTGTTTACGTTAAGCTACGACCTGGCATACTTGAGTGCGACGTTCTGGGGCTTCTCTTGTTTCAGCGAGTCTTTTATAACGACGTCGGAGTTTGTGAACGTTGGACTGTCAGTGGATTGTTCTTCCGGTTCCGGCTCTGAACGGATGGACGTTTCCGTTTCCGGTCTGAAAATTATATTTATTGTTCTTTAGAATAAACCTTTACGTTTGCCGTAATTAATGCAGATGGGTTTTTTATGAGCCAATTTAAATAAAAGACTGGAATCATGTGAAGGGAAGTGTGTGATGGCTATGGAGCGGAGTTACTACGCACCTGTACCGCCTGCAGTTGAGGTGCGTGAGCTGCGCGAGGTGGCGCAGCAGCGTGTGGCGCGCGGGCGCGCCGCGGCGCCCCGGCGGCACGTCCACGCACAGCGCGCTGCGCCCGTCGCCCAGGAACGTGGCCACGTAGTTCTCCGTGCGCAGCAGCAGCAGCAGCACGTCCTCGAGGTCCGCCTCGCTGTCGAGGGACACGGATTCAGTGTATAAAAAACTTATCAAGATTTTCGACTTATGAGAAATAAATAATATGGACTACATTGCTTTCCTCGCAGAGGAACGTATTTGAAGTCTGCCTGCTTATATCAAGCCTCACTATATCATTCAAATTTATTTTGAATTTAATATAATATAACGAAGAATATAACTTTTTGTATGTAAGAGAACTTCACTAGGTTTTTGGAAATAATCATTTTGCTAATATCTTTCCATGCAAAAGAGGAGAAGGAGAATTGTATTATATTAAATGAAGATAGATATTTTTTTGGATAGAAATTAATATTGAATCTATAAATTAAAGTCCATCCAGAAAACGTGGAGCAGCACATTCCCCAGATCAGCATCGCTGCGTGAGTGACATTAAGTTGAAATACTTAAAGAATTTTCTTATGTTTTTGATTATAGACTATATGCTCTACAGCTTTGTAGTTCTCTATATGTAAGAGAAGCATGTCGCCGAGATTAATTTTACTTAATATAGATTGTAATTTTTTTTATTATACACACTACCAACCTGGCGGAATATAAGAACTGTGCAAAATGTATGTTAGAGACACAACCGGTCCTGTCCTCGCTATCCGTATACAAGTCCGTCTCCCGGTAGTACATGTAGAGGAAGTCGTTAAGTTGTTTGGCGATGACCGCACACTTGTCTTTGTCGCACATCTTAGCTGGTGGTCCCTGGGGAGCGATATCATTATTTGATTATTGTTTTTTTACATTTTTCCGAAAGAAATAAAGATGGTATAAATACTATATATTTATTTATATATATGAACACAGCGTATCAGTAAATACCTGCACGTGGTAGGGCAGGCGCAGCGAGGCGGAGGCGCGGCGCAGGAAGCGCAGCACGAGCGCGGCGTGCTGCGCGCCCAGCTCGTTGCTCGGCGACGACACGCGCTTGAGCACGTGCGTGAGGTACAGCCCGAACGCGCGCCGCGCCTCGCCCGCCCTGCAGGCAGAGGACCTCGATATTAAATAGGACACACTGCAAGGCCAGAGGAGGAGGCTAAAGGAGTAAGATTAATTATTAATACGTCTAGGTTTGTTGTTGTCTAGTCCGTGAGATAAGTCTTGCTTGGGAAGATTTGATTTGTTTTGGTTTGGTTTATTCTAGTGACGTTGCCTTGTTTTGGATTCTACGTTCGACGTTTCATCTTAATTTGTTTATCGCCTGTTCGTCTCTATGAGAGATAGCCCTCTTTAGGTTACAGACTATAATATCGGTAATTGGAGATTCAGTGGCTCGAGGCATGAACTTGCAGATGGCGTCTTTTTCGGCGCCAGCGTAGTACGTGTATACATTTGTGTGCCTAGTGATCGCAACAACTCCCGTATCCGTAAAAGATGGGGTCCCCTTTGTCTGTCTGTGTCTGGCCCAAGTTTAAGTCTTTTGGGAGTCTGCAAAGATAGATGCGCATGTGATTCTAGATCTTTTCACGGAGCGAGTCTTCAGTTGAGTTGAAAATATTCCATCGTAAATCACGTTGAGAGCATACGTCACGTCCTGTGGAAATGTATAGGATCTTGAAAGCTCTTGACAGATAGGCTTCACGAGGTTTTAGCCGATATAATTCATCTTGAAGAGGTTCAGCCTGTCATTGAGGTATAACTGATTGTGAGTTTGGCCGCTATACTGATGACCCCAAAATATTTCATGAAGGCCTAGTCCATTAGAAGTCTATTTGGCCTATTTTTGGCAATATTTACGAGGATTGAGGCGATTGTTCGCATTTGAATAGATCTTGGAACGTGATTTTACTTCCTATGTTTTCCACTGCCTCAGTAGTTGTAGTTGCGATCAGGTCGTTGTAGGGGCTAGGAACCTAGATAGATTTCCTGCAGACATGAACTCGGTTGAGCAATTCTATTTCTGGTGCCTCCCAGTCGGTACTGGGGTTGATCGACCTCCCAGGAAAAGTTTTCGTTTCAAAGTTTCGATATCTAAATGGGGGGTTTGCACGATTAACTAAGCTCAGTACTAACGTAAGCCGCATGCCGTCGGCCAGCTGCTGCCTGACGAGCCCCTTGGCGCGGCGCGCGTCGCGCGGCGGCTGCGGCGCGGGCGCCTCGCACAGCTGCACGGCCGGCGCCGCGCCCGCTATGCACACCGTCTCGTAGCGCTTTAGCCTGCGGGCAGTTCAAATGTTTTTAATTGAGTTAAGAACAGTAAGTATATTTAATTAAAGTAAAAAAAGTAAAGTTTTCTTTCGATTAAAGAATCGCAGGTCTTACGGTACACGTGACAGTTGTGAGTTTCATTACCTCTGAGGTGCATCCGGCGGGGACGCGGGACTGGCACCCGCATTGGCACCCTGTGCATGCGCATGCTTGAAGTGAGGCAGAACGTGCGCGTGCACGAGCAGGTTGTAGTTGTGCTGCACCACGCTGTAGGGCGCGTTGTTGTTGAGCGACGTCGAGCACACCGGGATGCCGGTTACCGGGTCTGTAGGTAATTGTTTTCTTTTTTTTTATAAAACGTCAAACTTAAATTATGAAACTTAATTAGAAAACGTATAAAAATTTGAACGCAATGCAACTCGAACCCGCGCCTACTAGAAACCGATCATTCGGCAATCTTTATACGTTTTACAAATAAGTATTTTTCTTTCCTAAGTGTGGGATAATACTTTAAAAAGGTTATGAAACGTTATTGATGGAGTTGTGAAATCGTGTCTGATCGTAAATGCGATGGCTGTGAGTCCAGATATATATATATATATATATATATATATATATATATATATATATATATATATATATATATATATATATATATATATATATATATTTCATTCCTAGTTCTCCTCCTAGTAGAGTAAAGGAGTGTTTGAACAGTCTCCCTCAACCTCCTTGCGTAACGAGCACAGCGTCAAGCTAAGAAAAAATCATCATTATATCTTTCAGCCATAATTTTTTTTTGGCTGACAATATTGTAAAATTTTGACAAGAAGATATTTTTACTTATTTAATTGCAAAGGAAAAAAAATTGATATTTATTCACCTAAATACTGCGAGTACTTTTGCCAAGAGTTCTGACTGGGGAAGATTCTCACGAAACCACCGCGACGTGCATATTGCGCACGAACTGCACGCACTGTGCGCATCTCCTCCCCCGTGAGACCACCTGAGACACCTCCAACACCTCCAACACCCCCCGCACCTGCAACACCTCCACTGGTTGTCTTGGTGCGTATGCAGGTGTTTTCTGCTGAGTGGACTCTCCGACACTGTACAAAAAAATAGCACAGAGCATAATATATAAGTACAGGTGATACATGATGAATAAAAAATAAATTAATAGAAAAAAAGGCCAGTCGTGGCGCAGGGGTACAAAATGTGATTGTAAACAAGACTATGTTAATTCCCACTCGAGAAAATTAAATATTTATTTGAATCTATATTTTCATTTTTTCGCTCTGGTGCCTAGGCAAAGTGGGGCGTGGAGTTTTGAGAGGATACAGCGTGAAAGGTGTTTTTTTTAAGTAAGTGTGGATTAGAAAAACGGCAATTGATAACGAGATGTCTTTTGTGCGCTGTGAAATAAACAAATGTTACATTGTTTCTCAGTAATTAAATTTTAATTAAATAATTTAACCAATGACTCTTCCATAAATCGACAAAAAATCACCACCCAACACGCAATACACACAAACACACAAGCACAGTCGCACACACGCACGCATGCACGCACGCAACCATGCACGCACGCAATAAGAAGAGAAAGAAACACAGAAATATTCAGAAACATAAAAAATTATAGCTTTCAAGTCTTAAGTGAATTTGTCTGACATGGGAGAAATATCACTAATATCGACACTAGAAGGGCTGGTATAAAGCGGACTTTACACGGGCGTCAAGAAGACTAAAGTGAGGAGAGAAAAAAAAATAAGTTAAACAACAACCAACACTTACAGCCCCAATCCTCATTTTCAGGGAGTTAGTCTGTGGCGACGCTTCGTTCTTCGACATGGGTATAGCTGGCAACCCCACCAGTGTCAAAGTATCCGCTAACAAGGCGGACTTCACACGTGCGTCGAGTGGACTTTCACAGGCTAAACTGGGAAGAAGAAATTTTAGCATAAATATTATGTATGTTTTATTTTAATTGTTTGGAAAATTTTAATTAATATGGTGTTAATAATTTATATATATAATAAATAAAAATAATTGTTATTGAAAGTAAACACTGGCAACATTAGGAAATCAAATGAGGTAAACACTACCGGTGTATCGGTAGAATAGAAATACAAGTTTTAATATTAAAGTGGACAGCAAACTCATTTGGTAAAATGTCTACGTTAAAATATATTATGGTGGTTTATTTAAAATTATTATAGTATAATTATTTTATATAATTTTAGCTTCAAGGTAGGAAAATATAAGGAAAATCTGAGAACCTAGTATTAGTATATTTTCGTTGTGCAATTTCTGTCGAATTCTAGAGGTGTTGTGTGCTAAACGGCGGAACTCAACGCTGCGCTTTGCCTCGTTATCAGAGCGAAACGAGATGAAAATATGAAATCTGTGCCTCTGCGTCACGACAGTCTCAATTATAGTGAAGTAAACAGTTATTGTAGTAAACAGTATTATAATAATCTATAAATACCTAGGCGATAAGTTGATTTCCAGTAACCAAGGTTTCAATGTGTCATCTATTAGGATGTCATATCCAAATAGTTCTGTAACAAAAAACGTATTTCATAACGCATTTTAATTTATTTAAGTAAACTAGTTGTAAATTCCTTTTCTAATCTTTTCAAAGTCCATAAACGGTCCATCATTTAGTAGTCATTGATATCGATGTCGTAAATAGTGAAGATGAGCCTTAAAGCCATTGGCGTTGGAATAGCAGGGCCGGGTCAGCTGTGCCCATCTTAAAATAGTCTGGTGCCCATCCCAAAAATTAAAGTAACAAAAAATTGACCCCATAAACAAAACAACATTTATACGAACATAGCAAAATTTCATAAATGGTTTAAATTCATGGTCAAAGCGTATTAAAATCGGCGGAATATCTTGTAAGTCTATTGAGAAAAAGAATGTTACCAAAACAATTAAACTGCCCCGGCACGAAGACCCTCGCGGCCGCCGCGATGGTCTGCGCGGAGGACAGGATGCTCTTGACGACGAGGTCCTCGACGGCGGCCATCAGCGCGGCGGTGTCGCGGCCCTGCTTGCGCAGGTGCCGCAGCAGGGCTGATAGTGTCCACTTGTGCCCGATGTTGCCGGCGTTGGGGTCCTCGCACCTGATGGAGAGGGTAAAAATGTTTCATTTAATTTTTTTAATACGAGTGAATTTATTTTTCATTTTTACAGTTACGTACATAAGCTATTGACGATTTTGCTATTCATTAAAACTTTTTTATTAGAATTTTCGTACGTTATGCCCCGAAAATTCGGCAAATGAGGAATACTATTTATGGTGTCGTTGTAACTGTATTAGTTTTATCATATTTGATTTAGCAATTCTTACAAGGTCCTTCTCACATTGATAGTGATGTCTTTTATTGTTTATTTTTTCTTTTTCAATTTCTTTATATTATTGTATATATTTATATTGTTGTTTTTTGTATGTTTATATAAGTAGGCCGGTCGTGGCGCAGTGGCACAAAGTGTGACTGTAAAATTGTCTGGTTGTGGGTTCGATCCCCACTCGAGGAAGTGAAATATTTATTTACATTTATATTTTAATTTCTTCGCTCTATTAAATTTCGCTCTAATAAATAAATGAAAAAAAAATAGAAAAAACGAATACTCACTTAATATAATCCGTGTGATATTTATTAATGCTGTAGTTGCACAGATGCATGCACGGGTTCCACAGGTTCTTGTTGGTCTTATCATATTTGACCGTTGCAAATCTTACAAGGCCTTCTTCATAAAGGTAAATAAGAAGTGGGTCTATGGAAGTGACACACACATAGAGACGAAGATCACATTTGTGGCCGTTGATTAGAAGCGGTTTATCTATGTATTTAGCTACGACTACGTTTTCACCTTTAGGTATTTGTTCTGGCTGAAAAAAAAAATGTTATAATTGTTAATCTGTATCCCAGACACAAGCCGGGTGGCAGAGGGAACTTAGCGTTAGGACACTTCCTTTCCCATTTTCTGCCGATATCTTAAGGCGACACCATAGTGAAGAAATTAAAATATTAAATATTTCATTTCCTCCAATGGGAATTGAACCCAATCCGCCGCAATTGTTCACCTGCGCCACGACTGGCTTTCTTGGTTAGATGTTAATATTTAAATTATTAATAATGTGGAACAGAACAATGAGGGTTCTGTATTTTCTGAGTTAATTATAGGTAGACTAATTAATAGTTATAGTCTTACAAAGATTTAATTTTATTGTAATTTTTTTTAAGATAAAACTGAATACTTTTAATAATTAACTTTAACATTTCATTGAAGAATGTTTAGCAAAATATCTTTTCAAGTTGATAATTTGTTATTTTAAAATTAAGTAACTTGAGACGAGTCGTAGCGTGAATGCAGAGTGCAGCTGTCAACGTGACAGATTGCGAGTTCGATTCCCACTCAAGGAAATGAAATATTTTATATTTTCATGTCCTAGGCCTAACGAAGAAATAAAAGGAGCGTATAGCCATAAAAACATTATAAGCTTTAATGGTGACTTACAGTATTAACAATATAAATCCCACGTCCCCTGCTGGAGGCCGCCGGTTTGACTATCCACGGCCCCTTGGTCCTATAATGTGTCGTACAAAGCTCCTTATATTCAGTGGGCATCAGAAACGTGGTGGGTATGAAGTCAAAATGTTTCAGGCCACGGAAATATTGCATTTTCTCTATGTTCTTGAACAGCTTGTCTTTACGCGTCAGTTCGTATGATCTGTGAAATTAAATTAGTAAATCAAATCAAATCACACAGCAGGGTAGGCAGAGGGAACCTAGTGTTAAGACACTCCATTCCCCACCCTCCTCCAAAACTCAAGGCCGCGCTTTCGCCTCGATTCCACACTGAAGAAATGGAAATATAAATTTCAGTAAATATTTTATTTTCTCGAGCGTGTATTGAACCTACAAACAGTCGATTCTGTAGTAACACTTTGTGCCTCTGCGCCACGACTGGTCTTATTAATCAATTCACATCCAAACACAAAGTTAAAATAAAATGTATAGAAAAAAAATCTCACCTAGGAAAATGATTAACCCTCTGATAAGGCGTAAGAGACCTCAGCACATCCGGCTTAGGATGGAGTCCGGCCCACATTAAATTAAACTCTTTAGCTTCTGTTGGTGCTTCTTGCAGGCCATGGGCTTGGAGAAGACGGTGCAGCAATTTAGTCTCCGTATTGACTAGCTTGTAGGTTATCTTGAGGACCCGAGCTGGCATTCTACTACTTTCTAATACCTAGGAAATTATGAAAAGAATTTATAGAATTGAATATATATATATATATATATATATATATATATATATATATATATATATATATATATATATATATACTATATATATATATATATATATATATATATATATATATATATAAATATATATGTATGTATATATATACACATATGTATATATATACACATATATATACATATGTTGTAGTACGATGAATTGTAGAAACTGTAGTATTTCGTGGCTGTGAGTTTAGTTTTGCAGGCTATTTTTGAACTTCTTTTCATCTGACTTGTAAGCTTTTTTAAGTGCCGATGTTGGTCACTAAAATTAACAAAAATATCTATTTTTTTAATACAAATCTTCCTTTCTGAAAGGCTTTAAAGCTGCATCTTAATTACAAATTAAATATAAATACAAAATTTAATTGATTATTTAAAATACTAATCATTTGTATTGCATTTACAATTTCACAATCTTATCAGTAAACACAAGTCAAAGCTAAGAATTTTTTTTAATCTGTATCCGGCTATTACTAGGGTAGGCAGAAGGTACCTCGTTTGTTGTTGTACCAGTGTTTCACTGTACTCAGTTTAGCATTTTCCGCAAAATTTTCGGCAGAGTTCAACGCCGCGCTAAGCTGCAACGGTTACATTTAGAACACATCTTACTTACACGTAGTGCTTGTGGATTCAAATTCTACTCAAGATTTGAATTATAGACGATAAATTACTCAATGTACAATTTCCTCAAAACAGTAGAGATTAAAGAATAGATAACTATCAAAAGATAGATAAAAAATATATTGAATAGAACTAAAAAAACAACAAAGAAATAAGAAAAGAATAGAATAGAAGAAAGAAAGAATGTGAAGTAAAGTATAACCTTAATACTATCCACGTCTTTAACTAACATGTGTTCAGAGTCATCGCTGTCCTGTCTGTCGGTCGGTGACGACGCCCGCTGCGTCTTCCTTTTGCTCTTGCCTTTTGTCTTCTTGCCTTTTTTCTCTTCTTTAATATCTGAAATATTATTTATTTTTTTAATAAAAATTCTGTAATTTAGTATTTTTAAAATTAAAAGTTTAAAAAAAAATGTAAATAAGTTTTTGATTTACAAAGTACAGTATTTATAAAGTACAACGTTTTTACTTGTATAATACGATATATTATTATTTGAAATTAAACCAAAACAGTTCTTATACAAGGTCTGATAGAATTCAATAAATAAAAGTATATCACTGGTAATAAGAGCGAGATGGAGTGACTTAACACACAGCCCTATGTGTTCACATTAGTTAGTACAATATAAAGAAAAAATATATAGTAATATAATATTTCATTATGTTTAATATTTTCATTACCTCGCTCTGGTACTCGGGCAAATGAGCGGCGATAAGATCCGCCACTGAACACACAATGCCTCTACAATTCAGCAGAAAAGTGGAGACCGGAAGTGTCTTAATGGGAACAGAGTGACTTAATACTAGGTTCCTTCTGCCTACTATGTGCGAAATAAAAAAAAAGATTACTATACCTTTAACTGGCGGTGGTGGTTCTTCAGGCGGTTTGATATTGGCAGTGGTGTTCTCGATGTTAAGATTTTTCTTAAGAGTTATTTTGTTCAGATCGTTCAATACATCTTCTATATCTCGTTTATGCTCTACAGGTTCGTGCCCTTGATCCTCAACCGATTCAGTTTCTGCCATATCGGTATCACTTATATGTCGTACAACGTACGCCTGTCCTGTAAACTTATTGCTGTTTCCGAATGTCTCCATCACGTCGTGCATTATGTTCTTCGGCCTCACGCTGAAGGAGTGGGGTTCAGCAACCAATCGTTTCGCCATATTCTTTGCCTTGTTCAATAATATTGTGGTCCCTGTATTATTGCCGACAGTTTTCGTCGTCTCCATGGAGGGTGTGCGAGATGCCAACACGCAGGATCGAAAGACGAGGACTGCGCCCTTCGACCCGATGGGTCCTCCCGACACCCAATCGGATACTGAGCCTTCATTCTCTTTTTCTTTCTCATTGTTTGTCTCGTCGTCATTCTTTCTCATACTGTCACTGTCCTGCTCTGTTTGAAGACCCGACGTAGACGGAATTGTAGTTTCTGGTGATACATGTGGACTGGAAATAAAGTGATTAGACACGCCGTTAATATTATTTTTTTATTAACTCGTTATCTCTAAGTGAGATAATGACTTGCGCTGTGATATGTAAAGCGTATGATTATATACTAGTGAAACAGTAGTAGATTAGCTGATAGAAATCGTGAGAATATTTATAGTTTAACATCCTGTATGTAAATGTAGTTGATTTTTTAATTTAAATTATGAACTATCATCACTTACTATAAAACAAAAACACCAAAGGCTTTAAATTCGACAATTTAACTTTAAAAAAGGCTGTACAGTTCAAAATTAATTAATTAATAATCTTATACAATAATGTATATTAGCCGCATGCATTTTTGCAAAGTAACGTTTTTCATTAGTTAACTCTATGAGGCAACACAGAAAGCCAAGCGTTGTAGCAATTAAATATAGCTGTATATTAAATTGCCTTGAAATTATCGATTGATCTGATACTATTGATTTCGAAAGCGAAGTGAATAATGTATTAAGTTAGCGCCAATATGTGTATGTACAAAAAAAAAAATATTTCTTGGAAAGTTAGAACTTATGGTCGATGAAATAAATTATAGCTAAATTGTTAAGACAAAACATGTGATACAATTTTGATTATAGTTATCATAGATACAAATGTTGCGACATGGGATTAAAAGTAACTTCGAGATAATTATTTACAATATATTTTTTATAATTTCATCCATCTATCCGTGAAAGACTTGGGGAACATTAGGTTGTTCCCTTTTCCTACCGTGCTAAATTGGGTGAAGATATCTTAGAAGGACTGAAGAGAGTTTTGGAAACTTGCCTAGGGTTAAAATTAAAAAACCGTAAAACAATAATTCTTCGTCGTGGGATGTGAATTATTTGTTATTAATTCGAATTTTAGAGTTTTCTTTTTCATAATTTGGCGCCAGTTTATTGTCTTTGACTTGGCGGCAGTCTCATTTGTGCTAGTTCTGATTTCTTACTTCAAATGAAATGAAGTATATCGTTAATTATTTGAAATCCGAATCTTAAACATAATTTCCCAAATTAAAGTAAACAACAGCAAATAATAAAGAATAACAAAGACTAATAATGAGATTAATTAACTTACTTTTATAATAAAAAAATAGATAATATAAAAGATGATAATATTAATACTGTCGTCTTTTTGAAATATCGTCGTTTTTGTAAAACATTCGTAGATTATTTATGTATTTTACAAAAATATATAAATGTATCACTAGTATCTTTAAATCAACGTACTACACCATTTGGACTATTATACTATGAGACCAAATAGTTCAAATCCTGTTACCAATGAATTATAAACTTATAAACATATCTAATAAATTTTAATAAATTAAGGCCAGTCGTGCCTCCAGTGTTCGTCAGAAAGTGGAGAACGGAGTTTCTTAACACTAGGTTCCATCCGCCTGTCCTGCTGTGTGCAGGACACAGCGTGATACTGATTTGATTTAATTAATTTAAAAAAAATACATAGCAGTAAATTTATAACACATTAAATAAAACATTATTTTTTATATAGCACACAGCCAATAGTCACCATACGGTCAATCAATATTATGACGATTATGCACGTACAAATATGGAGACGCATGAATTCCACACAGTGTGAAGTGACCCACACGTGATGCAACTACATCGCTTTATTTGTTCAGCAATTTCAAAGATAAATAGATTTTCACTTGCGACTAATCTCGTCTACGTTAGTTGCTTTAAAGTCTATTAACATTTAAGATTTTTTTTTTCAGTTCTTCAAACAAATCAAACAGAAATGTGTTCCGGTTTCCATTTCCTTTCTTTTAAGAGAAAAATGGTTCTAAGTCAATAAAAGATATCGTAGCGCAGGGGCACAGCGCCTGTCTGAAAGAGCGACGGTTGTGGATTTGATTCTACTCGGGGGAATGAATTATTTTCGTATATTTAACGGGTAACATGACAAAGAGTAGCGTTCAGTTCCGTCACTCAACACCAAAATTGGGTGTTGAACACTAGGTTCCACTCTAATAAATGCAACATCATAAAAAGGGTTACATTTTTTTTCCTCATGATGTAGCAGTTGTAATTCTAGTGACTACTAAAGTCAATTCAATAACACTGCGGACTTTTCAATTATGTTTATTGAAATTTAGACTAATACATGGCTGTAAGCTCTCATCTCATGGTTATTAGGCGATAATAAAATTACATAGGGATACAGCGTGAAGCATTTTTTTTGTATCATAACTTAAAAAAGTTATGACACAAAAAAAATGTTCCACAAATTATCAAAGATAAACGGTTTCTTTCAATAAAAATTGTCTTTCTGCCTTTTTCTTAGCGACCTGTACACGCTTAATTAGATAAACCAGGGGTTCACAACCTTCTCTTGATCAAAAGCAACTTTTATGTCATTCTTGGCAGCAGGGACCACTGTGCATGTAGGTATAATAAAAATTACCTGTGATTATCACACAAAACTTCGCCTCACCATCCCTAATCTCAAAATTAAAATCGTTTGCGGACCATATTTAGGCTTCTACGTACCACTGGTGGTCCGCCGACCACTGGTTGGGAACCAGTGAGATAAACCAAATAGATATTTTATTATAGTTGTATTTTGAATAATATACATATCAGAGATAAGTAAACATTATAACGAAACAATATATATACGTATTGTACATATTTATATTGTTACATTACCACTTAGTGTGTGACGTAAATTTACAAAGAAATATTATTTTACCTTATTGACTACAATTGATGGGCTATTGTATTAAAAATAACTTTATTTCTCAACAGATACAAAAACATTAGATTTTTTTTTACAAAACTAACACATTATCGTCGTTGTCATTTTTACATTAGTTTAAAAAAGAAAACTAACTAATTCATGAACTATTTTGACTCCAAGGGCTAAAACTGTCGAGAAGTTAGATAAATGCGTATACATAATAGTCAATAAATTTATTGATACATAAAATGAAAACAAAAATTAAAAATAATGATATATTTATTGTATACATTTAATATATTGTAGAAAACTATCAGTTTCACGTTGTATCTCGCACATAGCAGTGTAGGAAGCGGGAAACTAGAGTTAAGACACTCCGTTCCACACTTTCCGCCGAATTCTGGACGCATTGCACGCTGAGTGGCGGAACTCAACGCCGTGCTTTGCTTCAACACCAGAGCGAAGAAATGGAAATATAAATTTCAATAAATATTTCATTTCATCGAGTGGGGATCGTATCCACAACCAGTCACGTTCACAGTCACACTTTGTGCCTCTGCGCCACGACAGGGCTCAAGTAGAAAAGTATCGTGGCAGCTTTTCAACACGAGTCGTCAATTTCATATGACGTGACTTTCGTGACGGTGCTCATAAAAATATCACCATATATATGACTCTTCAGTGTTTGAGTCCAGTAAAACTGACGTAAAAGTTTTACGACACAGTGCCATCAAACGTTTGAAAATTCATATTTATATTTAAATCGGCGCTCTGGTTTAGTTAGTGCGTTTAAATGTGGCGTTCGGTTACGCTACTCGACCCGCAATGTTTTTGAAGCAGAGAATTGTGCCACTGAATTCTTAAATAAATGTAACTATCAGAGCCAACAGGCTCAAATCTTATAAAGTTGATTATGATTTCATATAATTCTATAAAAGCGTAAGTTTAGTATTTACTTCTAAAATAGTAGTAAATAGTAAACTTATGCTTTTATAGCAGACAAGCCACAGAGAAAATAGTGTATGAAGACACTCAGTTTCTCACTTTCTATGAGACGTTGCCAGTACCTAAAGAAGGGGGGAAAATAAAAATTATTGAAATATAATAATCTAGACCCCGAGTGGAGGGAGATCTTGTGTTTACCTACATACGAAAGACATTCGCCATTTTAGATAACAGGAAAATAACAAAGTGCTTTTTTTACAATAAATCTATCAAATTTCAATAAAGAATCCTTAATAGTTTGAGCTTTCATACTAAATCTAGTGTTTATTATAATGTGGTATTTTGTATAATCATTATTAGATTTTATGTTTCTGCATTGCTCTATGTCGGTCATATAACTGTAAAGTTTTTGTGTAATATTTTAAAGTTTAATTTTTAAAACTAATAATCTTTTTTATAATCTTCCTAAGTGGTATTAAAAATTTAAATCTCTATTACGGACATTTAACAATGTAATAGAACTTGGTCAGTTTGTCTGCTTATCTGTGCGTTCACAAAGAGCTTAACCGATTTAAGTGCAGTTTTGTAATTTGCCTAACTTCCTTTAAATATTTAGTATTAGTTTAATTTTTTATCGGTTCACACAAAATTAGTTAATTTCCTTTGATAATTAGTTATTGTAACATAACTCTAACAGTTGCACATGGTATCGTATACTTTTTGTAGATATTGATGTCTTCCATGAAATTATAGTACATCACTTTGCTCTATTGTCAATAATTTCCATAGCGAACGCTATATAAGGTTTTTTTTGGTATTTTTTTACACCTTAATCGTCTAATTGTAAAAGAATTTTCCAAATTGGTCTCGTAGTTTCGGGGCCTATTCAAATCAAATAAGGAAACAAAAAATCTAATCGATTGTCTTAATAATTTTAGTGATATCGATGCACCTCCCCCCTCACCCCCGCAGAGTTACTCGCCACGGTGCGCGAGGCCACACGACACACACTCCGCATTTTTATTATTACATGATTTTCTTTAGATTGATATTTTTAAATTCGTTATATCTTTTGAATGGGATGTCCGATTTTATTAATTTAAAAAGTATTTTACAGGTATTGAAATTATCTTTAATAAAATATCATTTAATAGGATAAGGATTAATGCAGAGGTATGAATAACATGGTTTGATTATTGTCGGCACTTTTGTTAACTTATAAAATATAAAAAAATGGTTATATTGTCATAACTACAGTAGTTGGACATATGCTATCGCGGACTTTTATATAGATATTGTTGCGCTCTATAATACTGTAGAGCATTGTTTTGTTCTATCATCAACAGTTTTCGCAGCGCATGCGATGATAGAATTGTTAAGATCAATTTCTTCTCACCTTGGGTTACATTATTGCATTTTTATTAGGGATATCTATTTTTTTTGAAAATGTAATATAGCCTATGCTGGTCAGTCAGATGCAGCTTTCTAATAGTGAAAAAAATATTGAAATCGGTCCAGTAGTTTTTGTGTGAAAACTCTACAAACATACATACATACATACAAAAATACAAATCTTACCTCTTTCTAATATTAGTATATATATATATATATATATATATATATATTCTGTAATAATCACAACAAGGAATACAAAACACAGTTTAACCTTCAGGAAATTAGTTCCACGGGACACTTTTTGTGTGTCACCTCATAATGACAACGCAGTGACAGGATGTTTTTTTTTGTAATGCTAGCATTAGAAGTAATCTTTTTCATCCATAAAAAAAAACAATTGTGAAATAGTTGGCACGTGTACAAAAAGCGTCAATTGCGAGTTCAAATACCTCGATATCGTCAGGCGATGTGCTGCATTCAATTTTGCAAGCCATAGTGGGAAAAATAAAAAAATATTATTAAGTTTCACATTACAGTATAAAAAAGTCGGTATCTGTAATACCGATTCCATAATAATGAAGGAAAAGTGCTGAAGTGACATGTAACAGTGAGAATGAAGAAGATTGTGAGAGAAAGAATGGCAAAAAATATTTATGGAGCTAGAGTGAAAAGTTAAGCGACGTTAATTTTAATACATCACAAGTTGTATAATTACAAGATCCATTAATGACATAGGTTAACATTTATTATTACTTATTTAGAAAACGTATAAAAATTTGAACGTAGCGGGATTCGAACCCGCGCCACCTGGAAACCGACCAGGCGCTCTGACTACTAAGCCATACGTTCTCGCCAAGCTACGTCGAAATTTTTATACGCTTGTTACAACTTATTTATGTTGTTAGCATCTCTGTAGGGAGATTTTTACAAATTTCCGCTACTCAAAGATAATTACTAACATTATCGCTTGGCAAGAGATGCTAACAACATAAATAAGTTGCAACAAGCGTATAAAACTTTCGACGTATGGATTAGTGGTCAGAGCGCCTGGTCGGTTTCCAGGACGCGCGGGTTCGAGTCCCGCTACGTTCAAATTTTTATACGTTTTCTAAATAAGTAAAAATCTTTCCTAAGTGTGGAATAACACTTTAAAAATGTTTAACATTTAATATTAAGTAAATGTTAACTGACTGTGTCACTGTGTATATTTGTATAGAACTCAAGACGTAAAATTAAAAATCGTTCTAGTTCTAGTTCGGTTTCTCTTAAAAATATCGTATTATATATTTTAAGTGCTTGCGATACTTAGTTGCGACTGTGCGTTACCCGTCAGTCACTCAGTAGTGATCAGTAACGATAGAGTTTTCTATTAATAGATGTATATTGTATAGTACCAAAAATAAAAAAAATACATTTACGTACATTAACAATTAACAAGTGCATATATCTATAATAACAATACTATACATTGTTTGACAACTCAGTTAATGCTAGTGATGTCACCTGTTAACTTTATATAGTACTCACACGGCCAGTTATAACTTTGTGTTTAAATAGGATGGCGACACTTTGAATGAATCAAACGAGCCATGAAATTGAATACTTACCAAGTAGTAAGGCAGAGAAATCTATAAGTATACTGACGTAATTTGTAAAATTCATTATTTTAAGAAATTCCAAGTTTTTGTTGGACTTTTAAGAATTTTTATCTTAGTGCTACTCTAAACTCCCCAAGGACTTTAAACGACAAATTTCAGCGCTCTACAGCTCGTAGTTCCGATACATTGTCTAATAGTCGCTCATTAACGGAAGAGTTTTATATAATTAGAAAAAATAAAAAATTAAATTAGCTTCACGCTGTATCCCGCACACAGCAGGGTAAAAGAGGGAACCTAGTGTTAAGACATTCTGTTCCTCACTTTCTGCCGAATTTTGGAGGCATTGCGTGTTGAGTGGCAGAACTCAACGCCGCACTTTGCTTCGAAAGCAGAGCGAAGAAATGGAAATATAAATTTAAGTAAATATTTCATCTCCCTTCAGTGGGGATCGAACCCACAACCAGTCGGTATTTACAGTCACACTTTGTGCCACTGCGCCACGACTGGCCTCATAATTAGAGATTTGGGCAATTGAGATATCGTTCATAGTATATGTAGCACTGTAAGGCCAAGGTTATTTAAACACATAATAATAACAGTTTAAAAAAATATTTTAAAATTAAACAAATGAAAAAAGACAATTAAATTTAATACTATTAAAACTTTGAGTCGTGACTCTTGGGAAGTAAAATAATTAAACAATGTTACCTATATATGTATAAACGAAACCCTAACGTTCACAAAAAAAAAAAGAAAGAAAACAAGCCCAAAAAGTTTTGATTTTTGACAAAAATAAAAGTAAACTACATGATTAAAATATTTGTATAATCGACAAATAAAAGACTTTTAACTTTTAATTAATTAATAAAAATTTGAAGATAAGAATATTTAAATTTCACAGGGCTTTTTTAGGAACATTGAAGAATAGGCCCGCATTGTTAATCGTGTCACGTACAGTCACAGTTCAGTCTGTCTGTCCTGCTATACGAAATAAAACGTGGAGCAGAAATAAAAAAAATGGTGACCACAAGACATAGTTCCAAATAGTTGTAATTATGCATATAAATAAAACTCATCCGTTCATCGTCACTGACTGACAGACAACGCACATACGAAACAACGCGGCGTAGAACGCTGATATTTGGCTGGTTTCTTGGGAAGACTAATTGAGCTTCATGCTGTGTACTGCACAAAGAATGATAGGCACAGGGCACAGCATAACTTAGTGTTAAGACACTCTGTTCCCATTAACTTTCGGTTCCAGCTTACACAATAAAAGAGGATTTGCCAAACATCTTACAGGGACGAGCAAACACTACATTTTACGTTTGGTAAATCCCGTTTAGTTCAATAAGCCGCTATAAGCTGACCCCACAATACGTAGCTAAAGAGAGATTACTTTAGAACTGACCATGTGTTTCGTACAATGTTAACAACCCATATTTATAATACGGTCAGATATAAAATGAGTGAATGTTTCTTGCTTGTAATTGACGTTTAATAAATTATGATAAAAAAATATAAAGACTCGCTAATCTTGATATGCTAGGTCTTGGAATGAGCAGGGAGTGTGGGTTCAGATATTAAAGAGGGAAAAGGCAAATAATATTCATAAAAAAAATTAAAATTACAAAATTTACTCGCATAATTATATATTTTTATAGTAAAGGTACAAAAAACCAGACCAGTCATGGCGAGACCAATCGTGCGACTGTAAACGCGACATTTTGTGGGTTCGATTTCCATTCAAGGAAATAAAAAAAATATATTTTAATTTTTTTGTTCATTCTCATATTAAAAAACAGCACCATCACCTACCCCTGTATTTATTGTATATGAGAGTTCTGATGACATAAATCGCATCATAAATATAAATCAAAATATTTTTTTACTTTTTGGTATTCGTTCCAAACCACCGCCGCGTGCGGTAAGCC
This sequence comes from Heliconius sara, assembly GCA_917862395.2. Classification (NCBI taxonomy): domain Eukaryota; kingdom Metazoa; phylum Arthropoda; class Insecta; order Lepidoptera; family Nymphalidae; genus Heliconius; species Heliconius sara. The sequence continues at coordinate 10,803,445 of OU860787.2, forward strand.
ACATATGTAGCGGGACATCCTCCCGCGAATTAAGTTGGTTGAACTTCAATCATTTGTGGGCAGCTTGTATAAACATTATATTTGAAAATGTTCATAGATTAACACTAAGCTAAGTTATAATTATGTGAACAAAAAACAACTACAATATAAGTAGGTATTAAAAAAAGAAATAAAACCAGTAAGAATGATAGTCAGTAATATTTGAAAACGCTATTGAACAGGGTTAATGTATGTGAAAAGTAATGTTTTTGGGTTAAACAATATTCAAAAGATTTGTTTCCCACTCCGGCAAGACATAGTGCGGTGTTCAGCTCCGTCACCCAAAAAAAGGACTGCTCTGAGACTTTGCCTATCCTGTTCTATGAAAAAGGTAGTGTCTTCTTCGTTTTCTGTTAATTATAATTTAAAAGATTATCTAAAATATAACCATTGTTTGTTCTTTAAGTCTTTATTATGAGAGCTTCAATAACCTTTATGAAAATTATTTATTTAGTAAATTAGTTATTTAAATGCAAATAATAAATAAATTTAAATTTATTATTTAAATTTATATTTTAATTTGAACAATGATAAAAAGGAGAGGTTTCACTTATTTCATGTTACAATTATATGAACTTTATAAATACCTTCCATTTTTTATAAAGGAATTTCTTTTACAAGAATATATTAACTTAAACGATTGAAACTTTCAGTAACCACGAAGCGATTACTTAAAAGTTTTCAAGTTTCTAATCATTGCCACGTAGTATCACGAATGTAAGCCTATCACCGTCTCACACCGTCAATTATTATCTTAAATAACTAATTTAATACGGTAATCAGAATTATGTTTTTTTTTGCTTCACTCAGTATTCCACACATGAAAGAGTAGACAGAGGGAAAATAGTGTCAAGACACTTCATTTCCATTAAGACTACCGTTTCCCCCACTTTTCGTCACATTCTAGAGGCATTGCACGTTGATGTGTGACAGAACATAAGGCCGCGAAAAAAAGGAGGAGGGCGAGGAAATGAAGTTCCTACTCCTAATGATAAAATTCCTACTCGAGAGTAGGAATCCAACCCACAACCTGTAGTGTTTACAGTTGAACGCTTGTGCCACTGCGCCACGACTGGCCAGGATATAGATGTGGAATAGATGTGGAATATAAAAATTGTAGCTAAAAAGCATTAATTTATAAGAAAACGGTCAACAGTTTAAAAACTAGCATTTTAATACTTTAAAAGATATTTAATTTAAAATGTTTAAATCAGGTTAATGGGTTAACCTCACCGCCACACGCAGTGGTCTGTGACGATAGCCACACGCCATAGTAGACTGAATAGAGGAAATTTCAAGAGCAACGTAAATATACAGAATAAATACAATATAACCGCTCCAATGTTGCAAAGTAGTTGGGATGAATCAGACTAAATGTCTTTTTTTTCAGTTACACGCTTCATCACGCTTATTCCAAGGAGGGCGTAATTTCACGACACTCCGTTCTCCACATTCCGCCCAATTTGAAGATATTGTGTGTTCAGTGTCAGAACTTAACGCTGCACTTTGTCTTGTTACCATTGGAAGGAAATAATTAAATCCCCCGAGTGCAATCGAACCGACGCGACGGTGTGACATATCATTTATCATAAAATAGTACAGTACCTAATCTTAATTCTTAAGTTTCAATAACATGTTAAGTATCAGAGTGGGAAAGTGATTAATGTCGAGGGGATCGAACCAGCAACCGTTCATGTTTACAGTTATATACTGTCCCACTGCGCCACGATGATTTCAAAAAGTGGTTTGGGTCGCGATATAGCACATACATGCTTGACATGTACCGTGCCTCAATAGGCTAAAGTAAGTAATGTATTACATATATCGACTAGCATTCATTATTGGGTACATTAGAGGCCACTCGTGGCGCAGGGACACAAAGTGTGACTGTAAACTCGGCTCGTTGTGGATTCCATGGATGGAATTAAAACGTAAAAAAATTAAATATTTATTAATGAGTCCCGCCACTCAAGACGCAATGCCTTTAGAATTCAGCGGATAGCGGGTAACGGAGTATCTTAACGCTAGATTGATCCTCCAATAACGCTTTGCCTACCCTACAATATAAGGGAAGCTGTTTTTTTCTTGATTGGCTACATTACATTAATATAATATCATTTAAAAAATATTTTCATAATAGGTTTTAACGATAGACAAAACAACTTCAAATTTATTCTCAAACGCATTCCTTGAACTCAATAACTAATCTAAAAGAGACGTAAATAAAAATAAAACATATGATAAAATTGGTTAGACTCAATTGGACACGAGTGGTTTTCGCGAACCAACAGACTATCCTTGGTATCCTTGGTGACGTCGTGATGTTTGTATTGATTAACCAGAGTGTGAAGGGTCCGACCCTAGTGGGGTGCGTGAGTGGATTGACATAGTGACTACTAGAATACATGAGGACGATTCCTTTTTTTGTTGAGATATCATCCTATAAATGACTTGGATGACGTGGACTCTGTAGATTTCAAGACGTAAAATTTAACAATCATTCCTCTTTTCTCCTGTTTTAGTACTCCACCGACCTACACTAGTTAACTAAACAACTTTTTTTAAATTTAAATGTTAATATGTTGAGTTAAGAGTCAGTCAGGTATTGAAACTTCTTATAGATAAATTGGTTTCTACTTCTCTATATCTATCCCAGCTGTATCGAAATTAAGCTGATTTTTTTTATATTTGTAGGTTGACTAAACTTGCCTTATACTGCTAGTATTCTTTTTTAATTTAAAACAACTTTTAGAATTTTACTTTCTTTCTAATATTTAAATTTTGGAATAATCTAGTGATAACATAAAAATACAAAAATAAAAACGTGAAAACTTACACACGAAACGTAATTTAAATTTCATACAACACCAAAGACTTCAGACTTTTCAAATTAATAAAGATTTAATTTTTAATTTTACGACTACGGCAAAGTAAGGCTTAAATCGCAAAGCCGTCCTGGTTTCGTGTTATTAAAGTAAACTAAATCAAAGAAATAAACTAGTAAGTAATAAAATATACTAAACCACTACAAATATATATAGAGACCAGTCGTGGCGCAGCGGCACGAAGTGTGACTGTGAAACCGACTGGTTGTGGGTTCGATCCCCACTCGAGGAAATGAAGTATTTGCTTAAATTTATCTTTCCATTTCTTCGCTCTGGTGTCGAGGCTAAACGAGGCGTTGAGTTCTGCCACTCAACACACAATGCCTCCAGAATCCGGCAGAAAATTGGGAACGGAGTGCCTTAAGATTAGAATCCCTCTGCCTACCCTGCTGTGTGCGGGATACAACATGAAGCTGATTTAATTTGATTTATGATTACAAATATACTTAGAAGAAAATCGACTTGACATGCCAAATCATTTATATATAATTATATGCAAAACAACGATAATATAGCAAGCCAAGACGTCGCCGTCGCTACCGTACAAGGCAATACACTGTGCACTGTACGGGTACAGTCACGACGCACTGCGAAGGAACAGCAATGTTACAAATGTGTCAGCTGATTCATTTTATAAACATTCACTTTTGGATTTGATTTCCTGTTGAGAATATAACCTATTAATAGCTTTACGGTTACTGCAAAAATATTTTAATGGAACTCTGTAATGGGATTAAATAAAATCGGCTTCACGCTGCATCCCACGCGCGGTAGGGTAGGCAGGGGAACTTAGTGTTAAGACACTCCGTTTCCCATTTTCCGCCGTATTTTGGAAATATTGTGTTAAGTGGCGGAACTCAATGCCGCGCTTTGCACCGATACCAGAGTGAAAATATACATTTAAATAAATATTGCGTGTTTTTGAAATCAGCGTGGTGAAACACTGGTGCGTCTGCGCCATGTCTGGTCTCAATCGGATTATTGACGTATATTTGAGTAATATAGGTAGATTTTTTGGAAACCCGATATCCTACCCGTGTATCTGTGCTCTATGACCATTGACTACTGCAAATACGTAGTTTTCGGAAATGTCGGGTGGGTTTCTAGACATGAATAACACTAAATAAATGTACGCAAATAACCCAGTTTAAAAGTTTCATTAAAAATGTGTACAACTCGCAAAACTCAAAGATCGAATGAATTTTTTACTTGGGGTAAAAATCCAAAATGCAAAGTTAAAGCGTTGAATTTTTTACTTGGGTTAAAAATCCAAAATGCAGCAAATATGTTCGTGTGAAGCGTTTTTTTTATTTTTTTAGGAGCAATTTATTTGTAAGTAGAATTTCTGAGATGGGCAGAAGGCTATTCTCGGGTAGGTAAGGACCACCAGAGCCACTACCACCCTCACCTCCCATTTCTATATATTATTGATAAGTGTCGATCTTATAGGAAGCTACTATAATATAAATAATTATACTAAGAATCCAAATGTTTCTAAAATATAAAAAATAAGGCAACCTATTATTAAATTATATTTAGGCATAAATGTTTAACATTTAAATAGAACAGCAAAAAAAAACCAAATTCACCTGCTAAATTAAATTAATTGGAAAAAACAAGTGTGCCGCGGTACATCGAGAAAGCAATCGCTATCTAATTATTATTAAAAAAAAAAATAAACTTTACAGAACCGGACCAGAAAGATAACTTGACAAACTCCATTGCAAGTGAAAGTACAAAAACTGCATTTATTTCTTGACTTTCCAAGTCGTACGCGACTATACCGCCAGTTTTGAATACATGTAAAGCGAATTCATGTTGCGATCACATAAACAGATTACCGTAAAGGGTTGGACCTATGGCAACCGGGAGGGTTGAACGTATTTTCCACAAATTGTACTATAAATTTGGATGTTTTCTACATTTTTTAAGCTCCGACGACTGTGACACCGTAGCTCCTGATTTAATGAACTGATTTGACTGCAGTATTTTCAATCGTAAGCCTTGTTCATCGCGCTGGTTCTAAGTGCTAGTTGCTAGTTTAAAGTAAACTTAAGTGACGAAAGTAGTGAGATTTGAATACACGCCTCTGACCACAGCAGATTGGGTACTTTCCAAAATTTTTAAGTTTAAATCCCGTTACGTTTAATTTTTATACGTATTGTAAAAAATATTAAACTTAGACATTTCCAATTGCTGGCTAATTTATAACGTAACATTTTATTTCATGCCGTACGGTAGGCAAAAGGAACCTAGTGTTAAGACACTCCGTTCCGTTTACGCCGAAGGAGGCATTGCGTTTAAGTGCCGCAACTAAACGCCGAAATATAAATGTGACTGATGGAAATTACGTTTATGGAAAGGGTACTTTTCCTAGGATGTCGCGAATTCTCACGTTTATTGCTGTACTAATAAAAATTATAGTATATAAGTTCAAACTATAGAGAATTTAAGACACGTTAAATTAATAGTCAATTATTATAAATAAAACTGTAATAACTATTTATAAATTTAAAGCAAATCCTTTAATCAATTGTTATTTAGACATCTAGGTACCACGAGATTTTGGAACACAAGGCGCAAAAAAATATTGAAAAAAATAATAATATTTAAAGTCAATGCTAGATGATGGCAATAAACAACCTTCAAATTATTTACTGTTTAAAACATAAAATTTATATTGCGCCAACCATAGTGAACTAATCAGGGTCAAGAAAAATTTAAAATATATAGTTGTAACCTACTTAAAATCCCATTAAATAAAACAATGATAGTGTACCACGATCGTTTTCCTCAAATGGAAAATTCAAGATCTAAAACGAACGATCAATAAAAAAACCCCCCCAAAACCGTTTAAAAAAAAAATTTTTTTTAAAAACAAAACAAGACAAAAAAAGGATATTCTTACGCAAATACTTTTCCCATTTTCACTTTTCCTATGCACTAAAAAACTATATAGGGCACGTAACAAAGTTTCACTGTTATCTAGTTCTTGTAACAGAGCCGTCTGTCGGTCGGTCCGTCACGCGCGGACGCCGGCAGGTGACTGAGCTACACCAACCATGCCTTGATTATGTATTAAAAGTACCACCATATGGTGATTTACCGTTGGTGGTAGAAATTAGTATTGCACTAATTGTATAAGGAATTAGAGTACCTAGGTAGCAGGTTTAATGGAACGCTATTAAAACATACTTTGATTATCTATGTAGTGCCGGTTCGAGTCCCAATACTTATTATATGTTTTCTGAAATATTTTTCTATGTACGGCGTGGAATAGTAGAATTGTCCTTTAGAATGGGAAAATTAAATTAATCCATTTCCTCGAGTGGGGAGTCACAGCCATCTTGTTTGCAGTCAAATGCTTTACTCCACGACAGGCTTAACTTTCAATAATTAGACTTTCTTATATGGTAATGCATGTTGCAATCATTTTACCTCAATATATCATATGAAAAAAAGCAAGAGAACAAGTAACTAATAAGTTCTTTGATTTTCGCGATTATTACACATATTAAATGAAACTAATTTAACCGGATTAATCGCGTATATTTAAGATTTTACATTTTTGGAAACCCGACGTTTCGAACACTTTACAGTAGTCCGTGGTCACGGGTAGACTGAGGTGGCATTCGTCTGTCAGTTGATATAATTATCATATCAAACTACCGCCAGCGATTTCTTAATTGCCTCGCGTACTGCCCTGGATTCCTGCAGAATGAGCTGATAGTATCTTGCCCTCTGGTATGGTGGGTTTGAGACTTCAATGATTTTATGAGTGGGTCCCAGGTGGTAGAAAGTTTCCAGCCATCCTCTCTATTGAAATTAGGATGTTTTTGTATTTCAATAGCCTCACGGATCATCCGAGGAATGAATCTATTTTCCTTAGCGAGGATTTGAGGATTATCAAACCTAATGTAGTGGCTGGGTTTATCCGCAGTATGCTCACACACAGCTGACTTCGATACATGCCCATTCTTGATATCTGAGATGTGTTCCTTCACCCTAACACCGATGCTTCTCTTTGTTTGACCAATGTATGATAAGCCACAATCACAGTCTAGTTTGTATACACCTGCACTCTGTAAAGGAATATTACTTTTTATTGGTCTCAAGAATTGGCTCACTTTCCTGTTAGGCTTGAATATGGTTTTTATTGAAGCTCTTCTTAAAATGTTGCCAATCCTGTCTGTAACCCCCTTCACATATGGTAGAAATGCAGGCTGTCTCTCTACTGTGGGTGGCTTGTTGGTATTCTGAGAACGCTGGCGGGGAACTGGCAGCTTGTTCTGACGAAGAGTATTCTTCACCTGGCGAAGCTCGTCCCCTAGGTGTTCAGCGTCACAGAGGTGGTGGGCTCTCTGAAACAAAGATTTGCCAACGGTAGATAACTGTGTAGGGTGATGGTGAGATTCACCATTGAGGTATCTATTGGTGTGCGTGGGTTTCCTATATACTGTGTGGCCTATTGTGCCATTGGGATTTCTAATGACTAAAACATCTAGAAAAGCTAGGGAATTATTTGCCTGTAATTCTACTGTAAATTTAATATTGTCATTAATAGAATTGAGGTGGTTTAAGAATATATAAATACTGTCCGTAGGTAAAATGGTGAAAGTGTCATCTACGTACCGCTTATATATCCTAGGTAGACAGGGTGCAGAGCTAAGAGCCATCTCCTCAAAGTCCTCCATGTATATATCTGCTATTACCGGGGACACAGGCGAACCCATAGCAATGCCATCTATTTGTAAATAGAATTCTTGATTGAACATAAGATATCCAGATGTGAGGCAATGTTCCAAAAGTTCAAGATATTCTATAGGCATATTGTTATCCTCTAGCTTCTTTTTGACAATCTTGATGCAGTCCTTGATGGGAATACTAGTGAACAGTGACTGGACATCAAAACTGACCATGGTTTCATTGTTAGCTAACTTAAGGTCTTTCAGTCCGCTAACAAAATGGTAAGAGTCCCTGACACAAGATGTTGTGTGGCCACGCAGTGGAGAAAGTACTTTGGCGACATGTTGAGCCAGCTTATACGTCGGCGTATCGATTTGGCTGACTATTGGTCGAAAAGGTACATCTTTTTTGTGTATTTTTGGTAACCCATACAACTTTGGAGGTTTTACACAACTAGGCACGAGAGATTTAATGTCGAGATGTAATGTTTTCGCGTGTTTTTTGATTAAATCGGATGTCTTTTTAAGTATTTTTGTTGTAGGGTCTTTATCAACAATTTTATACGTTTTTTGATCCGATAGCAATATTGACATTTTTTGTATATACTCGTCGGTGTCCAGTATAACCGTCGCGTTACCTTTATCGGCTTTGAGGACTGTTATATCCTCGTTTTTACGTAGCTTACTAAGAGCCCGAGATTCATCACGAGAAAGATTTGATTTTGGTGGTTTACTACGGCGCAGTAAAGATGATATATCTTGGCGAATAACTTCAGAATCTTCCTTCAAAATCTGGTTTTTATATAAACAGTCCTCAACGTTAGTTATTATTTCCTCGATAGGTAGTTTTCTAGGCGCCGGCGCAAAGTTAAAACCTTTATTTAACACCTCAATAGTCGAACGATCGAAAGTTTGTTTTGACAGATTGACAACTGACGTTTGCGTTGCCTGTGTAGAAGTCACGGTGTTACCATAGACATTTTTCCGTTCGGATTTTGATTCGAGATTTTGGTACTTTCGAATTTGTCTAATTTTATATTGATTATATTTATTTTGCGCGCGTTTATTAGTAAATTCTACACATTGATGGAAATCTGTCTTTGAGAAACACGTCTCAATATCGTTGCTTAAGGCTTTTATTTGTCCGTCGAATCGATTCAAATCATAACGGTGTTCTTTTATGAGTTGACATAATAATTTCGTGGCCACACAACATCTTGTGTCAGGGACTCTTACCATTTTGTTAGCGGACTGAAAGACCTTAAGTTAGCTAACAATGAAACCATGGTCAGTTTTGATGTCCAGTCACTGTTCACTAGTATTCCCATCAAGGACTGCATCAAGATTGTCAAAAAGAAGCTAGAGGATAACAATATGCCTATAGAATATCTTGAACTTTTGGAACATTGCCTCACATCTGGATATCTTATGTTCAATCAAGAATTCTATTTACAAATAGATGGCATTGCTATGGGTTCGCCTGTGTCCCCGGTAATAGCAGATATATACATGGAGGACTTTGAGGAGATGGCTCTTAGCTCTGCACCCTGTCTACCTAGGATATATAAGCGGTACGTAGATGACACTTTCACCATTTTACCTACGGACAGTATTTATATATTCTTAAACCACCTCAATTCTATTAATGACAATATTAAATTTACAGTAGAATTACAGGCAAATAATTCCCTAGCTTTTCTAGATGTTTTAGTCATTAGAAATCCCAATGGCACAATAGGCCACACAGTATATAGGAAACCCACGCACACCAATAGATACCTCAATGGTGAATCTCACCATCACCCTACACAGTTATCTACCGTTGGCAAATCTTTGTTTCAGAGAGCCCACCACCTCTGTGACGCTGAACACCTAGGGGACGAGCTTCGCCAGGTGAAGAATACTCTTCGTCAGAACAAGCTGCCAGTTCCCCGCCAGCGTTCTCAGAATACCAACAAGCCACCCACAGTAGAGAGACAGCCTGCATTTCTACCATATGTGAAGGGGGTTACAGACAGGATTGGCAACATTTTAAGAAGAGCTTCAATAAAAACCATATTCAAGCCTAACAGGAAAGTGAGCCAATTCTTGAGACCAATAAAAAGTAATATTCCTTTACAGAGTGCAGGTGTATACAAACTAGACTGTGATTGTGGCTTATCATACATTGGTCAAACAAAGAGAAGCATCGGTGTTAGGGTGAAGGAACACATCTCAGATATCAAGAATGGGCATGTATCGAAGTCAGCTGTGTGTGAGCATACTGCGGATAAACCCAGCCACTACATTAGGTTTGATAATCCTCAAATCCTCGCTAAGGAAAATAGATTCATTCCTCGGATGATCCGTGAGGCTATTGAAATACAAAAACATCCTAATTTCAATAGAGAGGATGGCTGGAAACTTTCTACCACCTGGGACCCACTCATAAAATCATTGAAGTCTCAAACCCACCATACCAGAGGGCAAGATACTATCAGCTCATTCTGCAGGAATCCAGGGCAGTACGCGAGGCAATTAAGAAATCGCTGGCGGTAGTTTGATATGATAATTATATCAACTGACAGACGAATGCCACCTCAGTCTACCCGTGACCACGGACTACTGTAAAGTGTTCGAAACGTCGGGTTTCCAAAAATGTAAAATCTTAAATATACGCGATTAATCCGGTTAAATTAGTTTCATTTAATATAACAAGTAACTAAATCATAGATACTTAATGTTATAAAACTTGAAATATTTTTTGGTTACACCCGCAAATATCATAAACTACGGGGCCGGAACGAAAACTTCAGTTTTGCACTAGATAGTCCATTTATCCAGAAAGGCCATAGCTCGTACCTGCGACCTCTGTTACTCCAGGCAGTTGTTTTAATTACCTTTGTACGGGATACAACGTGAAACTTAAAAACCAATAAAAAAAATAAGACGGACAAACCCTTAAGTAAAACCTAGTCCCATATCAAAGAAAAGGCGTTAATCTCTTTTGTAACCTTATTGTTTACAGCCAATGATACTACGATGTGAGTATCTACATTATAAACTAAGTACTTGCACATACAAAGCCTACGGTGATCTCACAATCAGCTTATTAGCTTTTAGCGAATTAAAATGTGTTTACTATGCGTTTGTAGTAGTAATTTTAGTTATATTTTAGTTAGCAACGGGTGGTGCGGGTTCCGTTCCAGACTAAATTAGACTACATACTCTAAAATTGTTCAAAGTTTGGTTTTTATGGAAAGTATCTATTGCTAATGTAATTTTCTATTCGCAACTACTAATTTCAAATAATGGTCGTAAGTTCGAAAGTCACTCAGGTTTATAACTTTTCTATATAGTGACAGTGTTGCCTAATATAAAATATGTTTGTTTAGCTTCACGTTTTTGACAAATAGCAGGATAGGCAGAGGGTAACTGGCAACATAGTGTTAAGACACTGTTCAGAGAGAGACGCCAAATCCTTTAGGTATTGTGTTGAGTGACGGAACTCAACTTTGCCTCATTTTCAGAGCGAGAAAATAAAAATGTTAATTATTATTTCATTTCCTCGAGAGGGAATGGAACCCACAACCTATAAAAATTAAATCCACACGCTTGTGGCTCTACGCCTGTGTCGGGGAAGAAAGAAGTAAACTTTGTAAGATACAAATAGCATACAAATAATCTTATTAGCTTATGTCTTTCAGCTTCACGCTTTTTGCCGCATGACAGACAACCCAGTGTAGAAAACACCCTTCGTTCCGCATTTTACCGCTCAATTTTCGAGATATTGTGTTTTATTTGACGTAGCTTAAAGCCGCGCTTTGAATGTCAAAACAAGAAAATTAAAATAATTTAAATGTGTTATTGAATACGTCGTTATTATCGGCCGTTTGATTCCCACCCGGGAGTATGCTTTTTTTTTGCATTTTATTCCCTCGCTCTGGTAGCAAGGCAAAACGCGGCGTTAAGTTCCGTCACCCAACACGCAAAGCCTCGACAAATTGGCAGAAAGTGTTTTAATGGGAACAGAAGAGACAAGGAGAACCTGGAAACCTAGTCTTAACACTAAGTTCCCAGGTTCTCGCTACCTCTATCAAGTGGGGATCGTACCTACAACCATTATATATATTATATATTTAAAATGTCAAATAGTGCCATAATAAGAATAAAAGCGTCACGCTGTATCCCGCACACAGCTGGGTAGGCAGGAAGAACCTAGTGTTAAGACACACCTTTCCCCACTTTCCGCCAAGTTCTTGAGACAATGCGTGAGTGCCGGGACTCAACGCCGCGCTTTGCCTCGAAACCAGAGCGAAGTAATGAAAATATAAATGTAATAATATAATAAGAATACTTGTAAATAAAGTCATATAACGCGATAACTATTAATAAATTGCAATCTTATACTATGTTAAGCTACAATTAGTGAAAGAAAGTAGTTACGTTATCACTTTATCAGGAAGGAACTAGCTAAAACGCCAATGTGCATTTATACCTTATAATCATATTAATCTAAGTACTTATAAAGGATAACCAATAGAGAAAACGAACAATGCAAAACGGTATTTATAGCTAAACTTCTTATTTTGTTTCAATTTGTTGTAAGGTATTTTTAATGTATGTTGTAATGTATTGAGGTTAAACGTAGCGCAGGAGAACAAAGTGTGACTGTAAACTGGTCGTGGGTTCGATCCCCACTCGAGCAAGTGAAATATTTAATTGTATTTATATTTTCATTTCTTCGCTCTGGTAAAAGCGCGACGTTGAGTTCCATCACTAAACACGCAATGCCTTCAGAACTCGGCGGAAAGTGGGGAACGGAGTGTCTTAACACTAGGTCCCCTCTGCCTACCCTGCTGTGTGCGGTCAAGTTAATATCCAAATATTATTTATATGTGCAAAACGGTATTTACAGACAACTTCATATTTTGTTTCTATTTGTTGTAATGAATTATTTATTATTCATTAAGAGGTCTGGGGGGTATTCGGAACATAAACTCTTCGTAACCGCAAGTAAATCCGATATAAAAATTGCGGATATAAATGGAAAATATAGTTATTAGTCTTATAAGATTTAAATCAAATCAGCTTAAGAATTAAATAAGTAGAAAATCTTCAAACCAGACAGTTCACTTGCATCACAATTATGTATTAGGAATAAAAAAAAGGTAAATATTATGGTTGAACAGCGCACGACTATAAAAAGGTCTTCATCGCGAGACATTCCGCAACATATGGTGACGAACTAAAATTACATCTCCGTGTTGACGGCGCGACAGTTAAAAATAACGCGTGGGTCGCGGTGGATTAATTAACCATTTTAAAGACTTTTATCAATTGTTCAAAATTCCTCTTAAAACTCCATAAGAATAATTTGTTTTTCTTTCTAGCTTCACGATTCATCCTTATGGGGATAGCCAAAGAGAACAGAGTGTCAAAACATACGGTCTCTGCACATCTCATTCGGGTATTTCTCGTCATCAAATTTTTCATACAGGCACTCATGCCTCCTCGTGGCCTTTTTTAGGTGACCCTCCTGCAGTATCATCGATACTGTGCTCACTTAGGTCTGCCGCGGTCTCCCGCTGCCCTCTCTTTTCACTAACTATTGCTTTGATATTTTTATCTACAGTTATCTCCCGCATAGTCGATGCAACGCATATATAATTCTAATACTTCACTCCACTTTCGGCCCACTTCCATTATATGAAAATAAATAAAAAAAAAAAAACAAATATGCTGCAGACACGTCGCAACTACGGCATTTTACCGTCAATATATTAAGTTGATTGAATTAATAGTGCATGCTGGCTTATAATCAGCTTTGTAGTCTTACATGATAGCACCCGGTCTTGTTTAATCCAATTACACACTGTTGTTACAATTGATATGAAACATAAGGTATGAGACAGAAAACAAAATTGAAATTGATTGTAAATGCGGCGATTGTGAGTTCGATTCCCTAGTAGGGGAATAAATTGTTTTTATTTTCTCATCACTCATTCTCACATGACAATGCGCAAGTTCCCCACCTAATGCGTTATAACTCAAAAATTAGGCAGATAGTATGGAGAATAGTGTCTTAACACAAGGTTCCCTCTGTCATTTACCCTGCTATTTACAAAAAATATTTTAATGCTGTAAACAATGCAGTGCAATATTGGGTCAGGCCACACAATAAAACAATTACAGAAAGTTTTCTTCACATTTTTCCATATGGTTGACAGAGGTATCCTAGCATTACTAACACACCTATCCCACCATAAAACATCAAGAAAGCAATAAAAATAATTAAAATAAATTCATTACTCTGAACAGAGGGGCAATTTACAACTAAAAAGAAAGTTAAATCCTCATCAATGATGTTTATTTTTTTTAAATAATAAACAGTGGCAATAAATAAGGTTTCTATTTGAATTCTTTAGTTGAATAATTCACATCAAAACTAATAAAGAGATGACAAATATAAGGAAACTAAAAAAAAATTAAAAGATCAGAAAAGGAAAAATTCTGTTTACATTTCAAACATGCATAGGAATGATATTGCTAATTATTTCTTTTATGCCGTTGAAGATATGAGAGTAGTTTACATGAATTTTATGGTTATGCTAAAAACTTAGCTCAATGAATATTCAAGCATATTGAAACGTGAGGATCATTAAAGTGAAGTGTACAAAGTTGAATATAGGCATATTGAAGCATAAAATCCAAACCTAGTTGATACATTGTATTAAATGTTTTTAGTACATAATACACTTGAGTATCTGTTGGGTCTACCAAATTATGCATTATATTAAATTTAGTTTTACTATTGATGGCGGAAACTTCTTTACATCTTGGATTTTATGTTCATTATATATAAATACATATGAATAAATAGTTTTTCATTTATAACCTGGTGTGTGGACGGTTGTGGTTGCATTTTTTGTGTATTTTGGGTAAATCGACGGAAGGCTTATATTGAGGCTCGAATTCCTCTTCCTGTTCCATGATAGACTTTAATGGGAGGCAAATGGGACAAAATTGCAGATAACAGTAAGATTTTTTAATACTCAACAATAAACTTAAATTTATTAAATAGCTTCACAATTTCGTAATATTTTTGGCCACAAATAAACAGTCAGTTAATAAAAATATGTACACAAAATATTATTTAAAAAAAAATTACCAGCCAATTTCGAACTACAATCAAATAGTATTTCTTAGTAAACAACAAACATATAGAAAGCAAAAAACACAGCATCAAGCTATTATTAAAGACCGCATACTGTAAAACATACAAAAATCAATAACGTTATGCGGTATTTTAGATATTTAACAATTTATAATACTGTCACTCGGCGAATATTAACAAATAGGTTACTTACGTTTAAACGCCAATTTACTTCGTCGATGTTCTGCTGACGATGTTGTAAATGACACAAATAATTTCACATTTCTATTAGTAATATTATTTTTATTATTATGTGTTTATTTTAAATAAATAAAACTAGAATTTTGATAGATCCATATTTTTATGTTTCAAATTTAGCACACGCGCGTCAGCCGTCAACACTTTTTACGTTATGGATGCGTTCAACTATTATATTAGAAAGAATAGATTTTCATATTAGAAAATGAATGGATAAATCCTTTACTCGATAGTAAATTTATCCATTAATAATCCGTGTGAAAAAATAATTTAATTTCTTAATTTCCGTCATATTATCGATTTACAAGTCCAGGAGGTTGATCGCAGATTAGCCTATAGTATAGTCTAGAGCGGCAGATTTTAGAGAGGGCCGAATTCTATTTATCTTGTTTTGTCATGTCTAACTCAATAATAGAAATCTTCTACAGTTAAAGAGATAGTTAATATTTTTTATCTAATAATTGATAGCAATTTTAAAAAAAATATTCAGAGATCAGTTGTGGTGCAGAGGCACAGTGTGCCTGTAAACGCAACTGGTTGTAGGGTCGATCCCCAGTTGAGGAAATGAAATATCTATTTACATGTATATTTTCTTTATCTCATCTTGACATCTGCCACTCAACATGCAATGTCCCAGAATTCGGCGGAAAGTAGAGAAAGGAGTGCCTTAACTGTACGTTCTCTCTTACCCTGATGAGTGCAGGATACAGCGTGAGGCTGATTTATTTTTTATTTCAAAAAAATAATAATAGGGCAAGGAGGTGCACCAATGCAGCCTCGCTGGTGATAAATGTTGTCAAATTCGGGACCTCCACCCAACACAACAGGTGTCGTGTAAGGAATTATAGGCAATGAAGTAAAAAGCTACAAGTAGACTTGTTTGCGAATTATAAAAAATGCTAAGTAGCAAATAAAATAATTATTTTGATTACTTTAGAAGGTAAGAAAGGCAAGAATTAAACAGTCTACAGTTTGAAGAAGTGAAAAACCGCCACTGAGTCACAGTGAGTTATATTCCTTGCTTAAGTTGTAGCTTGACTCTGTTCACAACCAAATGAAAAAAATACATCAAAGAAATATTATAATTAAAATAACTCTAAATAATGGAGGAAGTGAGGTTTTATTTTAATAAATAACAGAGGATTTTAACACTTCCTGCCTACTCTGTTATATGCGGGATACCGCATAAAGTTTAAAAAAAAGGAAAATAAAACAAATCAGTTTTAAACTATATATTTATTAAAAACTTATACATAAAGCAGGTTAAACTAAGCATAGTAGCTGAGATTGGCCTTCTTCTTGGCCTGCACTTCCAGTATGGCGTCCATGAAGTCCTCGTGGGTGACAGCAGTGGCAGACCTACGCAGAGCTATCATACCAGCTTCAACGCAAACCGCCTTGCATTGAGCTCCGTTGAAATCATCAGTGGAACGTGACAGCTCCTCAAAGTTTACATCGGGTGATACATTCATTTTTCTGTAAAGAAATATTTGAATACATGTAATAAGATTTGATGATTGTATTTTTTTTATATGGAAAAGACCAGGCCAACGAGCGTACGGGTCACATGATTTTAAGTGATTACCGCCGACCACGACCCCGTGCAACACCGGAGGAGCTACAGGTGCATTGCCGGCCTTAAGGCGGAAATAGTTGCGCTTTTTGAAGATACCCATGTTGTTTAGACCTAAAAACACTGCCGCAGATAGCCGCAGTAATCTATTTAACTTGTGACGTATTGTGCGGTTAGAAAATTCGGCGACAGATCAAACAGTTATCTCCATGATAAATGCGATAGAGAACGCAGGGTAAAAAGACGTCTGTAAGCCAAAATGTTAAGTCTGTGACATCACATTGGGTCCCCAATGATTTTAACGGCTCTACGTTGTATGCGATCAAATGGTTCAACTTGATAATGGGGTGCACCAGCTCAGAGATGAGAAGAGTACTCCATATGAGGCCAAATCTGGGCCCTTTACAGAGCCTGGTGGCGTTTTGGCGTGAAGGCGAGGTACTTCATCTTCATCTAAGTATCTCGCTTTTTTTTATGCAAAAGACAAGGCAAACGAGTTCGGGTCACTTGATGGTAAATGATTACCGCCGCCCACAACCCCGTGCAGCACCAGAGGAGCTGCAGGTCCGTTACCGGCCTTTAAAGTCAATTGGGCGCCGGAGCCCGTCATTACCTGATGCGAAACGCAGTGCATAAAGCTACTACTGAACGCCGGTTTTAAATGCCGGGGGTAGTAATGATCCGGTCGAGTCTGCCCATACGTGTTGCCATTGCTGGCGCTCTATCACACGCAATTAAGTCGACTCTTACGACACCACCAGTACCAGGATGATCCTATTCTCGGCCGGGATCACACGGCAAAACACGGCTGACCGGTGGCGCTGACCCCAAGTTTCTTTGAGGCCAACTTGGCCTTCCTTTCCAGATGATGGAAATACTGGCAGTCACTCGAAACATTAAGGATCAATATGCTGATAATGGAAGCGAATATAAGGGGAGATTTTTAAAGACTGGCGATTCGCCTAATAAGGATTTTTTGTGGTTAACGCGCAAACTTGTATCTTCAAGAGGTTGAATTGAACCAAGTTGATTCCACCCGATCAGGACATGGGATTCCTCAACAGAAGACACAACTTTATTTCGGCATTGCTCAGCGTTTTCCCGAAAAAGGCCTGCACGGCATATACGGCGTCCATTGTGCTATCATCTGCATAGCAATGAATGACTAGATAACGGTACCCCACGCAGCACCAGCCACACTCGATCAAAGGCCTTTATCATATCCAGACCAACTGCCAGGTCCTATCCCTTGCTTTCAATAGCCGCAGTCCAGCGGTAGGTTAGGTAAACCATAATTTCACCGGATGAACGACCATGGCGGAAGCCACATTGACGGTCATTGATCAATCGGTAATAAACCAAGAGCTGCCTCTTTATATGCTCTCAACAACTTTTGAAAGCAGGGAGGTGATAGCGATAGGCCTGTAGTTAGTTGGAACGGGACTGTCGCCTTTCTTTGGTCACAAGTCTGTGCCAAGTGAATTATAGTAAATGTGTTTATAGTAATATGAAAGTTAGGTTTAACAATTTTTTTATACTAAAGTAATAAAAAGTTATGCTGTTTATAAAAATATGTATATTGCTCTTAACTTTTTTTTTAATAATAAAAATATAATAAATTGAAAAAAGGAAAAAAGAATTACAACATATAAATATTGGAATTTATGAAGCAGGACTCCAATCCACTTGGAAACATTCCAATCACTCTATGCAAAAGCCTTATTCTTGCTGAGCTACATCGAAACTCTTGCATGCTATACATCAACCTAATAACAGAAAAATAACAGTATATTTTTGTTTTAAAAAATATCAACTATACCTTGAGTGAATTTGCATGATTCTTGCTCTAGCCTCTTCATTAGGATGCGGGAACTCAATCTTCCTGTCAAGACGACCTGATCTCAGTAGAGCAGGATCCAGAATATCAACTCTGTTGGTCGCTGCAATTACCTAAACAAAAAAATATGAATTAAAAAAAGTTTCACACATTTTTCTGCATACAGCAAGGTATGTAACTAATATAACACTGTATTGCCCACACATCACCTAGTTTTCAACACATTACGTATGGAGAGTGACAAAATAAAAATAATTTGTTATCCCAAGTAAGAATCAAACCCACAACCGTCACCTTTTTACATTAAGATACTGTGCTGCTGATGATTGTTAGCTAATTATACTAATGTTAGTGTAATTTATTTCAAGACAAAATATATATTTTGCCATAATATTGCCATATTTTATTATTAAATATATTTTTGATAATAAAATATGGCAATATTATGGCAAAATATATATTTTGTCTTGAAATAAATTACACTAACATTAACTTATGTAATCAAATTTTTTTTTAATGTCAGACCTTAATATCAGCTGTAGAACTGAACCCATCCAACTGATTTAACAGTTCCAACATAGTTCTCTGCACTTCACGGTCACCAGCTTTCTCGGAGTCGAAACGCTTTGTACCAATAGCGTCTAATTCATCAATGAAAATGATTGCTGGTGCTTTTTCCTTAGCTAGAGCAAAAGCATCACGGACAAGCTTAGCACCATCACCTATAAAAAAATAGTTTATATTTTTTAATTTAAATATATTACATTACAGATTTTACAAGGTATTGTAAATAACAAAATTCATTTTAAGGCCATCGTGGTGCAGTGAAACAGTGTCTGACAGATTCAATTTGTTGATGTTTAGTTTGATTTGTACTCAAAGAAATTAATTATTTTCATTTTCACACTCTACTAATAGAGACAGAGAGCTAATAGTTGAACAGTAGGGCCAGGCCTTTGTTATTTTGTAAAGACTAAAAGTTTCTGCTCACATACTTCCAACAAATATATCCAAGTTTCCTTCTCAGAAAATACTATCCTACCAACATATACATACTCTGATTACCCAAGAAATATTCCTGTTTCTATTTGTTTTATTCTTACCAATGAACATTTGAACAAGTTGAGGTCCAGCTAATTTCAAGAATGTGGACTTTGTTTGCGCAGCACAGGCTCTAGCCAGCAATGTTTTTCCAGTTCCAGGAGGACCATAAAGCAGGACACCTTTGGGAGGGTGGATGCCGAGGTTCACAAATTTTTCTTTGTGTGTCATTGGGAGTACTACTGCTTCAATTAATTCCTGGAGAAAGAAATTTGTTTATTAAACAAAAGAACATTTAAATACTTTAAATATTAACTGCATTTTTGTGAGGTTAAAGACTAGTCTTTATAGTTTAGAAAATACCTATATTCGGGTACTTACCTGAATTTGTTTATCCAATCCACCAATATCAGAATACTGCTCTGTTGGTCTTTCATCTACTTCCATAGCTTTTACTCTTGCGTCGTACTCAGCAGGTAAAGTCTCCAAAATTAAATATGAATCTTTATTGACACCAACTAAGTCCCCAGGCTTTAATTTTTCAGCATCAACTAATCCAATGACTGGTAAGAAATATGTTTGGCGGGTGGAAGTTTTGATGACAGCGCATTTTCCCTTTCTTTGAGAATCTAAATCAACGACAGCACCATCTTCTTCCTCTTCCTGAGGATCCACATCCAATAGTTCAATAACGTTTGATACAAGGTATGGCAGAGTCTTGTTAACTTTAATTTTTTCTGTGTTTTCTTTTATTTTGTCGTTTTGTGCTTGAAGCTCATGCGAAATTCTCATTACCTCGCTCTTCATTATTTTAATTTCATTGTCAAGAAGGCGAGTCCTGCTGATAATCTCATCTGTTGGCATTCGCAGAACTTCCTCGCTAAGCGCTTCTTCTCCATCTTCCCAGATAGATTTATCTTCAAGTGTTGTGGCCATTTTTATTTGTATTTGCGAATATGTCTGTTAAATATACTTAAACAATAACACAATCAAGAAAACTTTAAAAATACAATTACAATTCACATCAACCAAAATGAATTGTCATTGCTCTTATTAGCATAGATAAAAAAATAAAAATTATTCTATCTGAACCAGTTGCAAAAGTAACACCGTACGGTAATGGTATTTTTGAATAAAAATAAACGTAATAAGTGTTTCAATGAACTGATCTATTACGGTATATTAATTAAATAAAGGTTTCTTTCAGATTATAAAACGTTACAGCGAGGTTCAGCGAGTAGGTTGTCTTATCTCAATTTTTGTAATGATTATGTATAATCTGTATTGTTTGTACTGTCACTTTACTGTCCAAATTGTGACAGGTCGTGTTTTTATCGAATTTCGAAATAAAGTGCCACAGTCGTGTGTGTTTGCAGCTTTTTAATAATATATCCTATTTAATTAAGTGTAAAACTTTTATTTTTTTTCTTAACATGGCCTTCTCTATGTTCTTACGCACACCAGGTAAATTATTTCTTTATATATAAGACCATAAAAAAATTACATAATCTCTTTTGTTGTAGGGTAATCGGTTATAACATATAATCGCCCAATTAAAACCATCTAGAGAGTAATGCCTTAAATATTTGTTAATGGCTTTTTAACTGTTACAAAATATAACTATGAAAATTGTTTTAAATATACACAGTAGAGAAAGTGAAGGTTAGGAATAAAAAAAAACAAACATTTGTTCATCATACAGTAACGGAAATTGTCATTTATAATTAAATATTTTTTTAAATAAAATAATATATTTATAAATTAATATAGTTATTATTTTTTTTCAGCCGTCGCAAGTCGACTTCTATCTCAGCAGATGACCAAATTGGGAACACAAGTCTTAAAGCCAATTATAGCTCAACGTACTTTAAGTAATGGTAATGCGCTTACACAAACAGTATGTAAAACTGAGGCTACACCAATATTAAATTCAGTAAGTATTATAATTTTTTCTTGTAAAAATGTATGTTTATAATCGGAATGTGGTGGAGAGTAGGGAACATAGTGTCTTAACACCTTTTCTTTTTCACAGGTTTCCTCTGTCTACTGGTATACATATGGTTTAAAAAAAATTATAAAATTTAGAATTATTGTAAAAAGAAAGAGGCTGTTCTCTTAACAATGCATATATTTTTTGTAATGTTTTATTTTTCCTAGTTGTTTGTATATTATTGTGATATTTATTGGATATGCCCTGATAACACTCATAATTAGCTATATATATATATATATATATATATATATATCACATTTGCTTAAGAAGTTGTCTATAAAGTTTAATAGAACTTTTTGTTATTAATTCTTGTTTTCTCATCACAGGTTCGCTCATTCCGCACTTCAGCTGTAAGGTTAGCAGGTGAAAAGGTACATGACCATTCTAAATTATGGGTGGTGGAGAAGATAACCAGTGCACTTTTAGTGCCTATAATACCCTTAGCGTTAATTGCACCCAACAAGGTGTTCGACTCTGCCTTGGCTATTTTAGTAGTTGCCCATAGTTTTTGGTAAGTTTGAAATAATAGTTGATTTTGTTTATTCTGAGAGAATCTAGTGTCAAAACATTAAATTCTTTAATTTCCAACCAAATTTAAAAACATTGTAATTTAAGAGGTGGAACTGAATATTGTGGGCTTAGCCAGAGTATGGAAATGAAAATGGATATTTTTAATTATTTACATAACTATATGAGGAGAACCTAATGTTAGGTTTTCTTTTCTCATATTTAATAAATAATTTTTAAAAAACCGGTCTTGGCACTGAGGCACAAAGTGTGATTGTAAAATCGGCTGGTTGTGGCTCCCTCTACATACCCTGCTGTGTGCGGGATACAGCGTGAAGCTGATTTAATTTATATTTAAAAAAACATTGTCATAAGTTGAATTTAAGCCTTCTATAATGAACTTAGATATCTCAGTTGGGAATAACTATGTAGTGATAGTAACTTCATTTATTTCATCTTTTAATTTTATTTAAACTTTTAATGTCATTAATAATCAGCTTATGATGTATGACATGAAATTTTAAATAATATTCTATTATACTCATCACTCCTTTTGTTTTGTCCTTAACTCAATATCACACTATTTTATAAGAGAAGGAAAAAAATTATTAATTTTTCCCCATTGGGAATTATATTCACAGTGCCACGATTGTGTCTAGATGATACAGTGTTTTACTAATAAAAATATTTCTTTTAAAGGGGTCTAGAAGCTATTGCAGTAGATTATGTTCGTGCCGGCGTTTTTGGGCCAATCATACCTAAAATGGCCATAGGCCTCGTCTACCTCATCTCCATTGCCACCCTTGGAGGACTTTTCTACATCATAACCCACGATATTGGTATTGGCAACTCTATCAAACAATTCTGGGCTATTAAATCTGGACAAAAGGCATAATTTATGTTTGTTTATGGCAACACATTGTGATCATCAGTTGTTTACCGTACGAATTGTTATTTATCTGTATTATTTAGAATAGTAAGCATTAGATGTTAAATAGAAAATTTTGATGAGCTTTTTTTTTCATTGATTTTAAATCATTTATACAAATTTACATAAGTTTTCACAATAATTAAGATGTTTCGATTGATTTTGTTGAATTAATTGTTTTTATTTCTTTTAAAAAGGAATTATTGTTTTCTAAATTTTCAGTGTTATAAAGTACTTAATGCTAAGCACAATTGTTGTTAAGATTGTAAGGAAGTTTTTTTTTTTTAATTTTGGCACATGTCTTGTGTACATAGTGGCAACACATGGTCTTTACTTCATTTGTTCAGCTGTTTCTTTTACATGTGACTGAATGTTTGTAAATTATTTTATTGAATGAAATAAACATTTTCACTGAATATATTTGACTTTTTTTAATTAATAATTTAGTGATATATTGTGTTTTTTACTCTTCCTTGTAATAAGATTCGTATTCATAAATACGGACTAAGGGAAGGAATATTTTTTTATGTTATTAAATGAAACTTTTTAACTGGATAAAAATCGCATATATTTAGTGTTATACATTTTCGGGAATCTGACGTTTCGAACACTTTGCAGTAGTCCATGATCACGGGTAGACTGTAGTCCAAAAATGTATAATTTGAAATATACGCGATTAATCCGGTTAAAATAAGTTTCTTTTAAAATGTATTTCTTAATTACAGTTATTTTTTATTATTGTTTGTAATACTAAGGTTAACAAACTGTAACATAATTATTGATATTGGCATAGTTTTCCAGTAAAAGTAAAGTTATCCAGTAAATGTGAAATATTGTGCTGGTAACAGTACAATACCCAATTTTATTTTTTAAGAAATAAAAGGGTTTGAAAATAATTCTTACTTAACTTACTCTAATTCTTAGAGTATATATAAGTATCTTTAGAGATACTTACTTTAATTAATTTAATTAAAAATTGAATGATACGAATGAATGAATGAATGAATTAAAAATGATACGATTGATCCCTAAGCAGTGGCTGTATCTAAATATAATATGTTATATATTATGTTTAAATAGTAAGAACCGAAACAAACAAACACAACAAACAATCGTTACAGAACATTATTATTTTAAATAGTATATTTAGATGGCAAAATAAAATTTTGAATAATATAAATTAAAGCAAATAGATGAGGGTAGAGGTCAAATAAAAACAATTTCCAACAGTAATAAACATTTCTGTCAATACAATAATAATAAATAATACATTCTAAAAATATATTGTACTGCCATTCAATATTTCGTTATATATGAACTGAAATGTCTCAACTAATATACATATAAATTTAATACAAAACCCTATCATTATAATCAAGGCATTTTAGCTCCAAAAAAACAATATAATAAAATATATATAATTACATACAGTAAAATGTAAAAATCTATTTTGTAGTTTGAGGCAGAGATTTATCATTATTTAATTTACAAAATATAAAATATTTTCACATATTTATTTATTAATGACAGTTGGCGGAATATTATAACATCCTTCGCATTCATTTAATTTAAAATGGCGGCTATTTCAATGAACTTCACTTTAAATTAAATTGTCATCATAAATTTATCATAATATATTTTAACAATTCTAAAGTGTTATTCCACATTTAGGAAAGAAAAATAGTTTTTTAGTAAACATAAAAAAAATTGATTTTCGGGATTTGAATCCGCGCCTCTTGGAAATTTTTCTGGCGCTTGATAAATCTCCCTTCGGTGCATAAGAAATTCGACGTAGCTTGATAAGAACGTATGGCTTAGCGGTCAGAGAGCTCGGACGGTTTCCAAGAGGCGCAGGTTCCGCTTCGTTGAAATTTATATAGGTTTTCTAAAAATTATTGATCGTAATATGTCAAATAAATAAATATTAAATAGTTCTATTGAAGTAATTATCTATATAAATATTAATAAGTTATGTTTGTACATGTTGCCTGTAGAATATATCTAATGCCTGCCATTGTTTTGTATGTAACAATATGTGAGGTCGTTTCGACCTCATATGTTCCACTGCCTCTTTCGGTGACCAGCCGTTTCTCTGTAAAATGAGAGGAATAATTGTTAACTTGAAGCCAGTCCTCGCCCAGGGATATTAAAATCAATTGAAGAAATTAAAACCTCAAGATTTTTATCTCCTCGCCCTGGTAACGAGGCAAACTCCACACGCAATGAGTCCAGAATTCCGCGGAAAGTGAGGAAAATATTTTTTTTATATTGAGATTTATATTTAGCAATGGATTCAATTCCGAAATAGTTAGTGCGTATTTAAAATAATGCGTTTTTGCTGCGTTTTATTTATCCAGTTTACCTAGACCATGTTTTATATATATTCAATACTAAGCCATTTGTAGAGACAGATAAAAAACATTTTAAAATGAATTTTATCATATATAAATTTAGTATACATTTTAAAACCTTGAATTGATTTAAGAGGGAAGAAAAGAAAAAAGAGACAATGAAAATGAGTTATTTCATATTTTAATTTCCCCGGTATGGTGACAAGGCAAAGCGCGGCGTTGAGTTACGCTACTCAACACTTCGAGAATTCGTGGGAAAGCGGCGAATGGAACGCCTTAATACAAGGATCTCTATGCCTGCTATTTGCGGGATTCAGCGTGAAGCTAGGAAATTTTTTTTTAAGGATATATTTAAAATATGACTTACCATCATAAGGTAGCATCCTACTAATGTAGCACTCCTTGTACGACCCGCTTTACAATGCACGTACACCGTGCCATTGTTGACTGGACTCTCATTTTTTATATTCGATAATTTCTTTTCTAATGGCAGAAATCTGGGGAAAAATTAATTAATCATTTTGGTCGAAATCAGCATTTTTATTAATATTAAAAAACTTAACATTGCTTGACATTGACATTGTGATTTGATCAACTAATATAAAGCAAGTCATATAAAAACATTTACTCTCCCGACTAAGAGAAATGAGAGCTTGACGTATCTGTATATCTACAGACGTATGTTTGTTTGTGAAATCGTAGGTCCAAAACGGATCTGGAAAAGGAAACGGGGCTGAGTATGATTTTTTTTTGTTTGGATGGTGGTTCAATCGAGTGTTTCATATGTTCAGTTGCTTGAACATTAAGACCTTTGAACAGCATTAAGACCTTTTTGCGTCAGTGGTTTTTAATTATCAATTATTTCTTAAATAAATTAAAATATATTTCTTACTTATTGATAAATCTAACTCCTTCATACAATTTATCTTGATCTGGCGCCTCAAAGATATCGGTAGTTGCTAATTGTAAAAACTGCACACCGTGTTCCCGCCATTTCTGTCAAAAAATATTAACAGATATGTAACATGTAAAAACAGAGTTGCAGGATCTCCCTATTTTTAGCCCAAAAATTAAATGTTCCGATCGAGACAGGCATTGTGTCCCGCTAAATTCTGAAAAATCTTTTTTATTATCTAAAATTTTTATAAGTTAATAATAAATTTCACAGAAATACAAATAACTATGTTCATAAGTTAACGAAAACAATATCGTTTAAGCAAAGTGATGTTGTTCTATTTAAAAAAAATATTTTATATTGATATCCATCACCATTGAGAGCTCTATTTAATATATATTTACTCAAAAAATGAATAAATAATAAAATAAATACTGATTATTTTATTTTTATGTCCCGCTTTTGGAAAAGGAATCCTGTTTTTTACGTAAAATATTACGAAATACGCTTTTCACCGACAATTTTTTTGGATTTTACACTACGGGAATGAATATATTTACTTATTTAGAAAACGTATAAAAATTTGAAAGTAGCGGGACTCGAACCCGCGCCTCCTGGAAACCGACCAGGCGCTCTGACCACTGAGCCATACGTTCTCGCCAAGCTACGTCGAAATTCTTAATTAAAATTCGAATTTCTCGAAATTCAGGCGCGGGTTCGAGTCCCGCTACGTTCAAATTTTTATATTATACGTTTTCTAAATAAGTATTTATTTTTCCTAAGTGTGGATTAACACTTTAAAAATGTTTAAAAAATTTGAATATGTTTATTTTTTCTCTCTGGTAAAAAGAAATGTCGTGGCCTTACCGCCAGCGACTACCGTCACTCAAAATGGAATGTTTCAAAAATTAGTTACGTACGTTCCCCTGCCTTCTCTGCTATATGCACGATACAGTAAGAAATAATTATTTTTTTAAATGTAAAAAAAAAATCTAGTAAAAAAGTTATTATACAAGTAAAATAAATAATTTTTAACTTTTTAAGACCTTTTGACATTTACTTTTAAATATTCCACGTGACATTGCAAAGTAAGCGAAGCATAGAAAAAAAATAAACATATGAAAAGATTAATATAATATTATGTAGATTTTAAAAAGCGATAAAAATATATAAATAACATCACAAGCGAGTGAGGATGACAAAAGATTATTATACGTTTAGATTTTTTGTTACAAACACAAAACATAGTAGAGGAATCGTGGCGCACTAGAAGTATGTGACGTGACGTGTACACGCGATAGGTTGTGGGTTCGATTCCCACTGGTTGAATTCATTTAATATTTTTATTTCTTCGCTCTGGTGTTGAGGCAGAGTGTCGTCTTGTTCCACTGCCACTCAACATGCAATGCCTCCAAAATTCGGTGAAAAAGGGGAATGGAAATCCAACGTACAACAACTAAGGAACCTAAATAGAAATCCTACTAGCTAGCAGCGCGTTTACCTGTAATAATCTGGTTAAATAGTTTTATTTCATATGAATACTAATATCATAAAGCGAAAGAGTTTGTTCGTTTGTTTGTTTAAACGCTAAGATCTACTGGTCCAATTTACTTTCCTTTTATTTTATATGGAAGTTGCATTCTTCAGAAGTGCTATAGGCTATATAACATTACGCTGCAAGTCTTAGTTACCCTTAAATAACGAAATAACCATAATTAGGAACGCCATCGAATTGCTTTAAACGCGTGCTCTACTAAAACATTTATGACATAAAAATAGTTATGATTAAAATATTAAATTTTTCCATATTTTATATGGAAATAAATAACTATTTTGCAAAAAAAAAACGTTAGTTATCGTTATTATTTTTTAGAATCATTAAAAAGTAATTACAATGATAATTTTTCATACAATAGGTATTTATATAATAAGTATATTGTAGTTTTACAAGTGATAAAGAAACAATTTATAAGTATTTTAAAAAAAATGTGGCGTTTAGTGTCACAGATTAAAAATAGATCATGAACTAGTATTATTGATACCTTGTGCCGCAATTGTAAACGTCCGACTTTAGATGCTATGGTTATCGGTTCGATCACTGCTACGGGCAATTATTGATTTAAAAACAAACAAATATTATGTATAATAGTTACATATTATATATATAATCTAAAAAATTAAACTTGTGTATTGCAAAGCTAAAATAATTTTAAAAAATTATGAATTTAACTATTTTTTTAATATTTTAAAAAGTTATGATTTTGAAGTTATGAAGCAAGTCGTAGCGGATGGGCACAAGATGTGCCTGTAGACACGACTGGTTGTGGGTTCGATCTCCATTCGATGAAATGAAATATTCATTTACATTTATATTTCCATTTCTTCAATCACACATAATCTCGTGTCAAGATATCTTTTCTCTTGATCTTCTCCATACCCCTCGCCTAATTTTCGGATCTTGTTTGTAAAACAGCTTTACTTTGTCACAAATTGTGATCAAACCGACAACCGTCGTGCTCACAATTAAAAGTTGAGCCATTAAATCACAACACATTCAGTAAAAAAATGGTTATATATAAAAAAAATATTGGCCAATTAGTCGCTATAGAAGGTGATATTCAAAGTTAATTAACTTAATGTTTCTTCATAATTAAATATATTTAATTATAAAGAAACATTAAAGTATTTGTTTTTATTTTAGATTAATGCAATGGTTTAAGTTAATTAAGCAGAGGGAACCTAGTGTTAAGTAAGACACCCCGTTCACGACCGCCGAATTCTAGAGGCATTGCGTGCTGAGTCATTCAGAACTCAACGCCGTGCTTTGTCTCGACACCAGAGCGAAGAAATGGAAATATAAATTTAAATAAATATTTCATTTCGCCGAGTGGGGACAGAACCCACAACCAGTCGCGTTACAGTCACACTTTGTGCCTTTGAGCCATGACTAGCTCTAATCTTATTTTTGTATTATGAAATATGTTACGTAAACGAATTATTAAGTACAGTGGCACACAGTAGAGTAGGCTTCCCCACTTTCTGCCGAATTCTGGAGGCATTGCGAGTTGCGTGGCAGAACTCAATGCTGCGCTTAGCCTCGACACCAGAGCGAAGAAATGGAAATACAAATTTAAGTTAATATTTTATCTCCTCGAGTGGGGATCAAACCCACAACCAGTCGGTTTTACAGTCACACTTCATGCTGCTGCACCACTACTGGCCTCTATTCCACACACAACAGAAATGGCAGTGTAGGATCCAAAAAAACGATTAACTTATAACTAGACAGGTGATAAGACTTGCTCAAAGTTAGAGATAAGAATGAATTTATTTATTACATTTATTTTAATATTAATTAAAACAACGGGTGTAAAATGAAGAGAGGATTCATTTAACAGATTATTACAATCTAGAGCTCTATGCTAAGTGGGGGAAATGTTGTGGGAAGACTTGTTCAGCGATTCCTAGGGTTGTGTGAGAATGTAACAAATGTTATAACAAAAGTAGACTGAAACGATAGCATATATTCTTGGGGTATAAAACGGTATGCTTTAATAGATTCTGGTACATCATTCCCTCCATGAAAATTCCGTCAGTTTTGACAATCTGAGAGCTGAGATATTAGAGATTTCGTAAAAGTGAGGTTAGGTTCAAAGCACAATTAATCTTTATAAAATAGTTAATTAATAAACAAAAATCTGTGAAAAAAGCAGCAGTCATTGAAAACATGAAACAAATAGGAAATCACTCAAAAGTCATTAAACAAACTAAACAAGAGATTGATTTTAATCAATTTAAATTAATTTCTTTGTTTTTTATATTATAAAAAGCATGATGGAAGCATGAGGCAAGCCCTCAAAGGCATGTATAAAGAGGTTGATGGCAGAGGATGAGGCGAAAGAGGTATGCAGAAACTGTAGTATTCAGCATTCCATTCTCTCTGACTATCCCGCTAAGGATACTGTGTGAAACTAGTAGTAGTAGTAACTTATATCTACTTAATATATATTTACATACCTCAGCATCATTTGAAAATATTTTTAATTCATATGTTTCATTCATGGATACAACTCCTTTTATGTTTTCTTCTTGTATCAACTGAAATCAATATTGTCCTATATTTGTTGGAAAACATTAACATAAAGAAATAAAAAATTATGCATAATAGTTCAGTTACCATAAAAAAAAATATATAAAAATTGTATGTAAAAAAATAAATGATGGAATTTAATAAATTAAAACTAGTTTAAAAAAAAAACTAAAAAAACATACTTTTACATTAAATTTCATAGACTGATAACGAAACAGCTAAATCAATGGTTCATAAATAATAAAAAGTACCTGTTCGGTCATTGCTCGGAAAGGTAGGGCACCTAGGATCACATTATCATCTATTCTATCATACCAGCGTCTGCTGGTTACCTTTTCCATCAGCACATTATATAAAAGACTTGGATAAAATGTGACTCTCGCGAACATAGCTGTACCCTGTCAATATACAGTTATTATATTAATCATGTACAGACGATACTAACTAGAGTGCCCACTCATTGCTCTATGTAAACTATATAATACTTTACCATGGTGAAAGCTGATGAGTCGGTATCTTTGGTGGGGAGCATTAAAATTTCGAATCGAAATTTGTATCACTTCTGCTTATGACATCTGACATTTCTTAAAGTAATATCTTAATGACGTTTTGAGATTCGTTTTAAAATTGTGTAAAATATTATATGTATTGTTTAATAATTATTTTTTAATAAAAGTTTAAATCTTATAATGTGTTGATTTAATTCTAATAAATTAACGTATAAAACCTATAATCTATTCACAAAGACATTAGATAAAAGGTAAGCATAGGTCACGATTGATGGGGCTTAATATATTATAAGTTGATCCAACAAGGATCAAGAACCGGATGCGAAAGATTTGATTTGATTCCTCTCTTTTTTTAAAAATATTTTTTAAGTTATTTTTTATAACAATTTATGTTTAAAAATGTAAAATCTATTTCTTTTATGTAATAAAAGTTTATTCATATATAGCATTTGTTGATTTTACCAAAACATTTATGACAGCATTTCTCATCTATTTCAAGCTCTGCGAAATCAAAACAGCGAACAATTTTATATCAATTTACTGCGCCATATTCATAAACTGAGTACAGAAACAATAACTTTTACACTTCAAAATTGTTTACCAGTGTCCTAGAGGAAGTATTTCAGAATCTAGCGACCGGCTGGGAGGATAAGGGTATTGTCATTGATGAGAAAAGGTTGTTAACCTTCAATACGCTGATGACATCGTCCTATTCCCCTCATCCACGACAGAGCTGCAAACTATGCTTGAAGACCTAAGCAAAACCAGCCTTGAGATTGAACTAGAAACGAATATGTCAAAGACCAAGCTGATGACCAACTGCGTACAGCAAAAGGTGACCGTAGGTTCAGAGGAGATGCAATACGTTCAAGAATATCTATTTGTGTCAAATAGTTTCCATTCAGTGCCGACAAGACAAAGAAAAATGTCTCGAGGAGCTATTCTTCTATGGATGACCTCATGAAAGGAGACCTTCCTCTGCGACATAAAAGATGATGGACATGTGCATCCTCCCAGTGCTCACTTATGGTGCCCAGACATAGTCTTTGATGAACTCTTTTTTTTTTATAGAAAAGACAAGCAAACGAGCGATCGAGTCACTTGATGGTAAGTGATCACCGCCACCCACGACCCCGTGCAACACCAGAGGAGCTACAGGTGCGTTGCCGGCCTTTAAGGTGATTAAATACATTACCTGATGAGAAACGCAGTGGCATAAAGCCTTTACGCCGGTTTTAAGTGCCAAGGGTGGTAATGATCCGGTCGAGTCTGCCCATACGTGTTGCCATTGCTAGCGACGTGACTCTACCACACGTATTTTAGTCGCCTCTTACGACACCACCAGTACCAGGACGATCCTATTCTAGGCCGGGATCACACGGCAAAAAACTCACGGAAGGCCGTCCTCAAGGTTTGTACAATGGAGCGCAGCATCTTAGATGTCAAATTAATTGATAAAATCCAAAACACCTAACGGGGTTTTTGCACAAAATTCGCTGACGTGGGTATTTTAGCCGCTGCAGTGAAATGAGAGTGGACCGGACACGTCAGCTGCATACCCAAAGAGTCTTGGGCGAAATCTTATTAATTAATGAAATAACTTTCAGCGGCTACGGTGAAAAATAATACTTGTGATTTTATACAACTAATTTCAAAATCTGCTGATATTCATGCAGAATATTTTAAGTTAGAATTTCATAAAGGTTAACTCAACGATAACACATTTAATAAATGTAGGTCAGTCAAGAGGCAGTGAAAATTTGTTATTCTTTTTACGAGGGTTGATTTAAGATCTTTCTTAAGTTTATGCAATACTACATTTATAGTTTTAGAAAATAAAAAAGAGGAAGAAAAAGTGTTAAATAAAAAAATAATAAAAATAGTTTTATAATAAATGTTAAAAGTAACCTCTGTAATTGGCTATGCATAATCAATACCTTTATCTAAATTTTTCTTCTATTTTTCTAAGAGTAACTTTGTTTTCTCTTATATTTATTTGCGTCTGGTTTAATTTTAAACGCAATTCATTTATGGCATATGTTGACTTGCACATCTGCTCTTTGTAGAACTCTCAGATAAAAAAATCGATAGGGCTCAGATCTGGTGATCTGAAGCCAGGCTAGAGGCCTTTCACTGCCAATTCATCTATTATTTACTTAATTATCATCACGCTTTATCTCTACCTCATCGGGGTGGTCAGAGAGAACGGAGCGCCAAACGCTACGGTCTCTACATATCTCTTTCGCCTCGTCTACTGTCGTCATCATCTTCATAGTCTTTATTTATTATGTCTTTCTTTCTTTTTTCTTTTTTTATTATTCTTCCAGTATCTTTGATACTGTGTCTTCGAAGGTCAACCGAGGTCTACCTTTCTTTCCACTCACTTTTCATATTATAAATCTTTTTGCCAATCCTTTCTTTCGAAAGAGTGATCTCTTTCGTTCGACGTGCCCAAATCAGCTGAGCACGTTCTTTTTCATTCTCACCGTGAGATCCTCGCACGTAACTGCCATTATGTGTATCTCTTCATTGATGTTGAATTAGAGCTTAAATTTTTGCTGGCGGATTGTGTGGGGATTTTCTATACTGGACTAACTATAGTTATATAAATTATAAATTCCACACCGCTTAAAACTACACTCATCGCTCCACATTATTCTTTCTTTATATATTGATCACTTTAATATCTGTGAATTATTTCTTCACAGAATTCAACTTGTAGAGAATGGTCTCCAGGTAGCAAATCATGCGCTTTTCTTTACACCTTACATAGTAAAAGCGCATCTGCACTGCTTCTTTCCGCTCGACCTGTACCGATCATTAATGTACGCGACCTTCTGATACATAGACGTATGTAAGCGCTTCGGACACGTAGAAACACATAGTGTTCTGGGTAGACTTCGGCTTGAGGACCACCTTGTCTTATTAACTGTTCCCGATTAATCCTAGCAGCCGCTCGGGCGTCTCTTAGCGTTACGCCATAGCAGTAATACATTTCTGCATAAGCGCGCGGGGACTACGTCATAATTCACAAAGTTTTCGATCTAAGTCCGTTAAGAAAGCTAAAGTTGCATGGTTGAGCAGATAAAAATGAAATAGATAAAGGAATTGCGAATAAACACAGAAAGCAGACATAAACTACTAAGCATTTATGAATAGATTACAGAATTAAATAAATATCTAAAAGAAAACAACACTCTACTCTCAATTTCAATTTTTTCAGTTTAAAAATTATTCTAATATTTTTTATATATAAGGCGAATGACTTTTTTTACTTAATTGAACCTACATATTACTGTGAGCAATGTAACAATAGCATAATAGTAGCTTTGCTCTCAAATCTTAGTAGGTGCTTAGTGTTATAACAATATATTGATCGATTTTGTTGAATTGAACAGTGGAGGCGAGCATTTTTAAAATTGTAAATTATACTCATATTTAGAAAAAGGCTTCTTTTACAATTGGGTCGCAATTCCAAAAGGCTACTGGTCGTGTTACCGTCAATGTAATCTAGTGGGCGCGGAGAATTCATGTCAAATGATTTCTTCTCTTCGATTATTTGACAATTACTAACTCCAATTAATATTTCATAAAATTATTCCGAAAAGAATATACCCATAGATGTTCTTCTTAGATTTGTTCGTAATTAGAAAAAAACATTACCTACATGGCAAGAAACTAAATTTTGTTGTTGTAACATATTTATAAAAATAGTTTTTATTTAATGAATATAATTGATTCTTTTCACGGGTGATAATATCCGAAATTGTAAAACTATTTAGTATAAGTTAGTATGATTCAAGAGATTTTAACGATAAGGTATAATCGATACTAATATAATAAGGCGGAAGAGTTTGTTTGTTTGTTTGAAACGCTAAGATCTCTGGATCTGTTGGTCGGAATTATTTTTGTATGTTTTGTATGAAATCTAAATTTTTCAGAAGTACTATTAATATTACGACTCAGTTCTTAGTTAGCCTTAAATAATGTAATAAAAAAGTAAAATTTCAATAATGCAACGCACTTTTTACGGCCGCATGCATAGACTCGAATCCCGCGGGGGGCGCCCTTGCCGCCGATTTCATCCTCGCAAACAGCAAAGTAGTGCTTGCACTCTGATAATTATGAAAAATAATGGAATGTATAAATTATATAATGTTATGCCAAATGCAGCTTAATAAAATTATTATGGGTGGTGTACGCGAGTGGGCCGCTAGCTTAGTATATTTTTTATTAGTAGGTATGTAGAGTCATCTAAACTTGCAACTATACATGCGACTATTGTGGGTTCGATAGAATAAAACATTTAACGCGTGGCGTTAAGTTACGCCACTCAACACACAATACCTTAGTAATTGTCTTAACGAAACAAAATTGTCTGAATAGAAAAGGGGAGTTTTTAACATTTCTCAGGGTCCTTCCTGTTCCCCTGTTGTGTGCGGGATATTGTTTTAACATTAGTATAACTGAACTTACGAACCCTATATATATGATGATGATGATGATATTCGTAGAATTTATTGTGGGTTGGAAAAAACGAATACAGCAGAGCTTTGAAGCGTTTACAAAAAAATAACATTACTGCTATTAAAATAGAAATAACATTAATATATTTTTTTTTATATAGATTGTCTTAACCTTTAGCATAGGCCTTTACCTAGTAAAACACAAATGAAGAATAATTTTCTTAAAAATACATTAATTATACATACCATTAATGTATATTTTTTAAGTATGTCATAGACCCTAATTCCAGAATACCCAATGTAATATCTCACACAATATCTAATTTAAATACCCTCACATAGTTCACCTTTTGAGTAATTTTATCCATTATTAATTCGCTGGCCGTGGCGGGCTTCTTTCAGAAATTGAAAGAGATATCATCGCATGATGTATCGACGCCATTTGTAACGCGGCGGGGCGCATCGGGCATTCGGAATTCAAAATTAAATTAAAACGCGGTAAAAACAACGTACCCGCCATGTTAGTGCATTCTATTCAACGTGATTTGATCTGCGCTAATTTGTCTATGACGTGTTTAATCTTTTGTTTGCTTTTTTGTTTTTTTTACGTGTTACTCAAATTGATACTGGTTGATTATAAATGAATGTGCTAATGAATTAAGATATATCTATATATTGCGTAAAAGTATTTTCTTAAGGATCTATATATTTTTTTTATTTTATTTTATTAAATTAAAATTAAATTAGCTTCACGCTTTATCCCGCACACAGCAGGGTAGGCAGAGGGAACCTAGTGTTAAGACACTCCGTTCCCTACTTTCTGCCGAATTTTTGGAGACATTGCGTGTTGAATGGCAAAACTCAACGCCGCGCTTAACTTCGTCACCAGAGCTTAGAAATGGAAATATAAATTTAAGTAAATATTTCATCTCCTCGAGTGGGGATCAATTCACAACCAGTTGGTTTTACAGTCACACTTTGTACCACTGCGCCACGACTGGCCTTAATTTATTTTATTATATTAATAAAATTTATTTTATTATTTTAAATTTTAATATTTAATTGAAAAATAAATGTTTAATTATTAATTAAAATATTAAGGCTTACTACAGAACATTTATCCTCTTTTTTTATATAACACAAGTAAGGTAAGTACATAATTTACGTAAATCCTTCCTTTCCCATAGCAACCAAACTGATCGGTCGACAGTCCCGACACAAAACGCATTAAGCCGAGATACGGTATCTCATCTGTCATCATTAATGCCATAGTATCCTAATAAGTTTGCTACAATAAATAAAGGTAGAAATATCAAAGAGTTGCGCCCCGTTTAATGGTTGTAATTGTGGCCAAATGAAATATGGCATTGGACGATACGGACTCTCTGTCGTGGGTGTCTCACCGGCTTAATATCGACGTTTACACTCTATAAATATTTTAAATGATTATCTTAATGCGCCACCTCACGTCGTAATTTACATACGCGTCGGCACGAGGCTGAGGATTCGGTGCAGTTAAAACATTAGCACCCCATTGCGAAATGATCGCTGAAATAAACGGGTTTTAATCAGCGTTGCCATAAATAGGCCAGCGCTATCGCGTCCCGACTGTTGTGAGTCCGCATTATGCGTCCGTCGAACATGAGACGCTTATTTGTGTCCAAAAAGCGCTCGAATGACTTAAAGCTATTCGAATTGATGTATGGCGGCGACACGCGAATGCCGAGCTTTATATTCAAATTGGGCTGTATTCAAATTCGCCGTTGCCCGCCGCCCGTTGTCTATGCCACGGTTGACATTTCGCGGGCATTCCGCAAAAGGAACGCCGAAACATCATATCATTCGCATTGCTTTTCGGCTTGCCGATACGCATCTGGCTTCTGGGGAACGGCCGGAGTCATGTCCGACGCTTTGGTTTTATTTTAACTCGATTGTGTCCGCAGGAGATATGGTTTCGAGATGGGAAGATATTTGACGTGAGGGACTGATAAAGTTAGTGTTTTGCGGCGGTCGGGACGTTAACGAGCAGTTGAGTAATGAGACGCGCCATTGTAGTTTGAACAATGGCCGCTTCCGATCGGCTATTGTTTCTATTATTGAATATGATACTGAACACGGCGATGTTAGTCCGCCACCTGTCCTCGATAAAACAACGTTTGTGATATACATCTCTTACAGTAAAGGTTAGCCAATCATTATTTACAGTACAAAAACAATATTATATTAATATGAATAATTTTTCAGCTGTTTTTACCAAACTGATATAACTAACTTTCAATCATTAACCATTTTCAAAATTAAATTTGAAAAACAACTATATTATATATTAACGTTAGGTATATATCCAGCACAGCGCGATATAATTAAGAAAGTTGCAAATTTCCGGGCCGAAAGTTGATGCAAATCAACAACGAGATGCGTCGGGCGGCATCTGCATACAATGCTGGAACGCTCCAGTTTGCCGTAATTTACTGCTGCACGGCCCGGCTTAGATGTCGTCGGTAGATAGCCGGTGCATGCCTAATTTAAAAAAAAAGGTATTTTTTCCTGTGTTTAAAAGTTTAGCTTAGTTTAACTAACTATATGCTTACCTGAGTTTATGCATTTTATCAATACAGATAATATGTAAGATAGAATTGTATGTTATATACCTATAATTGAGAATAAAGAGTACCTAAGAATAGGTACAATCGTGTGAGTGGTAACGAGATAGGTTGTGGGTTCGAGGAAATGAAATATTTATTATTTTATTTACTTCGCTCTGGTGTCGAGGCAAAGCGCAGTGTTGAGTTCCACCACACAACACGCAATACCTCTAGAATTTGGAGAAAAATGGGGAATGGAGTGTCTTAGCACTAGGTTCCCTCTGCCTAAAAAATACGATTTACTTCCCTGAGTTTGTACATTTTATCTACACACATAATATCAGAGATAAAACTGTAGGTAATATATTATTAAGAATAAAGATTAAAAAATATGTAAAAAATATACAAAATTCACGCTACTTTTATCACATTACATAATCTGATAAAATGTAAAGATATTCATTAGATTTTCGATTCTAATGAATGCAACGGTTAGAAGTTATTTGCTTACTTATCGTTACCTAAAATAAATGTAAATGTATATTTAAATCATGTAGCAAGTAACAAATCCGAACGATCTTGTCAGTTTTACTGCGTTTTAAATGTTTAATCGATATCGATACGAAAATCGAATAATCATTAAGCGGTGAGGTCATTAATTCAAATAATGTATGGGCTTATAATAAAATCGCAGATGTCTGTATTTGCAATATGTTGTAATTACAGGTGGCGATGTATAAAGAGTTAAATGTAAGTATGATTGGCAAAAACATCTGCTTTTATGGTATTTATGTGTATTCATCGATCATTACTTTGTTTACTATGAGCGTCATTAAATATTATATTTAGTTTCACGATACAGAGCGGTATATGTGCGGTAGCACATAGCGGGGAAGGTAGATAATCTGGAAAGTTCCCAAATTAAGATATTTCGTCCCCATTAACACACCATTTTCCCAATTCTAAAGGCATTGCGTGCTAAGTGGCGAAAGTAGGCGACGGTGTCTTAACACTAGGTTCCCTTTGCCTACCTTGCTGTGGGCGGGATACAGCGTTAAGCTGATAATATTTTAATTTTCTCGCTTTCCCGAGCGGGAAGCGAACCCACAACCGATCGCTTCGCACGCTTGTGTCCCTGCATCACGACTGGCCTCATAAGATAATGAATTACTTAATAGCAGTATAATGAAGTTGAAAACAATTTAAAATTCCGCTTTGGCATTATAATGTTGATCTTTATAAACTTTTTGCTATTTTAAAAACAATATCCCTAATCTGTCTGTACGTGTAGGTGTAAGGAGTGTACTCACTCAGCGGTTATTACTAGGAACAGGTAAACAAACGACAGGGGCGTACTCGTACTAAGCATCGAACAAACAAAGCCCTTTTTTATCGGCCTTTGACCACCAATTACGGTGTTCGGAACGCCCTCGACTGACAAATTGCTGTGCACTGCTCGCCCTTTACGCAATATGGCCGACCGCCTCGGAATTTTAAATTAACAATAATTTTTTGCATTTAATTAAGGATAACATTCGTAGATATTATAACATTCGTTTGTAAATGTGGTTATTAATAAAACCTTAATAATGCTTGTTATGTTTTTTATAAGTGGGAGTATTACGAAAGTATTTAAAAAATATATACCATAGATTGTATTTTGTTATTTTATTTTCTTGGTGTATATTATTGGAATATGGTGTATATTATATAGAAAACAATTGTAAAGAATAATCGTAGCAAGGATAACAGGTGCGAGCAAGCTGCGCGTGCGCATTTCATTCCAAATATAAATATCATTATTTGACAAATTGGACGAAAAATACTCTTAAGTACTTAAATATAGAGCTTATTTTAGAAATGGGCAACACTTTAAAACTAACGTTTATTCGTAATTTCGAAAATATGTTAAGGAAAATAAATATGGATGGATAACTTAGATATTTAAATTTCTATTATTTATATATTTTATTCTATAAATAATATATTTTGTTCTATGTTACTTTTTTTATAAAAAAGTCGTAGTCATTAAATAGACATTAAAACTAATTTTGAATTTAAAGCTGTAATATAGATGAACCTAGAGAAGATACTAAAATAAAAGCCTGTAAAAAAAAACACAATCATTGTCGTTAAAAATATTACGAGTGTTTTACAACCATATAGTGAACTAACTGTCATGTCTGTCACTTTACGACTGAGCCATAAAATGTAAACGAATAAAATAGAATTTTATTTAAAATACCAGTCAGAGTTAACGAAATGTATGATTAAACGATATAATTAAAAACATTAATTGTTAAAGTTACACAAATTAGCTATATTAGTCACTGTTGACCGAAACATGGACGTGAAACAAAACGTAACAGTAACAGGAATTCAATTCGAATGGCCCGCCATTGTTGTCTGCCAACCGCTTTATTTGGGCGATTTTTAACCGCAACTTATCGGCGTGATGAACGAGGGACGTCCTATTACGTTAATGCGGCCATCGATTAATGCGAGAACTCACCAACTCTATTATACGTTTTGACAATACGTCACTCATGAGATAGTTAATCAAAATCAAGTAAAAGTCGCCATATATCAATCAGCTTCTAATGTGCCTGGGTTTGGTGGGACATTTCACTTTACACGTTAAACACTACAATAATTTATTTACTATAAATATTTTATTTTATTATAAAAAGTGATGGCCGTGAATTTAAAATTGAGCTACTGGTCACTAGGAGCGTTATGGATAGTTCAATGACAGGTCTACGCGCGTTTGACAGTTTGATAAATGCTTGTCTATGGGCGGACTGTTTGACGTTAGAGATTTAAGTTTGAAATTAGGGTGTCAACGACCAATATTAATGATGGCCGAGCTGAGGCCAATATGTTTCTCTTTGATGGACATTTAGTTTTATAATTTTTAATGTTTAGTGTAGATTTCACATTATAATATTAGGTATTCCAGGGAAAAGTATGAGATATGAGATATGAGATATCCACAGTTTGGTAATATAAAGTAGATTCTCTCTAGAACGGATGGTCTTAGTTTTAGAAGAACGTAGTGATTCATAATATGTAAAACTCGATGCTCCTTATAACGCAAACTACGATCGAAATGCGTAAATAGCGAAAAGATTGATAAAAGAGTGTCATAATATTATAATTTTAAATAATAATAAAATAATAATTCTCGTAAAAGATAATGTATTATATTTTGGGGCTACGCGCATATCCTGTATATAGTAAGGCAGGCAGAGAAGCAGACATTAGAATTTATTATATAATCACAGTTCATCTGCAAAATTCAGTAACAATACATTAACGTTTCTGTATATCGCTTATTCGTCATTTAAATGGTATTCTAAGAAACCTAAATTACTATATTTTAGAAGCCTTGCCCATCTCCTTCAAGCGTACTATTATTATTTTAGAGATTATTTTACTTTTTTTTGCAAAAATTTCTTTTGTAAAAATATGTATATTCAAGTCTAAATTGAACGTTTTAATTATATAACAGCCTTTGTTATTATAATCACATATTAGCTATTTATCATTTTTTTGTTAATTGTAATGTTTAGGTATCTTCTTTTCTCTTCTTTCTACTACTACGTTGACTACGTTAAAAAATCGTAGCCGAACATCAACAGAATTTGCATTTGTTGGCGTTCGGTGCCATTAGTATAATAAATATTTTAACTGTCTATGGTTAATCTTCTTACATGGAAAGTAAAGTGCTTAAACGAACTTTAGCCAGTCCAGTAATTTAAATGCATATATAGGTATATATCTTTTTAATTAGGAGATTTATCGTCAATTTTATTAATGAATATATGTTGTCCTACAATAAATTCAAATGAGTTTCTCATTAATATTCTACGGGAAAAATATATAATAAAATAGTAATTAATTAATTATCGGTGATTTCATCGAAAAAAAGTAGGTAAAACATCTTTTTAGTTGGTGTTCAACATTGTGCCAAATTATGAAAAAACATCCGTTAAGAGGCTCCTATCGAGGCTTCCGTACCAATTACAGGATTGTAGGTCAAGAAGGGCAGTAAAATTTATAATTTTTTGCAAATTTGTAGGGAACTATTATCACCTTCAACACTACAAATTTAAATTTATAATATATTTACACTTTGTATGAAATTAACTACAAAATGAATTTCTAGTTTTTTTACGGTAAAAATCTATAAGTTTCATTCTTCAATCGATACGCGGATTTTATACAAATTACAAACTGCATCAAAATCAATGCATAAATGCTCGTATATTTTGATTACGTTGACGTAGAAGCTTAGTTTTTGCTATTCTTCGAGGGATTATAACCTTAAATATTTGATATTAATTTCATCTTGATTTGAGACAAAATGAATGATCATATATAAAGGGTTCAATTTTGCCTTTTGAGGTACAGAACTCTAAAAACGAGTCGCTATATAAATTCTCAAAAGATGCATATTTTTTGTAACAATAATATAAAGAACAACTTTGTAGCCAGTATTAATAATCAGTCAAACATATCTTCGAGTTATGAGAGATAAATTCGTTCAAATTGAGTCATCCCGAATCGACAACCAGGAATGCTGTGTATTGTTATACTCTGCATTTGGGATGGCGGGTTACGTCTCTATTTTAATGGTATAAAGTTTAAAATAGAATAAAATAATTTTTTGTGGTAGTATTATAATGTGGTCAGTAGCTGTTCGATCGGTTCGCTCGATTACAACCGAGATGTGTTATCTCGAAGAATATTCAAAGGAGGTTGGAATGTCAACCGCCTTATGTTTTGTAGTCTGTTTGTTTTGAGCACAGATAACGTACTTACTAGAGCGTCCCGCTCTTATTTAAATTTCGAATGTTAGGGTTGTGTGTTTTAAAAAATT
Organism: Heliconius sara; assembly: GCA_917862395.2. NCBI lineage: Eukaryota > Metazoa > Arthropoda > Insecta > Lepidoptera > Nymphalidae > Heliconius > Heliconius sara. The sequence continues at coordinate 10,846,104 of OU860787.2, forward strand.
AAATGAAAATAATTAAATAATGCTCTAGAAAAGGAAAATGTGGTAGATTGGATTTTAATAATTCGTTTTTAAATGTGTATATCGAGTGACTTTTATTACTTACATATTTAAAATATGAATAGAATCAACAGAACAGATACGGCAAATAAGTTCTTTGTTAATACGATTTTTTTTCATACTCATTTTCATCAAATAATAACTAAATTAATTTGGCGACACCTTCGCTCGCGTTTTAGTTTTATTTTTTATATTTTTTAATTAGAATTTAAGAATATAATGGTGAGATTGAAACAGTATCTAACAATGAAATTATTTCATGGGGACAAACAAGAAGACATTGAATTTATTTTAACATTACGGCAACCCTAACCGTTTTACTTTCTTCTACACTAAGATAGAACATAGAAATGTATTTAAAATTCTGATTTAATTCACTCGAAGACACCGTAAACAACATTAAATCACCTTATAGTGTCGTCTCAATAGTTTTATAAAAGATCAATCTACACGGGAAAACAATAACAATTTAGTATTTTTAAGAATAAATGTGACAGTTACATCTTTTTTAGGTTATAAATTTTATTTGTTTTTAACCTACGTCGATTTAGAGTTACTTCTTCATGTTGGGTGGCATCCCAAAATAGTCAAAATAATATGATAAATATAACTTCTAGCACTATTATTTTTCTTAAATATTAATTTTTATTATTATAATAATTTAAGTAATAATAAAATATGTCGCTTAACACGCAATGTCATCCAGAATTCGGCGGAAAACGGGGAACGGAAGTGTCGTTATGGGAACAGAGTGTCTTAACTGTAGGTTATCAGTGTCTCTCTGCCTACTCTGTGTGATACGTGATGCTAAAAAATAAATAAAATTAATATGAATAAATCTGAGTAGGTACCTCTAGCTATATGAATAAACTTGTGTATTTTTTTACACACTTTTCTTTTAATTATTTTTTATTTTTTATTATGAATAGCCCATATAGAGTATTCATAAATTATTTTAGACTAAACCTACTATATTTCGTTTCGAATTTAAATAAAAAAGTAAAATTTTCACCTTATAACTCTACATAATATAAAATAAAGTCTTTTCCAATTAATAAACGCTTAGAACTTACAAACTACGTAATTTAATGCGGTTTTCACTAATAGACAGAGTGATTCAAGAGGAGATTTCGTAGGCAGGCGAAGCCGCGAGCAAAACACTAGTGTGCTATTAATGTAAAATGCAAGCCTACAGCTAAGAACAAAGCTAGGAACAAGAAACTTTGGACTTGTATTGCGCCACCCAACACGAACTGGCTTCTTAGATTTTATGAATTGACACAATTTCTTTTGCCTTTTGTAGCACCAGATGTTTTGCTTATGTAATAAAAGTATTGTTACTGGTGGAAGAATAATATGGCCAGTAGAATATTCGTATACAAGATATTCTATTTAAAAGTGTTGTTTTATGATATAGTTGTCGGTTCGATTTCCACTCGAGGAAATATTATTTTTTTTGAGTTCCGCTAGTTACAACGTAATGCCTCGAAAATTCCCTTTATTAAGTATCTTTGAATAATTCAGTCATCTTGTATTTGATGGCTGAATGTAATACTTCATTTTGAAGCCCGAATATATAAATATTTTTAATAAATAGTTTATTACAAAGCGCAGTGTTGAGTTCCGGTACGCAACACGCGAAGGCCTCGCCAAGAAAATTTGGCGGACTGTCCAGTAAGGAGTATTTAAAGTTTACCATCAGGTTCCTAGGTTCCTGCTATATATAAGTGAAATAAATTACGTTTATAAAATTAACCATAAAAATTAAAACCAATGCGTACATAGAAATATCAAAAAACTTATAACTACTAATAAAAAAAACTTTCTAAGCATGTCAAGCAGACAACGCTAGACGCAGTGTTGATAAATTAACGCGAAATGGAAATCTAAATAGTGGTTAATACCATTAAACGAAGTTAAATGTCAATACGTGGTGGGGGTAATGACTGCACTACACCGGGGTCTGGGCGGGGCGCTGTTAGTACTGCACGCGAGCTTTGACTTATTATGCTCTGTGACCTTTTAAATTACTTTTGCAGCGAAAAAGACTTAAAAAAGCTGGTAATTAAGATCTTGAAGTTTCTGGATTTTTTTTCTGTAATTATTAGAATAAAGATCTAATTAAGGAAAGGAGTGCTTTTGCTTCGAATCTTAAAGGTTGAATTAATCAAAATAATAACATTTTTCGTTCAAATATAATTTAATTTGTAGGTAAGTTTTAATAGTACAGGAGGCCAGTCGTGGCGCAGCGGCACGAAGTTCGAATGTAAAACCGACTGGTTGTGGGTTCGATCCCCACTCGAGGAGATGAAATATTCACTTAAATTTATATTTCCATCTCTTCGCTCTGGTGTCGAGGCTATGCGAGGCGTTAAGTTTTCAACTTCACGCATTATCCCGCATGTAGCAGAGAAGACTCAGATAAACTAATTTTACGACCCTCCGTTTCCAATTCCTGAATACAGGACGTGACGTCATTTATGACATAACTCACCGCCACCTTTCTTTTTCTAAAGTAAAAATAGTGCAATAAACATAATTGGAATCTGTGAAATCTATAATATAATAGATAAATAAGAAAATAGACAGAAAAGAAAATAAAAACTAATAAACTCAAAAACAAAACAAAAAGAAAATGACATAACAAAAGTGAACTTAACACACAATAAGATAATGAAAAGCTCTTAGTACTTACACGTACATGTCAATATAGGGCGGTTTAATTGCATCCATTGGGCGGGGCGCGATGCAATTTGCGCTGCACGCGACGTCCAACGCTAACTGATGACTTGGCCACTGCTCTATCATAGATTTGTGGTTCGTTTTATTTGTTTAATGGCTTTTGAGAATTTTCTTTTTAGGTTAAGGGTGCGTGGATGGAACGTAGTGTTGAGGAACTCCGACTGAACTTCAAGTCATTTTTTTTATGTTATAAGTGAATGTATTTATTGTTAATAACATTAATTTACAATATTGTTCACGTATTTCTTAGACCGTATAAGATTGTAATTAATTAAAATGAAAAAAAGTATTCCCAATTGTATCGTATCTATATCGTTTAAGGCTCAATTTTTTTATTTGCTTTAAAAATAAAAAATAAAATCTTAAACTTATACTTTTTGTGCAATCTTACGAATATAATATTAAAACTTAAAATAAAAAAATAAATCAGCTTCACGCTGTATCCCGCACACAACAGGGTAGGCAGACGGAACCTAGTGTTAAGACACTCCGTTCTCCACTTTCTGCCGAAGTCTGGAGGCATTGCGTGTTGACGCCGCGACGTTCAACGCCGCGCTTAGCCTCAACACCAGAGCGAAGAAATGGAAATATAAATTTAAGTAAATATTTCATCTCCTCGAGCGGGGATCGAACCCACAACCAGTCGGTTTTACAGTCACGCTTTAAGCCCCTGCACCACGACTGGCCTCAATTGTTGTTGTTAATTGGTTGTTGGTATTAATAATTACAAATTGTAATTATTTATAATTTACATGAAATATTTAATATAATACAGAGACTTAACGTTGATTCGCTCTAATATCAATTCCATTTGCAATCTATAATATTTATTACTGAACTGTAAATGGTTAGTATTATACACTTTATTTTGGCTTACGATCGGCCCTAACAGATTCTGTCTAATTCATTATTATTGAGAATAACAATATTGAAACAAAACAGCGTTTTGTTGCACTATTCAATTTAATATACGTTGTAAATGTCTAAACGGTCTAAATAATTGATTTCATGTTTGCATTTCATTTTAATGTATGGCTTTATAATCAATAGTCTATTTGGCCCTTTCTTAGTCTATACTAAAAACTATACAAAAAATATATTACAATAATAACGCCTAAAAAACCTTAAAGTACCTAAGATAAAAGTTCTGGTATTTGAAAGAAATCAAGAACGGACGGAATACGTGATCAGCGTAAATGTTACCATTTACGAGATATGAGAACAAAAAATTAAGTGGTATATCTGGGAAGTATGTTTTATAGAGACGGAAGATACGTAATAGATTTAGAAAGGTGTTTTGATGCCAGTAACAGAGGTAACGGTGACTTAGGTGTCTTGCCTTAGCGGTGTTTAACGCTGTTATAAGGCAGCGAAATGTGAGATAAAAACAGGTTAATGCTTTGTAGGATGTGGGAAGTCAGTTTAACTGATCTAATCCGCTATGAAGAGAGTGTCGCGATTCGGTCGGTCTTGGTCGGTTATCAGGAGACGTAGGTTTGATTGAAGTGTGGAATAACACTAAAAATGTTTAAAAAGACTATATTAAAATACAAATAAAACAAATTCATTACAATGGATAAAGGTCTATATGACAACGAGAAAATTATACTTACCTTCGTATTAGCTACTTCTTACTACTTATTTGCTGATAAGGTGCTCTATCAGCATTGATAGATTTTTAAAAAAAATTTTAGCTTCACGCCGTATCCCGCACACAGCAGGGTAGGCAGAGGGAACCTAGTAAAGTAATATAAATACTTTATAAAGCTACTTCATTCCCCACTTTCCGCCGAAATCTGGAGGCATTACGTGTTGAGTGGCGCAACTCAACGCCACGTTTATCCTCGACTTCAGAGCGAAGAAATGAAAATATAAATTCAAATAAATATTTCATGTCCTGGAGTGGGGATCGAATCCACAACCAGTCTCTTTATATCTGGAAAATGCGGAAGTTTCTAAAGTTGTATCTCTAGCAGTTGATACGTGGATTAATCAGTAAATGTAGGACAATGCCTGTCCCGACAAACACACAATTAATATTGGGCTAAAAATCGGGACGTCTGGCTACTCACTTAGCCTTACCCGGTCATGTTTAAACTATGTAAGTTTACAACAACTAAACGATTCCTATTAGAATTTATATTCCGACAAAACTCAAAGAAATAACGTTTAACTTCATTCAATGCAAATTTCACTAACACTAAGTATATTCTAAATAAGCATTTGGTAAATTATGAATAACGTAATAATACACTGAGGCTGAGCGTTTCTGCACGCTCATCGCGGCCATGTTTGTTGACGCGTGCCAGAAATTATCCAGATTTCGCGCGCTTTTCGCTTTGTTTATGGACAGACAAAAATACATTTCTAAATATTATGCAAAATATTGAGACATGGCGTAATACCTTTTCTTACTTAATTTAATTAATATATATATTATATACATTACATTGCATGTTATTGTAAAATAGTAAATATTTTTAAATTTTAGGCTGTTTTCTTGAAGATATTTATGTAACTAATTCTATAAAGAAAAAAATGGAGACTTTATTGTCACAACGCATTCTTAATACTATTTAAGAATTTTATATTCCACTAATCTTTTTATAATATAACATTAAGTCAATAATATACCTTTAATAACTAACAATAACAGAAAATCTCATATAAAGCAATATAAAATTCTAGAAGATCGGTGTGGGTCAATTGTATTATTTATAAAACACGTTTGAAAAAAATATATAATGACCTCTTAAAATCTCTTGAGGTGGTTTACGTTGTTTTTTTATGGGAATTGAAGAAAACCCGGCATTAATCCGTCTGAGAGACGCGGCTACCCGGCGGGGGGCTGGCAGGTGCGTACGCAACTCGGTGTGGCGATACAAAAAAATATACAACAACTTTGACAAGACAACATTTTGTTATCTGGTGCCGTATGTAAAGAGATCTCTCTCCAATGTTTTGCAATTAAATTAATAAAATTTATTCACATATTCATCTTTTATAAGTATAAGCCAATTGTTTTCTTAGTAGACGCTGTTTGTTTTATATATTTAATTTTTTGATCAACTTAAGAACTTAAAAATCTAAAAAGCTAGTTTTTTTTAATTATTATTTTTTGGATCATACTGTAGCCCGCTCACAGCGGAATATGTAAAAGGAACCTAGTGTTAAGAATCCCCCCATTTTCCATTTCATTCTGAGAGATCTTGAGAATTCAGCGTGTTGAGTAGCGGAATTTAACGCCGCACGCTCGACACCAGAGCGAAGAAAATGGAGATAATAAATAATTTAAATTGAAAATAATTAAAATCTATTAATATTCATTAGGATTTCATACTGATACATTGGATCTCTAAAAGTTAAAATATGTGCCCCTTGCACTCTTGGCCGCGCCGCAGTGCGCCGGCGGGACGGACAGCAGAACCAATCGCTCTTATGTGGATATGATTATTTATTATTTATTATTTCCGAACATTTCGCCTCATTAAGTGACGCTTCACACGATGATCAAATATTATTTATTAATGTAATCTAATTAAAATATAGTATACTTTCATACATGTGTATGTTATAATAGTTACAGTGAAATATACATAGTATGTTCCTATATACATATATTTAAGCGACTTAGCTTATAATATATTTAAGAAGCTACTAACTGCTAATTCTGGTTTTGACACGATAAATAAAAAAATATATTAATACAAACTCCACTTAATTTTTTTTTTCTTTTTGAGAGCTAAATGTGTAGTTTAACTCACATTTGATACATGGGTGTTGGGATTAGAAATAGTCGGGTAGAATGTGCCCACTCCAGCATTGTTACTGTCAAAAAATTAAAAACAAAAAAAAATCATTACACGAACAGAGCTGCTTAACTCTAAAACTTAAACCTCTAGAACCTGGAAAATATTTTAGATACTAGCATGCGCATTTTAGAGCGTCTATTAAGAATTTCTTATAGTGCTTCTCCAAATCTCGTTCAAATAGTTAGTAGTAGTCAGTCTTATCCGTAGCTTCACGTTGTATCCCGCTTCCAACAGAGCAATATAGAGGTAGTGTTAAGATACTCCGTCCCCATTAAGACATTACCGTTTGCCACTTTCTGCCGAATTCTCGAGGCATTTCGTTTCAATAAATAACGAAATTCAATGCCACGCTTTGTCTAGCTACCAGAGCGAAGAAATAAAAATGATACAAATTTTACATCTCCACCATAAAACGAACCGTCAATATTAACAAATACAACAGTAAAAAATACTTTGTTTATAAGAAAACCGATGAAAACCTAAAGTGTAAACTAATTGAAATTTATATTATACTAATATCATAAAAAAAATCACAATAAAATATATAAATTTGTATCATTTATTTATTATATACCACAGCTAGTGCTTTTTTTACGATAAAACTTAACGATATTCAATCGTAAAAAGAATATTGCAAATTATCGTACATTGTTGTGGCGTTGCATTTAAAAATGTTATAATTTTATTTTCCAGATCGAAAAGCCATAAAAATAATCATATTTGCCGTAATAAAAAACACCAGGACGCCATTTGTGTCTGAAATACTAAATTAATATAAAAAAATCCGAAATAATAAAACGTATCAAATAGTCGTAAAACTGACTCATACGATTCAATGACTCACGTCAATAGCTTAATACAATATAGGCGTGTATAATCTGTATTTGTTAAAGAACAATAAAAAAGTACCAACTTTTTTTTTTAAATGTTTTTTAAAGATTGTACATCTTAGTAAAATTGATGCAAGTGCGACCGTAGATGTGACAGCGTGTGGGTTCGATTCGCACTCAGGGGAATGATATATTTAATTGTTCATTTTCTCGCTCTGGTGTTGAGGCAAAGCGCATTGTTGAGGTCCGCCACTCAATCCGCAATGCCTCCAGAACTCCGCGGAAAGTTGGAAAGAGAAGTGTCTCAATGGGGGAAGAAGTGTCGCAACACTAGAATCTGAGTCTTCTGCCTAAGCTATATGCTAGTTACTGCGTGAAGCTAAAAAAATAGAAAACCGCATATAGCAAAAGGGAAGTATATAACACAAACCGTCCCCATTAACACGTCGCCGCTCCCCACTTGCTACCGAAATCATTAGACATTGCGGCTTAAGTGGCGGAACTTAACGCCTCTCAATATTTCTAAAATTAAAACAAAAATATATCCCGAAGGAAGTACCCACTTATGCCAAATGTTAATATCGAATAGAAACCATCGCGATTAGAGACTAATAAATAAGAATCATTTTAATTAATTACAATATCAGTATCATTTTTAATCACCTGTCAAACATGTTAATATAATTTTAATGTATGGCGAGCGCGGATGTCGGTAATTAATTTATGTATGGAACCATTAAGTGTAATACAAAATACTTTACTATATATTCTTGACTAGTGGGCGCGCGCGGCTTTGCCCGCTTTTGCATCCTTAGGGGTGAATTCTAAAAAAACCACGAAACATGTGTTCAATAAAATATTTTTAATAGTCTGAATCAAAATTTTTATAAAAATGGGTGGCGATCTAAAGATTTTTCCATATATACTTTCAACCCCTTAGTTGAACCCTTAGTGGGTGAATTCTAATAAACCATGAAACACGTGTTCAATGAAATATTTTAAAGAGTCTGAATTTTGAATTTTATAAAAATCGGTGCTGTTTTAAAAAAAATCCATACAAACTTTCAACCCCTATTTCATCCCTTTAGGGTTAGAATTTTTCAAAATCCCTTCATAGATGTCCAGATCCTAGATGTCCAGATTATAAAAATAAACATCTAACCAAATTTCGCGTTTCTACCATCAGCGGTTACGGCTGTGGGTGCGTCTTACTTCAGTCAGTCAGAACAAGTTCTTTTATATATATAAATTAAGTAAAAGCTGAGGCTATCGTGGTGCGTGGTGCAGGGTGCAGCACAAGTATTTAGCTGTAAACGTAGTAGTCGATAGTTCGATTCCCATTCGGGGATATGAATTATTGTTTTTTTACTATTTTCATTTCTTCACTGTAATAACAAGGCATAGTGCGGCGGTGAAAGTAGACAACGGAGAAACTTAACACTAGGTTTCCTTTGCCTACCCTGCTATAGGTGGAATACTGTGTCAAACTGAAAAAAAAAACATAGATATATATTTTTTAATCGTTGTGGCAACTAAGCAGACCTAAATATTGTGTTGAATTTTTATTATTACTTTACAGTAGTAAATAATACTGTTATTCTTTATAGAAAAGACTAGCGAAACGAGCGTATGTGTCACCTGATGATAAGTGATCACCATCGCCCACGACCAATCCGTGTAACACCAGAGGAGCTACAGGTAAAACTGTATACAGAAAGGTACGCATAGAGACTAAGGTTTCTAAGGTTTCTACCCAATTTAGAGATATTATGTGCCGAGTGACGGAGCTCAACGCCGCGCTTTGTCTTTAACTTGCTATTTTTTAGCTTGCTTGGTTGGGTTCATCTTACTTGCCATTGTAAGTGAAGCAAAAAAAAGTCTATGTAAAACTTTAAGTAAAAAGAGCAGATTTTTGTATAAAAGCATAGTATGAAATAAAATTGCAATTCTAATTTAACCCCCTCTGAGAGGATCGAGTGGTCAAGACTAATAAAATGCACTGTAATTATTTTATAACGTGATGTATGATTTTAGTGCTTATTTTTAAGTAAAAAGGTCTTAGTTTGCATCATCAATAAATTTTGTATAAAATTCTTGGAACCTTAATAAAATTACATATGGCAGTTTGGAAATAACATAAAATAGCACCGACAATAAAAATAATGAAGAACACACGTTTGATTTTTAATGGAAACCGGCACAAGTGAAATGAAATATATTATTGTTCTCTTTATTATTATTATTATTAATGTCAATTCGTTATATTTACCGAAAGAATCACTATTCACTTGCAATGGCAACACTACTATGTGATGTAACTAATGGCAGCACAGTATGACGTTTAAGTAACTAAATTGTATGAAAGACCGAATTTATTTGATTTGGTGCCAATCCCCAATCCTAATCTCCCGCTTAGCTCGGCTGTCGTAACCTGGACAACTTCTGAGACACCAGCCGCGAGAAATATGGACGGTTTGAGCATCAAAACTTTTATATTTTTACATTATCTTGTTACAGGAGTTGTTTTACTTGTTTGCTATATTATTTTTTATGGTCGATAGTAGAAGACGTTAGGTATCATCATTTGGTACTCTCCTTACTGATTTTAATTTAGCGGACCAGCTCGACGGACGGACGGATGAATGCGCTAGGTGGAGCGGGATCCATGGCACGCCTTGGGGGAAGGTCTCATCCAACAATGGACACGAACAGGATAAGTTGATTGAACCGTCTTCAAGGGAAACGTTGTTTTATAATTTAGTACAAAAAAAGTACCACTAAATTATACCTCAATAAAATAAAATAGACGTACTTTACTTATAAATATATTAAAGTACAATCTCTAAGACTCAACAGAGCGAAGAAATGGAAATATAAATTTAAGTAAATATTTCATCTCCTAGAGTCGGGATCGAACCCACAACCGGTCGGTTTATAGTTACATTTTATGCCCCTGCGCCACGACTGGCCTAAACTTTATTCTGGTACCGAGTAATTCAGTAGCTCAATATTCAATGCCTCTATAATTTAGCAGAAAGTGAGGAACCAATTGTCTTAATGTGAAACGGAGTGTCTTAACACTAGGTTCCCATTCTTCCTCTGCCTACCGTACTATACTGCGAAGATAACAAAACTAGTAAACCTTTAAAAGTACCAAAGCAAGAATTGAACCTACACCTAAAAAAATACTAAGACACAACACAGTCCTTAAACATTTATTTTAATGCACAAAGCGCATATGTCTATATAAATAAGCATTTAACTCGAAGTCGTCGACCGAAGCCTTGACCGCCAGTGAAAGTGTACCGACGGGTCTTATCTAATGATATCAGTCTCGATCCGATTGCGGGAAGGCTCGGTAGAGTATCGGATTCAATACCACCAACTTAAATAAAGGCCCTCCGTTTCTTCATTTTTTTCGGCTTTACTCAGTATCACGCATATAGCCGGATGGCCTAAGGAAAGGTAGTGTTGCTCCTTTGCCACTCTTTTCCCAGGTTTCTGCCGAATTTTGAGACATTGCGGACTGAGTGATGGAACTCAATGCCACATTTTGGCTTGTTACCAGAAATAGATGACTTAAATATTGTATAATTCATTCCCCTGAGTGGGTATTGAATTCATAACCATTGCATTTATAGTCATACACTGTGCCGCGACACCAATTTCCCAGTGTCAATTTGATTCAATAATAGTAATATTTTTTGTAATTGTGTGAGCAAAGTGCAATCGTATTCTTCTTTTTTAGTTACACGCTGTATCCGGTACATAGAAGGGTACGCTGAGGGACCCTGGGAACCTAGTGTTAAGACACTTTAGTTTACCATTTGTCGACGAGCTCTGGAGCCATGGCGTATTGAGTGGAACTCAATGCCGGTTTACCTCCAAACCAGAGCAAGAAAAATTTAAGCATTTCATTTCCTCGACTAGCAATCGAACCCACAACGTGTCGCCAGAGCGCCACGGCTGGTCTCAACAGTGCGCGCATACAAAATATTAGTATCATAGAAAATTATAATGATAAATTATTTACTAGATTAAGTCTAGTAACTTTATTATATCGGCTCATTGTATTTAAAGGTCACTTTATTCTAAAGGACAGTTAACCGTTTAAAACTATTTTCATATTATTGATATCGGTTTGTTCGTTTAGTGTTTAATGTATTTTTATTTGCTGTCGGCTTGTTATAATTTTTTTATTTATTAAATAATTATAAAGTGACTTCCACAATGAATTGAATGTTATGTATAACATGCTACGCAAAGAGGGAACGAGGAACCCTTTGCTAGGAACTTTAGACGCTCCACTTCACCACATCGGCCAATTCTCAAGATATTGCGTGTTGAGGGACGGAACTCAACGCCACGCTTTATCTTCTTATTAGAGCAAGGAAATGATAATAATACATTTCTCTAAAGGGCAGTCGAACCAATACAATTGACACTGTGCCGCTAAACCACTACAGCTGTATTATGGCAAATAATGTTATATGTAGAAAAGGAATAATAAAAAGCAATTTCTTATAAAATTGTCATATATTATTATAAACTAAAAAACAATTACACAATAGTCAACAACGATGCGAACAACAAACAACAGAGAAGATTTGCACACAATAAATATCACATTGAATAACAAAATATTTACAGTTGAACTGGAGCTTCGTATACTGGTATTTACCAGTTTTTCCGGCTCCATTTCCGGTTATAATCGGTTAAATGCAAGATTTAACCGGTTTTTTCCGGTTTAGAGAAGATTTTTAGTGTTTTCCTCCTTTGTGGTGGTAGATGTGTTTGTATACTGGTACGTGGACGGGGTAAGGCTTAGGGATGGGCACCTCGACTTTCTTCTCGACTTCTACGGGGTAGGGCTTTTCGACTTCATAGGGCACTGGCTTCTCTACGGTGTAGGGCACAGGCTTTTCTACCACTTGAGGAACGACCTGATGAAAGAAGGATTTGAAAATTAATACATTTACGAACAAATTTAAGAAATATTAGAAGATTACTACTATGACTATTATACAATATTGTTTCTATATTTTTAAAAGTGATTTATATGCGTGCGATTGTGAACGCGATAGGTTGTGGGTTCGATTCGCACTGAAAGAAATAAATTATTCAGTCTTTTCATTTCCCCGCTCTGATAACGAGTCTCCAGAATTCAACGAAAAGTGGGGAGTGTCTTACTACTGGACTTCTAGGTTCCCTCTGTCTACCCTTCTATTTGCGAGATACAGCGCAAAGCAAATAATAAAAAAAGAACACGACTTCCTAGCACAACATGTCTAAAACATCGAATCTGACCCAATTATCCGTCAAAAATATCAAAAACTCTGTAAAGTCCACGGTTCGCTGCTCGCTCTTACTTTCAGCATTACATAATAAAAGATAACTGTCAATGTTACTAGTCAATTGTTTATCACAAAAAAACAAACACAATGGCTGTGATATAATAGATCTCACGATTAGAGAAAATGTCGTACATAGAGAAACTTTGAAAAGTTATTCAATTTTTTTTTATATTTTTTAGTTGCAAATGCGTTACGTTTTTTTAATTTTAGATTCAAATAGTATTTTTTTAAGGTTTATTCTGTATTCCAGACTAAGCAGAGTAGGCGTTAGACGAGGACATAAAATTATTTAATATTTCATTTCCTCAAGTGGGAATCGAACCCAAACCCTGTCGAGATCAAGTCGTCCCCTTGTGCCCACTGTGCTTTGTGACCTTAGATTTATGTACGAGTACTGTTTATCTTAGACTTGATTTTAATATTGGCAATAAGAAAAGAGAGGAAAATGATTTTTATGACGAAGAGAATAATTTAAGGATTTTGTATAAACCATGTAAAGGCAATAAATGTAAAGTACGAATGTAGTAAAAAACAAAGGTATTTGTAAAATACTATATATAAATTTTACGACATAATATTAAGATAATAAAGTTAATATCTTCCAAAGATGCCTTATTATGGATTTCATTTACTTTAAAGATACTCAATTATTTCTCCTTTTGTTGACATTTCCCATGAAAAACTAATTACAGGATAAGCACAGGCCTAGTGTTAAGACACTCCCTTCTCTACTTTCCGTTCAGTTTCGAAGACCTTGAGTTTTGAGTGGTGAAACTCCACGAATTAATTCCTTTATAGTCAGAAGCTGTACTGTTTCGCCAAAACGAATACGAATTAGTATTATAATGAATATAAATTAAAATGTATCTCACCTTGTAAACAGGCACGTGGATCGGTTGTTCAACTGTCACATGAACTGGGTAAGGCTGGGGGATGGGCACCTTCACATACTGAGGAACCGACACAGCCACCGGGTGAGGAACTGGCACTCCTATCTTCTTCACCACGGTGACGTGGTACGGCTTGGTGTGTTCCGTGTGGGAATGACCTTCGGGCTCCCATTCTTCGGATGGCCTGGCGCTGGTGTAAGCTATTAACAGGAGGATGGCTGTTGTTCTCTGGAATTGGAAGTGGTTGTGTCAAATTTTTAAATATTTATTTTATTGTGTAATTCTTCAAAATTTTAATTCTACAGGGAAGTTGAATGCAGCTTAATAGTTATTAAATGCTATGAATACTATTTAACTCTATTACGAAATAATCTGGGCGATATTTTAGGTTAATACTTTACAGATTTAACAACTTCTCAAAATTATTGAAAGCGCCATTGGCGTTGAGTATAAATAAACTTTTGATTGATTTGAAGTTATATAACACCTCTAAAGATTCGCGAACTGTGTTACACAAGATAATCGTACAATTTGCAAATATAACCTAACATTAAATAGGAATGCACTTCATTATTCTACTCTTAGGAACTGGGAAGTGAAAGGAGAATACCCTTTCACTGGCGGCAAATTACAAAAAGATATTAAACTAAGCGTTTTATCTGATGTTGTAGAATGTTGGACATTGTTAGTCTATAATTAAAACACATTTTTTTAATTAAAAAATAGTTATTGTGAGTACATTTTTTAATCATTATATCATAAGAGTTCTAAATAGAAACGAATGATTAAACACTATGTCTACAGTAAATATAATAATTGATCTCATCTAAAAATAATTGTAAAACAATTATTAATTTAATAAAAAAATACATGAAATATTATTATTATTATAAAAGATTTGCTTTAACAAAATCAAAACAGATATAACAAGAATTTTTTATCTGTAATTTTATAATGACTTCCTATAACGCGACTGCGAGTATCCGAATTGCGTAACCAATAAAATAAATAGATAAATAATAAATAAATGGTTGAAAAAAACTTACGAAGGCAATCATGTTGCTAGATTTAGATTGTGCTGGCTCCTTGCTATTGACTGATGCAGCTTGAGATCCCCACGAGCGTTTTATACTTGGTGAAATGTACCGTACGCCTTTCCATTCAGTGATAGCTTCCAGCTACCACGTTGTATGAAAGAGACTAAACCCAGCCTTTCAAATGTCTTGTAAGCCATACATTGAAGATTTTTCACTTTGAATAATAAGATGGTTTCTTTGTGATGGAGTAATGTATGCTTTTTATGTAGAATCGTATTTGTTACAAGTTTAAGTCTATGGTTACTATTTGATAGTATGGTTACGGCGTAATAGGGATTTTTTTGTTTCGATTTTATATGTTAGTTTTGTTTTTGTAATGCATTCGTAGAAAGTCGTGTAGATGTTAGGTTCTTAGTGCTCTTATATCGGTTTCATATTTGGCACACTTTTTGCATTTTTTTTTATTTTTTTCCGAATTCCCAGTGTCGATTATTAATTTAGCTTCACGCTGTATCCGGCATATAGCAGGGTAGGCAGAGGGAACCTAGTGTTAAGACACTTCGTTCCCCACTTCCTGCCGAATTTTGGAGGCATTGCGTGTTGAGTGGCTGAACTCAACGCCGCGCTTTGCCTCGACACCAGAGCGAAGAAATGGAAATATAAATTTAAGTAAATATTTCATCTCCTCGAGTGGGGATCGAACCCACAACCAGTCGGTTTTACAGTCACACTTTGTGCCACTGCGCCACGAATGGCCTTAAGTCAAGTCAAGTATTAAGACATTCCGTCCCATATTAAGACACTTCCATTCCGCACTTTCAGCTGAATTCTTAAGGCATTGCATGTCAAGTGGCGGAACTCAACGCCGCGCTTTGCCTCCTTTCCACAGAGGGGAAATGATAATATTTAATATTTCATTGTTCAGATTGGGAATCGTACCCACAACTGTAGAGTTTTACGGGCACACGGCTGTGCCCCTGAACCACGACGGCCTGAATTAATAATTTAGATATTAAGTATTTCATATTTAAATATATTATTTGGTAAAACATGTTTTCATATGAAGAAAATAATGGGTAACGGTGATATGTATTAAAAAAAATTGTAACTTAAATTTAATTAAAAAAAAGTAATTTAATATGAACAACCACATGTAAGAGAGATGAAAGGCGGCGAGAATAGAGTTCAACTTTCAATTTAACTATTAAACTTTTTTCTTGACATAACAAAGCAAACGCAACTTGAAACTATCAATGTATTCTAAGCTTAGAAGTCATATTCCGTATTTCAGGAACTACCAAATTTTTGAGACAATGCGTATTGAGAAGTGGACATTTTGTTAATCAGCACTGGAAAATTAAAATAAAGGGTGCACACCATGAGGCATGAGGCCAGTCGTAGTGCAGGGGCACAAGCCTTCAACTGTAAAAGCGACAGGCTATGGGTGCTATTCCCAACCGAGGAAATAATATATTTAATATATTTATCTCCTCGCTTTGGTAACGAGGCAAATCACGGCGTTGAATTCCGCCACTGAATATGCAATACCTCTAAAAATTTTGCATAAAGTAGTGAACGGAGGTAGAAGTAGAGAATGGAAGCGGTATATTAAGCTCCTAGGTTTCCTCTTCTTACCCTATTATACACAGCATACAACATGGAGTTAAAAAAACATC
Organism: Heliconius sara; assembly: GCA_917862395.2. Taxonomy (NCBI): domain Eukaryota; kingdom Metazoa; phylum Arthropoda; class Insecta; order Lepidoptera; family Nymphalidae; genus Heliconius; species Heliconius sara. Next base: position 10,862,502 of record OU860787.2, read on the forward strand.
CTAAATGAAAATCGAACCCTCACTCCTATGCGCCAGGACGTCGTCATCACTACCTACCTAATCAGTTTGCGACACATTTTAATACAGTATGAACCTTGAACCGTCCTAGTGCATTAGACAACGACATATGGCCGCCACTGCGCCACGCGATCTATAATATCAGTTAACCATTACGGTTAAATTACGACTTAAAGTAAATATAGCAATAGTTTACACTTTCCCCGTATCGGGGACTAATGATGGATGGTCCATAGTGTTTGTATGTGTGATAAATAAATAAATCTCAAGTTATATATATCTTAATGTAAAAAAACAATAATATAATAATAATGTTTAATCAAAATTGTTTAGAATAATAATATTTTTTTTTTAGTTTCACGCTGTATCCCGCACATATCAGGAGCCTAGCCTTCTATAAGAGGGAGTCGGGCAGCCTAGTGTTATCCGGTCCCAACATCTTGCGGAATTCTGGAGGCATTGCGTGCTGAATGGCGGAATGCAACGCCGCACTTTACCTTATTATCGGAAAGGAAAATATTAAATATTTAATTTCCTCAAGTTGGAATAGAACCCACAGCTTTTATAGACACGCTTGTGCCCCTACAACACAACTGGCCTTAATATAATTGTACAAAAAATTAAATGTAGCGTGCGTGACTTCAACACGCGTCTCTTGGAATTTGTTTAAGCGTTGGATTAATACCTTTTTAATAGATGACATTTTTATTGAGACCAGTCGTGGCGCAGAGGCTCAAGCGTGCTCGTGTTAGTAGGTAGGATAGGTTCCTAGGTTCCCTCTGCCTACCCTGATGTGTGCGGGACACAGTGCGACATTGAAAAAAAAAATAGTACGATAATTGAATTGGAGAAATGGAAAAGGGAAGTGTCTTGATGGGTTCGGAGTATCTTAACAACAGGTTCCGGGTGACCTTACTATGTCTGGAATACAGCGTAACGCTAAAAATAGTGCAGAATAACAATTAAAAAAAAAGCTAAACTTAAATCGAACGGCAATTTAATACAGCAGTTTTACAAAGAAAGCTATTAAATAACATCACACCACACACACGCGGCCAGATTCACTTTCACCATATTAGGAACTAATATTGATCGACGGATCGTGGCGGGCTTGTGACGGATTATGGCGTACCTAAGAGTAAGTACCTTAAAGGGCCCAAGTATTTTCCTTTGAAATGATTTCTTAACGGGTTTAGTAAATTTTATTATATATAAGTATAATCTAAGCGTGACACAGTTGTACGTTTCATGTGATGGTTGTAGGTTTGAATTTTATTCCTAGATTTGATGTTTATAAGATATTATGTGGAAATATCGAGGCCAGTCGTGACGCAGGAGCGCCTAAGGGGCGATAAACGCGACTGGATGCAGTTTGTGTAGACATGGGGAGTGAAGGTTCCCTCTGTCTATTCTGCTAGATGTGGGATACAAAAAAAACACTTTTTGTATTAAAAAATTACTCCATATTTCAAATTAATATTTAGAGAATAAACATTTTAGTTTTTAAATATCCCTGTACAGCTCTAAATGACCTTACGCCTTAATTCAGTGTGCAGTCTGCCAACTGATAACTAATATATTTTTATATTTACATGCATAAATAAATAGACTATACACAGACCACGTGACCTATAGCGTAGTTTCCAATCAATGATTCCCATCAAATATAGTAAATACAAAAAAAAGTAAAAAAAAAATTAAAATGTATATTTCCATTTCTTCGCTCTGGTATCGAGGCAAAGCGCGGCGTAGAGTTCCGCCACTTTTCACTTCACTTTTTAAATGGGGAACGTATTGTGTTAATATTAAGTAACCTCTGCCTACCCTGCTGTGTGCAAGATACAGCGTGAAGCTGATTCCATTTGATCTATATGTTTAAAATGGTTTTTTCGTTTACTGCTCAAAAAAATATTATATTTGAACATTTTTGAAAATTTCACACGACAAGGAAAATATATATTTTTTATTTCAATATTGGGAGGATAAATAAAATATTGGGAGTACACTGTGACGCCGCACCACGACTGCCTGTCAAAATTTTATGTATTTCTAAATATTAATTAAATGAAACTTCGCTAAGAAACTAAACTATTTTCACTTTTCAAATTACAATTTATAGAAAATAATTTATTCTATAATTAACTTGTTGTATTAGAAGCTATTCAGCTCATGACAGTTGCTGCCTACGCACTGTCCACCTACTAGGTATCTATATCCAGCAATTTTCACATTGACATGCTGAAAGAAATTACTAAGATGTTAGAAAATCTATGAGTTACTTTCATTATTTTAATTGGTTTAGTTTTTTAGGGTTCCGTACCTTTTGAGGAGATAAGGAACTCTTATAAAATAACTTTGTTATGTGTCGGTCTGCCTGACAGTTTGTCAAGAGCATTTATCTAAGGAACGCTTGGAGATATTGAGTTGAAATTTAAACCATATACGCCATATATATACTCAGATCTACGGCCTCATGATTTCCTGACAAAGTCGTATTTCTACATTTACTTAAAAAAAAGACATGGCCGTTTATATCGATAAACGCGTATTTAGACACTATATCAAAATTATTAGGATACTTTCGGTTTACCTACAATGATGAAATTTGGCAAGTAGCATCTGCAGGTTCTTATTGAGGAAAACATCTGAAAACTAAACAATTGTGGTTAAATCCTAAAAAATATATACCTTTAAGAGGGCAAAATTTGGTATTAAAGCTAGTTCAGGTGTGGTATCAGGTGCAAGGGCTCTGGCTAAGCTAAGCTGGAATTTCCGAAAAATCTCGAGACCTCCAATTTTTGCATGGAATCCTCGGTAAGCGAGCCCGACTCGCACTTGCCTGGTTTTTTTTCTAGCTTCGTCTACTAGTTTGTATCATGAAAATAACTTAAATGAATAAATCATTCTTCCAGTCGGAAATCGAACCTTCGATAAACGATTTACAATCTCACACTGCTTCAATGTACGCGATGATAAACTCTTGAATTATAATTCGAGATTACTTGTCCCATTATTTGGTGATATACTCTTGGTAGTCTAGTCATTCTCTTCCTGAAGTCTTATAGCATTTGGCTGACAAGGTAAAATAAACAATAAGCGAAATAAAAAACATATTACACATATTTTAATCAGTGTTTCTAGTGTATATTATATATTATGCATGTATATGTATTTATATGTAGTCTATTTAATTGTATATATAATATCTATACTGATGTATGTATTTATTTGTATGTATATTTATTTAGTAACTATTGTAGTAGTTGTTGTATATATAGTATGTATGTATTGTGTATATTGTATTGATAATCCTTTTTTTTTTTATACTTTTATGATTGCACTGTAATGTTATTCCGCTGTTTGTACTCATCCCCTTCCATGGGTTGGCTGGAAGAGATTTCTTTTAGAAATAAGCCCGCCGTTGTAAACTTATCTTTTCAACTGTATTTTACTACTTTTTTATCTATGCAATAAAGAATATATATATATATATATATATATGTTTAGACGTCCTGAACTGTTCCCTGGTCTGAATCCTACATGGTAGATAAAACATAACAACACAACACAACATTACGACGTGGTTTTTTTTAATACCGTTCAATAATATGTAAATAATATACAAAAAATAAATTACAAATATTATCCTCCTTCCATATGTTAGAAATGTTATTAATATTGTACATGTGGCAAGTGAGGAACGAAGTGTCATACAACTAGGTTCCCTCTACCTACCCTGATATGTGCGGGAAACAACGTGAGTGGCGGGACCAAAGCAGCACTTTGCCTGGACACTAGAGCGAAGATTATATGGAAATATGAATTAAAATAAATATTTCATTTCCTCGAATGTGGTTTGAACTTACAACCATTCACGTTTACAGTCACACTTTGTGCCCCTGCGCCACGACTGGCCTCTGGTTTGTTCCACTTTCCCGCAATAACTATTGAACAGATTTAGATGAAATCTTATAATAATATATACTAAAATATATTGGGCTCTTTTGGCTTGTGTATTTTAACTTATAACAAAACTTATACAATATATTTAGATCTACATTAGATCTATATTGGAACGCTAGTCAAATACTAGCACGACACCACAGACAAACAAAACGTATAATTTGAAATACAGAGATTTGGCATATTTTAATATCTATAAATATAATAGTGTGTGGGGAACGGAGTGTCTTAACACTAGGTTCCCTCTGCCTACCGTACTGTGTGCGGGATACAGCGTGAAGCTGATTCATTATAAATAAAATAGAATCTCTAGCTTTTATCACATCTTAAAATAACATTTTAACTCAAGTATTAACCTTTCTCTTTTCTATAGAAAAAAACCATAATATTTCTAAGTCTATCAGATCGTATGATAATTGCTCAGTACTTAGTAGTAGCGAGTCGCGAGTATAGAGATGCAACGCGGACATCCGGTGGAGATCGCGGTAATGCGAGTTTAAGTGGTTTAAGTAAACGATGGATGGTGGACTGACTGCTCGACTGACTCGTTGCGTAACCGATTAAATGTTGTTCTCGAGTGTATTTATTACAAATACAGACTAGGTGTTGTTGTGATGGTTTTGATTTTTTTTAATTTTTTTTTTTATCAGTTTCACGCTGTATCCTGCACACAGCAGGGTAGGCAGAGGGAAGCTAGTGTTAAGACACTCTGTTTCCCACTTTCTGCCGAATTCTGGAGGCATTGCGTGTTGAGTGGCACGACTCAATGCCGCGTTTTGCCCGACACCAGAGCGAAGAAATGGAAATATATATTTAAATAAATATTTCATCTCCTCGAGCGGGGATCGAACCCACAACCAGTCGGTTTTACAGTTACACTTTGTGCCCCTGCGCCACGACTTTTGTTTTTTTAGTTTTATTGATTTTTCATGTGTAGCCGGGTTAGGAATGTAAATAAAAATATTTTTTTATTCAATTTCACCGTCTTTACAATCACTATTTAATCGCTAAGTTACATAAAAAAGTAGTTATTGCTAGTCCTACAGGAAGTTACCATCGACTCTCTTTTTAAGACACTTCGTTGTATTTTCTAGAAATAGACTGTCCACTAGTCCTCTCATAGCGGAAAATTAAAAATATCTTAACTCAATCGGGAAATCAAATCCATAATTATAGTATTTGCGGTCAGACATCGTCTTGCTGTGACACGATGACCTAAATATATTGTAATCTCGACAAAAATAATGAACATAATATAAAGATGAATTAATGTTGTTATTTAACAAATGAATGTTGTAAATTCGTCTTAAAAATTGATCATTATATGATGTAACGCACGAGGAAATAAACTGTTATCGTCACAAAGCATGAGCGAAAGCAATTTTAATATTTTTTAAAAATCCTATGTTAATATTTACATTGATGCCGTCGTGGTTGAGGGGCACAAGCGTGTGACTGTAAACGCAATAGTTGTGGGTGGTTCAATTCCCACTCGGGGTAATGAAATAGTGAATATATTCATTTTAGTCGAGTTCCGCTCAATACACAGTGTCTCAGGAATTTGACGGAACGTGGGGAACTGATGTGTCTTAATCACGTCCAACCCACGAAGTCTTTGAATACCTTTTAAAATATTTTTAATATGATAATACAGCGTGAAGCTAAAAAAAAATAGCCGTAAATTACAACTGACAAACGTAAATTTTAATTAGACGTTGTTTAATGGCGTCATAACTTTTCAATCGATTTTGAAAAAAAAATAGAATGATATTGATATGTATATATAATAAGTTCTTTGATTTTCACGATTATTACACATTGTAAATGAAACTATTTAACCGGATTAATCGCGTATATTTTGTATTTTATACATTTTTGGGGAAACCCGACGTTTCGAACACTTTACAGTAGACTCCGTGTCTACCCGTGACCACGGACTACTGTAAAGTGTTCGAAACGTCGGGTTCCCCAAAAATATATAAAATACAAAATATACGCGGTTAATCCGGTAAAAATAGTTTCATTTACAATATGTATATATTTTTTAAAACTAAATAATAAAAAATTTATATCTTATTTCTTACGCCGTGACAAATTCGTATAGCGATTGTACCAACCACGCCTCTCCGCTACTTATAGTATAATACAGTATTCTAGTATATTACAGTGATATTGCTTACACTTTGATAGTACATTATTTTGCATTTAGTTCTAATATTCATAACATAAGTGCCTTGTCATATCATATCCGGGTTACGTATAATGTTCATTTGTTCTAGAAAATCAATTTTTATATTGTAGTCTTCGGTCACTATGTATTCATTAAGTGAAAATATTACTGAAATAATAATTATTTTCTTTGTTACAATGTGTAAATTTAATTGATTTATTTAATATTAATTGATTTATTAATTGATTTGAGGCCAGTCGTGGTGATTTGAGGCCAGTCGTGGCGTGACGTCATTTTTTTTAGCCTTCGTGCTGTATGTCGCATATCGCAGTGTAGGCAAGGAGAATTTAATATTACTGTTAAGACTCCCACTTTCCGCCGAATTCATGCCGATCCCGCCAAATTATAGTATAGTAAGTATTGCGTTTTGAATGAGAATAAATTATATATAAGAAATGAAAATATGAATAATCAGTAATGCAGTCCCCCTAGTGGGAATCGAACCCAGAAACGTTGCGTTACAGTCACACGCTAGTGCCCCTGGGAAACGGCATCAATTTTTTATCTTTTTCAAGCGTGGAATAATATGTTAATAATGTATTCTTGTTTAATATCTATTATTTTTTATAAAAAAAAAAACAAAATGTCCATTAGCGGAAGTCAACTTTTAATCAATTCCTGTTTCTAAACAGTGGTTATCGTAATTCGTATAGTATTTCGGGTAAACAAATTAAGATGGACGACGTTTCCGGTCGGACACCTCCGTTGAATTATACAATAATTTAATTCAATTATAATTTACATAAAAACGATGAACAAGCAACGACGTTACAATCAATTACACGATTCTAATTTATATGTATCATTAAAAAGTTTAATGAATAAAATATAAGTATGTTGTTTAGTCAGTAACGGTAGCGATGGTTCGAGGATGATTGTATAATATAATATATTTTATCTGTATATTTTTTTGACGTTTCGACTTTTTGGTGCAATAATGACGTATTTGATTTATTTTAAATATTTTTAGACCTTACATCAAATTCGGTTAACCTGCGAAAACACAGTATCGATGATGCGAGTGGGGAATTTTGAAAAGTATGAGGATCCTTCGGAGAGTATGTATGAGGAGGTTAATCGCAGTGTATTAAGTGAGGTAGATACGAACACTGTCTTTGATTCTCTCTGGCTGGGATTCTTCCCGCTAGGGATAAAGCGTGAAGCTAAGGAAGTGAAATATTTCAGGAGTCACGATCGTCCATATTAGTACTACTATGTACTTTCGTACATTCCGATTTACGTACTGACTGTGAACGCAGAGACAAGACTTAATTGTGGACTTGGATAATTAAAATTTGGTATGTAGGTGCATGTAGAGAAGCACTAAGCGAGGATTTTTTGAAATCGGAGTAAAACGAACCTTTCCATTTTTTTTGTTAAAGTTAAAAAAAAATATTAAAAATTACTTACTTCACGCTATATCCCGCACACAGCAGGGTAGGCAGAGGGAACCTAGTTTTAAGACACTCCGTTCCCCACTTTCTGCCGAATTTTGGAGACATTGCGTGTTGAGTGGCAGAACTCAACGCCGCGCTTTGCCTCAACACCAGAGCGAAGAAATGGAAATATAAATTTAAGTAAATATTTCATCTCCTCGAGTGGGGATCGAACACACAACCAGTCGGTTTTACAGTCACGCTTTGTGCCACTGCGCCACGACATCACATTGTTAAAGTTGTCATTGAATATATGTTTATTTTACTTGTTTTTTTTTAATTGGAAGTTTTGCTTAAACAGCACCATATGTGTTGACTGTTGATTGGCAAAAACCAAAATCGAAAATTGTTAAAAAAAATATACATGTAAATATATGTAATTTGTATATAATATTTATGATCGACATCCGTAAGGAGGAGGTTATTAATTTTTTTAATTTTATGTTTGTTACCTCAAAACTTTTGATATTGATGATTCTTTTTTTATCTGAAAGCTGGTGCTACCTTTTTTTTTTTGGAAAAGACACGGCAAACGAGCGTGCGGGTCACCTGATGGTAAGTGATTACCGCCGCCCACGACTCCGTGCAACCCCAGAGGAGCTACAGGTGCGTTGCCGGCCTTTAAGATGGGTTGGGCACCGGGGCCCGGCATTACCTGATGCGAAACGCAGTGGCATAAAGCCACTACTTCACGCCGGTTTTAAATGCCGGGGGTGGTAATATTCGGTCGAGTCTGCCCATGCGTGTTGCCATTGCTGGCGACGTGACTCTACCACACGTACTTTAGTCGCCTCTTTCGACACCACCAGTACCAGGATACTATACTAGGCCGGGATCACACGGCATAGAATACTTGTGTGGTCCTATTTTAATTTGGTCCATTTCTGATAAAGGTATCCATGGGAAAATTACTAATAACTCTTAAATTTGCATTATGTATGTGCGCGATAAATGGATAAGCAAAATTAGTTAGGTTCTGATTATGGAAACTAGTGGAGTTAATTTTTTTTTGTTAAAAATTCTTATTTTTTTAACGAAAAAGACGAGTATACGGGTCACCTGATGATAAGTAATCACTGCCACGACCCTCTGTAACAGAGGGCCCTTGCCAGGTTCTTTAAGGCCAACTTGGCCTTGATTACCAGATAATCGCGATACTGGCAATCGCTAAGGCTTTAAGAGGAGTATCTTGAGAAAGTGGTGAAACGAGAAATAGGATTTTCTTAGTGGTTAACGTTGAAACTTGTCTTCTTTAGGTTGAATTGAATTAGTGTCCTTTCACTCCACGAGAACACATTCCCAAGAGAAGCTTTTTCAGCTTATCTTCGCTCTGGTGTCAAGGCAAACTCTACTCTCTACTCTGAAAGTGGGGAACGGCGTATCTTAACACTAGGTTTTCTCTGCCTACCTTGCTGAGTGTAGTGTGGGATATAGCGTAAAGTTGATTTTTTTTAACAAGTTTATTTCTGATCCGAAATAAATATATATATATTATATTTAAAATTATGTAAATAAATTAAATTGTATGTGAAAAATGAAAAACTGAAGAACTCTTTCAGTTTTTCATCATCTTTCAGTATGTTCAAAACTTATATTATACAGTTACAGAGACAATAAATTGAGAACAATAGGATAGGGATAGGCAAAGGGAACCTTTACTAGCTTTTTTTTTAAGGTTAGTCCATATAAGATAGTTTGCTGCCAAATAACTGGCCTATTTTAGAAACGTTAAGTATAGGGTAAATAAATTAATAAAAAAAAAACATTGAAAATATTTCATTTCTCCAAGCGATATCTAACTAAGAAAAAGAGTAGGTAGAGTATCACGAGTAAATGCTATAAACTGTAGATGATCCATCTACTCCCAACATAATAAAAAGAGGATAAAACATGTTTAAGACTTTGGTTATCAAAAAATTCGGTTAAAAATTTAACTAGTTGGTGGTAGTAACATTTTAAGGAGACCAGTCGTGGCACAGGGGCATTACCGTACGATTGTAGCCGCGATTGGTTATGAGTTCGATTGCCGAGTCGAGGAAATTAAGTATTTAATATTTTCATTATCAGGTTAGTCGTGGTGTTAAGTTCCGCCACTCAACTCCAAAATTTTGTGGAATGTGAGGAATAGAGTGTTTTTATACTAGGCTCCCTCCGCTTGCCGCTGCGGGATACAGCGTGAAGCTGATTTAATATTATAGAAAAAATAAAATATTTACTTTTTTTATTTTATTTTCCTCGCTCTGGTAACAAGGAAATGTGACTCGTTGAGTTCTGCCTACTCAACACATAAGGCCTCCAGAATTAGGCGGAATGTACAGAGTGGAAATGTCCTAATAGAAACGGAGTTAGACTCCCAGGCACGTTCACTCTGCCTACACTACCCTCTGTGTACAGTGTGAAACAAAAAAAATAAATAGTATAGCAGCCATTGCATCCAAAATGCCGCTTTCGAAATACACTCTAGAAATAAAGATAGCGCTATGAGTTAAGTTGAATATATTAAGCTATACATGTAATAATATGAATAGAACCTTGATATTTAAATGTATACGAGGTTTCTTTTTTTTATAATATTATTGATAATATTTTTTTACATATTGCAGTGGCGAAGCTTCGCAGTTTTGTGAATCATGGCAGGTGTAGAAGAAACAGCCGCCGACGCCTTGAAACAGTGGCTGTCAAACAAATGAACTAATGGTTGCTTGGTTGCCGACAAAATATATATTTTATTAATTTAATTTCATAAGCTGTCAAAGTTGTAGGTTATTCCTGCCTATTTTTTCCCTCACATTGTCCTGTTACATTAGATCGGCTTTCTATATTAATTGGCGCCATTGATATGTATCTTCAAACGCATCAGCTTCACTCTGTATACTGCACACAGCACGGTAGGCAGATGGAACATAGTGTTAAGACTCTCCGTTCCCCACTTTCTGCTGAATTCTGGAGGCGTTGTGTGTTGAGTGGCAGAACTCAACGCCGCAATATACACACATATCTACCAGGTAGCGTGATCTTTGCAGAGCACTAACCTTGGGTTCCTTAAGGTTTTAGTTCTAGGGCCGTTACATTTAACTCTATACTCGTATCGTGTGGGTCATAAAGTAAACAAAATATATATTCGGTTTTTATTTTGCTACGTATTAGCAAACCATTTTGTTCTAGTGACTCTCACCATACTTATTTAGAAAACGTATAAAAATTTAACTCTCTCTCTGTCCCTCACCATTTTTGTAAGTCCTCCCGATACAAGAACTATGTGATACGGTGATAACTAACAAGAAGAAAAAAAAAAGATTTACTTTTATAAAATATTATCGACACTTAGTGAACAAAAATAGATTTTTTGCTAGTGGCTTCAAATTTCGCTCCGTTTCAAATTTTTATTATACATTTCTAATTTAATCAGTAATCGAAGAAGATAATCCAGCTAAGGTCTGGAAATTTCTCAAATCCCTTGGAGTCGGTAAAACCAAACATAAAGTTAATCCATCAAATTTAGATTTAAATTCTCTTAATCAACATTTCACTTCTTCTAGTACAATCGATAGTACGAATAAATTGAAAACTTTAATTGATCTTTCCTCTTTACCCACTCCACAGATTCGTCCTTTTAAATTTAGTCAATTCACTGTATGTGATGTTAAGAGAAATATTATCGCTATTAAGTCGAATGCAGTTGGTGCTGACTGCATTAGTCGTAAAATGATCATTCCTTTAATAGATCTATTAGCTCCTGTCGTTACATCCATTTTGAATCGTTCCATTCATCATGGTGACTTCCCTTCCATTTGGAAAGATGCCCAAATTCTCCCATTACCAAAAAAAACAAATCCATCTTCCTTTTCCGATTATCGTCCGATTTCTATCCTTCCACTGTTGTCTAAAGTGCTAGAACGCCTTGTTCATAAACAACTAAGCACATTCCTTTTGAGACACAATTTCCTTAACTCCTTACAGTCCGGCTTTCGCCATGGTCATAGTACGACTACTGCTTTAGTCAAGATCACCGATGACATCAGACATGGCATGAATGATCAGAAAATAACGGTGTTGACATTATTAGATTTCAGCAATGCTTTTAGCACTGTTGATTTTGACATTCTACTTGCTTTACTGACTTCTCTTAACATATCTCCTGAAGTGATTGATTGGTTTCGTTCTTACTTGTGCGGTCGCCGACAGCGCATTCGAATAGATGATTCATATTCTGAATGGTCTTTTACTAGTGCGGGCGTCCCACAAGGTGGCGTGTTGTCCCCTCTCCTTTTTTCAATTTTTATTAATACCATCTGTCTTAAAATTTCTTCTCTCTACCACCTGTATGCGGACGACTTACAAATCTACTCACAAGGTGCTCTCACTGAGCTGCCCAATACCATCCAGAAAATAAATAGTGATCTTAAGCAAATTTCAGTTTGGAGCAAACATTTTGGACTTACTATAAATCCTTTAAAAAGCCAAGCAATTGTTATCGGTAGTCCTAGATTACTGTCGAAAATTAACTTATCGCATATAGCAACTATAATGATCGATGGGACTTCCATTCCATTTAGGGAATCAGTTAGGAACTTAGGTGTAATTATGGATAAGCATTTGTCTTGGGAACCCCAAATAGTAGAGGTAAGTAAGAAGATTTATGCTGCTTCTGCATCTCTGCGTAGGCTACGCAATTTCCTACCAATACCTACCAAAATTGCGCTAGCAAACTCACTCCTATTACCAATTCTCGATTATGCTGATATTTGTTATCTCGACCTTAAAGAGGAGCAACTGAATAAACTTGAGCGACTTCAAAACCTCTGCATTAGGTTCATATTTGGAATACGTAAATATGATCATATTTCAGAATTTCGTGATAAGCTCAAGTGGCTCCCTATCCGCCTTCGCAGGAATACTCATATTCTTCATCTTCTCTATTCCGTGCTGTTTAATCCTTGTACTCCTCCTTATCTGAAGAAACAATTCAGATTCCTACATGATGTCCACTCACTTTCCCTGCGTTCCCAGAAAAATTTATTACTTGAAATTTCTCCTCACTCTTCTTCTTTTCTGACTAACTCCTTTACCATTAAAGCTGCCCGACTATGGAATTCCTTACCGATACCCATCAGACATGCCAAAAGTTTACAGAAATTTAAAGCCTTACTTAAAAACCACTTTATGAATATTTAATTGAGCCTTTGTATATTTATTTATTTATTATAATAATGATAATTACATATATATATGTATATGTATGTGTATATATATGTATGTATATGTATATGTATATGTGTATATGTATGTATGTATGTGTCTATGTATATTTATATATTTTAATCTTCAAATTACTTTTTATAAATGTTGTTTAGTGTTTATTAATATATTTATTGAAATTAATATTTATTTATAATATTTATATATGTATATGTATATATTTTGTTATTATTATTTTAATTTTTGTTTATTTTTTTATTTCTGCTATTAAATATTCTCCTGCAATTTACTGCACCACCCACACTCTCTTTTTTATACAACTCCAGCGACCAAAGGTTGCCTGGAAGAGATCGCTTTAAGCGATAAGGCCGCCTTATTGTACATGATGTTTTTTTTACTTGTTTTGTACATAATTTGTTCAAATTTTAAGTGCAATAAAGTATATTGTATTGTATTGTATTCTAAAACAAAATACAAAAAAAAATAATAACCAGTTAATATTCATATTCTATTACACAATTTAGTTCACAAATGTTGTATATGAATAAAAATAAAAACAAACAAACTATCGATTAGTTTGTCAATGTGTACCGCGATGGCCGCGATAGCCGCGATGGCCGAACATTCGGTTAATTAATTATATCTGTTTTGTCGTGTTGTAGGTACCCACTTCTGGGAACCTACTCGGGGGTGCTTAAATTATGTTAACGAAATGGCCGAAGGTGTGAATTTGTATGCAACTTTAATTGTATGATAGTGGTGGAGTTAATTTATTTTTATGTAAATGGTCGAGGCCAATGAGGCAGTCGTGGGGCAGGGATGTTTTGTGTTCGATTCCAGGTCGGAGAAATTAAATTATTTAATATTTTCATTGTTTCGCTCTGGTGTCAAGGAATAACGATGCGTTAAGTGACAAAAGTGGAGAACGGAAGTATCTTAATAGATATGGAATGTTTCAACACTTGGTTACCAGGTACCCCCTGCTATGTGCGGGATACAACGTGAAGCTAAGTAAATGGTTACAAACGGCAACTGTATTTTATTATGGATATAAATTGTACAGACCACAAAGCGTATTTTACATTTTAATCCTATGTTTTATAGATTAAATATGTGTGAGGTCCTGCAAAATTATTTATATCGATACTTAGTAAATGTAATCACTTCATTATAAGGGTGTATACAGTAATATATTTATTAAATAAATCTATTCAGCATAGCAGGGCAGACATATAGGATCTACGGGAAATCTGACCAATTTTCGATACACGGCGGCGGAACTTAACGACGCTCTATATACACGGAGAAAATAGGAGAGAAAATGAAAATAATTTAAATATAATCATTGCTCCGAGTGATCGGAACCTACAACTATAATATATAAAGTAAACAAAATTGAATTGTTAATGAAGATTACTTTTATAAATCATAACAGTTAAGTTTAAGTCGTAATTAATTCAACTCAACTTTACTCGTAATTAATTTGAGGAGTGGTTGTGGGTTCGATTCCCACTCGAGGAGATGAAATATTTACTTAAATTTATATTTCCATTTTTTCGCTCTGGTGTCGAAACAAAGCGCGGCGTTGAGTTCCGCCACTCAACACGCAATGCCTACAGAATTCGGCGGAGAGTGGGCAACCGAGTGTCTTAGCACTAGGTTCCCTCTTCTACGTGTACTCCTTAACAACTACATATTTACCAATTGTACATTTAACTAATTCAAAAACTGTACAGGAGTTAATATGCAATCATTACAGTTATTTTACAAAGAATATTATGAATCCTTCAAATCAATAATTTAACATTTAAGGCTGTTTATGAAGGAGTAAATTAAGTTATTCACTGACATCAGCACATTTAACAGAGTTTTAAAATTATGATGAGACGTACATTACATAGATACAAAATAGATTTTTATTGAGTTGGTCTTGTAAAGATCTTGAAAACAGATTGAATCTGTAATGGAATGTGCGATAAATATATTTTGTTTTATTTTAATTTTTTTTCATGTATCAATTTTATCAATTGTCGGTAGGCCACAATACGAAAGTACAAATGACTTGGGTATATAGATTAGAAACCCTTATTTTTAACATTTATAAAGTGTTATTCTACACTTAGGAAAGAAAAATAACGTAAAGAAAAGTATTTCAAATTCAAATTTTTATACATTATAAAAATTTGAACGTAGCGGGACTCGAACCCGCGCCTCCTGGAAACCGACCAGGATAGATGCCAATATTTGTTTATAGAGGACAAAATCAGAAATATTTTATATATATTTTTTAATATTATTCTCACAATAGGTCTCACAAATCTCGTTTTAAATAACTATAAGAATGTTTTCAAAGGTATTTGTAATATTGAGCATATTAAGGCATTTTAACTTTTAAGTTTAGAATATAAAACTGTTGGTTTAGGGTCAGGTCGTGGCGCAGCACCGCAAGGGTTTCACTGCAAACGCGACACGTTGTGGGTTTGATCGCCACGCCGCGGATTAAATATTGAATATTTACTTCGCTCTTGTGTCGAGGCAAACTGCGGCGTTTCTGCTGTGCGGGCTTCAGCGTGAAGCTGAAACGACAAGTTAAGAGGTCCTGTTGGCTGTACCAACTTACATAGGCCTGCCTGTAAACGCGACGGTTAGAGAGTCCATTCCCACTCGGGGTCATCAATTATATTCACTTACCCGCTTTGATAAGACGGCAAACAAAACACGTTGAGTTTCTCTATTTATAGCTATCTAAATAGTGTTAGCAAAAGTTACTTATAGTATAGGTGTCACGGTAATGACGAGGACGTCACTTGATATTCCATTATCGATTGTATTAAGTGGCGGTAGTGTGCCGCGTATTTTCCGGTGGATTTCCAATATAAGCGCAAACGACACGGCAGTCAGGTTCTTTTACTTATTAAGATTTTGTCGAGACAACTTGTCATTAGAATTAATAGTTAAATATTGTTACTACGTGAAGAACAAGTGTAAATAAAGTTATTGTAAAAGCTGGATTTTGTGTCTGATTTGTTGGTTCGTCTAACAATAGTAAGTGCCTGTTGTCTCATGGGAACTTATTCACAACATAAAAATAAGATTTAATATATAATTGATTCTGCATTTAATTGACTCTAGCTAGAGCTTAAGCCCAATGTGGTCATTATTTTTTAAATTTTAACTAAACACTACAGACACGTGGTCCGTATTTTTTTTTAACTTTTTCATTATCAGCTAATCAACTGTTTCTTAAAGTAGGCTTATAATTAGAAATAATTATCTAGATTTAATTCCTAAGAAAGTCCAGGTATTTTAAGATTGCCTTTTTGTAAAAAAATCACTTATCATCTAATTAACTTAGTAAGTTCAGTTTTACAATTTATATATAATTTTGATTTTTATTCTAAGTGCCTGTCGGCCCAAGGTGGTCTATCGTAGTCTCGAACACAAGAGCGCACTCAAGTTACATTTTTAGCAAAATATTTATAAACTCCAATTTTTTGTTATTAAATAAAAACATGTCACTAAAAGAAAAAAATCACGTGTACATACGAGTAGTGTGAGGTAAGTGAGTTATTGCCAAAATATGTTCGAATGAGGTCAGTAAGACCACACAGACTCAACTCAACACTCGGCTGTCACAACAAGTGCATGGCGTGATTTATTGCTTGTAGGCAGTGTTCAGATGAAATAATGTAATATTAATATAATGTTTGAGGCCGACGTGGTGCAGGGTCACAATGGTATGATTGTAACGCAACGGTTGTGGGTTCGATCCGCACTAGAGGGAATTAATTGTTATTTATCAATATTTTCGTTTCGTCGCTCTGGCACCAATGTAAAAGCATGGAGTGAGAGTGTGAGTGAGTTTCGTCACTCAACATGCAATTCCTTCCTCTAATTCCTTAACTCTAGGTTCCCTCTGCCTTTTCTGCTTTTTTAATACAGCGTGAAGCTGATTAGATTTTTTGATATATTATTTATGTCTGTAGCTGTTTTTCTATCAATATATTTATATCTGAAGCATATATTTAGTACAAATTTTTATGATTTTTTTCGGACAGAGAAGTAAAAAATGTGGCACAATTATAGTTTATGAAGAAAAGTAACTGTTTTAAAATAATGCATAAAATTTCGTTGCTCTGGTTTTACGACAAGACGCGGCGTCGAGTTTCGCTACTCAACACATCACGAATAGTGGAGTGCGGGGAACGGGGCTCCACTAGGCTCCCTCTGCCTGGTACATGCGGAATACAACGTGAAGCTAAAACAAAACAAAAAATAAATAAATAAAAAAAATCTGTAACTGTACCATCAAGGAGTTTAGTTTTTACTAATTTATTTTTCTTCAGTTTTTAAGTTTTTTTTATATGAAGCGATGGTTTTTATAAAATTTTAAGCATTGACTTGTGTGGTCCAAAGTTGAAAGCTTCGTATGGGGCAAGCACGTGTTATGACATAACAACAAATGTCTCTGCAGTTGTCGCAAAAATCGTCACCGTCCACACGCGTTATCGCTATTATCGCGTTCCTTCGTAAAATGGAGTTCTTATATGTTTATTTTACAATTTGAAAAGTAAATCATTAAAAATTATTAAATTAGATATTTAACATATAAATTAATTAGCTAAAACAGACATAAAAAGAAACAAGTGAACTTAGACTTTAAATTTTTTTTATATTATATTATAGCAACAATATAAATTTTTGGTGGAAATATTTTATTTTGTGGTTTGTGAAATTTTATATGGTAAGTTTCAGATTATAAAATTAAATGTTTATTTAAGGCAAAGGGAACCCGGGAAACTAGTGTTAAGACTCCGTTCTCATTGACGCATTTCTGTTACCAATTTTAACGCCTAATTTTGAAGGCTTTGATGACTTCTGGAGGCTTTGGCTTGAGTGGCGGAACTCAACGCTGCGCTTTGTCTCGTTACCAGAGCGAAGACATGAAAGTATTTATTATTTCATTTCCACGAGTGTCCTGTGTATTGAATTATTAGTATTGAATACCTAATAATTCAATACTTTTTTAGATTTTTGAATATCATGTAAACAGAACTTGCTGTGGCAATTCCAGTAAGCAGGCAGCGGCTATTAGCAAAATAGCTTTAGATTCGATTCCCACTCGGAGGATGATTTGTTTTTAAATTATTTTCATTTCCCCATTCTGATGGATGTTGATGAGTAGCTGTACTCAACGCCAGGCAAAACCTTGGGGTTAGAGCGAAGAAATGAAATTTTTCATAAATAATAATTCATTTCCTCGAGTGGGGATCGAACCTACAACCGTAGCATTATAGTCACATCCTTTTGCCCCTGCGCCACAACGATATAAAACTGTACTAAAAGTTCATTAAACAATGAGCACTCCGAAGAGAAACCGGTTACAGATACTCGCTCACTCGAGTTATTAATATAACAATATCTACGTCCGACACTATAAATTTCAATGCTATTTATTTTTCACAGGTGCTTTGCAAATTTAATATAGTAGTGGAATTTATTTAAGAAATATTATTATTATCTAATTAATAATTTGTGGCGTTGAGTTCCGCCAGTCAACACGCATTGCCTCCAGAATTTGATGGAAACTGAGGAAGTGAAGTGTTTTAATGTTTTGCCTTCTTACCAGAGTGAGGAAATTAAAATATTAAATATTTCATTTCTTCGAGTGGCAATCGAACCCACAACCAGTCGATTTTACAGTCACACTTTGTGCCCCCGCTCCACGACTGACCTCATAAGATAAAATTAATAATCACATACTGTTTAAATAACCTGAAATAAAATGTTGTTGGTGCTATTTAGAATATTATCATAATAATATATAATTTTTGCATTAGATATTCACCAAAACTTACTTTTGATTTATAGTTACGTACCGATGGCCTCTATTTTATACAGATTTACTGCAACATTGAGAATATGGAAATTAAAAGATAAAACATAGCTATTTACGAAATTAGAAAGGGTAATTTCAGCTTGATTTTCATTAAATTTTAATATTTCTTAATTTTTATGAAATAGAAATACGTACTTAGATAAAAATTTGTTAAATAAAATCAAATTAGAGATTAAAATGATTTATTAATAATATAAAAATTGTTTAAAAGTAATGCTGCTTTTTTTGTGTTTTGCCAATTTAAAAATGTTTTTTTTTTGTTAATTTTTTAAGAGATTATCGAGATTTTTAAAAATTATTCAAAGTTAAAGTTGAACCACTTGAAATTTATAAAAATACAAAAATAAAAAAAAATGTAAAACATAACAGCTTTCATGAAGCTTATCGCGTATTATTTGGTGACACTTTATTTTTTTTAATTTACTGTCAATTTATAGAAATGTTGATTCTTGAGTGGAGAAGCTGAAACGTTTTGGCTTACAAAAAACGATTAAGTATATGAAAATAATTTAAATATAGCTAAGAATTGTGTAAATTATATAAAAAAAATTAAATGCCCAAGATAAGGGACCGGCAGGGACCGTGGGTTACATATAAACAAGTAATATAACATAGGTAATAGTATATTTTCTTCCTCGATAAATAGGATATCATCTTTAAATTTTTTTTATCAGCCTCAAGCCTCAGTGTTTCGCACACAGCAGGGTAGGCAGAGGAAATCTAGTGTTAAGACACTCTGTTCCCCACTTTCTGGCCTAAATAGAGTACTTATTCAATAAAAAAATATTCAATTTGGAACAGTAGTTCTCGAGATTAGCGTTAGCAGTAATTTAACAGCTTCATATTTTATAATATAACTATAAAAAAAGTACTTGCTATGTTTTTAAATAAAATTGAAATACTAATTGTTGGTAAGTTTCTGTTTGGGTAAGTGTGTGTAAGAAAATATAGGTATCTATTCATGCTATGAACCGATTTCTGAATAATTTTGTGAAGAATATGTAGATATGTAAGCTTTCTTGTAACTTTACTTGTTGTGAATTGTGAATTGATAGTTAGATCTTAATCTGGATTGAAGGAATATTGTATTCAACTTCCTTCTAAATTTGCAGGCTTAAATGAGAACGTGACAATATTGAACAATTTTTGAACAATTGCCTACTAAATTGATCCACAATATTTGGCTATGTTAGCCATACCTATCTATTAAAAACTTAGATAAATAGAGCATTAAGAAGCTAGTTAGTAATTCAATGTTATATTTATATAAATATTAATATATAATTATATATATAACACTCTTTTCACTTTATCACGTAAATTTTCATTTAGATATCGATCATCAACAATTTTTTACCTAAATGTTATATACCTACAGGAAGACAACACCTCCACACCAATATAAAAATTTATATACGGCGTTTAAATATAAATTAAAATTTACAAAAAAAATATGATTTACTCACGAAAATAGTAATTTCGATCGCATTATAGCCTTACTTAAACTGTTTTTTGTCACACATTTCAAAGGAGGAGCGAATGAAGCCCGCCAATCAACAAAACCGCCATGTTGTTAACTGGGCGGCGTCTCTCTTCCGTCCCGCTCCCACACACTCTGATTGGCAGTTCCGCAATTAAGCGCGGGAATTCGAATTCTATTTTTGAAAGTAAATGTTTTTTTCAGCGCTTGTTTATGGTTAGGCTATGACGTAGAATGAAATAACACCTGTATGTTGCACGATATAGGATTAAAAAAAAGAAAAGAATATTCTTTTTATTTTTGTTATATGATTTATGAATTAATATATAAATTTATGATTTGATCTGGAATGGTGGGCGTTCCTGTTTTTAGATGGATTAGCTTATTAGATGGGAGATTGATGCACTATAAATTAAGGATAGCAAGTTTACGGATTTGATAAAAAATCTATTCGCAGATTTGTTCTTCAATTTTCGCGTATAAACAGTTATTAGCGATCTTATGATACGAACGAACTATTTATTATCGTCGAAGGCATTTCTTGTATGGTTATATTTAGCTCATTCATAATACGGGACTCGACAGCTCGGGCCTACAGTCACTGAACGATATATATTGTAATCTTCAATATTATGTGAAGTAAAGAGCTTTATAAGCTTGAAGGTTGCATTATGTACCTGATGTGTGTCTGTTTTGGTTCTTTATTTTTTCTTGATTCTTGAATTTGACTACAATTTTTTTTGGAGGACAGCAATCCTGAAAAACAGAAATCTATTTTTTTAGGCTTCAGATTTTATTCCGGGGTAGGGAGAACGGTGCGCCAAACGCTACGATCTCTGCATTTATTTCTTGTCGACCCGCACATATTTACATGCATCCCGGGGGACCCTCATTATTTTTATGTGACCTTCCTCCGTCATCACTGATACTGTTTTCTCAAAAGTCACCCAAAGTCTCACTCTGTCTCTCTTACCACTCTTATTCGTAAACATACTACCACCATTTTGATTATTGATACACATCCCAATTTAAAATGTTAACCCATTTAAAAAAAAAATGATTCAGTAATCAATTAATCACGCTGGGTTAAATTTACACCAGATGATCGTTTTATTTTCGAATACTTCAAACTTTTCGTGATATAAATCTTTGGTTTGTTATAAATGTGTTGTCATGGCCATTACATTTTTATTTTGACTCAATTTAACTTTTCAAACTGCTTAGTTATTTCGTTTGGTCTAAATTTAGATGTCAATTATGTTACGTGGGACATACTAAGTAGCTGATACAGTTTTTGTACTCCTATCTGACTGTACCCAAAAGCAAGGGTTGTGAATTCGATTCCTAATTAGCCTTATTTTTAACTAACATATTTAACTAACATATATAAAAAACTAAAGATATGACTCTGTACTCTGTTTTCCAAATAACTCGTGTAGAATGAATAATCGAAAATAAAAAATCTACGCTACATTTTATACTATCAAGGCGGGGAAATAAATAATTGTCCCGAAAGGAGGTCGAATCTACAATAATCACAATTACAGCCACATGTTTTTCCACTGCCCCACGATGTGCTTACATTTATCTAGCTAACAACAGATAGTTAAGTTTGAATTGTGTATATATATTAATATTATAAAGTTGAGTTAACCTCAATAATTTTGATGTAACCCAATACAGTGCGAAGTTGACATTTACTTATACTTTGACATGACGTGTCATATCTACACCTTTATTGGTTATTTAAATTTCATAAAAGCTAGCTTATGTACGGAAATTAGTGACGAGAAATTGGATGTAGGTAATCGATTCTGTCTTCTTAATTTATTTTATTGTAAATTTTGTAATCACTTTCATTCTTATAATTTATAAACGACCACCCATAGATTCCAGTTTAGATTTTTTTAATCACTTTTAATGGCTGACGATGACATTTGACAATGAAATAAAATAAAAATATTTAAAAGTTATATGTTTTATGTCATTATGTAATTGGTAAATAAATTGGTTTTTTATTAGGTTAATTCTTAGTACAAAATCAAGCTAGTAGTCTACTTAATATAATAGGATTTTTTCGGGGGCCTGTGTTCTTAACGAGATGCTAGTGTGTTCGATTTCCATTTTGGGGAATGACATATTTAATATTTTCATTTCCTCGTTTAGTAACGAGACAAAGTACGATATTGAGTTTCGCCACTGAGCAGGTGATCCCTTGAGAATTCGGCGGAATGTGAAGAATAGCGTATCTTGACAAAACATTTGAATATCGTGAGATTCGAACCTGCGTCTCTTAATAACCACTGTATGATCAACCTCGAAATTCTTATAGGTTCGTTTCCTACAATCAAAAGTAAAAAAAGTTAACAATATATCGCTCAATGTAGCCATGACGGAAAAACGTAAAATCTTTTTTTAACCGACTTTCAAAAAAAGGAGGTTCTCAATTCGTCGGAATCTTTTTTTTAATGTATGTTCAGCGATTATTGGAATACGCCTGAACCGATTTGGATAATTCTTTTTTTGGGTGAAAGGGTGTACCTTATAAGTGGTCCCGTGTTGACCATGTCAAGATCTGATGATAGGATCCTGGAGAAATCAAGGGAACTCTTTAAATTTTATAGGCACATTTACAAGGATTTATTTATTTTTTGTAAAGACAAGTGTGTTTCCTTTCGGAAATCACAATTTGATGACGTTTGATGATGATGAAAACCATAGATGGCCTAAGTAGTTGTACTACTTTGACTTTAATCGTTACAAGGAAAAACATTGTTAAAACTTTTGCCCCGAAATGAGATTCCTTAATCGTTGCATTTCTCTTTGACCAATTTTTAAAAAGATGTTCTCATTTTCAACCGACTTTAAAAAAAGAGAAAGATCTCAATTCGCCTCAATTCTTGACAATATGCCCAATAATTATTGAAGCTACTATGTAATAGCACAACCACTATGTACTCGGTCGAAAAGCATCCTTTTCAGGTATAATCTTCTTCTAAATTATAATAACTTTTTTAAATTAATATTTTTTAACAAATACTAAGTACTATTGCTTTATGTTAAGTAAATTTATTTAATAATTTTTAGTTTGTTTGAAGTCGGTTGGTTTTTTGTTTAAAAAATAATTTATTACAAAAGAAATTAAATTTTCTTACAAGTAAAGGGAGTCTAGCGCTTAAAACTCCGTTATCCACTTTCCGCCGAATTCTGAAGGCATTGCATGTTAAATGGCAAAGGTCAACGCCAATGCTTGACCTCGACACCAAAGCGAAGAAATAAAAAATATTAATATTTCATTTTCTCGAGCGGGGACCGAACGCGCAACCTGTCGCGTTTACAATCACTTGTGCCGCTGCGCCACGCCTGGCCTCACTGTTGCATCTCCACTCGAGGTAATTAATTAGTATTTATTAATATTTTCATTTCTTCGCTTTGGCACCAAGGCAAAAGCGTTGAGTTGCGCCACTCAACATGCAACTCGAAAAATTCCGTGGAAAGAGGGGACCAGTCTGTCATAACACTAGGTTCCCTCTGCCTACCTTGTATGCGGGATTTACTGTGATGCGTAATTCAATTTAATCTCTATATCTACGACAGTGTCCATAGCTAAATTAAATATTGCTAAAAGCATTCAGCTTATATTTGATTAGTGTTTCATATATACTATCAATAAAAGGTAATGTGCACAGTGATAGTGATGTGACGTTTGACAGCCACGGCCAACAGGTGTTATGTATTTAACGTTACAGGGTGGAACTTTATATATAATATAGCGGTAAATATTTATTATTAAAAAGTAATTATTTGATTAACTAATAGTGTTGTGACTTATGAATGGTTTGAAGCTAGCAACCATTGAGCATTTATAATTATTGGTTAGACTGTAGGTTAGGTACATCCCTGGAATACTTAGTTATATTTAAGTTGTTTGAGGCTAATTGTGGCGCAGGGGCACAAAGTGTGACTTTAAAATCGACTGGTTGTGAGTTCGATGTAAATAAATATTCGAGTGGGGACTCGAATATTTATTTACATTTATATTTTCTTTTCGTCGTTTGAAGTTTCGTCTCCGGAACTCGGCGTAAAGTAAAGAAAGAATTGTCTTAGCAATAGGTTATTGCTGTGTGCGGGATACAGCGTGATGCTGATTTGATTTTGATTTGAATTTGTTTTAATTACTCCTTTTTGGTAAATGCAACTCGTGGCTGGCTTCCCACTCAACACGCATTGTCTCTAAAATTGAGCTGAAACGGAGTGTCTTAACATAAGGTTCCTTCTGCCTACCTGCTGTGCTGGAATAAGAATAAGTTACGATAGTTAAATCTCCATGATTTACTTAGGGCTTCCTATCCGACATGGTCATAATTTCCATATAGATATTCATCTTTATTTAACCCCATACAATGGGCACTTTGCCATTTGATATTTAAAATGCAGGTTCTGCTTCCTTCCTTCTTCATAACCTCCTCAACAATTGACCTTTCCTACTTTCTACTACTACTATTCCTACTCTTTTACTATGAATCTGAAGGACTCTTCTAGTCTTTCAAATACTGTAATATTTTTAATATTTTATAGTTATATTCCAAGCTTTGAAAAAACAAATAGATAGTCATTAGACATTATGGAGAATAGGTACTTCTAGCCTTCTCGTTTCACGCTGTATCCCGCACATAGCAGGGTAGGCAGAGGAAACCTGGGAACTTAGTGCTAAGACGCTCCGTTTCCCATTAAGACACTACCGTTCCTCACTCTTTGTTGAATTTTGGAGACATTGCTTATTGTGTTGTTGTCTATCTAATTCATTTGAATAAAAATAATAAGAACTGAAATCACAAGTATCGTTCTTAACAGATATTAACCAATGATTATTAGAAAAAACATTTTGTTTCATTTATTTTTCTTAAATATCTAATTTCTCCAGTTAAGTTAGAACTAAATAATAAAAAAAAACTTATTTGATATTTAATTAATTAGAAAACATAAAAATCCTTAATTAGAAAACGTATAAAAATTTTAACGTAGCGGGACTTAAACCCGCGCGTCCTGGAAACCGACCAGGCGCTCTGACCACTGAGCCATACGTTTTCGCCAAGCTACGTCGAAATTCTTATACGCTTGTTACATCTAAGTGTGGATTAATACTTTAAAAATGTTTAAAAAATTATTTGATATTTTATAAAAATAAAATAAGCATGCTATTCCATTTTAAGGGCTCTTAATTAAAAACGAAGGGTATGATAGTCATTAAATACTCTAGAGAATTTTTGAAAGAGGTAGTAGCACTTTAATTAATATAAGGTTTTCAAATAAAATTGCAATAAATGTATAAATTCTTACTAATAGTATTCTTTAATAACTAAATTGGTTTTAATTTTATACGAAATTAAGCTTTTTCGTGACTGAAATTAACGAGCTAACATTCGCTTGGTAAGTCTAATTTTAACTTTTAATAATGAATAAATCAAATTATTAAGATTAAATTTTTGGTTATAATAGTAAGTATAGTTGTCATTTGGGGAAATGAATTAGATTATTTGCCTTGTTGTGGTAACAAGGTACAACGGCGTTGAGTTCCGCCACTCAACTCGCAATGTTTCGAAAGTTAAGCGGAACTTACCTACTTACTTTGCGGTTTACACATAGTGTGTCACACTGTTTCTGTAAAAATAACTACTACTAAAAAATAAGGGAATCTGTCATCTGTTAAGAAGTTTAATAGTATTGTATTATTTAATTCTTGTCAAACCAAAATAGGGCCCAGTCGTGGCGCAGTGGTACAAAGAGTGACTGTAAAACCGACTGGTTGTGGGTTCGGTCCCCACTCGAGGAGACGAAATATTTACTTAAATTGATATTTCCATGTTTTCGCTCTGGTGTCGAGGCAACGCGGCGTTGAGTTCTGCCACTCAACACGCAAGGCCTCCAAAATTCGAACGGAGTGTCTTAACACTAGGTTCTCTCAGCCTACCTTGCTGTGTGCGGGATACAGCGTGTAGCTAATTTAATTTTTAATTTTTTGATTTATATACTTCAAAATGTTCGCCCACAGACATTTTGTAACAGTTTATTAAGATCATATTATTATAAATAATTACCTATAATTAACCTTACATTCCCTTATATTTAATACATTACATAATAAAATAATTAAATTAATCATTATTATAAACATTATATAATATATAAATGAAACTATTAATAATGTGTGACTGTTGACAGCTTTGCCATTTGACCGTTGAAATCGCGCGCCCATTCGGATTGCCGCTCAAAACGACCACAATTTGACATTTCGCCAAATTATTCGCATAACTGTTTCAACAACGTATCCATCTTGCAATTTAATCAGGATATCGCGACAACTTGACGTATATACGCGTGGAAACCTTGATGTTGCTGTTATTTTAGCGTTCCCATCCCTTTAAATCACAGCTTTTATTTCTTATTACTTGAAATTCTGTGTAATTTGCAAGAGAAATAAGCGTTTCGCAATGGCTAATTTCGACGTAGCGTTTACGCCGCCATGGCGTCTGATTGACAGGTGAAAGGGCGCGAATTAGTGAAACACTGAGAAAACGCACCGATCCAGACTATAGAGACCAATTTGTGCACTTTAATATATATTATAGTTATAGTTAAGTGTCGTGGAACGGAACGGTAAATCGGGACACGCTGTGCTCGACGCTTGTACGTAAATATTTTAGTTTTTAGGGCGTTATTTAATGAAGTCCATTAGAACAACATATGTTGGTGAGTGCCTGTGATAAGATATAGCCATATGTCATAAATCCAACGCTACCGTTCACCATGTGACAGAGGAAGCGAGGATTACATAGCAAATATTGTTATTAGAACTAGGTGATAAAAATGTAAGACAACAAGACGACAGAGCGGTGCTAGGTTATATATACTTCCCTGAATTATCTTTTAAGATGTGTACCGAAACAGGCTTAAACTAAATTTGTTGGTTAAAGCAATGTAAATATAGATACGGCCCACTGAAGTATCTATCATTTACACTCGGTTTTCGTTAGGTTTCAAGATCGTGAGGCAATTACGTTAAATAGATTTCCTGCATAGTTAAATAGTTAAAATATTCATTCCAGATATTCCGATGGTCTTAAATAGTCTACTTAAATATAGTTATATTTTAAATAAATTTACAGGTCTTGTTTAATTTGCGATAACATATCACCTTCCATGCTACTCACGTCGACTAACAGCGGGTGTAGCTGAGAGGCAAACGAGTTTTTATGTAATTTTAACTCATGTCAAGAAGATTACTGTTTATTAAAATATAATTTTTAAATACATGGAAAGCTTTAATTATTATTTTTTAAATAGGAAACTGTGTACGTAAATAATTATATTATTTACTAGCGACAAAAACGCGGCATCGCCCGCTTTAAAATATGAGCTACATATGAGTATCTTTTCTTTTTGTATAAATTGTTGTAAAGTATCATCTAAATCCATTCCAAACAATCTCACTTCTTACAAATTCCAGAAAAAAGTAAAAAAAAATATTAAAATAATTTTCATATTTTTTTTGTTCAATTTTTTTATTAGCTTTATATTTTATTAGTAGCGAGGTAGCTTAAAAAACACGGAGCGTCCAACTCTGCTCTCCGCTCATCTCTAGCGCCTGGTCCAGTGTCATCCATCCATGACTTTCGGAAGGTCCTCGTGATCTCTCCAGTATCATCGATACTGTGTTCTCATACATCAGCCAGGGTCTTCCCCTGCGTTCCTTACAAACATTTTTATTTTTCTTTGTTACTTAATACAATAGAGTCATTGCACTTTTGTTTTAATTTATGCATATACCTATAACATAAAACTATGATATAAATAAATATTATTTTTTTAAATTGCTCAATTGTTAATAGGCATTGAATAATATTGTAGGTATGAGGAGGTGTGGTTTTTATCAGAAACACTAACATATAGTGTCTTATTAGAATGGAGCTGTTTATCTTGTAATATAAAGTATACTGAGAAAGGTATATATATTACAAAATCAATAATATGTAATATCTTCATTTGTAGTTGATGGGCCGCGATAGTGCATTAGCGGTATTATATACGATGGTTGAAGGTTCGATACGTTTTGGAGAAAATTATTAAATTTGCTTTCGTCGTTTTCTGTTCTCTGTTACGAGTTAAAGCGCAACGTCGACGTCCGTAATTCTAGGTGCAATATATAGAATACGGTTTCTTAACATTATTAAGATCAGGAAGTATTAACTATAGAAGTATATATTTCTGGGGAGAACAATGACATTTTCTAGTACATATTTCAGTCGTTTACGTTATATAGTATGAAAAATAACATTTATATGTTCAATCAACCTCGTAAATGAAATTGAAACATTATTAAAAAAATATACTACTATGTACTGGTCCTTGAAGTAAAATTAAAAATATTCTTTATCATTATATATTTTTTTTATTTATTTATTATATACAACGCTGTTTACGCTATTTCATAAAATCACAAATACATTTAAAACGTATATATTAATATTAAATTTATAATATATCTTATAATATAACCTATAATTCCAACATTTATTAATTCAAACAATACCATCGTTATTATTATATATATACCTATATATATTAATAAATTAATTTAGAAACGTGAAACAGATTGACGTGTCACAGATAATACACGATTTACACAACGTCACTCAGTGTTGTGGCTGTTAACTGTTTTCTTTGTAAACATACCAGTTAGTTGAAGGAAAGTACGTACTTTAAAAAAATATTAATAATATAATCAATATTTTTTTTAGCTTTGCACTGTTTAAGTAGGCAGAAGGAACCTAGTGTTAAGACACACCATTCTACACTGCCGACCAAATTTATTCGAGACATTTTTGAGTGCCGGGACTCTTGACGCTGCTCTTTTCCTGACCAGAACGATTAAAAGAAAATTAGTGATTCTTTCTTACTTCTTAAGTGAGGATTGAACCCACAACCGTTATTTTTACGTTAAAAACGTCACAAACGTCTTTTTAACAGGCGTTTTAATAAAATTCAGAGCTTGTCATTGCAAGTAACAAAATCTAATAATATGAATTTGAACATGGATCTGGCCTGAGGATTGTGCCAAGATGTCTATAGTAGAGCACTTACTGAGATTAGTCGTGGCGCAGAGGCACAAAGTGTGACTATAAAATCGACTGGTTGTGGGTTCGATCCCCACTCGAGGAAATGAAATATTTATATACTTTTATAGTTTCAAAACGCGAAGATGATTTAATTTTGATTTCAAGTAGTATCAGTTGGTGTAAAATAAATGTGTGTTTTTAGTTATCTTTTAAATTCTCCTATTTATTATGTGTTGTGAAGTTAACAATCTGTTTCATCTTTAGATTTTAATCTTATTGTCGATTTACTTCGTAGTCAATCTGTAATCATTAAATAATGTGAATTTTTAAATGATGAAAAACGTTTTTTTAATTATTTTTTTTCCTTTTTACTTCAAAATTCACCTCGTAAGTGGAAACGAAAGAGCCCTGCACACAATAGTAATTGATTTACAATGTCATATTGTATGGTTCTTAATACAACTTTACGGTTTATTGCGGTTGATACGTTATTACCTATAGTTAATGATACCGCAAGCGTGAAACTTAGTACTAATAACTTTTACCAGAAAGTGAAAACTGATTTTATTATTCAGTCCATACCCCGGCTTACACTTGGCCAATTGCTGGCTGTACCCACAACCTTCTTTGAGAGCGGGACCCGCCTCTACAAGAAAATACGTATTCAATTTAAGCTTTTTTATATTTACGCTGTATCCCGGACGTACCGGGTAGTCCTCTGACTTGTCAGGGTAGTTGAAACCTGAAAAACTAGTATTAAGACATTCCATTCCCATTGAATTCATTTTTTTTAATTAAATTCACTGAAATTTCATTGAATCAAATTCAAATATTTTTTTTCTATCACCAGTGCTAGGAAATCAATATATTAAATATTCCATTTACCCAAGTGGTAATCGAACACACAACCTGTTGCATTTACAGTCACATACTTGTGCCTCTGAGCCACGACTCAGCCTCATCTGATTTAATTATTTTATACAAATCCGGGAACGGAGTGGCTTAACATTAGGTTCTCTCTGCCTACCCTGTTGTGTGTGGGATACAGCGTGAAGCTGATTTTTAGAAATCAACTAACAATATTCCCGTCTAAAAAATATAAAAAAAACGCGTAAAGCCACAAGTACAGAACAAGTATACATTTTCAATCTCAAGAAGAATAAGTTGTTAGCTTCGAAAAAATAAAAAAAATAATATTTATGTAAATACATAAATATTATAACGATATATTGCGCGTTTTGTTCGAAGTCTCACTTCTTTCGTAGAAACATTAAGTAAAAGACAATTAGCTATAAGAGATTGCTACGTTTTAAAAGGTATTGTTAAATGAAGACGTTTAAGAAAGAGCAAGCTCAAGCTGGTCCTCCACTGAATTGAAAGCTATTTTTTTATATATTTTCAGCTTGCTATTTGTAGCTTTAACGTTTTGTTCGGTGGTTGGCTGAAATATAATATATTTTTTTTTATGGAAAAGACACGGCAAACGAGCGTGCAGGTCACCTGATGGTAAGTGATTACCGCCGCCCACGGCCCCGTGCAGCACCAGAGGAGCTACAGGTGCGTTGCCGGCCTTTAAGATGGGTTGGGCGCCGGGGCCCGGCATTACCTGATGCGAAACGCATTGGCATAGAACCACTACTTCACGCCGGTTTTAAATGCCGGGGGTGGTAATGATCCGGTTGTGTCTGCCCATGCGTGTTGCCATTTCTGGCGACGTGACTCTACCACACGTACTTTAGTCGCCTCTTACGACACCACCAGTACCAGGATGATCCTATTCTAGGCCGGGATCACACGGCAATAGTTTGCTATATTTTAACTTTGTGTCTATTACTTCAATATTTTGACAATCATTGTAAAAGAGACAGTTGTGTGTTCGATTCTCACACGGAGCAATAGATTATTTTCTTTGAAAAGTGGAGAATTTATAACTTGACTTGGCTTTCCCTGCCTAGCCCGCTATATGCGGGATAGAATGTGAAAAATAAGAAATAAAATCATAAGTGATAAGGTTGGGATTTTTTTTTAAAACGTAGATATGAATTCCTTCAATGTGAATTGGGATTCACAATTGTAATGCAGCCAAACAAGAGACACTTCAGACCTCGATGTCATCGTGTCTTTACTTTTTTAATTTCAAAATCATCATCATCATATCAGTCAAGGATATCCAGGTCGTGCGCTGCCTGCATTCAGTGGCTTCCCGCGAACTTGACTAGATCGTCGATGCACCTGGTGCAAGGCTTGCACACCGATCGGTTCGGTCGTCTTTGAATTAAAATTGTTTTATAGTGTCTAGTTAAAATTATAAAGTTTTACTCAATGTTATAATTGTGATTTTCTTAACTAAAAAACATAATAAGTAACGCAAAATTCTATCGATTATACCTTGAAATGCCACAGATTTATCAGAGAAGGTACAGTAGGGACCCTATTGTTAAGACCCAGTTTGTAGTTTGCCCTGCGTACGGGTCTGGCAACAACACTTGCATGAGCTGACTTGCACATGAGCTGACAGTATACTTCTCTCTGGTGTGGTGGGTTTGAGACTTCAAAGTTTTAAACAGTTGGTATCCTCAAGTGGTGAAGAGTTTCCAACGAATGCCACCTCTGACTACGATCTACTGTAAAGTGTTCGAAACGTCGGGTGTCCATATATGTATGTATAATATGTAAAATTTAAAATTAAATCCTAATAATATGTAAAAATCACGGCCATAAATGTTTTAGGATTACCTGAGATTAAAATATCGAGTTATTTATCTGATAATAAAAAGTCACGACAAAACTAACATATATTTAACTATATAAAATTATAACATATAAAAAGATGAATAAAATAATTGTATTTTATGCAGAAAATAGATTTTTGCAAAAAAATTAATATGCCGAAACCCGGGATCGAACCAGGGACCTTTAGATCTTCAGTCTAACGCTCTCCCAACTGAGCTATTTCGGCTGTGTGTATATATATACAACAATGGACTATTATTTACTATAACTGATAAACGATTGCTGTTAATTGACGATGTTATTAATACATAAGATAATTTTTGATAATAAGTTTGTGGATTTATCTTTCTATAAACAAATATGTGAATGATTTCTATATAAAAAGTTACATTGCTGCCCTTTCACAGTAAAACGCGGCGTTTAATTCCGCCACTAATCAAGCAATGTAATACAAACTGGGCGGTGGGTGGAGAAAGAAGTCTTTTAACATTTGGTTCCTTTTAGCTACCCTGCGTGCTGCTATGCTTGAAGCTGTTTTTTTCTTTCTTGTCCCTAAAATATTTTCATTTTATTATTAGAATCAGAGCAGCTTCGCGTACACAACAGGGTAGGCAGAGCGAACTAGTGTTAAGACACTGCTTTCCCCAATTTCCGCCTTATTCTGGAGGCATTGCGTGCTGAGTGGAGGAACTCAATGCTGCGCTTTGCCTCGACACCAGAGCGAAGAAATGAAAATATAAATATAGGAATATTCTGTTCTGTAAATTCTGTCATTTTTATTTCATGATTGCTTTTTTATATTCTATGACATAGGATATATTTATATGTATGAGTAGTTTAAGAATATTTAAGAAAGTATTGTTAACATACAGTAAATTATTGCGAATCAAAACCATAACTTATTTCTTTAAATATATTATCATTCAACTCACATAACGACAAAAATGTTACACTTAGAATTTACTTTATTCCTATAAACATTAAAATGACCAAATACAAGTCTTCTTCATTTTTTGGGTAATTTAAATAGTATCGAAATTCCTCATTAGGAATGCAAAGTCAAGGCTAAATAGCTAATATGGTATAATAAAATTAATTCAAATTTATTCACTCCATAATGACATAGATACGTGCTTTTAAGGTTATCTGTGTGTTTCTCTGTAGATTAAAAAATATTTTTTATTTTTTTTAATGGATTTTGAAGAATGAGTGTGAGCAATAGGACTTACAGGTGTGTTAAATAAAACACATACCTATGGTTTTTTTTAAAGAAATATACTAGAATTTTTGAAAGTTAGTTAATAATATCGCTAAGTTAAAAATATTTTGTATGCATTCTGAATAAATTGAAAGCCAATTAGCAGATATTTAAATAATTAACAATTAAAAAATCTTGACATTCTTTATTACAAAATAAATAAATACAAGCAATTTGCATACATAATATTATTATGTAGGTATTTTGCAATTAAAAATACATATTATGTTATCTATATTTTTAACTTTTTAAATGGATATTCGATTAGACTTCGACATATGAAAGAGCAATTTGAATACAGAATTTAGCGCGCAATATATTTGCAAGATGGCCGCCGTTAACTCTTAAAGTTAATTGTATAGTCTGTAGTATACTTTGAAATGACTTATTTTGTTTTAACTTAACATTGTTATTTGGAAAGTGTATTTAAAATGTATGTATTTTCCGGTTGATGCTGGCTGGTCGTTTTCTAAAACATTTTAAACGTGAGCAAATTTATAATATTGACATCCATATATATATTTTTATATACATTTCTTGTTTTAACTAGCCTTTTATTGTTATCCTTTCGCTAATGAAAATATACTTATTTAATTTCTCAAATTGAAAAAACTCTGTATATTGGATAGTCCGTTTACCGAAAGGGTTATAGGCTATTCCATAAGTTACTGTACCTGGAATCCGAGTTTTTTTCTGATATGATAATCTACTTTCTGAAATGACGCATTCTTCTTAGAATATGGTGTGTGTCATATACGACAAATTTTTAAAGTGTTATTCTACGCTTAGGAAATAAAAATTTGAACGTAGCGGGACTCGAACCCGTTATACGTTTTCGTTATACGTTATACGTTTTCTAAATAAGTCATATACGACAAGTTGTTAGTTATTGATTATGATTATATAAATTTTACAATAAACCCTAGCTAGCTAACTAATTTTTATGATAAGGAGTTTTTTTGCTGAATAAACAGCTTTTGATAATTAAAAGCTTTTTCCATACAAGATTTCCCCTTCAATCTTTTGTCGTTTAAGGTAGCCTTATATCCTTTTATATCGTTAATTCTATTTTTGTACTAAATATTATTATAACCGACTTAGTAGTTTAATGGTGAAAGTATAACAGACAGATAGACAGACACTTTATTATTAACTATAATTTTATTCGTAATTGAAATTGTTTTATTAGTGGATTTCGTATTATTAATTGTCTTCGAAAATGTAAAAATAATTAATGGCCAATTAAGTTTAAATTGTGAGGGTGAACTTATATAATTATAAAAATAGAAATAAATAGAATTTGCAGACAGTGCCACTGTACCTTGCCGGTCGTCAACCTTTTCTATATGCTAAATATGTTTTATTTGGCGGAACTCTACGCCGCATAAAGTAAATATTCGGCTACTTAGTAATAAAAAACCATTATTAAATTAAATAATAATGTATATGAAATAAATATGTTTTTGAATAGCTATGTATAACAATTTACATTTCATTATAAAGAAAAGGTACCTTAGTATTTTTGCATATTGCACAAGTGTGCGAATGTAAGCGTGGCGGCTGTGGGCTCGATTCCCACTCGGAGGCGGGAATTAAATATTAAATATTTTTATTCCCTCGCTCCGGTAAGTTCCGCTGTTCAACGCGCAACGCCTAAAGAATTTGGAGGAAGAGTCTCAATAGAAATGGAGTCTTAACACTCTGTTCTAAGGCAGATGTGCCTATCCTGTTATGTGCGGGATACAACATGAAATAATAAAGGGGCTATCTAATACAATTTTTTTTTCAGTTTAAAGCAGCAGTTTATGAGATTAGCGCGTTTAAACAAACCAAATGGTCAGTTGTATAATGTTATAGAAATATAGATACAAAGAAATACATTAAATAAGCGTCACGCTGGCGCCAATTTTTTTGTATAATTTAATAAGATTTATTAAAATTACTAACATATATATGACTCAAAATATATTATAATATGTGAGTAAAGAAAAAAAAATACGTTAAAAATGCAAATTTTCTTAAAAAAAAAGCATTGTTGCAAAGTCAGTCGTATGAAAAATATAATTGTCTTTCTAAATTTAGTTCTGAATGTACTTTAGTACGATTTAATATAATTTTAATAATTTAATATTAGAATTTTAGGCCAGTCGTGGCGCAGCGGCACGAGGTGTGACTGCAAAATCGACTGGTTGTGGGTTCGATCCCCACTCGAGATGAAATATTTACTTAAATTTATATTTCCATTTCTTCGCTCTGGAGTCGAGGCTAAGCGCGGCGTTGAGCTCTGCCACTCAACACGCAATGCCTCCAGAATTCGGCAGAAAGTGGGGAACGGAGTGTCTTAACACTAGGTTCCCTCTGCCTACCCTGCTGTGTGCGGGATACAGCGTGAAGCTGATAATATTAGAATTGTATTAACATCAAGTGATAAAGTGAGTCAAGCGACGGCGAATGTAACGGATATAGGCGTGCGTTAGGAACAAAATACTTTGTTTAAGATACTAGTCGTCAACGACTACGCTTTTTACGAAGGATTTTGTCCCGTTTCCCTGGTAAATCTTTTGTGAAGGGTCTTGAGGGTAGACCCAGGGATCATTATTGGAACTTTCCGCCTAATTCTGAAGGCATTGCGTGTTGAGTTGCGGGACTCAATGCTGCGCTTTGATATTTCATTCCCACGGATGGGAATCGAACTCATCGTCACGTTTGTCAAAGGCTAGCGCCGACTAGTTTAAGGCCGTTGATTTAAAAAATGATTTTTTTTAACTATCCTTGAATATTATCATAAGGTTTTTAAAACATTACACCATCTATGAAAAATGCTCTCAATTTAATTTTATCATATTTCAATTCAATATTGTCCTAGACAGAAATTGAATCCACGATCGTCATGTACCTACCATGTAATAAATCTTTAATTAAAACGCAATAAATAAGTTTGGCTTACTTTATAAAAGTAATATAAAAAAAATAATTAAAAATCGAATAATAAATACAAGAGGCTAGTCGTGGCGCAGCAGCACGAAGTGTAACTGCAAAACCGACTGGTTGTGGGTTCGATCCCCACTCGAGGAGATGAAATATTTACTTAAATTTATATTTCCATTTCTTCGCTCTGGTGCCGAGGCAATGCTCTGCTGTGTGCGGGATACAGCGTGAAGCTGATAATAATATTAGATATTTGCATGATTATCATATCTCTCTCTCTTCTCTTCTCTCTCTCCCTTTATTATATTATATGTATGGAATCCAAACATTTTATAATATAAGGTGACTATCACAATTTATTTATATTGCTAGCATCTAGCGCAGGCGCACAATTTGTGACTGTAAAACTAACTGGTTGTGGGTTCGATCCCCACTCGAGATAATGAAATATTTACTTAAGTAATCAAAATCGATCGATCAATTTGTGTTTTTATTTCTTCGCTCTGGTGTCAAGGCAAAGAGTGGTGTTGAGTTATTCCACTCAACACGAAATGCCTTTAGAATTCGGCAGACTCTGGGGAACGGAGTGTCTTAACACTAGGTTCCCTCTGCCTACCCTACTGTACGGCATTGCGTGTTGAGTGGCAGAACTCAATGCCGCGCTTTGCCTTGACATTAGAGCGAGGAAATGGAAAGACAAATTTAAGTAAATATTTTATCTCGTCGAGTGGGGATTGAACCCACAACCAGTCGGTTTTAGAGTCACACTTCGTGCCGCTGCGCTACAACTGGCCATATGGGATATGTTTTATAATATTTTTAATATACTTATTAATTATTATATATAATATATACTTAAACCGATTTCTGTAAAAGAAGGTTTTCAATTCGACTGTTTTTTTTTTGTTACTCGCAGTTAACCCAGAACTATCGACTGGGTTGAAAGCTGGTACTGGTGCTGCTGCTGGTGGTGGTCCTTTTGTGGTAGTTTAGTCTAATTCAAACAATGCCATGCATGAGAAAATTATATAAGTCTTAAATTTCTATTAGGTATGTAATGCTAAAATACCATCCACACCAAGCAGTGGCGAAGTCCTATATCTACTGCCTGGTGCAGCTTAGGACTTGATGCCCTTTAAAATGGTCAAAATAATGTCAGATTTCAAAACACAGTACAGTAGATATATAAAAATTTTTATTGCTTCAAAACTATAATAACTATATATATATATATATATATATATATATATATATATATATATATATATATATATATATATATATATATATATATATATATATATATATATATATATATATATATATATATATATATATATATATATATATATATATATATATATTATGTCACTATTACTAGCCGATACTAATGATTTTGAAAATGTGATTAATGAATTTGCTAGTGAAAAAGCGCGTAATTTTTGCAATAAAAAGCAGTGGCATATATATATATATATATATATATCTAAGTTATAACATTAGATTTTGGTAAAAATTATTGCAAAAATTTAAAAATGGACATTACGCGCTTTTTCACTAGCAAATTCATTAATCACATTTTCAAAATCATTAGTATCGGCTAGTAATAGTGACGTGATAGCGAGATTGTATTTTTCATTTTCATTCTCTCACTTTTCTTGATTCTTGATTGAAAAAAAAATAGAAAAATTGATCGTAGACTGTGACGCCTCTTTCCTTTTGGTGCCCGGTACGACTGCACAGCTCGACCCCCCCAGCTACGCCACTGCTTTACAGGCCAATAACACACCTATAGCTCCTCTGGTGCTGCTCGGGGTCGTGGGCGGCGGTGATTACATACTATCAGGTGACCCAAACGCTCGTCTGCCTTGTCTTTTTCTAAAAAAAAAATTTGGCGCTCAAATTGTTACCGTAAACGCGTTGTGGGTTCTATGTGATGTGACAGACGAGTGGATATTGGAGAAAATAGAATATTAATTTAGAATTAAATTTCCATTTCTTCGCTCTGGTGTCGAGGCAAAGCGCGGCGTTGAGTTCCACCGCTCAACACTCAACGCTATTAATAGATATATACTTTTAATACAAGAAAAAAAACCTTTATTAACGCTTTATTATATTAGTATATACTTATATAGATGTACAGACAGCGATCAGTTACAATTTCATTATATTATAAAATTACTGATATAAGTATATAGAGTCAACACACAAAATCTACTAAGAAATTCCACAACTCCAGTATTCGCGCTTAATGTTTATTTTTAGTATTTATTAGCAAACTAAAGAAAAAACAAGCAAATTACCAATTTAATTCAGGTTGTGTCACTTTGGTTTTACGCTAATGAGAATATTCTAGCATTATGTTTAATGGCTTCCTTTAAATAACGTTGACCCGTTTGGCGAGTTCGTGTGTGAATTAAATAAAATTAAATTATCTTTACGTTTCACGCTGTATCCCGCACACAGCGTGGAAGGCAGAGGGAACCTAGTGTTACGACAATCCGTTGCCTACTTTCCGTCGTATTATTCGACTTGTTACCGGAGATATGAAAATAGTTTATTTCAACCAAGTGCGAATCGAACACGGAACCGTCGCGCTTACAGTCAGACCTTAACAACCTCTATTATAAATATACAACATTTAAAAGTAAAACTAAAACGTCCATTTCTTATTTAAATAACTATTTTATAATTTGCCGTTACACACCATTACGCTATACAAACCTAGAAATATTAATTATCATATTATCAAACATAACATAAATAAAATACAAAATAAAGAAATCTGCATACAAGGTGTTTTAATAATATCTATGGCATCTGTCGCTTTCTTTATTACCTGAATAAATCAAATTATGTCACAGTCAGTTACGAAGTTGTCGCGTTTCGTGTTTATATAAATACCTACCTTTCTATAGGTAGGTAGTTCCTGTAGATACGAAGTTCGTGGATCGAGGGGGTAGTGCAGTCATCGCTAATTTTAAATAATATTACATATATATTTAAAAACAGGCCAGTCGTGGCGCATGGGCACAAAGTGTGACTGTAAAACCGACTGGCTGTGGCTTCGATCCCCACTCTATTATTATATAATGGAAGAAATGGAAATATAAAATTAAATAAATATGGAGATGAAATATTTTTTTAAATTTATATTTTCTTTTCTTCAGTAGAGTAGAGTTACGCCACTTAACACGCACTATCTCCAGAATCGGCGGAAAGTGGGGAACGAAATGTATTAACAGTAGGTTCCCAAATTCCCTACCTAACCCGCTAAGTGTGGGTTCCAACATGAAAATAACTTAGATTTCTAAGATTTCTACCATGATATGTTCTTGTAAACTAATCCGTAACATATTAAGCGTGGAACTAATATATTTATTTTATTGTTATTAAAAATCCAAGACGATTTGTTACAGCCAATACAATTTATACACGACAACCGAATTATTTAATTATTAGTCATAAAAACATGGACGCTCGTTTAATTTGAACTACGTATGTTTAACATCACAAGGCATTACCTATACTATAGAGATCGACATTTTAACGAAAACGACCAAATAAAAACTAATTTCCACATTAAATGAACTTTTATAAAGCGTCCTCCATTACGTTTTATCGGTCGTAACGCATTAACGACGGATCTCGATGTATTTATAATGGAGCGAGACAAATCATCACAACTCGAAACTAGATTCGAATATTATAATATTACACATAAAGCTACCGCCGGCCGCTATAATAACTTCACAGCCGTATCGGGAACACAACGGGCTGTAACCTCAATCAAAAAGACTATAAAAATTGACAAAAATTCCGTATTAAGCCACACTTTAATTATACATATATTATAAAAATTTGAAGCCGAAACTACCTGATAGCAATTATACACGCGCTCACCCACGTCAGCCCTATTCGGTGATGGACGAACAAAAAAAGGAGCAATCTCCTTAAATCTTTTAACAAAATAAGTATAATTCAAGCGAAATGTCCAAACTGTATGGAAAAAATATATATATTTCTAAAGTAGAAAGTGTTAGCGACAATGGGATATACGAAATCCTGTTAATAAAGAGTCCTGGGTCTCGTCGGATGTCGACAATAGTACAAAAAGGTATCCAGAAAGGGCCGTCTGAAAATTTTTTTTAGGTTCCCAGCGTGAGATCGCTTTTAAGTTTTTGATTTTGGTGTCATGTGCTGTGCTTTTTCTTTTTTTTTTTGGAACACGTGGTCGATACGTCAGATATTATTATTATAACCAATTTGCACTATTAAGTTAGGTTCAATGGGCGTCTCTCAAAGATATTAAGATTGTTTAGGAGATTTGGTGGTTTATTTGTTTATTTTTTGAGGCCAATCGTGGCGCAGTGGCACGAAGTGTGACTGTAAAACCGACTGGTTGTGGGTTCGATCCCCACTCGAGGAAATGAAATATTTACTTAAATTTATATTTCCATTTCTTCGCTCGGGTGTAGAGGCTAAGCGCGGCGTTGAGTTCTGCCACTCAACACGCAATGCCTCCAGAATTCGGCAGAAAGTGGGGAACGGAGTGTCTTAACACTAGGTTCCCTCTGCCTACCCTGCTGTGTGCGGGATACAGCGTGAAGCTGATTATTATTATTCGTTTATTTTAATGTGTAAAATTGAGATGACGTGACGTGGCGTAAATCGCGTCGTTTGTCAAATATTTTTGCTGGACATTTTGATTGTGGGGTGATCAGTTAGGCGAATTATTATATCGTTATTAGACACCGTATGTATTTCACAGTTTACCGTACTGCCTTTTGTTTTTGTGAATATCTTTTGTTTTTGTTTTATTAAAATTGTGCTTTTCCTTGTTGTTTTTCTTAGGTTTAGGTGTATTATTAAGTAATTTAATAATTATTTTTAATTATGATACATTTATCATAAATAAATGTATCATAAATAAAAAATAATTCACATTTTATGATCACTTTTCTTTTAAGTTTGTGTTTCGACATAGGTCTGATTGTAAACGATACAGTTGTGGGTTCCGTTTCCTACACGGGGAATTAGTTATTTTATTTCCTAGCTGTGGTATTAAAAAAATTGGTTCGGCATTGAATTTTGCCACTCTACACGCTATCTCCAAAATTGGCTGGTGCATGGGGAACCGAGTGTCTCAATTTTTTACACTAGATTCTTCTGCTTACTCTGCTACATGCGAAATACAGTATTAAGCTACAAGAAAAGATAATGAAATAGAAGAAATACTTAAGCTTTTGAAGTATTCAGGTTAATCGATCACTTTCACTTTTCTATTAATTTTTTTAATTTCAAAACAAATCTGACAATGCCTTTCGTAATTTACAACTGTTAAGATTTTTATAATGATATTTAATAAATATTTTAAAATGTTGCCAGAAATATATAATAAATAATATTTCATTGACACGCTAACAACTTTATCGGACATATGTATGGCAACACATGTTTACTTAAATGCGAAGAATTGAGTAATTTATTAGTAGTTTCTTTCTATAAATATACACGTAATAATTTTATATAGAATTTGTATTTTTTGTAAAATAAATAAATAAGATTTGTATCTATAGTCCGTAAAGTGATTTCTCTCTGACTTTAGTTTTTTTAGTTTAGTTTAGTGACTTTACACTCTAACAACCACTGTGGTGCTATCGGGGAACTATTAAATTGATTTCATTAAGCCGCCGTAACTTACAACGCGATGTTAAGTTACGTAAGATAACTAGCAATGTCTCAGATCAGGAAGAGAAGACTGTTATAGTTATATAGCGAAATAGTGCAACAAACGGAAAGCCAAAAAAATCGCATATTACGCATATCTATAATAAATTAAAATTAAAAATAATTCTGCCGAATTGTGAGTGGAATTCAGCAGAAAGTGCCCTCTGCCTACCCTGCTGTGTGCGGGATACAGCGTGAAGCTGATTTATTTTTTATTTATTTAAAGATAATTCAGCTTGACCCTGTATTTCGCATACAGCAGCGTAGGCAGAGGCAATAAGAACCTAGTCATAAGACACTCCGTTCCCCATTTATTCACCAAATTTTTCGGGGCATTGCGTGTTGCCATGGTACTAGAGCGTAGAAATGAAAATATTATAAAAAAATAACGAGTGAGGATTGAACCCACAACCGTCACATTGCATTGCGTCGGCCAAGACGGCCTTTCCTACCAGACGGACGGACCTTCCAAAAAAATTATAATAAATTCAAGCAAACGACAATTTATAAATATCCATGCTATTTAAAATTCATAAAAACTATTTAATAATAATAAATGTAGTTGTTACGTTCATACATACACGATAATAATAAAATTTCACTTCAAAAATAAGATAACAATAGTATTATGTTAGTCACAGTACTCGAGGTCCATAGTTCTAAGACTATGGTGGGTCTTTTCTTTTTCTCTTATTTTTAATGTATTTTGTACATAGAAATGACAATTCCAATACATTTAAATTTCAAAGTAAAAAGATTAAGATTTATGATATTGTTCAAGAGTTATGTTTCGTCGTACATACGAAAAAAAGGTAATGAAACAAAAGAAATATAAAGTACGAAGTTGTATAGCATTTTAGAGTCAGTTACAAATATAAATTTGTTTAGTAAACCTGGTATTTTTTAGATAGAATAGAAAGAAGGGTAGGCAGAGAAAAACTAGTGTTAAGGCACTCTATTTGCTGGTTTCTGTGCGAGCTTAAAATTCGCGGCGCAGTTGCACAAGCGTACGACTGTATTTGCGACGGCTGTGGGCTCGCTTTTAATGTTATCTTTTTCTCGCTCTGATAACGAGAGAAAGCGCGGCGTTAAGTTCCACTACTCAACACGCAATACCGTTAGAAATCAGCAGAAAGTGAGGAGAAGTATCTTAATGGAGATTGGGCTGCGTTAACACTAGGTTCCCAGTTTCCCTCTACTTACCCCGCTATATATGTGAAACAGCGTGAACCTAAAAAACATAGATACACCCATTTTCACCAGCAAAGGATCCGAATCGTCTAACACCACAACAAAAGCAAAAAAAAGAACAATCGATGGTCATCTAATTGAAATGTCATCCAACGGCTCTCCACTCTCTCCTTTTTTATTCCATTCCACAAGTCCCCGCCACTCATTTGTTCCTTTGTTATACTTAGTCAAATAATGCTTTCAAAGAAATTAATATAATCATTTTGGATATTTTAAATGGTGATTGATTATATTTGATGACGTTGCGGTATTGGGGCCGATATGGAAAGATTATGTGGGTTTTGTGGTATTTGAGACTAAGCGAATGGCCCTAGGTTCAATTCTGGGTTCGAAATATTTTTCGTAAAGTTTTCTTTTTATTAGCTTCACGTTGTATTCTGCATATAGAAGGGTAGGTATGTAAAGGGAATTCGGGTCGTGGCGGAACTCAACGCCGCGCTACGCTTCATTACCAGAGCGTGGAAATGAAAGCAATAAATATTTAATTTTTCTCCAATGGAAGTCGAACCTACTGGTCCCAGTTATTCTTTTTGTGTGTTATTATTTACTAACTGTATTATTTACTAACTGTATTATTTACTAACTGTATTTTTTTTCTTTGCAATAAGTATAAAAAAAATGATTATACAGTATTCTTAATAAAAGTCTAAGTTGTAAATTTAATTCAAATTAACCAAAATAACATTACATTGTTGAATATTCTTATTTATTAAAATAATATATCAAAATATGTAAATATAATGTATCTACTGTGAATAATATAAAATGATTATTGTAACACTCAATACGCAAATCTTTAAATAGAAATGACGTGTTATAAAAGCGACGGATGGCGAAATAAAACAACGTCGCGCTTTATTTTACAAGAGTGGGGAAATCCTAATAATATTATAAATGTGAATGTTTTTGAGCATGGCTGCTTGTTACCCTTTTTCGCAATGACTACTGAACGTTTTTTTTAACATTTTTAAAGTGTGGATTACCACACTTAGGAAAGATAAATACTTATTTAGAAAACGTATAAAAATTTGAACGTAG
Organism: Heliconius sara; assembly: GCA_917862395.2. NCBI lineage: Eukaryota > Metazoa > Arthropoda > Insecta > Lepidoptera > Nymphalidae > Heliconius > Heliconius sara. Next base: position 10,906,781 of record OU860787.2, read on the forward strand.
CGGGACTCGAACCCGCGCCTCCTGGAAACCGACCAAGCGCTCTGACCACTGAGCCATACGTTCAAATACCTGGTCGGTTTCCAGGAGGCGCGGGTTCGAGTCCCGCTACGTTCAAATTTTTATACGTTAAATGACTACTGAACGGTTCAATAACATATAGCCCAAAATACATGTAGAGTTTAAGTCAATAGGCAAATGTGAGGGCCGCGTTCTGATCGCTTATTTTATACAAGTCATTCCTTAACTGGACATCGAACCCACATTTTTTTTTTCATATTTCCATTATAAAGAAATATGGCAGAAAAAGAAATTATAGTTTTGCATACGTCTTTCACGTGACAGGACACACTGAGAGGATGTCCTGTCACGTTGTTAATTCAATTTTCAAGACAATATGTGTTGAGTGAAAAGAAAATTCTATATCTTCTTATATAAGGTACAGAGTTTGTTTGGTTGATTGCACTAATCTCAGAAACTAGAGTTAGTAGTCTATTGAAAATCTCATATTATGATCTATATATAGTCGGGGAAATGAAAAAGAGGATTAATACGCTATATTATATCAAGTTGGTCGTACCTGCTTATTGTTATTCTTATTTCTTTTCATTAAAAGACGCGGGCGAAGTCGCGGACAGAAGTTAATATTTAGTATTTAGCGATCATTATCTTTAGAAACTAGGTAGTACCTTAAGGACTATTAAAATGAACTAACAAAAATAAACTGGTCCGTTCGTGTTAATTGTGGTCGTGTATACTATACGTTGTTGGAGTGACCACACTTTGTGTTTTAAATGATGTATTAAATATTTTATAGTACGGTCGATTACTAGTGGCCGCTCTTAATTTAAGCTTTACCACATTTTTCCTCAAGCACATTTATCACCATAAAACTTGGTAATTATACGTAGCTCAAGAGACAATACTATACAATAATATCAATATTTTTTTTATAAAAAAATGCAATTATGTCATTCTTGCACCAAACAAACCGAGTATATGCATGAAACATAATATTTTTTACTGTTTTTTCAGGTTCACGCGACTCCTGCACACAGTATGGTAATCAGAGGAAACCTAATGTTAAGATGCTCCGTTCCCCATTTTCGGTCAAATTTATGAGGCATTGTGTGTTGAGCGGCGGAGCTCAACGCTGCGTATCGACGCCAGAGCCAAGAAATGAAAATATTAAATATTTAATTTATTCGAGTGATAATCAAACCCACAACTAGTCGCGTTTACATTCACACTACGTGCCTCTGGGCCACGACTGGTCTGCATGATACATATGAATAATAATATTTGGACCCTGGACTATCTAGATTCCAGACATTGATAACTGTTACTTTGGAACAATATAAATAACTAAATTGATTTAAAAACTTCGAATTGCACAATCACTCTTTTAAATTTATTTCATTTAAACACACACATATCGAGAGAAACAAAAGTATCATATATCATGGAATTCTGTAGTTCTCATATTTTTGGATTTTTTTATTATTAACCTTTTCTTGTAATTTGTCTTTTTTTTAATTAGTCCAATAAAATTATTTTAGTTGGCAGTAACCACGACGGGTTGTCTGTTCGATTCCCACTCGAGGAAATGAAATATTTAATTTATTTTAATTTATTTTCAATTTGATGGAAAGTGGTGGAAAAAATAGTGTTAATGGTAACGAAGTGTCTTAACACTATGTTCTATGAGCGGTTATAGGTGAAGCTAAAAAAAAATAAGTCAAGGCCAGTCGTGGCGCTGGGGCACTAACTTTGACTATAAAACCGACTGGTTGTGGGTTCGATCCTTACTCTAGCAAATGAAATATTTATTTATATTTATATTTTCATTTATTCGCTCTGGTGTCGAGGCAAACCGCGGCGTTGGATTCCGCCACTCAACACGCAATGCCTCCAGAACTATGGCGGAAAGTGCTGTCTACCCTGCTGTGTGCGGGATACAGCGTGAAGCTGATTTAATTTTTTAATTAAAAAAAAATAACAACTATAAAACATGGTCACACCACACATGCAAATACCGCGGTGAAAATACAATGGGCGTGGCAACAACATGGCTACAGTACACGTGACTTGTAATTACAATTACGGTTTTTTATAATTTTAGAAACCCCCCTCCACTGTATTTGAACTTGTGATTATATCCTGGTTTTTTATTTATAAAGTTTCTTAGTTTTATCGTATTCCCAATTTAAATTGATTATTTAAATTTTCTCGTACTGGTAAAAAGCAACTGGAATAGCGTTCAGTTTCGCCGCTCAACACGTAACGTTAGCCTATCCTGCCGTGTGCGGGATACAGATGAAAAAAAATAATATTAAATTAATTATTAAATTTCCAATATTACCGCAATGATGCGTGTATATAATATAGAGTTACGTCACTCCATTCTTTTATTTTTTTAATATTTTACCTATCGATTAGAAACATAGCGTGTGGCACAATACAACGCCGCACCTTGCAATATGCAGTTAGTATTGATAGAATGATAGAAAAAAACGTTGGCTTTTAATGAAATGGAAACGTGAAGTTTTTTCAACCTTATGTTTTTACCTACGTATAGGGTACGTACCTAAAAAATATGTAATTATTGAACTGAAACAATAAAGACTTGGTCCGTTGGCATTAATAAATAATTGAAATACCCACGATTTAGTAATATAAAATATATTAGAAACGTAGGTAGGTTATGCAACATACATAGGCAGTGCATGTTGTGTGGCGGAACTCAACGTCGCGGTTTGCTTCGTTACTAGAGCGAAAAAATAAATAATGTACAAAATATTTCATTTGTCTAATTGATGATTTTTTCATTTATTTTTTTTGTATGCTCATTTTAAATTGATTATTTTCGTTTTCTCACTCTGGTAAGAAGCAACTGACAAAGCGTGGCGTTCAGTTGCGCCATTCTACACGCAATATCTCAAAAATTTGCCAAAATAATGAAAATATGAAATATTTCATTCTCCTAATTGGGAATCGAACCAGCAAACATCGTGCTTACAGTATAACGCTGACTCTGACTAAATACGTATTCAAAATAATGGCAGGTTACGATAAACTTGGCTTGGAAATGCTTTTTTTGTTAAACCTTAAAGGTTTGGTCGCGATATTTCGTAACATTTTTGAGTGTTATTCATATACTTTTGATTCTTTTGATTTCTGAAAAAATAAGTCAAATAATTCAGCTTCACGCTGTATCCCGCACACAGCAGGGTAAGCAGAGGGAACCTAGTGTTAAGACACTCCGTTCTCCACTTTCATATATTTTTCTACTAGGTACTATCTACCCCGATATCTTATAGGTATTAGAGAAAATGCTTGGATTGAACTGACAACCACCGCGTGCGCCGCAAACACTCGAAATTAATAAATTAAACCACAAGTACATTTCTATAAATTCTAAGACAGTTTTAGGTATATTTTGTAAACATTGTAACTCATATAGTCCTCCATAAATCAATCTCAAGTGCACAGATACGGACCGTCAATCGCCGGCTCCTACTTCGCAGCCCATAAATATTTCCAACTCAAAACACGGTCTCGTGACGCACGAAAAAAAAATTGTGTAAAAAAAATTACTTTAAAAAAAATTAAAAGAGGATTTGGTTTAATATTTGGGCTTGTAGAAAATGCAAAAATATATGTTGTTTATAAATCAAAATAAATAAATAAATCAGCTTCACGCTGTATCCCGCACGCAGCAGGGTAGGCAGAGGGAACCTAGTGTTAAGACACTCCGTTTCCCACTTTGTGCTGAATTTTGGAATCATTGCGTGTTAAGTGGCAGAACTCATCGCCAGACGCCAGAGCGAAGTAATGTAAATTATAAAATAAATTTAAATAAATATTTCCTTGAGTGGGGATCGAACCCACAACCAGTCAATTTTACAGTCACGAATTGAGCCCTTGCGCCACGTCTGGCCACAATATTATTTATAAATACTTTATATATTACATAACACAGTCGGATGTGCTCGATTGTTAGCGATCGTTGTAGGTTCGATAGTTATTCGGAAAAAAAAAATATATATATATATATATATATATATATATATATATATATATATATATATATATATATATATATATATATATATATATATATATATATATATATATATATATAAGAAAGAACGTAGAAAAATATGCGTTGTTGAGTTCCGTTACACGAAATGAAAATATGTGATACTCTCTTTGTAAACGATGCTTTATATGCTTTATATGAGGACTAGCTGTTACCTTTGGCGAAGCGCCTTCTCTCAGAGATAATTACTAGAGAGTTGTAAATAACACATGCCGTATTATTGGTGTTCCAGGTTCTCTGGTGCCCGTGGGTGTAGTGGGTTCCATGGAAATGTTGAAGGTGATGTAACCTACAGTATTCGCGGTCATCAAAGCACCTGGAGTATTGGATAGCCAATATATATATATTTAATTTGAGCAAGTAGTGCCGAAAATTAGTATGTTTAGCCCAACAAATAAGTCTCCGCTTCTAATATAATAAATTTTATTATGTAAACCCAATTTTTAGTTTCATTAAAAATTAAATTCGAGTATTTATAAATTAAAAAAAAAATTAAATAAACTTAAAAATATCTATGTATACTGTAAAAACTCGGCATTGAACCCAGAACATTTTTACATCTTCAGTCTAAAGATATCTCAACTGAGCTGTTGCGACTGAGCTGAATGTTGTTACAAATAAAAAACCTACAGAATTTATATTTCAAGGTATGTTAAGCGGATTTATCGCGTAACATTTAGTTTTGAGATATAAGATAAGTTAGATAGATAGAGACTGACGTATCAGACACTACTGTAATCTTTTGGTTAGGTGTATACTAAGGTCATATCAGTTTTAGTCACTAAAAAGATAATGGGATGGCAATCGACCCTAAACAGTAGGACATTATACCGCTGCGCTACTACGGACTATTAATTATATTGTGGAAATTAAAATAGTTTTTTTTCATTTTGTTTCTTAGATTCGTGCTGTATACTGCATATAGTACGGTACGCAAAAGGAACCTAGTGGTAAGACACTCAGTTCCCCATCTTCCGCCTGAATTTCAAGCCCGCGGTTTCTGCGGTCTTGAACTATAAAGTGGTAATAGTAAGTAAAAAAATATACCATGCAAAATGGAAATGTTTAAATAGGATCAAAATGTCCTAACACTAGGTTCCCAGGTTCCCTCAGCCTACCCGGGATACAACATGAAACTAAAAAAAACTCAATTACTTATATTTATTTCCATTTCACATTAATAAGATCCATCTATTATCGTATCGAAGGGGACGCAACTGTAACCATAATCTTCTAAACTGAATAGATTCTCAGATTCCTCGAACGAGAGAGGCACATGTGCTTGCGCATGTGTTGCTACACTGTTTTGAATATGGAAGAGACTTGTTTTAATGTTTTAAGTGATTTGTCACTCTGTTTCTTTTTTTTAGAAGGTATTTTTCTTTGGGTAGCAGAATCTTATGCTATAGGTTTATATTGCCTCACTACGTTGGGGAATTCATAATAAATAATCTGAAATTTCAATTAATTAAATTTGTTTAATTGCAGACGCTGGCACAACTATGATGTTAGTATCAATTTAAATTATTAAATGTTAATTTAAAGTAAAATAAATCAATCAGCTTCACGCTGTATTCCACATACTGCAGGGTAGACAGAGTGAACCTAAGTGTGTTAAGACACTCCGTTCCCCACTTTTGGCATTGCGTGTTGAGTGGCTGAACTCAACGCCGCGCTTAGCCTCGACTCCAGAGCGAAGAAATGGAAATATAAATTTAAGTAAATATTTCATCTCCTCGAGTGGATCGAACCAACAACCAGTTGGTTTTACAGTTACACTTTGTGCCGCTGCGCCACGACTGGTCTCCAATTGTAATTTAAATTATTATTAAATGAATATTACAATAAATTTCAAATTATAAATACTGAAATTACATTCCTAGTATTTACGAACATAATCTAATTACCTAATACCTATAGAACAATGTTTTACCTATCCCAAGAAAGGTTAATATTTTCCATATATATAATATTCAACATCCAATCACTAATATAATATAAAGCGAAACCCGCCTCCACACTAAGCGCGCCTGTCAAAACCCTAACAAATGCAGACGCGGAAAGGCCTAAGCCGAATAATTAAGTTTTTGCCCTTTTTCTGTTCTAATTCACATTCCTACAGAAAGAAAGATATTGTGAGACGCTCTTCATTCTTTTTTGTATGACTGATCGTCCCTGATTTAAGTTATTCCGTTTATTTTAATTGTACGTATATTTTTGTATGTAGTTAAAAAAAAATGCTCTTGTTCACCTAGTACTGTAGAATGTGCTCGGAGCTATAGCTTATGTATATGAGCCTAAACCCAAATGCTTTACTAGTAACTTTCGAAGAGTTCTGGTATTCAGATCCTGGCTCCATCATCAGACCAGATCAATGTTACGATATTTTTGTATTGTCATCTAAGTTTGGTATGACAGCTAATTTAATAGATACAACTAGTACAAGCAGGTCGAATTCAGTTCCATAGATTTTATTATATATTTCCAAGTGAAATCAATAAAAAATATTCACATTAAAATCAGCATAATATTGGGCGAGAGGGAAAAAGATAGAGAGCTAAATATTTTTTGATTGTATAGAAAATTACCTACTTTTTCTCCTACTCCCTTTCTTCTCTTCTTTCTTTCTTCATATAAAAGCTCAGACTCCTTCTTCGTGGGTATCAAAGTGTTCCCTGGACTATAGTTTTAAACAGATATGTTCATGTAAAGTGAAAATTGCAATTTTCTTCTTAGCAGAATATCTGGTGGTTTCGGACCACCCGCATCTCTTATTCCTACGCCCAAACACTCGAACGAAACCCTATTGAAATATTTTTAGGCAAAAATATTTACTGCAGAGAGAAGACAGAACACTGTACAGCCATGGATAGATTAGTAAAGCATTAGCTACTTCTTTCTTCGCGAGAATGGGGAATGAATTAAATTTCATTTTGTCGTTCTGGTAATAAAGCAAAGCATTACGCCACCGAAGCGAAAGCATTGAGCCACCACTCTATGTATACAAAATTCAAATGGCGAAGAGTGAGGAACGGAAACGAAGCGTAACACGAGGTTCCCTCTGCCCCGCCGGGATATCTCTCCGGGATATCTAACTTTGTGATGTAAAAAAAACATAAAAATATAATAAAATAGTATTCTAACCTGCATCTCTCATATAGAGTAAAAGATAAAAAGATAAAAAGTATCTATATATCTAGTTAAATAAGTTATTCATTCGTATTCCGCTACAACTTAAATTCCTCTAATGTGATGACTTAATTTTTATTTAGCGTTTCTCAAAATCCTGTAAAGATTTTTTACTGACTTTCTCAGATTATTAATACGACTGATGGTTTGTCGATAAAGGTGTTAATTTCTAATGTTTTATGATTTCTTCGATATGATACAAAATTTGAAATTGAAAAAATATTTAAGAATTATAATATAGTATTAAGGTTTAACGACGAAAAAATAATATTCTTAATTTTTTATTCTTATCTACTAATAACATATTAAGTACAACGATAAGTATTAAAAAACAAATTTATTACAATATAATTTACAAAACTAAAATATTTAAAAATATAAAATGTACATACGCAAAGTTCCGCTACTTGACGATAGATGGCGCGACCAGTATCATAAAGCAACATTACTTCAAAATGTGCCTCGTTTTTTTTTATGTAATCTTTATTTATTTAAAATTGTATTATTATTATTATTAATAATAATAATAATAATAAAATATATATATTATGTGCCAAAATGAGTGTCTTAAATAATTAATATTATAGACGAGATATAATAGTATTACTAAACCTATCCTACAGATGTAATTTTTTTCTATACAGTTTAAGCCTATAGATACATTTTTTCCTACAATTCAATAAATACTGACAATAAAGTGCTCTAAAACTTTTGGAAAAAAAAGTATAGAAAAAAAAATATAGGAAATAAATAATTTCAAAAATGAGTGTGAGTGCTACGTTTTAGCGGAACTACACTAGATTGCTTCTTTTGTTTCGCTCTTTTGTGTTAGCGTTACCTACAGTTTTGTTTGTTTTAGTAACTTTTACCAAATGTATCCATAGAATAGAATAGTATAGTAATATAATTCTTTATTGCATTTTTTTTCAGCTTCACGCTTAAAAAAACAAGGAAGGCAAAGGGAACCAAGTGTTAAGACACTCCGTATCCCACCGTATAAATCTTAATCAATATATTTAAAATAATATGTAAAATATACTGATTCAAGCAATTTACTATCAATTATTTTGAAAATTAAAATAATTCAAGATAAAATTATAGGATTTTTGATTGTTTCTTTACTATTTGTAATATCTTTATAAATATGTAATTAAAATTTTCGAATGGTCAGTAGCGTCAGTCGTATAGAAAGCAACCGTTGGCTCTGAAGACAGTTCTGCTTCTGATCTTTTCCAGAATAAGTTTATCTTGTTATAGGTGAAGGCAATATTTTGACTGGATCTCAATCTCGAATACGAGATCTCGAAAACATACGATTTTCTATTGTGTAATATTACCTCTTTTTTACCATACAACGTGACATTGGCCAAGTGATTTTGTGCTCAACTGGCACACTCCAAGCACTATAATAAAAGAACAGAACAGAACAAAATATAATAAGCGCAGAAAATTATAACGTAACACTTCAATTCAATTATTCTCCAACCTCAAAAAAGGAGGAGGTTTACCAGCTTTTTTTTATCTAAACTGAGTAATAATTACATTATATTAGATATCATCTTAATTATATTAAGAATATTCCTAATAATTAATATTTGATATATTAATATCAAATTGATATATTATATTAGAATGATTATAAAAAAATTGTGATTTTAAATTTAAAATGGTAGTATTTTTAGTTGTATTATATAACATACAACAGTCATATATTGAGCGGCGGAAATCAACGCCATGCTTCAACTTAGTACTTACCTATAATTAAGAATTTTTTATTACGTCTCCTCCAAAAGATTATAAGTATCCATAAAAATACTCTACATAAATATGTTTAATATAGTATAAATAGCAAAAAAATCTATAAATTCAATAAACGATAAACATTCAAATTGGCAATTAACTATTTAAATAATTGTATCAAATTGTTACTAGCGCCGCACTACGACGGAGTAAATCTTGTTATTATATAGTGTTGTGATAATTGTTTGTAAGCTGAGTTAGATATATTTTTCAAATATTATAAGTAATTGGAGTAATTGGATAAATTATTTTTTTTTTCCTTTTCTCTGAAAATTATTGCTTTTTGTATCAATATTAATGTATGAAATTTGAATCCACGATCATTAAAGTGTCTTATTATTATGTAAGATTCACAATGATACTAGAAATATTTTTTTGCTTCACTCGTCTTCCGCTTTGGGAAAGGTAAGGAGAGTATAGTGTTAAAATTCTCCGTTTTTCTGTATTTGTGTTATCCTGCATGTATTTCAATAAACAGAGTGCTATGACACCCAGTTTCCCATTTTTCACCTAATTTTCGGAACATTGCCTGTTGAGTGGCGGAACTCAACACCGCGCTTTGTCTAAAATCTTTATACACAACTATATACAATATTTACAAGCAAAGTGAATAAATAATTAAATATAATTAGCAGTAATAATGAAAAGTACGTTCATCACACAGCAACCATTAGCGGAAAGTAAACCGGGCGGGGCGGTAACGCCTTCGAATCTCGACACGCGATTAAAAAAAATTACAATACCATTGTTTCAGTTGATTCGTGACTGAATTGCATTTGCTGTTTTTTTTTCTGTGTTAGATAAGTTTATTTAGTTATTTTTATAGCTTTGCTTTGATAAAATACTCCGTTTACCACCTCCCGCCGAATTTTCGAGACACTGCGTGTCGAGTGGCGGAACTCAACGCTGTGAATTGTTTTTTTCCATAGGGGGCACAAAATACTATTAAATGATTCAGTTCCTCGAGTGGGAATCGAATCCACACCCGTCGTGTTTAAAGTAATACGCTATACTACTACACCCTTAGATTTTTAATTCGTCCACCCGTGGGAACAGATAAAGTAGTTTGCTTTTGTTCTAATATTCTTGTTAATTAATTCTGTAGCTTGTTTTGTCAAGTTACTGAGAATAGTGTTAAAACGCTGTGTTTTCTCTGCTTATACTAATATTAATATATGATCTATAGGTTTTTTAGTAATTTAGGTCAGTTGCGGCGTAGCGGCACGAAGTGTGACTGTAACACCGACTGGTTGTGAGTTCGATCCCCACTCGAGAAGATGAAACATTTACTTAAATCTATATTCCATTTCTCCGCTCTGGTGTCGAGGATAAGCGCGGCGTTGAGTTCTGCCACTCAACACGCAATGCCTCCAGAATTCGGCAGAAAGCGGGGAACGGAGTGTCTTAATACTAGGTTCCCTCTGCCTACCCTGCTGTGTGCGGGATACAGCGTGAAGCTGATGTATGATGTAGGTTTTTTTAGTTTAACGCTATATTCTGTGTAGGCCTACACAGAGGGAACCTACCGTCAAAATACTTCGTTGCTTATGGGGCGCTTAACGGAAGTGGTGGAATTTAACACCGCGCTTTAAGTAAAGTTAACAATGTAAATAATATACAATGAAGTGCTTATTAAAAATATTAGTAAATTATTGTTAAGATTTTAACATTAAAGATATTTAGAGGAGTGAAATATTTTATATTTTCTTTTCCTCGCTCTGGTGAAAACTCAAAAACGGCGTTGAGTTACGAGATTGTGCAATGCCTCCAAAATTCAGCGGGCAATGGGGAAATTAAGTATTAATCGGAAGGGAGTGTCTTAACACTAGGTTCCCAGGGTCACTCTGCTTACCCTGCTACGTGCGGGATACAGCGTGAACCTAAAAAATTACCGCCAAATAATAGCCAATAATCGAGTAATAAGAAAGTAATAGTTAATAATAATTAATAATACTGAAATAAATTTACAGGAACTAAGAAAAAAATCGATATGACACGTTGAAGTTTCACAAAAAAGCGTCGTTTTCCTTGTGTTATTATAGTATTAATAGATTAAGAAGCTTTTTACATTAAAATATCAATTTAAATGAGCTTCACGCTGTATCCTGCACACAGCGGGATAGGCAGAGGAAACCTAATGCTAAGACGTTCCGTTGCCCATATTTGGAACTTAACGCCGCACTTTTGCCTCGACACTCGAGTGAAGAAATGGAAATATAATTTATAAATAAATATTTATCATTTCCTCGAGTGGGGTAAACCCCTAAAATTTAATATTAATAATTAATTTTATATTTAGAAAATTATTAAAAAAAGTCTTTATTTGTTAAAATATTATTTTAAGAAATGCATTCCACATAAAGCAAGGTAGGTGGCCAGATGAATATAATTTTTATAAGCATTTTTATTTTAGCGATTTTTAATTTATTTCAAGTTAAATTCTTCCGACCACGGCCCACAAAGTATTCGTAACGTCAGATTCCCATACATTTATAACACTAAATACACGAGATTAAACCAGTTCAATAGTTTCATTTAATACGTCTTTATTCTAGAAAGAAGAGTTAGTTATGAGAGGCAATAAGAGACGTCACAAATGAATTGTTTTTAAGGTAGAGTTTCATTTCATTTAGCGAAATTTATAGCATATTTATTTAAAGGAAAGTCAAATTATAGCAAACAAATGAACTTTTTTTTATTATCATTTAAAATATAAACATTTTATATTTTATATTAAAATAAATGAATATTGTATAGGTATTATAATATAAAATGAAAATATGTTTTTATAGCAAACGTTTTGCGTTGTAGGCGTTTGTTGGTATATGCTTGTTTGTTATTATAATATTACTATTTTTTTTAATTTATCTATTTATCAGCTTCACGTTGTATCCCGCATACAGCAGGGTAGGCAAAAGGAACCTGTGCTAATAAGTGCTGTGACCCTTCGTCGAATTCGACACTTTCTATATCGAATTTTGGCGGTATTACGTGTTGAGTGACAGAACTAAACCCCGCACTGTGCCTCCGCACCAGAGCGAAGAAACAAAAATATACATTTAAATAAACATTTCATTTCCTTGAGTAGGAATCGAACCCACAACCAGTCGATTTTACAGTCACATTTTGTACCCCTGCGCTACGACTGGCCTCATTTGATATTTAAATTTTATTAAATGTGTTTTACAACCACTTGCCTTAAAAGATCAAAGAAATAAAATTAAAAGTTTAGTCAAAATTATCTAATTACGTATATAGGTGCTGGATACACATCCAGCACCTAATAGAATCTAAAAGACTGTAAGGAACCTAAAATACAAGTCATTTCCAATCCGGTTTTCATTAACTACTTGGCTGGCAAAACATAACGCCGCGTTTTCTCTAACCAAACGAGATAAATGAAAATATTTTTAAATATAGGTGATCCCCTCATATGAAAAAAGTTCTCGCGGGAAATGCATCTAAAATAATCGAATGTAAAGACATCGAGTATAACATGGTAGAGTCTATATTATTACCTATATTAAAAAAAATATTATTAAATAGCGAATTTATCAAATGGTTGGTTCGTTCCATTGGTATTTGTAACAAATATTCAAATACATAGTTTGATACAATGTTATAATTTAATTGCTGGTTAAAATTGTGCAGAAAGTTGAGAATATAGTGTTTCATCACTATCTTACTTCTCTCTACTCTGAGACATAATATGGATAGTAATTAGATAATATATGTGGTATAATATGCATAATTGTAAAAGGCTGTCGTGGCGCAGGAGCACAAGCGTGGGACTGAAAGCGCGATGATTTGGGGGTTGGTTCCCACTTGAGAAAATGAAATATTTAATATTTTCATTTCACTCTGGTTTCGGGGCAAAGTCCGGCGTTTAGTTTCACCACCAATGTTTACAGAATTCGGCGGAGAGTGTGAACCGAAATGTCTTAATACTAGGCTCTACTTCTGCCTACGCTGCTCCAAGCTGGTGAATCCTGATACACCGTGAAGCTGAATAAAAATATTTATATCATATTTGAGGCCGTCGTGGTGCAGTGACATAGCATCTGACATTAACCACAACGGTTTCAGGTGCAATTCTTCTAAGGAGAACGATTATATTTAAACTATAAGCATTTCCGCGCTTTGGTAGACAAAATGCGGCGATGAGTTCTGACATTCAATAATCAATATTTAAAAAATTTAGTGATAAGTTGGGAATGCAGTGTCTTGACTGTAGGTTCTGCCTAACCAGTTATGCGGGAAACTATGTGAGGCTGTAACATGCATAAAACTAAGAAACAACAAATACATATAGATAAAAAAATATTTGGTCTCTACTAAATGTAGAGTCAACCTTTAGGTTTATCAATAAATTGCTACTAAAGCAAAGAAAATATAACAATAAAGGTAATCTTAATACTGTGTTTAACATAAATCGAATCTTTTAAATAATTTAATAGTTTAATAGTTATAAAAAAATAATATGTTATTTAATCTTAAAATTTTATAAAAGAGCAACTATGAAAGAAATGATGACTCATTAAAAAAAATACTACCGATAACATAATGGTATTCAGTTAAATTACGAAAAATTTATTTGTGTTTCTATCACTACAGGTCTTTATCACTAAAGTTTAGTTAGACCGACCACTAAAATGTAAATTTTTTATCTGTTTATGAAAAAAAACGAATCTATTTTAAATTATACTGTACACGCTCATTTAAATGTACTACTAGTTCAATTTTTGATAACGTTCGTATTTTACAATTTTCTACTAGTTTTCAATGTGGCGTTCAAGTAATTTATCAATAAACCATAAGTACGTACATGACACATATGTTAGTAAAGATGAGAATGTAGAGACGAAATCTTACTCGAGTGTGAAATTAATAACGAAATAGTCAATAATAATAACGATCAACGAATTATCACTACGTTTATATCATTCGGTGTTATAACGAGGAGACGCAACGGGTGAGAAGTCTAGATTTAGCTCTAGGTTTGAGAAACGTAGAGTCATATAATATGTGCAATAATAACAAAAATAACCAATAGTAAAAAAATAATAATAACATCATAAAACATCCAAAAAAAGATACGGAAACATCAGCACGTGTGCACCATTCGGCGTCGCGTCGAGGAGTGGCGGCGGGCGCGGGGCGCGGGCGCCAGGGCGGCGCGGGGCGGCGGGGCGGCGGCGGGGCGGGCGCGCTGATTGGGCGGCGCGGCGGGCGCGGCACGCCCTACCGCGGCCGCCGCCAGCCGCGCCAGTGTCCGCCAGACTGCCGAGCGCGTCGGGCCTCCCGCACCCCGCGCCTGCTCGGCCACGCGATTCCAACTCCCGATTAAAACCAAAAGTCAACCGCGAGTGCATTATGACACTGGTGAGCTAGCGGGCCGTTGTGACGGTGTATGTGTGTCTGTGTTCTCGTGCTTGTGTGTGGTGTTAGCCGATAAAAACGTTCGTGGTGGCCAGCGGAGCCCTGCACCCGGGCTCGGGCCGAGCTCTCATGGCTCAGCCTAGGGTATGTACTGTGGTTTTTTGTCGCACGTGAGTTTGACGGATAGGGATGGATAGTAGGTACTAACATCAACGTACTGACAACAATGTATTATTCAACTGCATCATCAACAAAAATAAATGTAGAGTTCGCGAAAAAAGTTCGAAACAAACACAAAGTATGCGTAATAAAATAAAATCACCAGTGTTCAGAGATTTGGGAAGTATGTATATACATATGTCCGAAACAATACAGGCGCGTCCCGTCAGGGGAGCTGTTCTAACAAGTTGGACACGTTCGGAATACGTAATCGTGGTTTAAAATGCGTGGTATCACCACCGACGCATTACTGACTGTAATGAAAACTAAATGAGCACTTTATACACATAAAAGCTTAGATAACGTGATTCTAATATAATAATTAACCTCTGTCTGTTTTTTGATATATTAAAATTAATATAGAGTTATAATAATAATAATATAGAGTCGAAGAAACTATAGTACGGTTAACTAGAATTGTCACGAAATCAAACGTTAAGGGCACCTGATGGCCAAAAAATGTTCCACAATAAATGAGATAAAATGGCACCATGGGGTCCCATTGTCGCTGGTTGCTCTTATGGGTGACGAACCCCGTAGTCACGGCATACAACTACAAGCGGCTTTAGACGCACGGTTGAACACAAAAGGGCCTATCTCGGAAACCAACAATAAAATTCAATTGACAATGAAAAGAAAAAAGTTTGTTCGCGCCACAAAAATACCCTAACGGAATGGGACTTTCTAAGGGGGTTATATTGTTTTTGCCCAACCAGGTAGTGGATTTGATCCTGCTTTTATTAAAAGACATCCCCGTTTGTAAATATAATATGTGTAATAATAAATATAAAATGGTAATTAAGTAGTGGATTTTTATGTAGAGTTGTACTTTTGAATATAATTGGAAACGGATACTTAAAACTTACTATGATTTATTATCCAATAAATAATGGCATAGAACAGTTATCGTTCTGTAATATTTTTCTAAATATCGTTGCACAAAAAATAAACATAGAACTGATATCAGTAATAAAAACCGTATTTACTAAGTCAGTTTATTTCGATAACAACAATATAATCTGCACACGACAAATTGATTAAAAATAAAGTAGCTGATTGATAAGAAATTATTAAATTTAAAATATTAGATAAATGAAATTTTACGCGGCGGCGTTTTGATTTAAGTGCATATCAGTGCCGACGGTAAATGACATGAGCGTGTATCGCTTCTCAAGATATATTGTATTGAAAAATATAACAAAGAAATTGATATTCATAATGATTGTATGGATTAAGAAGCTTTACTTCGAATTAACAGAGTAAAATTTGATAATGTTTAACTTTATTTTCCTAGTTCTATAAAAGACAATTTCTTTATTTCTTTCTTAAAATATATTTTTGAGGTCAATGTTACTTATATATGAGTTTAAATATTAAAAAAAAATATACAATTTAGTTAAGTTATTAGAGATTTTTTGCTTTATGAACTAAACAATTAATTTCACACTTGGATGGAGCATTGATTTACTCATAATTTATGTAGATAGGTACGTAAAACTGTCTTTAATATTTATAACTGTGTATTCGCTATTGTAAGAAATATAAAGTAATTAAATTAAGATATTCACAGTAAAAATTAATTTCTTAACTCTAAAATAGGTGTAGATTTGAAATTACTTCTTTACAACAAAATTTGTTAAAAATATCAGTGATAAGTTACCCTTTGATTTCTTAAGAAAATAAAAATTATCTTAAAGAATTGTCTAAGAGGAGAATATTCTTAATTATAAAAGTCTTTAATGTAAGAACAAAAATGATTGTCAAATTTCTTACATGTTAAATAAATAATTACATATATAGATAAATTGTAAAATTGAATCAACATATATTATTGTCAGCAATAAAATTAACCATTAAACCTATGGTCCAATCTACATTAACAGCCATATTAAAATAAAAATACCACAGATATGCATAGATACCAATATAAATTAACATAATATTTTATATAATCTATATTTCACTGTAAAATAAAAAAAAGCGGGAAAATAAAAGATGCAAAATATATATTAGTTTAATTCAAAGATGAAGTAACATTAATTATAAGTGACGTGATCACCCAACGCTTAGTTTTTAATAGTATTCAGTGTGAATAAACATGAGAATGCATAATCAAAGTAATAAACGAACTCTTGTGTTTAGTTTTAGAGGCAAATGTGCGCGGGTGCGGCCATTTTGTTATTTTTCAGTTCGCGATTTTTTTTTGTCATACTTTTTTAAGATCTGTTATTTTTTTATGGCTCTATGTTAAATAATGTTTAGTAGGTGTTAATTAAAATATTTATACATATATCGAAATTAATATACATATAATAAATAATTCTAAAGTGCAATATTTTAATTTGCATTGAAGATTTAACTGTCAAATAAAAAAAGACAGAAGCACCCGAAAATCTTAATATCTTATCTGCTTTTATCCATTAAATAATTAGTGAAAAAACTTAATAAAATACCTATACACAATAAATGCGACATTTTACATTTAATTGCAATAAAATTACACATTTTGAAGATATACTTATAATTCATATAAGCGCTAATGTCTTGGTACGAGGATTTAGGCTCTTAATACGATAACAACTGATAAACAAAAAGAAAATTTTATTTTTATGCATTCATATGCTTTTAAAAATACTATCTTGAACATTCCAGTGGCATATTTATCGTGACTTAAGACCTATTTTAAATACTTAATGTGGATAACTAAATACTTTTTTTTAAAATACTAAGAAGTTCTCAAAATTATATGCAATCTTCTTTCGCTTAATAACAATTTAGGATCTATTCAAACTTAATAATATTTTATTTGGAGTCGAAGCTTGAGCTTACATTTTTTTTATTACACTAAAAGTTTATAATGAAAACAAATGGTGTATTATTAGTTTAGTAAAAAAATATATTCTCAACGGACTCGCCCGAAAGTTATTTAAGAAGAAAATTTTAAAAATGACACAAACGGGAATCGAATAAACTACTACTAGAACGATCCAATAGCTCAAGTTACAACATTACCGTCGTCGAAACAGAATTTGGTCAGCAGATATGCACGAGATATTATTTCTAATATGATAAAAATTGGTGGATATTATCAGTATTGGTTATGGTTAGTCGGTCAGCGTAAACGCACCTTGCGGTCAGTGTGATAGTGTTATCAAATCATAAATTTTATGATTATGATGATAGATACCCTTCGAAAAACAATATTAAAACAAGCGTACAGCATATATAATTTCGAGAAACAAATTTTCGTCATAGCGCTTACGGTTCGGTCGTAATGATGGAACTATGTTGTTACGGAACGCGACGGTGGTTGGTTCGATACCTACTTACAAGAACGATTTATTTTCATATCCCCCTCGAAAAAAGAAATGTATGGAGTTGAGTTCCGCCGCTCAACATACAATGTTTGCGAAAATTAGGCAGATTTTTATCCTTGCTATAATAAATATAGGATAAAAGAGTCACGCTGAGAAAAAATTACGGCTGCCATAAAGTAACATTATTAATAATCAGCTTCATCGCTGTATCCCGCTCACAGCAGGGTAGGCAGAGGGAACCTAGTGTTAAGACACTCCGTTCCCCACCTTCTACCGAATTCTAGAGACATAGCGTGTTGAGTGGCAGAACTCAATGCCGCGCTTAGCCTCGACACCAGAGCGAAGAAATGGAAATATAAATTTAAGTTAATATTTCATCTCCTCGAGTGGGGGATCGAACCCACAACCAGTCGGTTTTACAGTCACACTTTGTGCCACTGCGCCACGACTGGCCTCAATTATCAAGTAACATTACTAATAATAAGAATTAGTTAACGAAGAAACAAATAACTTGAAAACAATAATATTATTTCATAATTGATTTAAAATCAAAATTTCGTGATAATAATGATGCAAATAGAGTTATTGTGTTTTAAATATAAATAATTTAAAAAACGTATATAATTAAAATAAAAAAAACGACGTAATACAGGTAATTGTTAAACGTAAAACAATTAAAACAATTATTTTACTAACTAGTCAATTAGTTGGAAACAACAGAAATGAAGTGACAAAAAAATCAGAATCCTATCTACTTATAAAGAATTACATATGTATATACAATTTATAGTTATCTTTAAAAAAAAAAGATGTTAAAAGTTAAACGTGTTATCATTATATATATTGATAATTTAATTTTGAAAAAGGAAAAATAAATAATTATAATATTATTCTAAAGTCATTTCGAAAAATTAAATATTAACTAGCTTTTCTCCGGCGTTGAGTTACTACATTGAGTTTTCTATACGAAAACTCGATAACGGAGTATCATTGACATGAACATTAAGATCCCCCTGCCTATTCTGCTATATACGGAAAAACAGCGTGAAGCTACTTCTATCCTTTCTAACTTTAATTTAAAATTATCATCAAATTACACTAAAATGTTAATAAAAAGTAATTTTTAAACTCCGCTTCAATAACTACAATTAAAGTTATATATACTATACACAAATTAACATATCAACCTTACAACGGTTTCTTACTATGTAATATATTGTTTTTTAAAAGGTTAAAAACGTAGAAACTTTCAATTTCAACTAGTTAAAATATCAGTTTAGTGCCGATAACGATAAGCGCGCAATTTTTAATTTAACTACAAACAATGTACACAGGTTTCACACCTTGTCCAGGAAACGAGAATAGAGATAGTGACTTAACGAAGTGCTTCCACAGTGCCTTATGATAAGTATTGATTAGAAAATATAGCCGTAACCGTTAAAATGTAACCGAAATCAATACTCAGTTAAATTTTGAGTGGGAAACATAACTGACTTATTGACAGGTTCCCTTTGCCTAGGCTAGTGTGCGGGATACAGCGGTAATCTAAATTTTAGTTAATTACTGAGTGTGGATAAGCGTCGGATCGCAGAAATGACGTACTTGAATTGAATAGTAGGTATTTTTGTACAAATTAAAGTCGATTATTGTAAGTTTTAGCAGCTGCACGGTTTTGCCGGCATTGTAGGCCAGAGGGAATGTTAGAGCACTCCGTTTCCCCCTTTTGGCTCAATCTTTAGGACGTTTCATGTTGAATGAAGGAAGTCAACGCCGCGTTTTTGTTTTATTAACATAGCGACAAAATAAAAATCAGTGCTTAGAAAGATTTATAGGCAAATATTTTATATATATATATATACATATATTTATATGAAAAAAAACACATTAAATTTTCCCCAAACCTCTATCCTACGACAGTATCGTCGAGACATAGAAAAATTACTTAAATAAAAGAAAAAAAAACGAGATTGGTTTTTAAGAAACGGCCTCAGTTATCTCATTTTACTCGAATCCATTTCGGATTGATAAATAGCACTTAAGCTGGTCAGCGCTTGCCCAAAAATAAAATATCTTTTGATGTATTATATAACAACTAATATAATTATAGATATGTGGAAGTATCGAGTAAAATTAATTTTGGATTGAATATTTGATACCTTTTATTAAAACATTTGAATATAAAAAAAAGAAGATCAAAGATGGCGGAATGTGTCAAATTTTGTGCCGCGCGGTAAATTTTTGGAAAGTGGAGTGATATTTTATTAGTTTTTTTTGTACAAAATAGTAAAATATGGAAAAATTTGATATATTAGATATATTTAAGGACGGGTCTGTAAACGCGACGGTTGAAAAACTGTAAGTTTCCCCTACATTTTCTTTCTCAGTTTATTTATAGAATTAACGTAAAGTGCATAAAGTATATATATTTGGATATAATATATTTAAATGACTGCAAGTATTTAAAATGTAAGATAGGCATTAAAATTCTTATAATCACCGACGGACGGACGGGTTTTTACCTATTTTTTTTATAATTAAGCGCGACATCTTGCCAATATTTTAACAACCACTTTATAAATTAAATATAAAAACTAAAAATATATTTATAAATATATCTATATATATATATTTTGCGGTTCTCTGTCTTTAATATATGTATGTAAAGTAATAAGATCAATCTAGTAAAATACTATTACTTTTGTAAGGAGGTTATTAAGAAAGAGTAAGAAAGGCGATTAAACAGAAGATACGGAGAAATTATATTTTATTTTCCGTTCAAATGTTAATTTTTAATTTTAACGATATGTCGCCTAGCTCCGTAGTTTCCCTTATCGAACTATAAACGTCTCGTATGATTTACAGCTTGTGTATTAGCTATAAAATAGTTTTTAAGACTCCACCACTTGATTTTACGATAAATAAATAAACAATTAACTATAATAATATCTTATTATATAATTATTGTGTTGCCTGGCTAAAATTGTTATTAAAGTTACTCGTTAGTTTTGATTGTTGTATTTTTAAGTGCGGTTTTGACGTAGTTGAACTACGTAGAGGTGTGTAATCGTAGGGGATTCAAATAGAAATAAAAAAAAAATCAGCTTAACGCTGTATTCCGCACACAGCAGGGTAGGCAGTGGGACTTTAGTGTTAAAACACTTCCATTCCCCACTTTCCGCCGAAATCTTCCGCCGCATTGCGTATTGAGTTGCGGGACTCAACGCCGCGCTTTGCTTCGCTGCGGAGCAGAGCGAAGCAATGAACATATAAATTTAAATAACTATTTCATGTCCTCGGGTGGGGATCGAACCCACAACCAGTCGATTTTGCAGTCACACTTAGTACCTCTCTGGCACGACTTCCCTCAACTTGATTGAAATACCTACAATAAAAATATAATTTATTTATTTTCGTGGTGTTCTATTTGTTCGGTGTAGATGTACGTCACTCTTTGTTTCTATATGGCCCTATGTGTGTAAATATTAAAAAAATCTAAAAACTAGTTACCTAATATTTTAATATTAATAGTGTTTATTGAAATTGTTTTATTTTTTTTCTATAAATGCCAACTCGAGCGTATGTGATAAAAACCAATTTAATTAGAAACAGTTAATTAACTTAAAAGTGTAAATGCAATTAAATTATTTTTTAATTAGTTAGTACACGAAATCGCAATTTGATCGGCTTATAGTTACATGTAGGTGTAAAAAGTTCTTATATTCCAAATAAAATACAGGCATTTGTGAGTGATTAAAGCGAACACTACTTGGTTTTTTGCTACGAATTTTACTTTGAAATATAATAAGAAAAAAGTAGTGATTCCAATCTCTTTGTAAGTTTTCTTTATAAATGTTATATTAAAATTAAAAATGTTTTTATTTAAAAAAAAATATAACTACAATATATAAAACACAATTATAGTCTAATTTTTACCATAAAAAAAAATAAAGTTAAACCATTTTATTTAAAGCAAATTTAGAAACGATAAAGCTTTTAACGTAGTGCCTATATGAAATATACATCGAAAGAAACAAGTCCAACGACCGACGCGAATAAGAAACCCCAAAAAGAAATTTGCCATTTAAATTCAAATCTCAGGTCATTTTAGATTGAAAAAAACGTTATACAATTGTTGAATAGATATATACTAGTTTAAATATCAAATAAATATATTAGGAGCTGGCTGTTCGTGAATTTTAATATAAAAAATCGATGTTAAGTCCATTGTCACTTTATACCACCTGGATCTAATTGTTTATTCCAGATGTGGTTGAATTAGTTAAATTTTTACGTGTTAAATGGTGTGTGGTGGGATATTTCTCTGTTGGTTCGTGACTTTTGATTGGATTTTGGTTTTGCGCGTCGGTGGTGTTGGTACCGACGGCTGTGACTCTACATACCACAATTTAATGACTTTTAGTAAGTTAAATTTTTTGAATATATGATATTATTCCTAAAATAAAATACAAAATAGTATTTTTTTTTATTTTCCTTGCGCCTTAGCCTTACCTATTATAAATGAAATCCTAGTCATTAATGTGGACGGAAAGTCAGAAAAGTAATGAGACTGTACAATACAGTAGAAGTACAGTAGAAGTAGTATGTACATACAATATGTATTAAACGAATATAATAAAAATCGCTCTCCTTTTTAACCGACTTAGAAAAAGGTTATATAATCGTCAAACATACATTTCTTATGTAATTCCAACAATTTCTCCATAACTTGTAAACCGATTATTGATCAAGACAATTGTTTCCTTTAAAAAAAAACAAGGATTTGAATCAGCAATCATCGGCACCCACAACAGTGCCATACACCACGACGTTAACACCACATTTACGCACTTAGCTCTTATTTTATTCAGACCACGTAAACATTTTCAATTTAAATACCGCTCTTCATTTGTCTATCCACTCACTAATTGCGCAGTTTGGATTCAAGAATAATTCGCGCGATCGCTAATTTAGGGGTTATTGTGTAATAGACGTTCAAACATCCTTTTAAAAGGCAGCTATGAATTCTTGATAGAAACGTGTATGTCTTATATTTTTTTGATGTTAGGAGCTTCTTTAGTAGTGTTAATAAAGATATTGTGGCATATTTGAGTAGGTATTTTAGCATTTAGTAGCTATTTTTGTAAAAAAAAAAGTTTTATTATTAAAATAATGTAATATATAGGTTTTAAAATTATATTATTCCTTGTATAGGCTTGAAAGAAATCCGGACAAAATATATTTTTCCTTTAATATAAGTAATTTATTATAATAGAGACGTTTCTTGAACTTGGATGTGTATAGTGTGTCTACATTGGTGGAAATTGACAGATTTTATCATTTCTCACTACGTTTCTACCCTGTAGCCTCGAATATATATATATTAATACTTAAAATGTAAATTTTCAAGTAAATACTTCAAATTGCATATAAATTTTGATACTTTAACGACGGCCTTACTACCAATATAGCTAATATGCTGTCAGGATGCTTAAAGCGTATTAATTGTTCGACGATGACACAGCAACAGGGCAACAGGGACAAAACTTGGAACTGACAGCATAACGGTGTTGCTGTATTTTTGGAGAATTCTTACTATGTGTGGGCCTAGTATTGATTTTTTATTATAATCTGATACGGTGTATTATATGACCATAACGCGACAGTCGTGCGTTCGATTCTCACTCGGGGGACTGTAAGTTATTTTTGTTTTTTCGTTTTGGTAATAATAAGATGAAGCGTAGAGTTGAGTTCCGTCAATACGCAATATCTTTAAATCGGGCGGTGCGTTGATTAGTCTGATCTTTAAAATTATATTTAAAATGAATTATTTAAGAACAAAATGGCATATCTACTTATATTAAAGGCAAATTATATTTTGTCCTGATCATTTTGATTTTTACAAAAAATGCTACAAAATATGTATATTCTATTTTTTGCAAATTTAGTCTAGTACATATATATAATGACGTAGGTTTCAGGCGATAACCTGAGGATGGAGATTTCCTTTATTGTATATTATATATAATAGATTTTTTTTATTGCTTAATAAAATACAAAACGAAATTGATATTAGCTAGTAGGTATCTACGGGTGGTCAGGTATGTAAGTAGGTAGTTAGGTTCGGCCGGTGTCGGTCGCGGCCGGGGCGATGACCAAATTATTGCAAAAATCCCGCCGCTCCCACTCACACCGCGTGCACCGCAAATAAATCTTGATAAAACTCCTTAAACTAAATTAACAACATATACGTATTCACTAGCTAATTGACAAAAAAACAGCGAATTTTACCTTTTTTACACAGTTATTTAATGGGATCGTTTTTCCGGGTTATCAATAAAAAGTGTACTATCACCAAATTCCTTCGATTATAGCATGAATGAAAAAAATATCTATCTATTAAACTTTTTCGAACTTTTTGATATAAAAAAAAGGGAAAAAAAGCATCTAGAACGGTATCACTTAATAAGTGTCCAAGTAAATTTCATTGCGCTTAGAAAGGCGTCAGTCATTTCGGAGTTAAATAGTCAATCACGAGTTGGTGTGGCTAATCTTGCATTCAAACTCACAATAGTAGTAACGAACGGACGAACGGACGGACAGTAATAAGACGCGCGTGGGCGGCTTAAGTCAACGTTATTTATGACGAGACACCTCTCTCGATTTTTTTTATATTTTTTTCTTTGTTTTTTTTTTTTTGTCATACAGACTTAAATCTGAAATTAGTCGGAATTACGTATCAGGACGAATACTTATCGCCGCCGGACGAATAAATACTACTAACTTACTTCACTGACAACAAAATCCTCTAAGTAGATATTTATTTTATGTATTTAATAAAAGCAAAAACGGAGACGGCCGTCGCGTCGAAAGGAAATCGTTATCTTAACGACGACGGCGTATTTACGTAAAATCTGAGCGAGAGTCTGAAACTGTCCCTTGGAGTGCAGCAGACGATAAGGGGGCACGCACTATCGCGGGTTCATATGCCAGCTATCGACCTCGCACACGATGTTTATACTCGGCGCCGATAATATGGATGCGCAGAATTGATAAAGCCAAGACTAGCATCGATTTGTAAACGATCGAGTCGAGGTTAACGGTCTGTTAAATTAATTTCGGGAACATAAATAATTTAAGAGTCACTCTGGCGTCTGATAACTTTAAAAATGGCGGTTCAATTGAAACCAGCTGATCTGAGCTGGCGGCGCGAGGCGCGGCCGAGGGGCTCTGTTTACTTTGAGACTTCAAATTAAAAACGTGTACACTAAAGCTTTCATCTGCGGCCTTAAAATTGTTATCGTGTCGATACCCGACCGATAAATCTGCGTGTATCCTCACATCAGCAATATCGCGGCCATTTTCGAGGACAAGAAAATGTTGTAGGTGAATGAATATTGAAAAAGCGCCGACCGCAGTCCGCTCTGCGGTCGCGCGTTCACATTTAGAAGTGCAGGGTTAGATGCAATTACTGTGCGCTTTTGCGTGTTGCTGTCTGCCTGTCCAAGCGGCCCGGCTGGTCTGACTGGCCTGGCTGGCCTGGCCGGCCTGACTGCAGCGAGCCGGCCTGGGCGCACTCGGAAACGGCCGCGATTGGTTTATTGACACGTGTTGGTGTTATCGCCTGCCGCTGTGTCCCCATGCGGATGAGCAAATGGGATAATAGACGTCTGGGCCCGCATCCGGCGCGGGAGTCGGATACAACTCTTGCAACGCTCTGGATACAATTTTTCAATTAAACCGACCAGACAGAAGATCTCTAATAGGTGTCGTTAAGAAGACGTGTGCCCGATTTTCGATCTGTCTCTCTGTCGTAACGAGGCCGTTTTATTAGTATTTATGGTTGGTGGTATGGTTCTGCCGCCGCGTCATCAATGAAACGGAATTTATGAAACCCCGGTAATTTAAAACGGGTGGTGCCCCAGTGTGTTACTTAGCGCGGGACGCACATCTCAATTCGTCCGTGTAACAGGTGATATAAAAGATTTTTCCAAGTTTTACGGCGACGTCGTGTACGGGTCGAGTGGCGCAGTAAAACTCGATACGAGCGTCTACTGAGGTCTAACGATGTTTGATTTACCGCTATCAATTTGAAGAGTACATAAAAATACACCTAAGGCGATAACCCGGTACAGTTGGGTGTTTTATTTGCAGCGCAGGACAGCTTGTTCATAATAAAAGGCAGCGTGCACTGCAGCGTGATGAAATTTGTACCGGTTCGCATTATTACTATTAGGTATTGTGAACTATTCAAATACATTATTCACTGTTACGAATCGCTTCTGGTGGCCCCAGACATGTGAATGCCTCGCCAGATGACGGGAGCAAGACGGGGCGAAGGGCGAGCGGGCGCGTTGGAGAGGGACGGCTGCTTAAGGGTGGCGTTCGTCATGTCCCACCCCGTGTCGGGCACAAGTGACGCTCCTGTCTTCCCCAACCGTCTGTATTCGAAAACCTCGTCCCTTTTCGCCTCATTTTTTATATACCGTTGCTTGTATACTCTGAATTCCTTTACGTTGGAAGTTATTGGAATGGCCGACCACAACATATGATCTTAGTCATATTTAATTATTGCCACAAAACAGATTTTTTACTTCTCAGAAACAACCTACGCTAATCTCGTGAGGCAATCGTAAAAAACCAAGCCAGCGGGCGTATTGCGGGCAACATTTGAATAACTGAAGCGATTAATTCACGGGGCTTTAATTATCGCGACGTGGCTCGAGCCCATCAGCCCCGGCCAGCATGACTTATGCCCGTCAGTAGAGAGCCGCGACACTAACAGACCGTCAAAATTTAATCATGTTATGCATCACTAAGAGAGGAATCCCACAAACCATACTGATCGCAAAAACCTAAATCGAAACGAACTTATTACTCAGTGATGATTCCCATCTCGCCGAGAAAAAACCGCAGGAATGTCATTTAAAAAAATTAAAACGTATAATTTTTATTCTTTTTTTCCCTTATGGCAACCCGACGGACTAAAGGTTATCTCAGAAAAAAGGTGGGACTGAGCGATTCCATTTTTAAAACGTATCATTTAATTTCGGAACCGGCTCTCAAGACGTCAAAAGGTAGTCATTACATATTTTCCAAATGTTTAATGATCGAATTTTATTTGTGTGAGACAGCATAGCGCCGGAACTCAGACCTATTTATGTTTTTTTGTCTATATTATGAAATTGTATATAACTAACTATTCGCTTGAGGTGTTAAATAATGGAATTTAAAATAATAAATACGATTTCGAATTCAAATAACCCCTATATTTAGATGCGACCGGTATGTGGGACGACACTGACCCAAAATTTTATGGGAAAAATATTTTTATCTATCAAATTGGTTAGATAGCTCTATAGGCGACGTTATAAGAGTTGATGTTGCTTGAAGTATGTTGAAGTCTGCTCCACATAGTGTCAAATGCCTACAAATTAATGACGTAAGGCAAACTGTGTCGTGTCGTCGACCGGCCAATAACAGTTTTAGACTAGTGTCTGCTTGTGGCTCTTGCTGTATATTATATTGATAAAACTATTGATTTTCATTATATTAAAACTAATATATTAAACAAAGAAAATTTGATTATTAACTAAACTGTGCCGCTTTCTATAAATATTAGATTAGAAACCCAAAAATTGTATTCACTGCTTATCTAGGGAAAATTAATAAGATAGCTCACAAAATTTCTCAATTATTCATATTTATTATCTGTCAATATGAAGAAAAAATCGTATTTTTTACTGTAAAACCGTAAGACAACCACATAGCCGACGGTCAACCACCTTGTTAAAACAACACTGTTCTATTTAAAACTAACATCGCTAGGATTGCTTGGATCTAATAGGTGCTTTATCGTGTCACTTATAAATGATGTTCTAATATTAATAAGGTGTACGAGGCACGACAATATGATCTGTAACTACTGAAATAACGTAATTTGTTAAGCTTAGTGCCATCCCGACTAATCGTATGGTACCTGCTTTAAAACTCTGTGAATGCTGCCAAGGCAAGCTTTGAAACAAAATCTTGGATAAAAGGGCTGAAAAATATTTGTTTTAACATAATATATATATATATATATATATATATATATATATATATATATATATATATATATATATATATATATATATATATAAAATTAATGTTTCTGAGTGACTGAAAAGTGACAACGCACAGACGAAACTACCGTACCGAGTAGGTTGAATTTTGACATGTAGATTAGGAAGTGTACGGGGCCACTAAACGAGGATTTCTCGAACTTCTTAAAGGAACGGAAAAATTCCAGATTTCTTCATCTTGCATCTTCAAGTCTATGAAAAAAGATATTTCGAAAGAAAATTATATCAAAATCTGATATTTGTCAAATTATGAGCATTTTTCAAAATACGGATACGGATATCATGAATAATAAAAGCTTTTTTTATATCTAAGAATCAAACCCATTATACTTATTCGAATCCAAGATCAACATAACTAGTAACAAACAAAGAATATGTAATTAAAGACCGTTGAAAAGATCGAATTGTACATGAAAAGGCTAGAAATGCTTATTGCTTTATACGGTGCATAGAACTTAATACGCTAGTGCTAATCTGTACATAAAACATTCACAATGCCCCTGAATGAGCTATAAACCTGGTTGCACGGTGTAATCCAGCATCCTTATTATGTGAAACAATTTGTTTGTACGTTTATAAGTTATAACTCAAAAACATGGCAGTAAAATGTTTTTATTTAAGTTTTATTGACTTATTGTATAATTTCATCAATGTATTCGGACTACAAAATATAGATAGGAAATAATTTGTTAATTATTACATATAAACATAAAACGGTGTTCCAATCCGCTATCTAACATGCAATGTTTTAAAAAGACCAAAATCTTCATATATTGTCTATATCAACAAAACACAGCTTAAAAATATAATAAAACTTGGATAATATAATAAATAATATTCTCAAGTGACGGATGAATTGAAAAAATGTATCCCAAAGAACTTATAAACTTAACCTTATAATTAATATAATGGGATAAGATCTGGATATTGTTCAGAATTTTACTTGTATTTGATTGTAAAATAATAATAATACACTGTCAGCCATTAAAAGTATAAACTGAAGGCGTGAACAGGTGTTCCACTGCTGAGCTATCGATCGCACAAATCGCTTACTCATTCTTTTTGATGGTCCGCTATGTATTATGGAGTGCTTGCTTTTAAATGTCTTTTATGAAATGGTTATAGGTATAACCCTTGGTAGCTTAGCTTGAGTTTTAAGTTGAGTGTTAAAAGTTGAATCTTAAAGGTAGTGAATTGATACAAGTACCCTGTAAAGTTCAGAAAGCATTCAATGTTTTGTAGGTACTTTGCTTATTTTCAAATTATACGATATAAATTCATAAATTATCTAATAATAAAATCAATATTGAACTCCAATCTGTGATATCTGTCGTACTATTGAAACTTCTGGTCTATGACATACAAAGGTATATAAGATTACAATCATAATATATGTAACTTAAATTAAATGTTAATTTTTAAATGTAAACTATCAATAAGTGTAAATGAACTTATTTCTTTTATTACAATGGAAGAAAAAAAAAACATAGTTGCGATTTCTCAAAACAAAACCTCCTCTAGACACGCACTTCTACATTATGTTTATTCATGAGTCGTAAAAATACGAAAATTAGATACTGTATTAGCATAGACTGTAACAATTATCATTGTTGTGTACACGGTTATTTGTTTTTGTTGGTTTTTTCGCTTTGCATGCGGTTAAGTCGAAATTTTACGATGTTATAATGTAATTTTTTTGTCCGCCTACCGATAATTAAACGCTATTTTAGGTGATATGAAAGAAAATATGAATAAATAAAACATTAAAATTTAAATCGCTTCTTTTATATTGTAGTTCGTCTGATTTAAAAAAAATTGTGTGTTTGATAAGTGCGAATGGAGAAATTAAAATGTCAGATCATATTATGTATCGCATTAACAATTTCCAAATAAAAATAACAATAACGAAGAGAGTTAGCCGAGTCGCTCTTTTAATGCACGTATTATATTCTTTACTAAAACAACACTTAAAATGATTACAGTACAAAAGCGCCGGCTGTCAAATGTTAAAATACTCATCCACCTCGTACGAGATGGATATTTTGAAAGAGTATTTAATTGGAGGTAAAAAATGATAGATGCAGTGTATGACTCGACAATCTTTTTTCTTACCTACGATCCTTCCTACAGTACCAACTAAAAGTTTTTGAGTTCATTAACACTACAATATAAACATTTAGTTGAAATATCTTAAAATATTAGCATAATAAATATTGTGTGTTTGCATAATTGAATACATTTATTAGATAATATTAGATATTAGATATTTTTGTTTTCTTTATCGTCGGGTACAGGAAACTTAATGTTAAAGCGCTCAGTTTTTGATTCTACATAGATTTTGATATATTTTACTATAACGCTCATACAATATATATATAAAAAATATGTTTTATAGTGCTTTGTAAGTTGTTGGCCTCTAGTAGAAGAGTTTCTTTATACTTGCTTCCGTATCTTGCTCTTATATGGTAAATAAATCGCATCCAGCTTAGGACAATTAAACATAAAATTTTATAAACTTACCATTTCTAAGTAAGAGAAACACAAAGTAACCCCCAAAACATTACCTATGGAGTTCCACAAGGGTCAATCTTGGGACCGTTGCTTTTTCTTGTATATATTAACAGCATCCATAACATAAAATTATACGGCGATGTATCTTTATACCCTGATGATACTAGTCTTTTCTATTACGGAAGTCATTTAGAAACTATAATAAACGATGCCCAAGAGGATCTAAAGCGGTAAATCTTTGGTTCCAATCCAACCTGCTCACAGTCAACGCATCTAAATCAAACTACATAATTTTTGCCGCAAAAAATAAAAAGATATCCCACAAAATAGTGCTGAGCATCAATAACGAAGCAATTACACAAGTGGATCAAGAAAAATATTTAGGATTGATTCTTGATAGCAGAATGACATGGAAACCACATATTTGTAAAATTAAATCTAAACTAACATCTTTAATGGGATTAATTAGAAACATTGTACGCTGTTTACCACGCAAAGTCCTTTATATCACATATAATTCCCTTATTAAGCCACATATTGATTATTTGATTGAAATATGGGATTCAGCGTCAAAGAGCAATTTAGAAGTTTTGCAAACAGCACAAAACAAATTAATAAAAGTACTATTTAAATATAATTTCCGTACTCCAGCTAAAAAAATATATAATGAAACAGGGATCTTAATTATTTATCAAACCTATGTATATAATAGCTGTATTTTAGTACGTAAAATATTAAACAAAGACATACATACAAACATTATATTTACAAAAAAACTAAGCATACAAAAAATCAGACTAAGAAATGCAAAGAACTAATTACGGCAAAAAGAATATAATGTTTGATGGTGCCTATTTATATAACAAACTACCAAAGGATATTAAAGAAACAAATTCAACACCTAAATTTAAAAGATTACTTAAAAATTACGTGAAAAATATAATGCCGACACATATTATTTAATATAATGATAATGCTCCTCACATAAAAAAAAAAAAAATAATACACACTTAGCTTAAACAAATATATAACAAGTTAATAACAAAATAATAAATATAGTAATAATAATAATAATAACAAAAAAATAAATAAAAAATGAATAAAAAAAAATTGAAAAAAGTAACAACAATATCTATATAAAATTAAGGAATACTAAAATAAACTCATACAAAAAAAAGAAAGTAAATAATGTAACCAACGAGAAAATAAAATATCTTCATGCTAGTAGTTAAGATTACTAAGTGGCACTTCCAGTTGATCTTATTCCGTACAAATATTTCTAATATCCATCTACCTTACATTTCATTTGTCAATAAAGCATATACCAACTTAGTGTAATGTACCCAACGAATTAATATTATTATAGTGTAATTGTCTCATGTAAGTGAATTTTGTATTCTTATGAGAAAGTAATTGAGTACTGTATATCAATAAGTTTCGTAATTAAAGGTTTTTGAGATATTTTCATGTAAATTACTTACATACATCTGTAGATATTTAGAGAATCAATGGACAAAGGTTCAAAACATGTTGTTGTTAGGTACTTTTTGACTTACAGTTCATTTAAGAAATAGTATAACAACAATCGACAATGGTTAGTGTGTAATCATTGCTGCCCTCAGGTCAAACTCACGTTTAAATATAATTAAGATTTTGTTCTATTATTTCAATTTCACACAACAAAAAAGTAGATATCAAAGTGTAAATGATTTGAATCTACAGTTATGAACATTCTTCTTTTGGCCATGTCTTCAAATTTCAACCCTTGGGGGCGCGCTTTGTCTTGTCAACAGCGCAAAAACTGGAAGGAAATATTGAATAAATAATTCGTTACTCCGCTTAAGAATCGAACCCACCACCGTTGACAGTCACACGCTGTGTCACAGCCACGAGAGCATCAAGTTTCACATGGTAACTAAATTTCTTGTTTTCATTTCTTTATTTTTATCTTGTAATTCTTTCCTTCCAGTACGACGAGAGCCTCCACGGCGGGGGCTACATGGAGGGCGGTGCGATGTACCACGAGCACCGGCTCGCGCACCCCCACATCCCCCCAGTGCACTACCCCCCTACGGCGCCTGCGCACGCGCTGCCCGGCGAGCCGTTGGTACACAAGCGGGACAAGGACGCGATATATGGGTGAGTCTGGTGGTAAAGTGTTCATTTGTTTGTTTATTGTAGAGTTCTCGGTAATCTTTAGTAGGTAGGCGGCGTTGAGTTGCGCCACTTATCATGCAATTCGTTGAAAATTCGGCGGATAGTGGGGAAATCTGTCTGCGTTGTTCTATGCAGGATACAGCTTGAAGTCCAAGTAAGTTTGTAGCTCGGTAGTGTCGTAGACCGTACGTTTAAGGCACTGTGTGATAAGATTTTAGGTAGAATTTTAAGAATAATGTGAATTTTAGGTAGTATTACTTATATAGGAAATTGCTTTTATGGGTGAGAATCGAATCCACAGCCATTACGTTTACAATAAAACTAGTTCACTGTCCAATGATAGCGATTGTTTATCATACTATCATGGAGAAGAAAATGGAAGCTATTTTGCATATCCTAAAAACAATATTGATAATGTAAAAAATACTACTCAACTTAACTTTTTAGTTTTTGCATGAAATTAGTTAAAGCAAGAATTGAATTTGTTACTTCTGTTGTCATATTTTTGGCTACCACATTTAATATTTTATTACATACTTATATGTACATGTATGTATAACGTATTTGTTTCTGCGCCGGCGCCTCGCCTTGATAATGCGTGCGATTCTATGAATACAAAAGATTACCTAAAAATAATTATCGATCTTTATCGAGTATGAAATGTAGTATAGATATCATACTGTATATTAATATCATTCAGCCAGAAAGTTTGTTTGAAAACTACCTTACCTAAGGAACTGCAGATTTTTTTACATCAACTTACCTTTGTGTGATATGTAGATGCACTATTACGGCGAAGCTATCAGTAAACGCTAGTAATATAATAGAAATAATACAATAATATATAGGAACGAAAATTAGATTAAAATAAAATTTTTAAAGTATATCTTTTCCTTTGAACCAACGTTTGGTTCAGTTTATGTTAGTTACGGTGCTGGAAGCAAGTCTTTTAAGAATTAAATTAATCACATTAAAAAAAACCATATTTGACAATAACAAACAACAATCAGTGAAATGGCTGATTTCGCTGGAATTTTAGTTATAATTCTGTGAATTTTATCATTTATAATTACATTTTATTATTTAAATTCATTATTTTTCTAATCACCGTGAAGCGTCATAACAGATATCACAACATTATATTATATATCTAATCATTAAAAAAAAGGATAAAAAGATATCAGTTATTTCCAATTTACAGTAGCTGAGTCAATAAATTATCTATATGCTTTAAATTTGTTAAGTATAACTAAGAATTGATTCCGTTAAGATGACAACGTAAACACTTGCTTTTCGTTATGTTATTGAAAAGATCTACGTATTATATAGTTAAAAAGAGGCGGATCTTGGCGCTAGGGTTTAGAACTGTAAAACGCGACGGCTGTGTGTTCGATTCCCACAATTTAATATTTAAATATTTCGCTCTGGTGACGAGCGCGGCGTTGAGTTCCGCCATTCAGCACATAATGCTTTATGAATTCGGCGGGAACTAAGGCGTCATTACATATAAATGCAAATAAAGCTAATAAAATTATTTAAAACAAAAATGCAAAAGAATATACAATATCTTTTGCATGAAACTGCAACAGATATTACTAGCTTATTGGGATTAAGGGTTCAAATCCACGATTAGATAATATTGATTTTACTTATGTTTTGTTTCATTTATAGTAACTAACTTTTTTATCGATAGATACATATTATATTATATATGATAGATAGATATTAATCGAAATGTCATTGCGATTAATTTGATAAAAAAAAAACAACTTGAGTTAATTTTATATAGATAGATTACCGCGTTCAACCGAAGAAACTCTTATATCTTAAAAAAAAATTAATTAAAAATAAATGTGCAAATGGGAACGGAATGTCTTACCACTAGTTTCCCACATTCCCTTTGCTTATGCTATTTTCGTGGAGCTAAAAAACAATTTTTAATATGAAAAATAATTTTATTTCGAGGTTAGATTGATAATAGAGATTTTCTTAATCTTATCGCCCTACTAAGAGATAGCCGCGAGGTGCGATGCTTCGCGGATTGTCCTCACGATCTGCTTTATCTGATCAGAACTTGTCAAGGAGTTTTGTTGTGTGGCGTTAGTGTGAGCGTTGAACTATGAAATTTAATATTAAAATAACTTTAATATGAACATATGTAATTAAAAATATATTTTAGCTTGTATATATATTTTTTGATTTGAACCTTTTCAAAACGTTGTTTATTTTTTAATTTTTTAATGAGTAAACGTAAACATTATGTTTTAAATCATTTTTATAATATTATAATTGAAGAAGACCATATACTTACATTTTATGAGGTAAGTATAGACAAAAAAAGTATAATTTGTAGTTAAAAAGAATAATATATAGCTTCGCACTGCATCCTGCATTTAGTAGGGTAAGCAGGGGGAACCTAGTGTTAAAAGAGTCTGTTCACGCAACACCGAATCAAAAAAATATATACTAAAATAAAACAAAAACTAGTTTCACGCTGTATCCCGCATATACTGTAAGACAGAAGGGAACCTAGCGTTACGACTTCCCATTTATACTAATAATATAGTAATGGTAATATTTTGATCGTCTATTTTTTTCGTATACTGCTTTCACATGATACAATTCGGATTTTCATTTTAATTATATCACTAATTACTCTATCACGCGTTATCAGATCAATTATTTTTAATGGGTTATAATGTAAATATTTCTTGGTTGATGGGACCACACACTCGTCATGGTTCTTTCTGTTCAAAGTTTAATCGTTGTTTTAATCGTCTTTTTTATATGATAGAAATTACTTTTTGCTCATTTCGACCCTGTTATTATGATTTTAACTACTTCGCTGCTATAGACGTGTGTTAACACTACATAATATACAATTAAGTGTTTTAAACGTGACGTGTGTTAACACTACATAATATACAATTTAGTTTTTTAAAACTATTTTCTAGATAAATATAATAGCTTTAAGCTTTTTATTATACAGTAAAGTATAGGCACTCACTATCCGCTTAATTTTCAAAAAATTAAGCGTGTTGAGAGACGGAACTCAACGCTATGTTTTGTTTACCTTAGCAAGAACAGGAAAATAGTTAAAATGAAAAAAAAAACACAACCATTATGTTTACAATCATACTCTATCCCACTGCGCCACGACGTCCTCTTATCATTCAAATTAATAATTTTTATCATATAAACACCACAGATTTTATCTCATTGCGCGCTACATGTTAATTTATAAGTAAAAAACTATTAAACATTATTTTTCAATTAAATTATACATGTATGTACATATTTATTCGTCGCGTGATAAATTATTATTATAAGTAATATTTATTAAACGTTTTCTAGTTCTCTAGTTATTTTCATATTTTAATTACATACCATCGTTGATATTGATATTTATAACTGTAGAGTGTTGTTTTATTTTTAATGTAAGTACTTTTGATTTAATATCTTATACATGTTGTTATGCAATTTTGTTTAAATCTATATATCTATAAAAAATAAACGAGATTGTGGTGAATTCAGAAGGAAAACGGAGAACAGAGAATCTTGATACTTCCTCCTCTTGACATTTTCTTTATCTATCTTGCTAAATACGGGAGAAAGCGTGAAAGAACATGTTTATTTATTTGTTGATAAGCCCGCGTCCACTGCCACCAAGCCCCACCAAGTTTTACTTCCTCCACTCGATGGTATCAGCGTCACGTCTAACCAATATTATTTTATCTTTTGTTCTTTACTCAATTACGACTTTTATATGGTCTTTAGACAGCTCTTGTTCATTCATGACTTTTTTTATATCTCTGTAAACGAATATCTTTATGTGATTAAATTAATATACAAATCAATATATATATATTTACTTATTTAGAAAACGTATAAAAATTTGAACGTAGCTGGACTCGAACCCGCACCTCCCGGAAACCGACCTGGTCGGTCGGGTCGGTCGGAGTCCCGCTACGTTGAATTTTTATACGTTTTCTAAATAAGTATTTATCTTTCCTAAGTGTGGATTAACACTTTAAAATGTTTAAAAAAATTATATATTGTTTTTAATATTTGGGTCTATAAAATAATTGCTCTAAGTATATAGCTGAAGGAATTACTGTACAATAATAATATAGTTTTACTAACGTCTTGTGTTTGTTGAAAAAAATATGTATAAACGAAATGAAACCTACTCAAAAATCTACTTATGACAGTTGAAATAGAGAATATGGCTTATTTATAATATATGGCTATAGAGGCTGTCGTGGTGCGGCGGCACAGCATCTGACTATAAACGCGATGGTTGTGGGTTCGATTCCCATTCGACCGATTAAAATATTATCATTTCATCGCTCTGGTAACAAGACAAAGCACCGCTCTAT
The DNA here is from genome assembly GCA_917862395.2 of Heliconius sara. Lineage (NCBI taxonomy): Eukaryota > Metazoa > Arthropoda > Insecta > Lepidoptera > Nymphalidae > Heliconius > Heliconius sara. Next base: position 10,943,952 of record OU860787.2, read on the forward strand.
AACACGTAATGTTGGCGGAGAGTGGAGAACAAAGTGTTTTGACACTTTTTTCCCTCCACTAACACTAATATGCAAGATACTGCTTGAAGCTATAAAATAAGAGAGAGTTATTATTATTACACATCTCATATGATGGTATCACTGTCACGTTTCGTATATCTCGTTGTTATCGAATCTTTGGATCTTTCTGCTGTCATATGTGAATGTATGTTTTATTATTATTTCATAGGACAGTATCAAGATCTAGATTAGATTTTTTTAGTTGCCCTAATATATATTTTTTTAGTACGCAATATGTGCGTACATAATCTACATATATTATGTTTGGTTTGTGTTCCTGTGTGTGGCAATTGAGTTGAATGAGTTTGCCAGCTATCAATAGAGCTAAAACATTTTGGCATGCCAGTATATTCATTGCTTTGGCGTAAACATATAATAAAATCGATTTTAATTTGTTTTAAAAGTATGCACTTGGTGTACGATACAAGATTTATATTGACTTATATGTATATTACAGGCATCCTCTCTTCCCCCTGCTGGCGCTGATATTTGAAAAGTGCGAGCTGGCCACATGTACCCCCCGGGACCCCGGGGTGGCCGGCGGCGACGTTTGCTCATCCGAATCATTCAACGAAGATATTGCGGTGTTCAGTAAACAGGTAATTGCTTAAAATGTTTCTTAAGATTAATAATAAAAAAAAATATCTACCCAAAAATATACAGATAATAAACAAAATTTTAATCAATCATCAACCGTCAATGCAAGTTCTTCGCTCGCTTTTTATCGGGCATTGCGAAAAAAATATACCTAAAAGAAATAAAAAAAACCTCATGAATACCATTGGAACAAAAATAAAAACTGATGCCCTCCCAATTCGATTCCATACACAAAACCCATTTAGAAACACCACACGAAAATTACTCGCGAAAGAGAGAATGCAGGGCTGAATAACTTTGTGGCGACGCACCTGCCTCCATTACCCATCAGAATTAAAAAAGAAAAAAAAAAGCGCGCCAACGCATTCGGATATTAAAATGTCGCAAAATGGCGTCCCGTAAATCAGCGGCGGCAATTTCTTCGGGCTTTAATAACTATAAAGCGTAATTAGCAACGGAAAATCAGTTATTGGTTTGAGTTTGCGCTCGCGTTCGCATTTGCGTGGGCGACGTATCGATTGTTTACGGGCTGGTCAGCTAGTACCGTCAAATATCGATATCAATATGTTCACAATCGATTTGTTACGTCCATTTTTAATTTTAAACTTGTCATGCGATTTTTAATCTGTGCACTGCTCGTTTGAGACTTGTGAATTGTAATATTTATAATTTTGTTAGTTCTTTTATGTATTACGTTATTAATATCTACATTACTAAAAGTTATTTTAAACAGTACCACGTTTTTTAATAAATTTTTCATAAGTTGTTTCCAATCGTTTATGTTCTCGTGGAGTTGCCATCAATATTATTATGTTATTGGCAAAATTAATAAGCCCGTCACGAATCTCCGGAACAAAAATTAAATTGAATTCTCCATACAAATAATTGAACATAATATTAAATATATTGGTAATATTTTCCGCGGCAACGTTTTCAATGTTTCATTATGCGGTTCCGGTAATAATATAACAATGTAAATCACCAGTAACACCTATTATTTGAATGAAAAGAAAAAAAAACAGTAAATGGAGTCATTTCGTAACGATTCCGCATTGTGTACCGATAATCTGGCAACTAAACCTACAATCATCGAGATATGTTATTTTCTTATAAATTTATCATAACCACAACCTGTTTGTATTATTTTTTACGGAACGCCGTGAATAGGCGTTGACATGTTGCGGTGGAATTGGAAATAATTTTGACGTCTTCACTGACATTAAAATGTCAAGAACACCGGAAGTCGGTTTGCTAGCTAGTGTATTTTTAGTACTCCGCACAATAATATTATTGATTCGTTCGTTATCAGTCAAAGACTTATGTGAACTAATTATTGAAATATAATTGTATATTTATATTTACAATATTGCAAGCGGAGTGAACCCCGGGTTAGGAGATAGCCGGGGCAGATAGCGTGTCAGTGTCACGGAACTGACCGGCTGCTTGTTATTTATTTTCACATTGACTTAGGTTAGATAGCCGGTGTTGTGACATAAATTACGAAATCTGTATCGGCCGACAAGTAGTGATAGTCCAATAAAAATATCGTTTACCGATTACGTTGTAAACTGTCACATTTATCATGCCTCCGCATGTAACACGTACAAAAGCTAATCGCTGCTTTTTAATTACTCCAATAAAACGTTTATCGGTGGCGGTGGCATGTGAAATCGCCACGAAAAGAGATAAAAAATTCGGACCTCCCTCTCTAGAACAGTTTAATAAGCAACGACCATAATTCATCGGCGCACCAAATAAATCATAAACGGCAAAGTGTTTATTTTCAACGTACTTAATATGTTATAAATTTATTTAAGTGGCATGCGGTGTGATTGTGGAGTGATTGATATAGTATTCTCTGTGGCGATCGGCTCGGGAGTGATACTGTCATCCCGCGCTGTCATCGCCACGAGCGCGGCACATCTCTAGCTAGTACTACAGTGTAGTGATGTGATCAAGTGATCGCTCGTCGAAATCGAGTAGCCATGTCGGTTTCTGAAGCTTTTTATTGCCCAACCGTTCAAGGTGCTAACTAGTTTTTAATAAAAACAAATACAGATCAATTATACGTCAAGAGCTTTTATAACTGTATTTATATTAGCGCGTACAAATGGTATCGAATGAACGGACCTTTCTATTTTTGTTTTGAGAACGTATCACTTGTGGCATTTGATCAATTTAAATTTAATATTTGTTTAGTCCGCTTATCTGTCGTTTGTCAAAGTAAGGTTTGTATTTGAAGTGGCTATTTACTGATACTGATCTACGTTTATGGCTCACGAGAAACTCATTTGCAATATTTAAAATGGACGCACAAAAAATGGCGGCATTTTAATTGCTATAGCATCATAGTTGGCGCCAATTCATCCGTGAAGTCAACAATGTATTTTACTATTCTTTTAATATTTCTATATATTTATTAACCTTGTTTGGTGGTAGGAGGGAAAGTTGGCTAAAAGAAAAGAGAAATTGTAAAATAAAAAATATTTTTTTGATTCACAAAAAAAGAAATCACATTTCGATTTAAGTAGTTATTTCGGTTGTTTAGGAATCTAAATGTGTATTTTTATTTCATAACAAGTCGTAATTTTAAATTATTCAAAAAAATTAATAAATAAAAGCTGTTTTATATTTTGTATGCAATAAAAGATATCTGGTTCCGGTTTTATAACTCATTAAAACTATAGAAAACGAAAGCAAGTAAGTGGGATAATCTGATTCCAACGGCAGATGCATGGAAAGTCACTTGTCCGATGGCTTTTTCTTTATAAAGCTTACAGAGTTTTAAAAAAAAATATTACTACGATTTTGTATTTTGGTACCCATTTTTATTAAACTTAAAAATTTTTTAAATAGTAGTATGTATAAAAGGAAAGGTGTGGGTTTGATTATATCTCGAGTAATAAATTATTTTAATTTACTAAAAGTACAATATCTCGAAAATTAGGCAGAAAGTGTAAAACGGAGTGTCTTAACACTGGATTTTCCCTCCCCATTTAGGTATATGCGGGATGCAGCGCGGAGCCGCTTTTTTATTTTTTTAAGTATGTTAGTCCATGTTGGTTACACTAAAATATCTTAAGTAATTTATTTTTTTAAATACAAAAAACAAACTCATTCCATTGATATTGTGTTACAACTTATATGTAACCTTAAAGTGATTGACCTCAATTTTATTACAATTTAAAGTATTTTCTTATCGGACCGTATCTTTTTATTTTTATCGCCGCGTCCATGTTTTTTTTTTTACAAAAATCTCAAGTTTAAGTTCAAAACTTTAAGCTTTAATTGAATATTATGGAATACCTTAGGTATTTTTTGTAGCATTTTAATTATAAACTTCTGCTTCTGCTTCATTATAAACGTTCTAAAAGCTATTTTGATGTATATCAGTGGCTAGGGCTGGCAAGGTGTGAATATATGCAACAATGTTTTATGGCATGAATACATTAATTTTAATAATATCAATTAACAGTTATATATCGAAATTTGGCATGGACATGTTAATGAAACGAATTTTTCTTTATGATATCTATTACATACAAGACTAAATCAGATGTCGCGGTTTAACTCTATAACAAGAAATAAAATAGGATAAGTAGAGCATCTTAGTATTGAGCTTAAGACATTCAATTTCTCACGTTACGACCGTTTTCGAGATATTGTGCGTTATATGGAACTAAACGCCGCAATTTGCATAGAACAAAGTAAAAACCAATTAAAAGTCTACAAACATGTTCGTGATTTAATTAACAGCGTTGAAATTATTTCCTCGGAATTCTGGCGGCAATTTCATTTCTTGTAATAGGAATCGAAGTCAGAACCTGTCGCGCTTACAGTCCCTCTGTGCCACAACAGACCTTAACTAAAACTATTATTTATAGATAAAAAAAAACATACACTGTATACTAAGTAATGTAGTAATGAAGTGAAGATTGCATACAGACACTAGCACGGACTGTATAAGCCTGGTTTCTAAATCAAGATATCTCTACAAATAGATTATCTTCGAGTACCTCTACGGCTCTAACATTGCTACATTTTTTACTACCTCATTTAATTATAATATTATAATACTAGATTACTATACGCATTTATTTTTTGTATCGGCAATTAACGCGGCCGTATAATTTTCTTCACGCTATCGTGGAAGTTTCTTGGTGGATTCGTGAGACATTTGCGATGGTTGTGGGTTCGATTCTAGTTATAGGTATATGTTATATTATTAAAAGGTAGTGTTATAAATTTACGGTTATTTCGTTGACTTGGAGCATAATGAAGATTAGTTAAACGAATTATCGAAAAAACTGACACCAATCAATGTCTCGAAAATTGTGCCGAAAAAAATTGTAGTGTTTGGGGAACGTAGTGTCTTAACACTAGGTTCCCTGTGTATGCTACTATATGCGGGATACAGCGTGTAAAAACATAGATAGATAAGAGCTGTATAATAATAATGTAAACATTCATGTTTTTCTTTAAAAATAACATAACCATATCATCTTAATGTTTATTTCATAGTTTCAATTGATTATAATATACTAAGGTAGGTTATATACGGTACGCTAGCTATATTTTTCATGCTCCACTTCTGTTATTCGTTAATAGAAACCTATTTATCCGGCAAACATGTTATATTTAGTACTGAACCTACCTAACGTTAGCCAGTACCTACATCATTTTACGTCTTGGGGCCAGTAAGGCGCAGGAGCACAACCTTGCGACTGTAAAGCACTGTGACAGGTTTGATTCCCACTCGAAGAAATTAAATGTTTAATATTTTTATTTCTTCGCTCTGGCAGACGCCGACGAGGCGGAGCGCGGCGTTGAGTTCCTGTAGCTGAAAATTGAGAACGGGAGTGTACACTAGGTCTTAAGACACTAAATTCCAATGTTTTTACAATTTTAATATGTTATAATTTAAATGCTACATTTTTATAAAGTTTAAAATAAAGTTTCTGTCCAACAATTTATTCTAAAATACCCGAAAAGTGTATAATAGAATGCCTATAAATAAACTAATAGTGAAAGTGTCCACAAAACGCTATCAAAGACTTCATTATATTCACTAATTCTAGTTCTCTGTGTCAATTACAATGGACATCTATAAGAGCAATCGTTACATCTGTCTGTCATTGTTATGGGATTTGAACGCGCAATTTAAACTCTTTGTCGCGATGATCCAATTGGACGTTTTCGCGCGGATATAGAATAAATAAATGGTACAGACAACGCGCAGCTGCGCCTGCACAGGGTTGCCATTCCCATATTATTATTACGAATTCACATGAATTCACTTATCTAACGTATAAATATAAATAATCTATCACGATTAGTATCTATTTAAGTCATAATTAACAGTAAAAAAGCGAATTTTAGCGCATTTCCAGAGATTTAATGTGAACATAAGTTTTCACGCCTAGCGTTAACATTGTTATTATAAAGTATTCCTAAGAGATAAGCAAAGTCGTATGCGATATCTAGTTTAAGATTAAATTGATGGCCCTGATCCATCATTAGCGGAGCGCGCCAGAGTGGAACCGCAATACGATACGTTTTTTGCGTCCCGCTCGCACGCATTCGTCGTTTTTTTAACGCATCGCCGATTTCGTTTTATCATCCCCTTCGATTTAGATTTACAATTCCGAATTCCTTACACATTTTCCTTCAATTTTTACTTCTGGTTTGTGTTTTTTTTTTGTTTACTTCGTTGCTAGAATACGAGATGATATGTCGGTTTTAATTAAAATACATATGGTTATCTTGTGTTTGATCTGTATTAATAGTGAAAGATACAATCGTGGCTCAGAGTCTAAGTGATAGTTCTTGGTTTGGTGCTGCTCAAGGAAATACTTCACATTGGAAAGAAAAATACTTTTTTAGAAAAAAATCTTATTCTTATACACATTTGAACTGAGCGTTAGCGTGATTTGAACCTGTAAGTTCTGAACGTATGACTTAGTAGTCAGAGCTTAAAGGGTTCCAAGAGGCACGGATTTAATGTTTAAAAAAAAGTACTATATTACAGTTTCCTTGGTCCAATTGAAATACTACTTGGTAATCAGTGACGATAGGTTTTGTTTTCCTGATATTTTTTTAAAATATTTACTACGGTTTATCTATAATAATACCTTGCAAATCTGACCAAAACCGTAAACAAGTCCATTATCATATTTATGTACAGGAAAAAATCGATATACAATCGATATTGTTATTTTAATTTAAAATGTCTCTCGTTTACGATTCTTCAGTGAATGTTGTCAATTTAAATGTCACATGAACGGTCATGTTTATTTAACACATATCTGATATGCTTATTTCTACTTGGCCTATACAGTATATAGTCGTATAATATTTTATAGTAGCTGTTGACCTAGAAATTTCTCAGTTCTAAGTAACAAAAGATGGCTACCAAAGATATGAATAGGACGCGTAGTATTGACGTAATACCTCGATTTAAGCGCGTTCAATGGGTACCACCTGTAGTTTGTCTGTTTATAGGTAAAATTGAAACAAAAGAATTGGTTCATTTTCTAGTAAAGTTAATATATTGAAATTTATTTTCTTATTGAATACGGTCTCTTTAAGTAGCTCCACTCGACCGCAGATGTGCGTGATAATGGAAAACATAAATATAAATTAAAATTCAATAAAATATATATCCTTTCTCCCAACAGGAAACGCCGCTTACATTGAAAAAAAAAAGAACTAAAATATAGTAAAATTAAATTTAAAATCGCCGCAGGAGGTCCGATAATTTAGAACTTAACAAATGCTGCTCAAACCCAATAAATTTTGAGTTCGTTGACTCGAAAAAAAAAATGCACGATATAAAAGAATTTGCTTATAAAGTTCGCGATTGAACCCCAGTACCATGCGATAGCGTGTGCGACTCAATTAGCAGACACGCTGTGCCGACTCGCATCGCGTTTTTGTAAGGTTAAAACGGCATTAATGTTAAAACAGCGGACTAAACAGTACCTTCTTTCATCGCAACGTCACTTTAAATATACAATGTTCAATTATAATTTTGAAAACTTAAACTTTTAGGTAATTTTTCTGGAATTTTCTCAGAATATTATATTATATAATCGTTGTAGGTAATTGAGGCCAGTTGTGGCGTAGGGGCGCAGAGTGTGACTGTAAACGCGACTGGTTGTGGATTCTATCTCCATTCGAGGGAATGAAATATTTATTTACATTTATATTTTCATTTCTTCGTCCTGGTCACGCTAAGTCTCCAAAATTTGGCTGAAAGTGGAACGGAGTGTCTTAACACTAAGTCTCCCCTGCCTACACCACTGTATACATCGTGAAGCCGATTTATTTATTCATAATCGATGTTATTACATTATTATAATTATTTGCCGTTTTGGCAAAGACCAACACTTCATAATACCAATATCACATTATAACACAGAGATCAGATCTCTCTGCGTTCAAAAAGGCTATGGTCAAAAAAAAAACGGCATCAGCAAAGGAATATTGTGTAATTATAATTCTAATTGTTATATTTTTAGTATCGCAGCTATGTGTCAGGTTGTTACTGCCGTTTTGGTGACGAACAAAAACTAGATACTGAGCCGGGCCGGTGGAATGACATTTTTTGCTAAGAAAACTTGCGATAAAAATGAACACCAAATGAGTATTAATTCGCGGTGGTTAATAATGACATAAATATACTAGGTTCGTATACAGTGTGGGTATTTTTTTTTGTATTCCACATTGATCTTGGATCGATAGAGATCGGTTGTATTGATTGATAAATTCCAAGGGCCTATTTGTTTTGTATGTTTGTTTGTTTTTTCTGTTTAATTGAGAGAACTTCTGCATATTTCTATGTACGCTAGTCTATGTAAGATGTTTTTGTATAGAATCTTTAAGTATTTAACGTTCTTATCAGTTGGAATAATAATAAACTTAAATATTTATCAAATTTTATTGCTCGACTGATCGTTTGTTTTGGTTCATATGAGTGATCTATAAATATGTTATTATATAATGAATGCTTAAAATGATATAAAAATGTCAAAGTTCAATATAATATGATTTATTTTAATTTCGTAGTGTTACATTTATGGCAGGAGTTAGATAAGAATTAAAAATTACATTTTATTTTTTTTTGCTTACATTTAAACTTAACATTATGTTCCCAGGTTCCTTCTGCCTACAGTTACAGTTACGGTAAGCAGAGGAAACCTGTGAACACAGTGTTAATATACTCCGTTCTCCATTAAGGCACTTCCGTTCCCCACTTACCGCCGAAATATCGAGTGATTGCGTTATGAGTGGCGGAACTCATGTCAGGGCTTTGCCTTGTTACCAGAAAACCTCAATATTTCATTTCCCTAAATAAAAATAGAACCGAGAACCGTCACGTTTGCTGTCGCACGCTTATACCATTGTGCTACGACGACCTTAATCATTGAAAAAATTGGTTTCAATTATTTCAGGTTATTTTATAAAGTTGTAAATTTAAAACACTCTGTATACATTAATTTTAATTGTACAGGCCGCAAATGCATTCCAGGCACACGTCCTGATTTCTTCACTATTAACCGATTTTATAAATGAGCAGTAAAATGTGGCTGTGGACTTGATTGTAATCGCACATAGCATTCACCGCGTTATATGTCTTGAAATTTTAAAATGTATACGAAACCATTCATGATTTATTATTTTTAATTATGATTTATACTGTTTTATCTTGTACTAAGAAATTATATCACAAAAATTTAAATAAAATTTTTTTATACATCGATTATTTTTTATTACTATATATACATCGATTATTTATTATTATAAAACTAATTGGTATCGATTTTCAACTCGATACGTGTCAATGTCAACATTTCGATAATAATCGTTTCCCAAAGCAAAAAAAATATTAAACGCCAATCGATCTTTTAAGCCTCCGCCATAATTCCTAAAAATAATAAAAAAAACACACTCATTATGTATGTGACAGGGTACGAGCGCCCCTGTTGACTAGGACCAGTATAACTTGGTACTTAACAACCGGCATATTCGTATAACCCTGCTATTGTCGGTACATATTTGTAGGCTAAGTCATTTTGGTCGCGGTCGATGAGACCAGTATAAAATGATACCCTATTTTGTGGACTTCGAAGGTTGCTAGAGGTCTTGGGCAGTCTGAGGGTAAATAAGGGACTGCCTGTGGGGGTGTTACGACCAGTCAGAAGCAGCTGACGTGGATTAGGGTGTCTTTACCTACAAATATGGGGTAGAAACGTTTTTCGGTGCCTAATGTTTATCAATTGTGTAGTAGATGTGTTTAATTTTGTTATAAACGCAAACTGAATCAATTTGTGATCACACTTTAGTTTGTATAGTGGACTTAAATGGTGTTTTTTTTGTTTAATTTTAAAATTTTATATTTTTTGCCTATGTTGTTTTTTCGTGACCTTTATGCTTAATTTTCAAGCCTAAGAAATTACATGGAAGTTAAGTAAAATAAAGAAACTGAGCTTAGAGCGTTAAATTAAAGTACATATGATTATAAACACTCAATCTATTTATATTATGCCATTATAATCCATGACAATAACCGGCATATGTACGAGAACGTAAGTATAAACAATAATAATTTTACAATTCTGACAGAAAAATGCCTAAAATATTTAACAAAATATAAAATACAGAATACCTAAAATTTAAATATTAGTAATTTGTCACCCTTAAAATAGCTATTAGAAGGTGTATCATTCAGCATAAACAATTTATAGCTTCTTCACCCCTATATATTCAATACATACATATTTCACCCTGATCAAATGCCCTATAATTTCAGGTCTTAGCCAATTTGCGTGATACCCTAAGTCTAGAAATTACAACCCATCATAGTTTTTAATTAACGCTTTGTAGTTTAAAATTAGATATTACCTGTTACTTAATTGCAGCTCGTATATTTCATTTTAAAGCATTTTTTTTTAACTTTCACGATATAATCGAGCTATGAAATGTAATTAAGTGAGCCTTTTCATCATTTACCTATTATGTGTATGATATTAAAAGTTTATAACCATTTAGTATGGTGGTTGGTTTCTCGATCATTAAATTGATGATATCACATTTGATTCTTATGCAGGTTATTATTTTTCTATAACATGTTCAACTGTTTCATCCATGGAACTATAATTTTAAGTATAATTTACCTCAAGTTTTTGGTCACCATGTTTTTGTGTTTTTTTAATACATTTTTATAATTATATTATAGAAACACACACAAGTATAGTAGTGGCAATTTCAATATGATTTCTATTGAAATTGCTACTAGTTTATTTATTTTATTTTCGATGTTTTATCGTGCTCTATTTACTTCAAAAACAAACTTAACCCCACAAAAGCGCTATACAAAAGTTATCCCCACACAAAAGTATGGCGTAAATTCGTCACTAAGAAACTGTTATTTGTAGTAGATCAATCAAGATTACGTACCCCTTCCTCGTCCAGACTCGTAATTGTTTCATCAATGTGTCGATGATTAGGGGTTGGTAATGGCGAAATCTTGTAATTTGTTTTGAGTATCGCCCCTGCTGTAGTATTAAGAATATCTCAAGTTAATCTGAGGTTAAATACTTTTTGGAAAAACTGTATGATATTCTTAATAAAATTTGTGGTTTGGTGGATATTTACAGTTTTATGAATTCTCATTAACTTTCTCTATTAAGTAGCAGAATCTTTCGGTAACTTTGTTTAACCAGAACGTTATCTATATAAGATACATTTTTCTGAGTTGGACTTGAACATGCAACCATTACGCGTTTAAACAAAATAATAATTATATTATTTATATGTCGGTATAAATTCAATTAAAAAAAACTGCAACAGTTTTGTTATTTAACTCACTTGCATTTTAAATATTGTCTATTGGGTTGGGTTCGACTTCCCGCTTTTACCGCTGAGATAAATATCTTTATGGGCGAGTTTTTACTTTGTCTAGAGATCGAACTAGTGATAAGCGATCAAGTTTCAGTGTCTATAGCTGATTGTCACATGATAAATACTTACCGTCTTTTTATACGCTAGTTCTTGTATTTTGATTTGTGTTATTTAAAATATTATAAAATCACATAATTAGACATTACGTATAATAAATTAATATAAATAACATTCAAATATATTAATATATATTAAAAATAACAAAGAAACTCAATAACGTATCCTAATTCCAATCGCAGTACTCGTTTATAAAATACCATAAGTTAATGCAACTCATATGCAAATAACGCATCGATTCACAAACCCTTTTAAGGTATTAACTTTAAAAATTATATTAACAAAAGGCAAAACTCATTTTGTCCCGCAGATAAGTTATTAAACATTGGACCATTACACTTTAATTTTTAGCCCCGCGGGATTTAGGGTTGTGGAATTAAAAAAGGCACCTAAAACGAGGGTGCCGAACGCCGAATGCCGAATATTAACTTATTCATAATGCGGTACGATAGCTTGTGCATTACGTACGTGTACGTAGTTATTTAAGGGTTAACTTTAACTATGGAATCAGTATTTGTTCTCGTCAGCGTTGTTTAAAAATTGTTTTTTTCACCGTCGAAAAACACTTTGGCCCGTTTATTTTCGTATGGAGCGTGTGCGAGTGCTCTGTTGTAAACACGGACGGTTATGAATACAATGTTTGTTTGTTTGCAACCTCCTTAGCGGTGAAGTCATGGGAAATATTGAGGGTTGCCGTGATTGTGATTGCTCTTAATGAAAACGTTTAGCTTTGTACTTGAATGTGTGTTTATTTTGAATTATCACACATGGATTCATCTTTAAGTTACATTCTTCAATTTTTGTTAAAACAGCAATCGGTCTATTTGACAAAAATTACCACTCGGGCACGACATCCCCTACCATATCAGAAGTAAACTGTTACGTTATAAAATATGTAATATTTAAGAGGATTTTTAATAAAAACATACGTTGTCCTATACATTCACACAACTATTGTATTTTTTTAAGTTACTTATAAAGAAACATCTGCCTTTTCATAACAGATTAATCCGATGCATCTTAAGGCGTTTAAAAAATGTAATCCATCATTTGGATTCATGAGTTCCAAACGATACAAGGTTTTGTATGAAAAAAATATATTAAAGGTATTAAACATTTCATAATATAACAATAGGATATTTAGATAGTACGAAGAAAAATACGTATTTTTTAAAGCACCTATCCTACCTAGGCAGGGTAGACATTACGTTTCGACTTGCGGTGCTCATCGCCGTATTTTGTCTTACCAGAGAGAGAAAATAGGATTATTTCGTCCATACTGATATGCCTAGCATGTTGAGTTCGGTATAAAAAACAAGATGACGTAGGCTAATTGCTTTATAATTTTATTCGGTTATAAATAAATCCCTAGACAATCATAACAGTAGTTGGCTACCTTAATCGTTGAAACAATATTAGTGGTTTGGAATGATGTTATTACTTGCACTTCATTCTACTCGACTGCCCCGGAGTGAGTCATTATGCACCACCTTTATAACCCTGCTTAATTCCTCCACAACCCTCTGAACGCGTTAATGGTCGAAAAACTGACCTTCTGGGCTGAAATGACCCCCGAGGGACCGGTTAAATGCTCAACTAACGCAGCGAAAGTATTGCCATGTGAGGATGCGTGATTTGCACAGTTTATTGTTATTCTCGTCTGTAGGTTTATTTGGTTAGGCGAAAGTTAAGATATTTATGTTTTCTACATTCGGCCTATTAATATGAATTTAACAGGAAATACTAAACATCTGAATAAACATTGGCCACTGCGACACTGATGGTTAAGCGAAAAGGCGTTCGTTCCTTAATTTTGACACATCATCGTTTCGTTCAAAATAATACGTTCCATAAACACAAAATTACACGTTTCGGACAACTGTCAAAATGGAATCACGCCTCCTCAGGTTTTATAAATTAATAAATCAAGACCGGCGTCCGTTAGTGACAAAACTCACATCAAAAATTACAGGTCACAAATCGTCACAGACCACGACCATAAATCAAGTTAAATTCTTTGTGCGATAAAAAAACTAAGCAAACACCCTGGCCCGGCCGTCGTCTACCTGCTCTCGTATCTTTTGAATACTTTACTTGTATTAAAAATAAAATTTTCGAACACACGAATTTTGGGGCAAAAAATGAACGAAAAACTCTCCTTTCATTTCGTCTGTCTCTCTCTTGCTTGGTTTAGTGTCTCTCTCTAATGGGGATAACGCTTCACAGACACTGAAGTACCATTCGAAAATTCTGACTTAGATTAGTCCCTTCCCACACTTCGCCATGTGTATCACATATCCAAGAATACGATATCCGATGGATTTTCGACAAATTGAACTATTGGAAGAAACATTTCAAAAGACGGTTTAATAAAGATCGACCATCATGTTGATCGAATCTAGGGCGAACAAGTTCCGAAAGTTACGGCAAAGTCCAACTCCACTTCCATAAACTGGCAACCTTAAAATATTTATTTATTCCAGTTAGTTATGAATACTTTTCTATCATTTGCATATTTATGGCGCAGACGACACGAGGGTTAAGCAAACAAAAGGTCCCGTTGCGTCCCACGTCTAAGTTCTTTTAGTTCCAGCTCCGGGTCTAACAAAAATTACAAAAACCAAACCTCATTTTATAGGGGTACGTTTATAGTTACAATATTCAGTAGGAGTTGTTCTGTTAAGAAATATTTATGACTCTTTTTTGTTGCGCAAAGAAGAAGAATGAGTGATATCTGACGTTTACTATGGCGTCATAAAGACGTTTGTTCATTAAGTCCCTTTATAGCTGTTGTAAAGATGGTGAAATATATATATATTCGCACGTCGTCGTCTTCTAGGTGATTATATTATGTGACCACGGAGTCGCCAAAACAATCAGGAGCAGCGCCGCCACCGCCACGTGACCACGCGGCGTCGCGCGCTCATGCTATAAATATAAATTTTGTAACGGAGAGCACCATGTTAAAACACTATAATTTTGAACATGAACTACTTCAGTAGCTGAGGACCGGCCAAATTTTTTAGGTGAACGGTAAAATAAAAAAAAACAACAAATCACCTGCGCGCCGCTAACGTATAAAAAGTTATTAAATAGGAGGCAACTTAACTAAATTACAAAATTCAACCTTTACGCATTACAGAATAATTAAGTGCGCGGTGTTATGCGCCGGCGCACAAATGTATGTCCTATGAAAAGTTTGGACAAGCGTCAAAATGGCCTGGAACGATTGATTTATTAAAAGTCCGTCGAGATCGATCGACGAACATCTTAGGTAGCCTTTCCATGCTTTATTTTATCTTATAAATAGATTTTTTTATCACAAATTATAGGGTACCTCGTTTGGTAGCGATTTTGATGGTCGCTACCACCGATATGTATGATAATAAGTAACGTTAAAACGGCCATTTCATTATGCGCCGTAATATATGTTAAACAGGGTTCCTTGTCAAACGTCCGAATAGTGTCTTCGGTATTCGATTATAACCTTATAAATATAATTGAAGGTTCCGTGTTTTAATTTAACCTGGTAGTCCAGTATCGTGAAATGACAAACTATCATGTTGTTTTTATCTTCCATCCAAATCTACACCATTTTGCAAAATAAATAAACCAAGAAGGAACTCTACTTTCCTTATAATAAAGACAACAATATTCCCCCAACCACTATTTGAACCCACTATCAACTATCATCGCGATCACACACCAGCACCACAACAGCCCCGACTTTCAGTTTATTTAAAAAAAACTGGGTTATGACGATCCTGTCAATGTATCTTTCCGCGTCTTTAGCTCCTAGGGAGCGAACAAAAGGGCTTACATGAAGCATTTATTCAATTACACGAACAATGCTGTATTTCGCCTGAAAGTGCACAAAGGAAATAATAAAAGCCAGGTACAACTGTCATGACTGTCACAAAGATATTTGGGACAAGTCAAAAGTTATACTAAAAAGTGTTTATTTTTATGGGATTTGTAGTATGGCTGTTAAATAGAAATTCTAACATAGTGGTTTGTATTTAATATAATGAAGTAGGAAACAAAAATTACGTCGTATTGTCATTTAATTTTATTTTGTTTCTATATAACAATAATATTATTCTATTATTGATGGTCGAATTTCTAAGATATGGCACCAAATTCCATCACAATCAAAGATATTTGTAAATATATACCTTAGTATACATTATATTAAAGACATAAAGATTTAGATTGACTACAAGAACTACTGGTTCAAATTTAAAAAATGTATATTTTGGAAATTATATAATTTGAAAAAATAATAAAAAGGGCAAAGCCTTTTAAGGCGTAAGAGTTGGGGCCCAGAAGCACTAGCGACTGCAAAAATTACAAGTTGCGGGTTCGATTCCCACTCAAGAAAAAAAAAACATTTTCGAAACGTGAGGTTGCGTCCCAGCACTCAACACGCAATGCCTCCAGAATTAGACGGAAAATGAGGAACGGAAGAGTTTTCGTTTTCCAACTACTATATTAACATCAGGTTCCCGGGTTCCATCTGTACCCAGCTGATACAGCGCAAAGCTAAAATAATATATATCTTTGAAACATTGCGTGTTAGATAGAAAAAAACCACCCAAACGACGGTCACCACACAACGTACAGACAAACGATCTCACCTCCTATACATTCATACTTTGTAGCACAATATTTATATCGACATTGAAATTAAAAAATTAATAAAGTACATTATTTTTATGATAAAATCGCAAATAATGGAAAAATATAATTTTGCAATGAATAAGCTCATATGTTTGACCTTTACATTTACACACAGTTGGCGTTTTTTTATGGAATCTACGACCGTTACAGAAACTTTTTACGTTAATAAAGGGTTACTGCGCATGAGCACGTTACTTTGTATAGTATTTCTAATCAACTTATAAGGATAGTTTTAGTACTGTAGTTAGACCAACTATTCCCTATATATAGTCCCATACTCAGAAATGTTTTGATAATATTTCAAAATACATAAAAGTAAAGTAGAGACGCTAGTCACTAACCATAGCTTTTATTTATAAAAAAAAACTACAAAAAATAAAATTTAAAGAAAGAACCTTTAAAGATATAAAAAGAACAATACATTATATAAATCTGTTATTTAAGTATGTACCAATGGTTTTTATGTATGTTATTAGCATTTAATTGTCCAAAAGTGGGGGTTTACGGGTCGATGCTTCCCAAAATGAGGGACTTCCTCGCCGGCGGCGGAGGAGGGGCGTACGTGACCTCACATGCCTTTAGATTGGTTATCGAGATGTACAAATTATTGTTTAGGCTGAATATATAGAGCTATACATTTTTGTGGGTCTTTCTTAAAGAGAAATACCTATCGAAGCCGTGGTGTAAAGTACAGCGTTGAGAACTGGCACTCAATACACAATATTTCATTATCATCATCATCTGCTATGCTGAAATAAAGTGAAGCTGAAATAACAACCCATAATTTCTTAATTCACTTCCTTTTCATTTGTTAGTTATTAAGCATACAAAAAAGTCTATAATTATAGTGCTAAATATAGGGCTATAGTTAGGTATTAGGCATTACATACCTACAACATCACTGCACAAAATAATATAAATAAACTCCGTTAAAAAATGTATGAAGAATAAAAAAAATTGCAATAAAAAATTTAATCTTACTTTATTTATCACGTGTCTTTTTACAATAATACCTTAGAATTTACTTTTTAATAAAAATTGTAAACCATTTATAATCCGGGCACGGTGCATAGATGCGTGATAGTATCGCATTTCCGGTCAAGCTAGAGGTGAAACTTAAAAAAAATGTTTCTCATGTCGAAATACATTATAAAGAAAGGTTTTTTCTTATATCAGTCATCTATCTATATCTTATGCATGGATATTATAAAAAAAATATATAATTCTGTGTAACTTACGGAGTAAAATTCAAAGTTCTAAACAAATAACATAGTATTAGTAGGTACACATTATGAGTAACGCTAAAAAAATTTTAATTAACAAAAAAAACTAATATTAGTAGTCAAAAAATTAAAACACGCTCTAACCTGTTTATGACATGGTCGAAACCTCTTTTGCAATGATTTGTGGAATGTAATCATCGCACTTGGTCACGCTGATAAAATCTTCTGACTTCATTTACTCTATGCGCGGGCGCAGCGAAGCGGGCTTTATTAGCCTGGAGTTGCCACCCGGCTTGTCTTGTTATCTATTTATATTATTTTTTGTGTTTCTTTTATGTGTATTTTTAAATTACTGTGTCTAGATAATTTGGACTGGTTTAATATATATCTTTTCAACAATAATTTAATTACAAGTTATTTTAACTAATACATCTTTTGTTTTGAATGAAGACGATTTAAAGTAACAAACATACAAACATTCACACAAATCAAATGCAAGCAAATTTAATAACACGCTCTTCTCTCTCCACAGATACGCCAAGAGAAACCCTATTACATAGCAGACCCAGAGGTCGACTCATTAGTAAGTATCATACAATTTTATTATGTCCTCCGTCCTCAAAGATAAATAAATGGTTCCATTTTAATACGCCGTAAAATAGTGAACATTTTATAGTTCACGTCTCCGGCGACCGGGTAATTTACGATTTGATTAGTTAAAGAGCTGTCTAAAATTAACCGCAGGTAAACGAGACTCTTCTCGGAATAACAAAATAAAAGAATTATCGACTATATCTGTATATACATATATATCTATAGCTATAGATATAGTGGGTAGGTATAGTATTGTCACTCATAAAACTTTGAATCGCACAGTGCGTCCCCCGCGGCTCTGGCGTGGACAAAAACGTGAAATAAAAAGATGGCGGCCACCCACCGGAGCCGTTCGACACGGATACTTAACCGATTTTTAACAAATAAATTCTAAGCATTACGAATTGGCCGGTTGTGGCGATCGCTGTTGACTCAGTTTGGTAAATTGCTTTAATCAAATCGTGCACTTTCTTTTATTATTATGTTGTGGAAAAAATTGTTAAAGTTGATCGGAGCTAAGGAGGCGTCGGTCGATGCGAGAATAAATTAATTATAGGTTAATAAATCATGATTTTAAATTCGAAACAGTAGCGAGGTTTCGGTGCAAGTTTACCTGGTTCACTGATAAGCACTATTGATGCTCAACCTTTAGATAAGGACAAAACAAACTAAGTACATCCGGGCTCAGCAAACTTACAAGAAATGGTTAAAATATTTTCGTTTCGAACTATGTGTCGCTGTCATGTGTTCCCACCACATGTGTCATTAGGTTGAGATAGATATGGGAATGGCTTATAGTAATTAATTATGGAATTTCTAACATTAACTTTTAAACTCGTTTAGTTAAATCGTTAATGAAAATTAATATAAAACATTTTATTAATATAATGTGTTTTATGGTTATGCTGATGGTGTGTATCGGATAGTGCGCAAGGAGAACTTTGTGTAACGTAACTAACTCCGTTTTCTATTATCAAATATCGCAAGTCAGACAAAACCTAAGAATCGTTTTGTGAAAATCGATTTTAAATCGATACTTCCAAGATATCAAAAAAAAAAGAATAATAAAAATAGAATACTATGATATAAACGTAATTATATCATAGTTATTGAAATATTTAATAAAGAAAAGTAATTGACGACGACGGCGACGGTTAACCCATTTCTTTTGAGTACCGCCTCAGGGTTATTTTAAGAATTCTCTTGTTACTTGTTTACGGCTATTCAATTGACGTTATTTTAGTTTCAATGGTGGTGCTTTTGAAAAGAGTAATTTCGTTTGAAAGGCGCCATCTTGCGGTGCGTCTGGTGATTATGCGCATTCGGTGTCATCGAGACGTGGCTACAAAATGTCGATCACTATACTTACTACTACTACTTATAGTCGTAGAGACAGATGCCTACTTAATCTTTAAAATTCTGTAATTTCTTAAATGATGTGTCGATTATGTTTTAATTATATTTTTCTAGCTTATTTTTTAATTAGGATCTTTTATTATCTAATCCAAGTGAACATGGAATCCATAATCTAGCAAATGCTTATTAGAGCAAAATCTAATCCGAAATTAGAAACATACCTAGTTTATATTAAATAATTTATTATAGAAATCCCAATAAACCTTCAAAGAGGATAATCGTCGAAATAACAATTGCTACAGTAGTTTTAATATATTATCACAATAACCAAATTGTAATGCAAGCTGTCATTCCACCTGACAGCGTTGTTTGCGCTTAACGTTAGTGGCTGTATCAATGTAATGAGCTTGTAATTCGTAATTCATACTCTTTCATTTGTGTCGAGTTGAAATATTGCTTTATTGTGATTAAAAAAGCAGTTTCACGCGTTATCACGCTTAGCAGGATATAGGGAACCTAGTGTTAGGACACTCTTCACGTTTAGCTAGCTATCTGTTTTTTTTCTAACTAAACTTTGCCTGTTTGCGCGCGATTAAATGATGCGGTTCGTCTACTAGAGCGAGAGAATATGAATATATATTAAATAAAATCGTTACCTGGGAATCGAACCCATAACCGTCGCGATTTTACAGTCAGTGCTTATTCCACTGCGTTATTCATTATTCATATGCTGTAATTATCTATAATTTGAAATTTATACCGTCCGCTACAGGCTAATGTAATAAAATAAAATAGTCGATTAATACAAGTACATGTTAAATACGTAAATTATTTAAGAATTTATTTGTAGTTTACGTTGTGGTTGACTGTGCGTGGTGATTGTGTTCGAATCCTTTCCGATGGAACCTTGTTTTCTTGATTTAATTCAACATATTTTTTTATCTTAACTAAAAACCTTGCCAATTCTTACTTACCTTACATAAGAATTTATAACATTTAAAGAGAAACTCAAAAATTCTGTTCTAACAATCTTTATTTGTAAGAAATATGGTGTGAAGTTAAAAAAAGGCCACAAATTATAAATCTCCTAACTCTTGTGTGGTCATGGCACCATAAAACTAACAACAGATTGTTTTAAATATTTAATAGTCAAACCAACAGTGGGCCATTGACTAAACTATTCGGGACAAGCCCATTGGCATGGAGCTAGGATAACCATAAGTTTAGAGAATTAATGTATTAATGCATTTTTAGTGTGTGAACAGGGATAGTATTTAGATTTTAGATTATCTATGCCATAAAAATGACATTTTAGGAAAGGTAGCGAAAAGTGATAAAAAAGAAACATTTATATTTATTTTAATTGTTTTTTAATATTTGTATTTTTGTTTCGTTACCTAACAAGATAAAGCACGGCCTTGTGTTTCATATGCATCTTAACACGCAATACCTTGGGAATTCGGCGAAAAATGAGGAACGGAAGTGTCTTGACTCTGATTTCCCGCTGCCTACCATGTTATGTACGGGAAAGGGCGTGAAGCTTAAAAAATAATTACCTCTTTATATATATTTACTTTACATATATAGGCATTGAACAAAAATAAAAATAAATGATTATAATTACATACAATATAAATAAAAGAATATATTCATAATATAACACATTTAATTCAATCTTTCCACAGCTTTTTCCAATTATATTATGGACCCTCTGGTAAAAGTACCACTAGTGTTTACTTGGACCACATCTGTGTTAGTACAGTCAGCTAAGCCATCAAGGGTCGTCCGCAAACATACTTCTATCTCATTAGTAACTCATATCAAGCAAACAGTTAATTTAATTTTTAAATTTAAATTTTTGAATGTTTTGTTTGTATTCATTGTAATTTTTTTTATATAAAAAAAAATAAAATTATAATATTAGTATTCAGGTTACTGTCACAGAGAGTATTAAAGAGAATCTCTTCGCTCTACCAATTTAAATTTAAATAAAATAAGTTTATATAAAATATTTGTATTAAGAAAATTATATTACGTTATTGGAATGAGGAAATGATGAAAGTTTTATTAAAATTATTTTTTACATTTCTATAGTGACTTTCTTATTTTGCTAATATCTTAATTTGCTAATAAAATTTAGTGAGCTTACATCCTATATCCTACATAGAGTACGAATTATTTTCATTTTCCCGTTTTAGTAACAAGACAAATCGCGGCGTTGAGCTTCTTCTATTCAACACGAACTATGAAAATTGGGTCGATAGTTTGATCGATTTTATTTGAATAATAATTATTTGTTATACATTCGAATAAAATTTTATTACAAATTCATATCATCTTCAAAGTGTTTTAAAACTAGGTTTCACAAAAAGTGATATATGCGTACAACAACAATACTATAATAATATATACAATTTATATAATCAGAATCATATAGAACCAGGATTAAATTTATTATATTAAAACGCAAGAACTTCAAAGTTTTTATTCGGGACGGTAGCATATTTAAGTGGCTTGTCAAGCAAACAGATTGGACTGCGTTTATAATGTTGACGGAGCCTCCCTCAAACAAGGCAAACATCTCACTACGGTTTTTAAAACTTGTACTATCACCCCTAATACTCTTGTAGTAAGGGCTCTATGAAGAGGCTGTAAAGTGTTAAGTTTGTCCGAAGATATGGGTCTAATGTCAATATATTTTTATCTGTGTCTGTGACGCCTGTGCAAACGGACGGTGGCGTCTAATTGATACGGCTTTGCACATCACTATGTATAACATAAAATAATTATTAAAAAACAATTATGTAAACATCATGTACCTACATACGTGTGGTCTCATGAACTTGACTAGTTTGCCACAAAGATGCTTATTTTACCATAAAAATTAAACGATCAATAATCGATTTTATTTTTATCATAATGATTTATTATATATTCGCATAAAAAATTTATTGCAAACAATATCGTCGTCACAAGTGAAGGTGCTTGGAAATTAAGTTACATTGTATATATTTTATAGTACAGAAGTTGTCGCGGCCGCTGACACTCATTACGGTAGCCACACACACACACATACACACACACAAAAAAAAGGTAAACTTCCATCATTTCCGGCATTTACACTTAATCTAGTCAACTAATAAAGTCCATCAATCAAAAGGTTAAAATCGGTAAAGAATATTCTGGAAGGCGGCGCACGTCTCGGCAATCAGAAACGAATCATGGCGCTATTAAAACGGCATTACCTCGCTTTTGAGATAGATATCGATTCAAAACTCCGATTAGATCTCCAAACATAGTGGAGATTACTATCTCAAGTACGTATGTGAATAAGATTTTTTGTCTCGAGTTATTATTTCATTGAGGTGTAAGAAGTTAAATTCGTTCAAGAAATCACGCTTTTACAATTTTTTGCTTAGAATAAATTCGTTTGAAAATGATCGTGGCAAATAGGTTGTAATTTATGAGTTATCTTGTAATATTATAATTTACGCGATACGAGTCACGTCTGAGTAAAAGAGGAATATTCTCGGGTATAATATCGTGCGAGCGCATCCCTACGCGCAGCGGGGCACCGATGCGCTTTGTGCAGCTCTTTGTACTGACTCGTCTTTGTCTGATTGAGCCCGCTGCTTTCCTACGAACCACTATAAAACATGCCCAAGATACCTATTCAAACTAACGTTACCTTCTTTCTTTCCAGATGGTGCAAGCGATACAAGTCCTACGGTTTCACCTATTAGAATTAGAAAAAGTAAGTGTTTATAATGTTTTATTTACGAGGGAATTCATTTCGAGGCGCGTGGGACCGGTTTTGAAAGGAAAATATGTCCAGTATCGATTCGATTATCCGAGGGCTCGGGTATCGATTTTGAATCGAGATAACGTATCGATCTCGTGCGAGTGTTGCACGCACACGAGCCGCGCCGGTCACACCTCTAGTTCTTTGAATGCTCTAACTTTGAATTAGTTCCATCGCGTCGTGCTCTTGGTACCAAGTGTCAAACTCACGTGTCACTTACGAGCTACGACTCTACATCTATTCAGGGTCGCGTTTAAATATTGAACATTTAAATTGGGAACCTAGTTCGGTCGTTTCGCTTGATTCGGCCAGTCAGGTGTCCGTGCCGTGAATGGGCCGCGTTTTGTGTGTTTGTTTTTCCCTCCTTATCTCCCGTTTCGGCGTTTCGCCGGAGACCGGTCCGAGTTCTTGCGTGTGTCGCATCGCCGATTCGCGTCATTATACCCTCTACGGGTAACGGTAACGCAGTGGACTTACGCTTTTTGCCGTCCACAATCAAATTGGATGATTTGCGCGTACGTACATTAATTAGACGCATAAAATTTATATAACCACCGAAGCGTGAGTTACACCAACATAGAATCAAACCCATTTGTCTATACTCTATAATATGGTCACGTTTGCACTGAACAAGTATGAGCAGTCTATCGCGACGATCTGGTAACTAGATACGTCGCTCCCACAGATTCTTTAAAATTACACTAGCAGCATCTACCGGTTATGTACCTACTACCAAAGTAGGTGTATTATGTGTTCAAAAACCCGTAAATTAGTAAAAACTTATATGTGTATTTTAATATATATTGTATAGCTTAAAAGTATGTAACGAGATAACCCGAAATGTGATACGTCTACGCTGGCCGGGGGCGAGATAAAGACCATTTAAAAGAATAAAAATAAGAGGTTTAAATTCAAAATATCGGCCGTAGAGCCGCGGGCTGCAGTCAGAAATGGTCCGAAGCCATAACTCCTCTTTAGTATGACTGCGGGCAAGTTATGTGCATGAATGATATATTCAAGTAATAAGATTTCCATTAAAAGTAAATAATGAAACGAATTGCACGAATAATATGGAAGTACTATGTGATGTTCAAATGTCGTCACTTAAAACGGAGGTCGTCGTGGCTTTGTGTGGACGTGACGGTTGTGGGTTCGATTCCCACTCAGAGAAATGACAATTGTTTTATTTCTAGGTTCCCTGTCATTTCATCTGTCCTGCTATAAGCGGGGTGCAGCGTGAAGCTTAAATAACCTAGTTATCTTAAATAATATCGATATAAAATATAATAAACTCGATTGTAGCAACCACATTATAATATATTGTAAAGAAAAAGCATTTTTTGTTCATTGTCCATATCCTATATCTACCTATACGTCAGGTTGTATCTCGTTCATAGTTTTTGTCGAAATAAAAGCAAAGTAAAAAAAAAGACATGCCGTTAGTTGGATCCATTTCCGCTTCACTACACACCGTACACAGGTGATGTTTTGAAGCTTAAATAATAATTAAAACTTACATAAAAAAACATTAGAGCCCGTCACAAAGAAGATCGATGATTATAATTGGTATTGTCGTATGTGAAATGGAGATTTTTTCTAATATATTTAATATATATTATACCTTTTATTTTATAGCATATGTTAAATATAACATTATTTTTCGTGTGAATTTTGTTATAGATATTATAGAACTTGTGTAGGCATATTAAGAAAATAAAAAAGCACCATATGTATAATAAGCATTAGCCTTCGCCAGCGATTTTAGAGACGTTAATTGAAAAATCGCATTTCTCATTCCCTTAGGAATTTCGACCATTTCTTCTTAGTGCTTCCTTACATGTTCTTATCTACTCAACCAATTTTAACTTTCTAACACCAGTTGTTTCGTCTGTGGGTCTGTCAGTTAATTGGTAAAGGAAGAGTTTTATTTATGTATATTTAGATTAACACACAGAAATTGAACCCACTTACACACTTATTAACTACACCACAATGGCGTCTCTAGTTATCATTCCATTATTAAGATTTTCAAATAGAAAATCTCGTTAAAATTAAAATATCCAATAACGATTTTTGATTTATGCTTTTAATATTTTAAACATGGCCGCTGGCGGTCACATCGGGTTCGAAATTCGAATCATGGGTCTTTTCGGTCGCGCGATCGGTGATTGGTCCACTAGCAGGTTTTTTTATATAGTCTGTTCCCTAATTACGTTATGTGGTAGACAGCCAGATTCCTGCGGTAATGTCCACTTTTATTAGATTTATCTGTCCTCTTTAATAAAACAAAAATAAAAAAGAAATCCTGACAAATATATATTTTTATATAAATTCTGTCCCCATTAAGGCACTTTTACCCACTTTAAAATACTAAAGCGCGTTGTGCCTCGTTGCTAGAGCGAGGTAAAGAAATTTTAAACTATTTTAGTCCCACGAGTAGGAATCAAACCTACAAGCGTAGCGTTTACAGTGCTGCTAGTGCGTAGAACAAATAACTAAGTATATAAAAAAAATATTTTTATCAAGTCCAATTTTTACAAGTATAAAATAAACTTTTGTAGAAAAGCTAAACGGTTTATTAACAAACCCGACTGATTACAATGCGTGCTTTTATTTCATATTTTGTTATTCCAAGTCGTAAATTGTTATCTGTAACAGCGTGGCTAAGTGATTTACGATCTAGGTCAGATTTGTTGGTTTTACGTACCTCGAACCTGGGACCCTTTACGACGCGCCTTTATAACTTTTACAACACACATTAACTCGATAGTGCGACACGATTTCTCTGGTCACTTTTCGACGGACGAAAAAGATTTTAATTAGTACACGTTTCATTTAAATAACAAAGAGATACGTTATTTTAAGTGTATTTTGTAATTATGTATACGTAAATGATAATTGTATTTATTAGGTTGATTCATTTTGATTAATTCTACTTATTATTGGAATTATGAAGAAACATAAGGAAACATTTTTTATTTTCATAATACTTTTTTGCATAAGTTTTTAAATTGGTCTAAAAACTAGAAACTTTATGGTGGAGTAACTGAGGTGCTAACCAATCGGGCCTCATTTGAATGCCGGTTCAGGTTTTATTTAAATTAAAAGAAAAAATATATATAAAACGGCAAAAACAAGGCACAAAGCGAACATTCGATGGCCGATCAGAAATGTCGTCCGATGCGTTTTTGCATCTGCCTATGCATATCATTGTGTGGGTCATTCCAGTGAGGTTCTTTTTTAAAAATATTTCGCATTTTTTTTAATATAATACGATTGAGGCTTAGTTATAAAGTTATTAGTTATTACGTTTGTGTGTTCGTTTTCGATTTTTTTCAATCTTGACGAAATAAAACAGAATTTAATCTCTTATATGTTTAGAAAATAAGAAACGTTGCTTTATGCAGATAAAATAGGCAGAATATATAAATATGTACCTACCTATAATAATACTACTTTACATTAGGTATGTGAAAGACATAAAAAAATCATCGCAAGCTACGTCATAGTCTACTCGGATTTCTTTTTAAAAATATAAAGTGACAGTGACAGTTTAAAGCTGGCTTGTTACAAGAATTCATCGAATAGATTTTTGTGTAAAGGTCTTTTTATAACGCGTTAAAGTAATTAAAAAAATATATATTTGTTTTAATAAATAATAAAGTATTATATGTTATAATAATAGTCATTTCTCAAAAGTATACACTATTTGTAAAATAATGACAGACAAATTTTTATTATTATTTAAAAAATAGTAATATCTATATAACTAAAATAAACTATTCCAAACAGTAAAACAACAAAACGTTATGATATTTCGTATGTACGTTCCAATTTACGATACCTAGTCACACCCACGGTGCATTATCGCGAAAAAAAACCCTTTTAATCGCGAATCGGCCGTGGCACACATTGCTGAGCGGGTTTTATGCGGCCCACGCTTTTGGCACTCTTGAGAGGAGCCCTCTTTAAAAAAAATCTTTAAAAATACTCTTCTTGAATACCTACCTGTGGTAGAGGCCAGACGTGGCGCAGGAGCACAATCGTGTAACGGGTTGTGGGTTCGATTCCCACTCGAGGAAAGAAAATATTAAATAATTTAATTATATTTGTTCGTTCTGGTCTCGGGCACAAGGCACGCAATGCCTTCAGAATTCGGCGGAAAGTGGAGAGCGGAGTGTTTCTTAACACTGGGGTTCCTCTGCCTACCCTGCTATATACGGGATACAGCGTGAAACCAAAAAAAAAACAGTAATTCACGATACACAATATATTTAAATCATGACACGATGAAGTATAAACAAAAGTTTCTGAAACTGGGATCAAAAAAACTCCATTCGAGGGCAGACGCTCTAAACGTCAACGAGCTGCCATTATATATCACGTTTCAAATTAAAAAATAAGAATACGTTCGGAAACACTCCATATCTCAATCCCGGTTCCAAATTTAAATTTCTGGAAAGAGTTTTGATGTTCGTAACGATAATCGGCCCGAGTCGGGGCCCGGAATGCCGTAATATCTCATTAAAGACATCAACAGTTTACTCAAATATTCCTATCTTTCCATTTTGTACAAACAATTATGATACTTTTATGGTCGCCATAAGGATTATATTTCAAGGATACGTTGTGGAGATACAACCTTCACTACTGATGGTACAGCAATCCCAAATTTGGATATTCGAAGAGTTACGATGTCATCTTTGTCGCTTTCTCTGGTTAAGAATAGATTGGGCATCGCTCACAAAGACGACGGATTATTGGAATTAATTTCATTGTAGATAACATGTTTCTTTTTGAAAAGGTCGAATGTATATATGTATTTATACATTTCGTTTTGCTTATGTATATTCCACGCTGTATCCCGAATAGCTTTTCACTTCACTTTCACTTTTCGCTGAATTCTTGTGGCATTGCGTGGTCGATGGCCTCTCGTGATGCATACTTTAAAGAAAAATAATGAGATATCAGCGGAAATATCTATGATCCAGAAAACAGCCTCAATCAAATTTTGACACATACAGTTAAGTCATTTGACAGTAAAGAACACCCGCGCTCCGGCCATAAATATGGATTTCACCAGCTGTAAAATTCAAATTGCTTTAAATGACCACAATTATGACGTTTCTCGTATACATGAAGCGTATTAAAATATTATAAACATTTATAGCCACATCTGTCTAATTTATATAATAATCTGTGCCAAATATTTGATACGACAAACGGGTTCACAGTTTATGATTTGAGAAAAACTTGTCGATTAGGAAATTACTATCCAAAGACAAAATTAACTGTCAGCGACGGGTAGAGTCGTTTCCGTTTCCTGCGACGTGTTCTATTTTCAAAATCCGCTAAGACGATTCCTTATTTGTTTTTTTTTTTCTCTGAACGCGAACCTTCACCTGCCGCCATTTTATTGCTCGCCATCGTGTAAACGCTATCTAAAAATTTCGTTAGCTTTTTTATTGCCTTATGTTAATTTCTAAGTTAATTATGCCTATGAAAATTTATAAGGCCTCGACGTAAAAATTAATACTCGCCCGGCGGGGGTCGTATTTTATTGGAATGAAAAAAAAAACTGTATTTGCTTTTTTATTTAACAAGGAATTGTTTTTACGTTTAGACTTTTACGCGTAATGTGCGTCAGTTGGTCCACGAACGCCTCTAAATGTATTCCCTTTGTTTCTTTTCTTTTGTGTGTGTGTGTGTTTTTATTGTTTTTGTGTTCAAATGACATTAGTTCAGAGGTTGCCGGGTACGTTCAAGCATTCAGCCGTGTCGCCGAACTCGAACATGGGAACAGCTGATTTAAATATTGTTTAACTTTTTTTTAGCTTCACGCTGTCTTAGCATGGTAGGCAGATAAAAACATGTGATAGGACATTTAAATCTCCTTAAAAATTTTCAAGACTCTAACGAATCGAACATACAACCATTGCATTTACAGTCAGTCGCTGTGTCGCGGCGCCACGACTGTCTCTAGTGTTTATAATATTTTTATAAATTTTCATTATCCTGTCAATATAAAAGATAAATCAAATTATTTTTTACCTATCTTATTATTATAATTATTTTCAAATACATACCAAATTTGGATATCTTAAAGAGTCTATGGAAACGTGTTCCAGTACGAGTACGTCAGTATTAATGTTTATGTAAATGTGTGAATTGTGTCATTAATTAACTAATAAATCAAAAGCAATCAATGTTGTTTGATTGGTTTTGAATTATTTATATTTTTATTTGTAAAACGAAGTATTCGTTGGAATGTGGGCATTGAATTTGAATATAATTGACATGATTTTTTAGGTTATATATTTAAATATTTTACTTGTGCCAAAAGTTTTGCCGCCATCCCATAAGAGAATCCAACAAGATGTACGAAGAATTGAACTAACGACAACGTATCTGTGTGTGTGCAGGTGCACGAGCTATGCGACAATTTCTGCCACCGCTACATCAGCTGCCTGAAGGGCAAGATGCCCATCGACCTGGTGATCGACGAGCGGGAGTCAGCCCGGCCGCCGGACACCAACGGCGAGCGCTCGGCGCCCGACAGCAGCCACGACGGCGCGTCCACCCCCGACGTCGTGAGTACCCCCTATAGCAAATCACACCTGATTCAGAGGCGCGATCCCCAGCTAGCACCCAATTCGACCACGAGCTATCTCGTGCACCCCTGCTCTTAGTCTGGCCATTGCAAAAACGAAGTGTTTCAGGGGGTGCTCGCATTTTAGTTTTAATCTCGCCTCCCTAGCTTGTACGGTCTTCTTGGAGTTTGTTCCGCAAACTCCACGAATGCCAGTTATATAGTTTAAGTTAAAAAATCTTCGTTTTTGCAATTGGCCAAACCTCTTTGCACTGTACCATTTGAACATTGTTTTGATTTATCTAAATTATCGATCACACGATACAGTGGAGGGGTGTGACGGGTGCGATCAGATCGGGTTGTCTCGATTTGGTTTTTTTTTCTAATGAACATTTTTGCGCCGATGTTCGAAATTTTTTTTGCGCCGGAATTATGTATACGATTTAAAAAAAAAACATACGTATAACGTTGATTGTAATATGTGTATACTAATAAATAACTAATAAATAAATAATTAGTGAGTAAATACAGCATGATAAGTCTTTCAAGTCTCTGCTCTCCTTCGAGCTCCAGAACTATTGCCATAATTTCTTTCTAGAAGCTACGATTACAATTCTGAGCTTAGTTTAAAACTTAATTAGGTTATTTGGAAACTATTGGAAAACGAAGTATACGTAAAAACACAACTTTAACTTGCCTAAGTGAGATAATAAGAGTTACTTAAGAGTTTTAAATTATTGTCATTGATTTAAAAAGGTGGTAGATGCTAGTGTTATCTTTTGGCTGGTAAACAGTAAATATAATATACGTAAATAGATAATAATTGCAGTTTTATTGCGTTAACTAACGAGAAGCACAAAAAAAGTAAATTTAGTTAGTTTAAAGGAAAGAAAATACGTATTCAGTATACGGTAGGTGTAACTTTAGACCGTTCGCGATCGATTGCATTTTGCGCGTGAGTCTGTAATGGAACTCCATCACGACCATCGATTAAAGTGCAAGCGATTATAATAATCGGATATATTATATGGATGTGCGTTATGAATAGAAATCTAGATGCTTCTAAAAATAATTAGTGCCGTTTATGTGGTTCCACTATTTCTCGTATCTTCGATAAGTAAACGTTTAATAATTAAGATTGTTTGCTGTATTTTTGTACACTGCATTCCAACTGGTTGGAATTTTTCAAATTGGTATTGCACGATACAAAATATCTACAATACATTCATAATAAAATAGATTATTCAAGTTACGTTATATTAAAATGCCAATTCTGTAACTACTGTATTTAAATGATCGATTAATACGTTGTATTGTAATTGATATTATCTGTCAACACTTATTAATCTGTGGAAAGTGACGTTTATCGTTTGGCGCGAATAGTTGACAGAATTGGTGACAACGACCGCGTTTTTTTTTGTATGTTTGTTTAGTGATATATAAGGTATGTTTTTGGGCGTTGAGACTGAATTGTTTTGTTTGTGTTATATATTATTTCTCACATTGTTAACTTGAAGCCTTAATGCACCTAACACGTGGTTCTAAATAAATGTTTTGGTATGGAGGTCTTCTTCAGTGGTTATTTATGTCTGTATATGAGTTTTTTTATTAACAATTATTATATAGTTCGAGTCTAAGTTAGGTGTAAACAGCGCGGTAGGTTTCTTATGTTTTAAAAATAATTTTCATAATTCTAACTCGTAACTGTATAATTAATATGCTATTTGGTGTACGTCCATCTTGTATGTCAATGTGATTTTAATTAATTTTATAATTTTATTTTTCTGAACGGATTACAATAAAATGTTCTGTTTGAAATAACATGGGAGTTTATTTTATAATTTTAAGATAACACACGACAACCTTAATATAAAAGAAATCTGCCTCCTTTTTAAAAATAAACATTTTTAAATTAAGAAATATCAGCAACACAAAGTTCCCTACAAGTACGTTGATCTAATTTCTCAACGCTACAAAAATAAACTCGTTAAATGATCCAAAGGTGAATACAGTAAAAAGTGTAAAGGGAATGTTTTATGCGGAAAATATTGTATTTTTATCATGTCGCAGATTCTCGCCCCGGGAGGGGAAAATTGTTTTTTACTGCTTACTGCGCCCCGGGATAATCTTAGCTACCCGCCATGGAGTACTACGCGCACTGCGGTTTAGGGAAAAATGTTATTAAAATATTCAACGATGAATATGTAATGCTTGATATCTTTCAGTTTATTATTTATATATATTTTTTATTATATTATCTACAGATAATTAATTTGTATATAAAAAAAATAGTATAGATGACTTTTACACAGGTAATAAATTGACAACAGAAAATATTTATTTTTAAATTAATTATTTTTTAACTTATTACAAATTATAAGAAACAAAAAGAAATTTTCTCCATTCCTACAGTGCGCAAACACAGTGGGTACTCTCCTGTAAAAGCATGGTGGGATCTTTTACGAACATTTTCCACGACAATCTGACATTTTATTTATTTTTCACGTCTGCCATTGACGGCTGACGATGGAGCCACGGGGGACTGGGTTAGGGGGCCGGTAATTGCTGGTCCTCTAATAGATCCTTCATTTTGTTTGATAAGTATAGTAATATAGATGCAAATAATTTGTAAAGCTGATGCTGATTTGGATAATTGATTTTTTTAAAACTCTTAAACATAAAAAGTTGAAAATTGAAATCATAACCAACGTGCCTTAAATATTTTACAGCTGGGCCTTAGAGGTATTTATTTTTGTTTTTTAGTATGAAAGTTTAGTAGGCAAAACGAAGGGAAGAAATTAGAACATTTCATTTTCGTGAGCGGGAACCGAATTCAGAACTTGTAGCGCTTACAGTCGCACGCTTATGCTCCTGCGTTACAACTGGCTTTAAAAAACATAATTCAACCTTAAATAAAAAAAAATAAACAATTTCTTACTAAAAACGTCATCTACCCAAAACCTTTCAATAGCATTAACAATCATAACAAAATCCATGAATAATGCATTTAGAGTTCGAGCAATAAGAAAATAAGTGATATAATGAAATAAGGGCACCGGGATTTGTACAGGATAGTGGTGATTCGTCACGGATTCGTCGTTGTCAGCGACAATGCTGGGCTTACAGTGGAGACTACTTTTGTCCCCCTTCCTTCTTATTCTTATCCATGAAATATGGTGTAGGTTGAGCTATAATATAATTGAGTTTCAGTTGTAATTATTTATTGTTCATTGCTTTCACATAATTCAAAAATGTCATGTCAATATTTTTAAAAAGTATATTATATGCAATGGCTCGGGAAGTCGGTGGAAAATGGGCAACGGTAGTGTCTTAATGGAAATAGAGTGTATTAAACCTTCCTTGTTCCCTCTGTCTATCTTGCTATGTGTGGGATACAGCGGGAACCTGAAAATAGAATCAATTCTTTAGAGAATAGAATTTGATAATGAGAAATAAATAGAATTTGAACATGTTATCTTATCTAAGTTAGTAGACCTAACTTATATCCAATTTTTGGAATAGTGATACCTCAGTAGTTACTAAATAAAACGTTGCTTTTAGTATTCTATTTCACAATATCTTACTTGTAACTAGCATGTTGGATGCAAGAGCACTTGTAAACGATACTCTGTATTAAGCAATTTTCTAGCAATTCCATGTTGTTAATTGACACGAATATTTCAAGATTCTATGGTATTTTCTTTGCTTACGACAAAATGTTGGCAATTCACCATAATTAAAACATTATTTTTTTTATAGTTTTAATTATAACTCTTATTGAAAGATTTTAGAACACATTTTTT
The DNA here is from genome assembly GCA_917862395.2 of Heliconius sara. NCBI lineage: Eukaryota > Metazoa > Arthropoda > Insecta > Lepidoptera > Nymphalidae > Heliconius > Heliconius sara. Next base: position 10,977,675 of record OU860787.2, read on the forward strand.
TATCTAAACGTAAATAAATGTCTTGTAAAATCCAAAGCATCATTTGATCTTGCAAGATAGTTGCAGGTTCGAATACTAAATTACAAACTGAAAATGTTAATTAATGCTCTAATCAAAATCACCTCAGGTCCGCCCTTACGTATGTATTTATATTGGCCAGCCTGTCAGTAGGTACGTCTCGCTTGACTGCTTTATTACACACTAAATTCTTGTTAGTTAGCAATTTTATGCAGCTCCAGATTGTCACATAAATATGTCTTAGATATCATTTAGAGTATGTGACGGGATGCAAAATGTGATATCATCGAGCTATTTAAATTATGTGGTTCGAGGCTGTGTAGTGTTTTATTGCATCTTTCTCATTATGATAGGCGAAGAGTGTGATGTAGATAGTGATACGTCACTACGTTCACCTTTTTCTGCCAGTTTACAGCTATTATATATCAAAAGTGACGACGGTCGCTAAGTTTGAATTTGGAGTTTTAGAAATTAAGTCTAAGAATGATATACACCTCACAAACATTAATCATATAATTAGATTTTTAACTATCATTTTTGGCGCCAAAACGCAAGACGTCTGGCGATCATAAACCGCCGGTTTTAAATCCTTGGACGACGGTCATTGGTTCGAAAACAACCAATCGGGATGCAGAAACAAATTTTACGATGAAACATTGGCCACGCTGTGGTTACTTGTTTACGACGCTCCTAAGGTTTACTCGCGAAAATTCTATTAATAAATTAGTCGTAAATGCCGTGTAATTTATTGTCATGGCGTTCCCAGTAATTATTTCCTTTATAAGAAATTATATTGTTACGGTTTGTAAGTAAATACCACGTGTTGTTTATTGGTTGCAGAAGTTGTGGTCAGCACTTAACGGTTATTGTGTTTAATGTTAATGTTTAACTTTATTTTTGGTATGAATTGACGACTATAGCTCCTTAACGGATCAATTGCTCATTTGCTCATTGCGATTTTTAATTTTTATATAGAAACGAAACATTCGATTTCCTGAAAAATCGGCCAAACGCACCAGACAATTGAGCTATCTTTTTAAAGTAGTAATTAATTATGATATTACGATAATTGTTAGGTTTTATTTTATTTTCACATTTATACGGTACAAAATATTTTAAAATCTTGTTCAGTAAGAAAATACAGGTATTTTTATAACAAATCGTCAATAAATTTCCCCTATAATTCAACTCGATATAATTTTTATATCTGGATCATTATTGTACGTACTTAACCGACAATAGAGTACCTGCTGCGTCTCGTTTTACGATCACTCTACAGGGTGCCAATGTCTTCATACGATTTGAGATTGATTATACAGTTGTCAATTGCATTCATATTTCTTTATAATAAAACGATATAAAATCACAGAAACCTTTTTTAGTAAATTATAAGCACTATAAATGTAATAAACGTGTAATCTAACGTAATAAAAATTCTTTATATGTAGGTATATGTATAAAATAAAATATATTGTATTTTATTGTGTAACAAAACAAAAAAACTAAGTCAAAAGAGCAAACATACAACATAATAGATATACCTACTGATATTTATAACATCAAAAAAAAAGAAGAACAAATACAAAACCCAGTATTACGGAAATTGAATCCCATAAAAGTGCAATATTTTCTCGTGGCCGAGCATTTTTCCGTAGCCAGTGACCGTGTCAAGAGGGGACGTTTAGGTTTCTTGGACCAGGGGTTGGGAACCCCGTCGCGCTATTTGCTGCAAAACCAGTGAGATTTCCGGAGGCCTACACAAATTTTCGTCTTATGTAAGAATAATAATCCGGAGTGATCAAATATTTCTAACAAAAGGAAATGTAAATCTATAATTAACTTTCATAAGTAGATGATAATTAATATATTTTTCTTTCAAATTAAAAGGATTCGATGAGATATGTTGAAAATAAATAAAATACAACCAAAGGCTCAGTAAAATAAATTGAGAAACCTGTTACAGCACCTTAAGTTTTAGAGGAATGAGGCGCCTTGTCTATAGTTTTTTGTTTTTTTGTTCCTCTTTTATAAAAATAAACCTGGCTACAGTAACACCAGAAGTGGAAATGGCGTTTGAAATCTAAAATTCGAATTAAATTTAAAAGTTTAATTATAGAAGAGCGATCGGCTTCCGTAAAAGCACATCGTCGAACACATTTTCTAATTAGCGATTGGTCACGCGCTCGGAGGCCAATCGCACTCTTATACTAAATCTGAATCGGGCAATTTGAATTTGAACCGCTCCGGCTTATGATTTGGTCACAAAGCTTTTTGTGGTCATCGATAACGGGTTCATTTCAATATGCAGCTTCTTATGACTTCTGAATTGGATGTGTCCAATTATCTTTTAATGTTATTCCCGTCCATATAAGGTTAGATTTTGCGTTTGAAAATGTTGAAACAAAAATAGTATTATAATTCTGATTTTGGACAAAAAATCGTTTAGCTACTTAAATTCGTGAGCTACATACAAAATAAGTTCATACAACTAAAAGGAGATTGTAAACGAATCATAAATCGTTCGGGCAGTTACAGTCGCAGCGCGTGTCAAATATATATTTTCTGTATAAGGCAAAAAGAAGCAGCGGAGAGACCATTAAGAAAGGGTGTCAAAATGATTGACGTGAGCCAACTAAGGGAATTTCAAATCAAACAGTGTCACGCTACAAGTGGTCAACTAAATAAAGTGATGTCGTCATGCCAATTAAAAAAAATTATCCCCTTTAATAAGTGTCAATTCTTAACGAATGTGTGCATACGCATGATTTTTATTTCACACGTTCCCGTGATACTGGAAGGAAAGATTTTAAACAAAAGCAACTTTATTGTAATAAATTTAAAGCATATTTTAGATGTGAATCCGATTTTATGACTATTTTTATTGACGCTTAGCTCCGACACTCAGTGTAGCAAATGCAGTGAAAACGATCATACAGGATAAAAATGCTTTTGGAATTTGAATCTTTTGTTAACATCGATAGAGTCAAAAATGTAACGAATAAATTATCGATTTTGGTTTTTAGTGCCAAGACCACTGTACTAATACGTAGTGAGTTGAAGATGAACGTAGTAGAAGTGGTCATCAAATTTTAATAGTCCGTTAAAATAATAATCAATGAGGCGACTACCCTGGCGGACGGTACTGGCCAAAATAATTACGCTAACAAAACTACTGTACATTTATTTTGCTTCATTTGTTTTAATTATACTATTGACCAAGACCTTGTTATGAGCGAGGCGATTTAATTTATTAATGGAAAATTGTTTTGAGAAAATATGTGTTACTTTCATAACAAAATTAAATTTATAAGAATTACAGTCTATTATTGTAATATTTGTATTATTTGTACAAATAGTGATGATCTCAATAAGACAAACTGGTCAGAGAAGCTGTAACTGCTGATATTAGTGAGCAGCAAGCAAGGGTACATTATTAATAGCTTGTTATTTATCTGGGCCACGAATACTTCCTACTTTCGTTGACGTTTCTCCAATTACCTATATCTCGGTTTCTATTTCGAATACATGAAATCGATTTGAATCTTTACACTCGCTAATTGGATATTAGCGGTCCGTTACAGCGATAATCTTTTATGATGAATGTGTTTGTTCACGATCGACGATTAAATCTCCAGAGGATTGCGAAGGACTCGCTTCAAATTAACGACTTTTACGAATGTTTGTAAACTTGATTAGGTAGGTTCCTTTAAGAAATCAGATTTTGTATACAGCTTGGTATATATAAAGATTATAATCTGTTACTTTATATCATCATTTAAATATTGAAATTAAAAAAATACTCTACAGAATATTAAAACATGAAATATATTTTTTAAAATGGACATTATTTTAGAAATACTGTCAAACAATATTGTTTATAGCATTATAAATTTTATATATTGCGAACGTTATGGTAAAAAGACAAGAACATCATTCATTTTGCTTGAATATTTGTTTGTTTCTCCATCTTCATCTAGTTGCTCAGTCTTTAGCTGTTTATTTGAATCTCAGAAGCTGGCAGAGTGGCGGAATGTCGTCGCACGTGCCCGATGATGATAATAATAAAATGTTGGCGCATTATTTATTTATAGTCGTCTCGCGGCTGTCGCTCGTCCGTCTGTCCCGCTTATTATATATAAAGTGCATTATACCATGTTTCTTTGTCTCATTATGACCGGGTTATAAATTTTTGTGAATACAAACAAAACATTTTTAATTTGGGAGGTTTCTGATCTGGCTCATTTTCACCTGTTCGAACCATTTACTACAGTAAACAACGAGATTTCTTTTATATTTGAATTAGCCACCCCTAAAGTTTTAAAGTATAATTTAACAAATGCAATAGATTTCATTTAAAATGATAAATTTTAAAGATCAGCATCAAATATCTAAGAGATAAATATAATTAACAACGAAAATTTATTCAATTCCTTTCAGTGATATTGGCTTGCACTTTATACAAAGGCAGAACTCTATTATTTTCTATCAATTACAATTAAAAACTAGCCCACACGGAAGCCATGGCGCTTATCCAAAACGTAGATCTTAAAATTACTAAATAAGCAAAAAAGAACCACTGAAACACCAATTAAAGTACTTTTTCCATCAAAATATTAAAAAGCAAAGACCTAAACCGTCGGAATATTTTCAAGCTCGCTGATCTGTAGTCTCTACTAAACATCATAGCATTGTTTTGCTCGACGCAGCTATTTGCGGACGTCTCCCCCTCCCCACTACGGTGTCTGAACGCGAGCTATATTTTATCCCCGGTTGGGCTCGCCACGTAAACTGTCAGGATCGTAGGGCGTTCAACTCGTAGTTTTAAAGCTTATTATTTTTTTTCTTGATGTTATATTACATTATCAGCTTGTTTTGAGAATTTTGATAAATGCTTTATTAGATATTTGTTTTAGAAAAATATTTAATAAGGATGATAAATGGAACGATAATAACAATAACATTTATTTAATAAAACAATAAGTTTATTCAAGGTAGCGAGTCAACACAACGTGAGGCTATTAAGATTACGCACAAGCAAACAGTAGTAGATCAAATTTTAACAATAACGCTAATCTTTCTACGGCGCATAAATTAAAAACGAAATTATCTCAGCGACGGTTGCGAATGCTCCGTGAAAACGACATTAACAAGCGCAATAATAATTGCTTATAAATCATAGAAATCATTGCGACGATGCATTGATAAAACGCGGTCTATATCTCAAACGTGTTTGATATATTGCGGGCGCGTCGCGGTGGACAGCGACTTGGCGCGGGTAGGATCGCGGCTAATTCTCACGTGATGGATCTATGCGGCTTCAGTTAAAAATTGTGCATGAACGAGAATTAACAGAGGGATTAGACAATTCGGGCTAAATTTATTATGGCGGAGGATGAAACCCTCACCTTTACTTTATTAGATGGTGTGTTGGAAGTAAGATTATGAGCAGCTCACCCGGAGATGGTAGTGAGACGTAAAATAAAATAAATGTCACAAAATACATTAAAGCTAGCGTCGTTTTATTATTGCGCGTCGTTAGTTAGTTTCTGATCTTATTAATGTTCCTTGAAATCTAATTACGTTGAAAATCCTTTCTCCGTAGGGTTCTTTATGATGCTCATTGCGGTCGCTTGCCCACTCGTCGAAACATAATGTCTACAATAAACTGCTTGTTTACGACAACGTGCAGTGACGTTCAGTGTACAAACACCATAAATTACTTCTCAAATCACATATGATGCGTATTACCCACTAGTCTCCTACAAAAAGCTCATGTATCTCCCGATCTTCACGCAACGACAAATGTGTAACAAATAAATTATAAAATCAACGGCCTCTGTTTTTATATCTCACGTGTGAAGCCCTATCCCGCTTGTGCTCACCGTGTCACATATGTCTCCGTCTCGTTTTCTCGTGAATTGTCACCGCGGGTTCGCAGTTTATCATCAGTGGTCCTCCGATCATGACGTCTGTATTATGTATGGTTATTTTAAAATGCGTCACGACATGGAGTTCAACGTTCTAACTACGTCATATTCAAATTTTTGTAAGTTAATGAATGACAGAAGAGTTGAGGGCAGAGCAAACGTTAATATTTAAATAGGTATTCATGCAATGAAATAAAAGTGTTGGCGAGGGTATCTCCTAATTAATTAGCGTAGCTATAATTAGAGCTAGCAGAAGCGGGGAGGAGCAGCTGTGACGTGACAGATGGCTGCGCGTCGCCTGCGCACGCGTCTCCTTTGAAAATCGCCTGGAATCTGGGGGCAAGGAAACCGCTCTAATTAGACGTACTTATTTACTTCAATCTATTCATCACTGGTAATTCATCGAATTGAAAACATCCCCGCAATTTTATTTCGAACACTTAAATAACATTGAACAGCAAATATAATAAGCGCAAGCTTATTTCATTCCAAAAATAAACAAAAGTAATACAATTTTATATATCTCCATAAAACATTATTAACTATTCAATAAACAATCTGATCATAATCATATAATAATTGATAAAAAGCAAAATCAATATGTGGAATCTACTATACGAATACATATCAATTTAGACAAATTAAAAAAAAAGTGACAATTAACGTCAAACAGATTTTAGTATCTGCCAATAGTAATGAAGGCACATCGCGTTCCGTAATCTTCGATCGACTTGAAAAACTTGAAAACGCTAGATTGACTTCAAGATATGTCAATCCAATATATGATTATAGCAAAATTATTTTTGTCAATGAAAGGGAACAGGGCAGGAATATGGTAGCTTATGCCCTAAGAAATAGTGATGTGAAAGGCGCACGTTGCGTTCAAGATTGTAGAAGTAAGTTGGCGTCTTAATGACATGCTTGTCTCGTCCGGACGGGCCGCGATTTAAACTCGTTTATCGGCCATTGTGTTTGTTTGTGTGCACCCAAATAAGTCGGCGAGATTAGTAAGAATTCGTGTCGTTGGAAAAACTTTTCACGCGCGTATTTTTATGAATTAATTACGGTCCCGCTTTTTCATCAGCCAAATGAGCACGTAAACCTCTCTATCTTCGGAACATCAACTCTTCCGAATTCATTATAAAGAATTAGCGCGGTCAGACATCTTGAGAAAAAATATCAACCTCACATAAAAGATTGGGAATGAAACTCGCAGGATGCGAATAATTAAATGTTAAATTACGTTCACTGATACGTGGAAAATAGATAGTTTTATCAATAAAGAATAGCCAATTACAACGGCCCGACAAAGTTATAATCATTAAAGTTGGCGTGACAGTTCGGGATCTAGAAGGCTTGTTGGTATGCAGCGCGCGCGCATCCCGCGCGATATCTCGTACACTACATTCCCGCCACGCGCGCCTAAACTAAATACATAATGTCCTCGACAGCTTTACTTGATTCTCATGGTTTTCGCGGTATGGAAAATGCTCTGTGATATGTGTTCTCTGATAAAATGCCACGGCTATGGGAAACCGAATGTAGAATAAATATATCCATGTCATATATTTAGTAGATTTCATTGTAGCTGTAAAAAAGTTAGATTTAGCAACTGGTTTTTTTAGATGGTCATATAAATGTTAAAAGATAATTAATTCGGACGGACATTCCTCAAGCAATTAAGGTAGCATAGACAATAAAACTTTTTCTCCAATTAACACGCGGCAAAAACATCCAAACTTTCAGTCAGATGGTCTGATTAATAAAAATATCTATCAACATTGGCATAGGAATGTAAGTAAATTGGCAGGTGATGGATCGCGTTCGGTTCGGCGTGCGCGGAGAATACCAATACACACATACGACGCATGTTGATCACTCGTTTGATATGCAACTTTCGCGGCTCTTGATCTTTGAGCTTTGAATTTTGACAAAATTTTGAAGTTTTTAGGTTCATTAAATTTTTTTAAAATATTTTTTTCAATTTGTTTTATACATATTATTGTTTGAAAATTTGTATATTTTCTTTATCATAGAATATAATTTTTTTATTACCTTTGCTAAGTCCATAACAATGAAAAGTTTGTAAATCCTACACAAATGCTGTTGTTCACTTCACGTTTGTTTAAAACGTCTCAAGTTAATATTCATGTACCTAAATAACGAAAATAAAATTAAAAATATAATTAAAATGATCAAATATGAATAAATATCTTACTTAAAGTATACCCAATCAGCACATAACAACATAGGATCATTATATAAAGCATTTTCGAAGCACATTATATACAGTCTAATTGGATCAGGATTGGCGCGGGCTTGCTCATCTTCGAACCCGCGGGCGAGTAATTCAAAATGCAAATATTGCACTTACAATACATTATGTATTCAAGAGGCAACAGTGCAACTTGCTGACTACGCCTCTCGCCGGTTTTACTGGAAAATCATGTAAAAATTGGTCATTTTTATTCCAAACGCACACAACATATTGGCGGTTCCCATGCCTCTAATTTTCGCGGACCTTGTAAAATATTCTATCTGGATAATGGAAAATATTTGTAATAAAATGTTGTTTTTTTTTATTTGTTGTTTTCTGTTATATTAAATTGTTGCGAATAGATTATTTTTGTAGGTAATCTTTATAGGAGAATCGTAGTTTCTTTTTAAAATATCATTCAGTTAGACGCTTTTAACGACGTATGTTTCATTAAAAACTTTTACATTTGTAACTTTTAAATCTGCCTTGTTAGTCCTGATATATCATATGATGCAGAGATAGTGATGTGCTTCTAAAAAAAGCTTCGTTAGTGATGCCCTCACCCTCACGAACGATCCAAATATAACCGGGACACGTGTGTTCACTTAGCACTGTAAAGTTAAACCTAAAGTTTTAAAAACATGTATAATTTTAAACGTTTTACAGTTACGTTAACACAACGCAAAAACTTGGTATCGAATAAAAAATCGATTCGAGTTATTCATTTGTTCATTGTATCGAAGGTCAATCGAGATATAAAATTAAAAAGTATAAGTGGTGTTCGAACGGGTCTCGTTTTATTAAATTTCAAATATAACTATACCGCTGGTTGGATTACAATTTCAAATTTGGGCCGCGGCGATTCCACTTTTGGTTTCGTACCGCTGACTGACCGTGGAGCTTCGTGTCTACTATTGACTGACTGGAAGCTGCCTATTTCTTAATGTACAAGTTTCCTTTTTAAATATTTTAAATTGTTATCGTGTACATGAATAAAAAAAATTACCATAAAGTTATGGGTATAAATGAAAGTCCAATAATATCCTCCACTTTACGTATCAACATCTGGCCGCGTTATCTGAAGCATATTCTTTATTGTTTATCAATGTAGGTAGCTCTAATGATGTTAATGTGAATAAAGCATTCAAACCATTATTATACTACAATTGTATAACGATATATATTAGTTAATACTAACATTTTATTTCTGTTTTCTTTTAGGCTGCAATTTGGAAAATACTTTCACAATTTTGTTACGATCATGTAGTATTTGGGCAATGTCTGAATATTAGGTGATGCATTAGAAGTACTGCTTTCCATTCTATTTCCTTCTTGCAGCGCATTTTAGCTTATTTTAAATAAAATTTATATTCAAATTCAAAATATTAATTCAAAATATATTCACATTCAATATATTCATTATATACATATCCGTCGTCCTTAGGTCCTAATCGACAAAATATATTGTTGAATTTCACTATTTATCAATGTTGAAAACAGGTAAAAACTGAAGGAAGTGTTAGTGTTTCGCGTTTTTAGTCAGCCTCACAAAATGTGAAATATCATAGTCGTGGCGCAGTGGCATAGCGTCTGACTTTAAACGCGATGGTTGTGATTCGATTCCTATTCGCCTTTAATTTATTATTTTAATTTCCGTTGAGTTCAACTCAACGACTTACGCTGCGACATGCAACCGCATACATAGAGAACATTTTTTTATATATAGATAATTGTACCTCTTAATTACGTATCTACAATACTACAATAAATAGTTGTCAGAGCTTTCTGCTCGCCGGTCTACAGATTAGAATCCTTTCGAAAGCTCAATTTGCTCACTCGTATAGTTTTGTTTTAAACAACCGTATCTCCTAAACTATCTCGCGAATAATTCACTATAACGCATGCGTTCAACGTTATTTCGTTTGAAACGAAAGTTAACCTTATATTCGATGCCTTAAAGTTGAAAATAGATTGGTTAAATGGTTTGTTTGTCTCAATTATTGCTTGAGAAACGTAAGCCTTATGGGATGGTATTAAAGTAGGTTTATGTTGTGCCATGTCGTATGTATGTTGTTTCAAGATGCAAGAACTCAAGAATCCAGTCTTAAAGATGACCGCGCGCCGATTTTCGAAATACGAGGAGCGAAATTCGAAAGCCACCTTTTTTGCGGGGCCGATGATAGTTTTTAATTATTGTACCGCTAATTAGTTTTTAGGGTTCATTATTATTGTTGTAAAAAGTATGAAAAAAATGTATTGATTTTGTTTATGATAAATATTACTTTACCTTAGCACTATGATTATTTTTCAAGTTCCAGCTATAAGCAAAGCGTATGGTTTTGTTGAGGCCAGTTGTGGTACAGTTGTGGGTTCGAGTCTCACTCTTTTTTTTTTTAAATACAAGCAAAAGAGTGTACGGGTCACCTCGTGGTGAGTGGTCACCGCCGCCAAGGACCCCGTGTAACACCAGAGAAGCTACAGGTGCGTTGCCTGTAGCTCCTTGGCTCGAGGAAACTTTTAAACTGTTAATTCCTCGCCTTGGTAACAAGGCAAAGTGTCTTAATGGGAACGAAATTAGCATTAGGTATGCAGATTCCTTCCGCATACTCTGCTATGTTTTGGATGCTGCGTAAAGCTAAAAAAAGTATAGTTTTGTAATTTTTCTATTTACATTATGATTGGACCAATAAATGATCCTGAGTAAAAATTTTTGTAGTTCAATCATTTATATTATGATGCCGGCCTTGTTAGAAAAATAATTTTATTGGTTTACGTCCACTACTAGCGTCGTTGCGATGCTGCATATCTGATATAGTTAAATTTAGTAAAATTTTTGTTTTCGTCCATACCTAATAAGGCTAAAAATAAAGTTTTTGAGATCGCTTATTATAATCGAATAACGGTAAACCATATAAAATACAATAACGAAAATCAAACGAAACCCACGACTAGATGTTTTATTCAAGCAAAAATATTTATTATGCGGAACTCAAAAATAATGGGTGCGTAAATTTTATGACTTGTTCCGAAGCTGTCGGCCCGCAAAAACTTAGGAGCTTTCTCGTCGGGTGTCTGAATTTGGCGAGTTTTTATTGTAATATATTGAGATGCGCTCTACGTACCCAGACTCTTGCAACAATTTGATCCTGCCAAGGTTAGTTTTTTGCATATGTCATTCTTTTTTAGTTCACGTTTTCCCTAAAAAATAAGGGTTAGATAGGGAAAAAATAAGAAGTTACTCTACTCTTAAGTTTCATATTTTTAAAGGTACAATCTAGAAAAAGTAGAAAAAAAATCATCTCGAGATTTTTTTTCCTCATGTTCTACAATTCCTTTGTTCTGGATCTTCGTCGTTCGGATTTAATACCACAAATTTATCATCTGTTACGTAATATCGGGAGGCTAATGAACGTATCGGTTGCGGAGTCGCATTACCTCTTGTTAGAGTGACGTCCGTTTATTGTCTCGGGTACTTGGCTGCATTGGGGATTATATTTTAATACAATGTCTTTACTTGCATATTAAAAAAGAAGCTTTACCGGAAGGATCCTAGTGTTGAGACACTCCGTCCTTCACTTTATATGTAGATAACACCTAATGTTTTGAAAAATCAGTTCGTTAGTTCAGACGTTATTTTTATAAGATTTTTTTACTTTTATGGTGAAGTACCAGGTTGTATATTGGCAGATTTATTAAAATCATATCTACTTACACATTCCACGACAAACCTTTTAATTAATATTATAAATAATTATAATTAATATCCAATTAATTAAAACATACTTACATACTATCACATACATATACATGTGATCTAACATCGATTAGATTACTACATCTAATCACTATTAATATCGATTATAATATCGATTAAATTACTACTAATTATCACTATCGACTCTGTCTATGAATGAGGCTGGTTGATTGGTAGCGTTCGTCAATTTGTCAGGTACCACCACCCCGTCAGTCTCGTCGACAGCCAGGAATGATTCGATGACGTCTGAGATGGATGCCGCTCCACTATTAGGAGAGTTGCCAAGGATAGGTGAACGTACGAAACGACAATTGTGATGCGGGCCTCGGTTACAATTGGATAAGTAAGACCCTATGCAGGTCTAACTAGATGGTTAAACTATTTGATTGATTGGTTTAGTTTGTTGTTAATTAAATTGGTACAAGATCAACTTGCCCGCAGCTTTTGTTGTACGTTTGTTTGTTATATATATTTTTGTGTGACTTATGTGGTAAACTTCGAATTATCCCTAGGACTTTTTGATTATTGGATAATTTTATACTTTCTTTTAATATTAATTACAGAAGGTTTCTTTAAGAAAATTCTAATAACATTTCTTCTCTAATCATCAAATCTTCTCTTTAAAATATTTTCTTTTGCTATATGATGCTTAGTAAATCTGTCCGAAAGTTTTTAAAATCAACACTCAACGATAAAAATACTCACTTAAATTCCTGTAATTATTCGTTAAATTAAATCAGCTGAATTAATTTAGCATGTGTAAAAATGTAATGAATTTACAATATACAGAAGAAAAATACAAGAATTTCACAAACAACATCGTTGCAACTTGTACGCAAAAATAAAAACAAAATGAAATACCAACCGTTTTATTGTCGAGCTATTACAAGAAAGCATTCTACCTTTGATTACAAAACATATCTCCTGGCAGCGTGTTCCGATGACATCGCCGTCAATTATTTGGCAAGCGATCGCCACATTCTGGGTCACAATGACCAAGATCAGCACCAGAAATCCAAATTTCAACCATGCGAACATAAAATACAGTTAAATTTTGTAAATTCTGGTAAATAGTAAACAAAAACCTCTTTCAGTTTGATTATTTTGTGTTCAAAACAAGATTTATATATGATTTTGAACGCTTTAACTGTTGAGATGTAAATTCAATAAATCTCTTTATTTTTAAAGCGCATGTATATTTTTTGTACGACGTGATGTATCACATAAGGAATTTATTGCTTCTAAATATAATAATATTATAATGAGTTTTAAGCTCTGTATATATTCCTAAATACCTAATAAAATATATCATCATTTCATTTTTTCGTTCTGGTGTCGAGGCTAGGCGCGGCTTTGGGTTCCACCACTGAGTGTCTTTGGTACCACTAGGTTCTTTCTGCCTACCCGGCTTAGTGATGAATATATACTCGGGTATTGAGGAATATATATATTTTTTTATTATTTATTAGTATTTTTTAGAGTCACACTGCTGCCAGCCACTATGTAAATTTAGAAATTATAACAAAATATAAGCTATTTAATTGTCAGCACAAAATATCAAGCAAAACATATGAGGCTGTCACTGCTCCTTGATAGTTTCCTACGTTCAGAAATATCAACATTAAAAGCAACTTTTAAATATAGATAAAATCATAGTAATGTTACATCCGACACTCCTTCGGCCATTTCTATAAATATAGCACTTAGTATTACAGAATGGAGGCAAAATACTTATTTTCAAGGAGTGCCGAGAATAGATCCCTCAGTGACCCCGTCGGCACGCAACCTGAGTGACTTTTTACATAATCCTCCCGAGGGATATTTATTTGGAGTTGTTCATAAAAAAATAATACTTTTGAGATTTGAACGGAAATGAAAAACATTAATATTGAATTCTATTATACTGACTGAAAGTGATAACTAACATGCACAGATAAATATTTGTGGATTTTCTAATGTAATTGACATTCTCTCTCTCTCTCTCTCTCTCTCTCTCTCTCTCTCTCTCTCTCTCTCTCTCTCTTGGTTCTTGTTTGGAGTGATTTGCATTAATTGTATTTTAAATTCCGCTTCACGCTCTTTCCCTCATAGCAGGGCAAAGAGAATCTAGTGTAAGATACTCCGTTACTCACTTTCCAACAAATTGTCGAGACATTGCACGATGAATAGCGGAAATTAACGCCACGCTCTGCCTACCAGGGCGTGAAATTAAGGTAATTTATAACTTTTCACCCGAGTGGGAATTGAACCTACAACCATGACACATACAGACTCTGTCCTATTACGCTACAATATGTTAAGAACATATATATTAATGTAACTAACAATTTAGGCTAGGTACAAAAAATGTTGTTAGAATCGTTACCCATGTACTTTGTACGTACATAAGTACAAAGTATCTTAGAAAATAAGCACAGCCCCCACATTTTGAGTCCAACAGCTATCAAAATCAAAATGAACAAAATCAAAACTAAAAATAGACCACAACATCCCAAAAATCCCAAATCTCACAACACCATTAATAATATTTCGCAATCCACTAACACTAACAGGCAGAACAAATCAACGAATGGTTAATTTAAAAATGCCTCGCTTCATAATCGATGCGCAGGCGCAGCTCATTACGGCCGCTGTAACGACCCTCGGTAAATCAAGCGAACACCGGCCGGCGTCGTACTGATGAGATCAGGAATATCGATTCCGCGTCTCCGTTTCGGTATATCGGTTTACTTTTGATATTTGATTACATATTGGTCTTTGGTTTGGTTTGGTCGTTAGTTGGTGCTTTCTTTTAAAGTCATGGTGATACAGTTATTTACAATAAAATCTAGTTTAGTATGAATTTAATGCGATTAAATATGTTTATATTTTTATTAGCCTTCACACTCTATTCCATATTTAGACGGGAGAGAACTGTGTTGAGACACTCCGCCCCAATTTCTGTCTAATTTCCAGAGGAGACCTTGTGTTAAATCACTTTGTATTCCCCTTTCTGCCAAAAATAAATTTACCAAATTTACTTACTATGTCTCGAATTTCGGTATAAAGTAAGCAACGGAGTATTTTAATACTAAATTTCAAGGCCCATCTTATTATATGTAGAGTTTCCTATTCGTATTAAATATATGACAAATAACGATTGTTTTCTTGAATACTGAATAACAGAAAGGCCACTCGGCACAAAGTGTGACTGTACAACCGACTGGTTGTGGGTTCGATCCCCACTCGAGGAGATGAAATATTTACTTAAATTTATATTTCCATTTCTTCGCTTTGGTGTCGCGAGACAAAGCGGTGCTTTGAGTTCTGCCACTCAACACGCAATGCCTCCAAAATTCGGTAGAAAGTGGGGAACGGAGTGTCTTAACTCTAGTTTCCCTCTGCCTACCTTGCTGTGTGCAGGATACAGGGTGAAGCTAAAAAATAAACAGATTAAACCTTGATCGCTTAAATATAATTTAAGTAAAACAATATTTTTTTAGAAAATTCGCTACTTCCAACTACAATTAACATAGTTCCATAAATCTTTTCCAATCAAAATATTTATACATTTAAAAATATAATGCGTTGGTTCCTCTTAAAATTTATCTTATGGCCGAAAAATATATATTTTTTTTAAATTACCTAAAACTGTTTAACCCACGTTACTCATAATATATAAACAAAAAAATACCAATAATGTATACGCTTATTTCCTATTAAAAAGAAATAGATATATATTTATTTACAGTATATTTTAGCGGAGAGATATTAGAAAATGCTTTTAAAGAAATAATTGGAACGACTTCAAGTTTCCTCGCCTGTGTTTGACGTACACAAAATATATTACAACACTTATAGGCGATCGCCTTAGGGTTACCGTCCGCTCCATGCCAAACTCGAGAAAGTTATCCCAATGCATTTGGTTGATTAGAAGGTTGATTTTTAATCTATATTTTTAGTTTTTTATAATGAGCATATCTGCTATATACAAGGAAGAGAAAATCTAGTGTTAAGGCACTCCGCTCCAATTTTTAAGTCCTGAGATTTGTCGTCAGTCTTTGAGGTAAAATGACGAATATTACAATATGTACTCTAGTATCACGAGTCGATTAAACGCCGCGGTTCTCATAACGTAAATTCATTAAGGAAGCACCATTAATTACGTTTCCCATCCAATGCAATGCCATTACT
Source organism: Heliconius sara (assembly GCA_917862395.2). Lineage (NCBI taxonomy): Eukaryota > Metazoa > Arthropoda > Insecta > Lepidoptera > Nymphalidae > Heliconius > Heliconius sara. The sequence goes on from OU860787.2 coordinate 10,993,804, forward strand.
CTCGTTCCCAACCAAAACAAACAAATCCTGCAATTATTGTAACAGCACAATGTTAGACATTACCTCGGCCGGTCCAAGAATAGACCTTATCTTTCACATGATAAAGATTCTTGTGTAAGAATCAATTATCATTTCTTCATCTGATCTCGACATATTTTGCGTCTTCAGCGATTTTTTGCTTTACAATCGTAAGCTTTATATCTGAAGATGTAAGATATACACGGAAACTTGGTATCAGAAGTACATGGATCCCCAAATTCTCGAAATTCTCAAGATATTGAAAGATTAGCAGGGTGCAGGATGTCCCCATAAATAATACATCGGAGGGGAACGTGATGGATTGTCTGTCTGTCTATCCGCATTCTATTAGTCAGGAATTCTTAAAGGGTGGATCTGAGGGTGCTTACTATTATTAGAAACAACCAATGTTAGCTTTGGAAACGATACACTTTACGTTCATTAGCGATTCGAGCATTTTGCTTGATATTGATGAATTATTTATTAAAATGATTAACAATATAGATCATAAGAATATATAATAGAATATTTACTGTACAATAAGTATCTTATAAAGCAAAAAAGGAAAGGAAAAATAAATATTATTTAATGTCAATTGTTTATTACGACATTTATATAAAAATCTCCGATTACTTCCGACCCTGGTGACCAGACAAAGCGCAGCGTTGAGTTATGCCACTCAATGCGAAATGTTTAAAAAAATAAGCGAAAAGCAGGGAATGAAGTGTTTCGACACTAGATTCTCTCTGTATACTTTCCTGTATGAAGGATACAGCGCGTAGCTAAAAAAAGAATAATTTAGTGTATCTCAATATCATCGCTTAGAAGTAACTTCTCTAGTTGGTAACATGCCTCCTTAAAATGCCTAATAAATAGACAATTTTCATCAATTTCCAAAGTTTTAATGCTAATAATTTTTATATCGACATCAAGATTTTGTTCAGATAATGTATATTGTTGTAATTATGACATACAATTATCATCCTTACGTATTCTGATTTAAAATGTATAATGTAATGTATGTCACATACAATAATTTCCAATAAAAATTCATAGTCTTCATCACTAACGCGATGAAGTCCTAATGATTGTATCACACGCAATGAAAATCGTGATAGATATTGTAAAAAGGAAAGTTTAATTATGAAATGGTGAACATTTTCCTAAACAAAATGTGATAACGATAACATCTTTTAGGCCATCACGTCTTAGTGAGACAGTGACTGACTGTAAATGCGATGGTGATGGATTCGATTCTCACTCAGGGAATAATTATATTAACATTAATTCCATTTTTTTGCTCGGTTATACTTAGAGCTGTGAGTTCCGCTACTCAGTACACAATGTCTCGATAGTAAGGCGAAAAGTGTAAGTTTCTAACATTAGGTTCCTTCAGCCTATTCGGCTATAAATTGGTATCATCAATAAATCAAAGTTAATTTAAACTTTCTAACCATGACATAGTGAAATGGTTGTTAATTTGTAAAATTTTTATCACTATATCGGTTATTTAGTTCAGTTATCAAACCTCTTATGGTTCCCATCAGCAAGTGTTGAATTTTATTGCTGGCAATATTAGATTTTTACGATTCAATGATTTATGACCGATGATTTCTAGATAGTGCCAGTTTTAGCAACAAGTGTAACATACAAATCAATTTATGTTTAATAAATCCAAGCTTTCTTCATATTCATATTATATTTATTTGCTGTATTGGTTCATTAACATCTATAAGCATACTTGTGGAAAACCTAATAAATCTATAGAAAATAGTCTAAATGTATTAATATAAGGTAACGAATAACAGCTTTTAGTTTGTGTTAAATATAATTCTTTACAATATTGTTTTTATTATTTGGAAACATTTCAATCGTGGTGCAGTGGTGTTGACGACGTGGCTTGTAGTTTGCATCGGCATTGGTAGAATGAATTATTTTCGGTTACCAGAACTGATACAAAAAAAGGGTTTTGAGTTCCACTGCTCAAACATAATGTGCCCGATATCTGGTGGGATGTGGAGAAAAGAGTGCCTTGACACTATGTTTGCTATTCTGCTTACTCTGCTCCATCATCATATCAGCTTGATGATACCATGTTATTGTACAATCATTACACGCCAGTCAAATTCGGTGTAGTTAGATTATATTATACAGTTGCATGTCTTAACAAAAACATATTAAAATAGTTTTGCTTTTAGAAAAAGATATGGACACATAAAAAAGTGCCACAACAAAAGTTTTAAACGACATCAAAATCTATTTATAATATTATATTGATACCATTTTTATATAAAGTCAAATAGTTGGATCCGGCGGCCATCCGACGCTGTCACACACGTCCCTCGTGCCTTATTATTTTTATGGAATCGGACAAAGTATAAACTTTACTTTTGAAGTTTTATTATCGCCTTTCTTTTTGTTTATTTTTTGATAGATTTCTGTAAGTGTTAATGTTTTATGATCTCTCAATAATACATATTTTGTATCACATAAAGAAACCAATGTGGTGTATTTGAAATAATTATTATATTGCATATGAATGTATATCCATTCGAGATAAGTTTAAAATCTCTTTTGCTAATCAACTCCCCACCTGGTGACGTTATAAAAAGAAGCGCATTCGAACAAGATTTCTGATTTGAATAGGTGGTTGATGGCTGGTTATTAAGTAGTAGTTGCCACAAATATTTAATATGTTTAAAGTGTTTTTAACAAGTTATATGTATATGGAAAAAAAGAAAAACAATACAAACTAAAGCAGGAACATATAAAGAATTGACGAATGGATGTGAATATTATATAAAATAATGTAGTTACACATAAACATCAGTGTATATGGACTTAGATATTTCAATTTCAATAAATTCGATCACAACAAAGAGAATAACAATATTATGAAAAAAGTTCTCACAAAACTGATATTTTTCTATTGAAATCAGCAAAAAATTGAAAAACTTATCACTCAGTTTATGAGATAAGTTAAAAGTGCAGATACACACTGAGGGTGATAACGAAAGTAATGTAAATGTATGAAACCCATACGAACACTCGTAGACTCGCCTTTTTATGAACAAATGAGTCTAAACGATCGGTATGTTTCCATCGATATGATTACCATATAAGGAATTTTCTGTGGGTTTACTTACAGAATATTTTTATGATTTCTTTTAAATTTTTCCTAGCAAGGCCAGTCGAGGAGCAGGGGTACAAGCGTGTGACTGTAAGCCCGAAAGGTTGCGGATTCGATACCCACTCGATGAAATGAAATATTACATATTTTTTATTTCTTCGCTCTCGCGTCGATGCAATGTGTTGCGATGTGATCCGAGGTGTTGAGTTCCACCGTTCAACGCGCAATGTCTAAAGAATTCAGCAGTAAATGGGGATTGAAGACATCTTAACTGGAATGGAGTGTGTTCACACTAGGTTTATTTATTTATATACTCTTTATTATACGCTACAAACGGAAATACAAACAAAAATACCACTTAGCTTTCCAAGTTCCTGTACCATGTAGACTGAACTAGCCTCCCCTTTCCGAGATATAGCGCTCGAGTTGCGGTACTTAACGCCACGCCGTGTTTTGCATTTTATATGCACCCGACTCTCATCCCATGGACCACACGAACCTGTCCCGAACGAATATGAACTTTTTTATTATTGAAAGTATTTATATTATTTCAGTTTGTCTCCTTTCACTTTTTGCAAAGTTCGAGCGGTTTAATACACTTAGGGAGCGACGTGACACAAACTTTGCCGGTTTTGTTTCAATCATATTTTTACAACGTTCCCTCTTCATATTGAAAGTTTTCTTTTGTTTTAATATTTCCATTTTTTTTCTTTTACGGCAGATTTTGTTGACTATTTTTTCAAATACAAAATGATGAATAGTTTTTTTTTTCAACATAAACAAGTTGCATATAAAATATTATAAAACGCGACGGTTATGGGTTCGATACCTATCGAGGGAATGATTATTTATAAATTATTTTCATTTTCATTGTGAAAACATTTCAGAATGTAGGGACCAGGTACCGTCCATAAAAAAAATAATTTATAAACAAAGACTAACTAAGTATTATAGGTAATCACTAAAATCCATGGATATATTTCATTCCAAACAATGCACTTCAAACGCAGACGAATAGACCGAATAATATTCATGATACATTTAACCATTTGAGGTTTACCGACACGTTTAATTTACACATACATACAGCGTTGAGTTACAGTTACAATGTACATATGTACACACACATGATCGTATTTATATACATACATATATGGTTAGAATATACTTATATATTACATATTATGTGAGGCGCAGGTGATTGTGAGTTCGTTTCTCACTCAGGAGAATAATAAGGTAGAAGTAGGTAGAGAGAATATGGGAATCTAGTGTTCACACACGTCCATTCCCCACTTTTTGCCGAATTCTTGAGGCATTGCGTGTTGTGTGGTGGAATTTTCCGCGCTTAACAGAAAGAAATAATGAAAATATTCAATATTTCATTTCTCCGAGTGGGAAACAAAAGTATCTTTTATTCTGACACATCTAGTGATTTATAATTTTCAACCGATACTGCTATCATTACTCCAAAATTTCTAATGACCACCAAATTTAAATAGCAAACCAATATAAACCACAACCTTTCATACTCAAGTCTATAAATATTATAATCAAAACTAACCACACACAGTAATCTCTATTAAATTTAAACATTCAAAAGCGGAAGTATGGGCCCAATCAAAATCCTATTTACATTTCATACAATTCAGTCGTCAATGGTCGTCCGTTCAATGGACTTTTTCAGTAAAGCTCCCATTGTGGGCGGCTTAAAGGGTAGCGACAATAGTCTGAGTTAAATTAACCGGAGTTTAAAGCTTAATTGTAAGTGCAGTTAAGCTGAGTAACACGTGTCGTCGTCTCTCAGGGCCTCTAGGAATTCACAACTGATATTATTTTTGAGCCCTCTCTGTGAATATTTTGTGAAAGGCAATGATGAATATTTACTGTTGAAATAGCTGTCAGTAGGAGGAAATGAAATATTTATTTAAATTTATATTTCTATTTCTTCGCTCTGGTGTCGGGGATATGCGCGGTGTTGAGTTACGTCATTCGACACGTAATGCCTCTAGTATTTGGCGGAATATGGAGGAAGAAGTGTCCTATCACTAGGTTCCTACCTAGGTGTGCGGGATACAGAGTCAAGGTGATTTAATTTTGAAATAGCCATAAATTTTAAGTTTTCTGTAAATTAATCGGGAGAATTTTTGAAAGCAAATCAGTGTTTCATATTTGCTTGAAATTAAAAATTAAAAGGGGAGTAAACGAAGAGAAATTCGAACTTAATCAGACACGCCCCTGCCCCACTGCCACGATAACATCAATTGTTCATGTGATAATATATACATACAACCAATATATTTACATTACAACTTCCAGTCAGTATAATTGGAAATCCAAATTAAAAGCCAAAATAACATACGTCTAAACCTTCTTTATTGCTGCTTAGCCGCAGGCAATACACCAGAAACCAAACAACAATTATCACACAAAAACAAATAGGAAAAATCATTAGGGGAGCGAGGGGATGATTACAAAGGAAAACACGGTACGGTATGGAGTGCAGTCATTATGTGCCGATTGTTCAGTAGTTTGGGGGTAGCGGGTTCAACAATGACTGAGACGCCTGTCGCCTGTCAAACAAGGGTTGAGAGCAAATAGGAGGTTTTTGTTGTTCCTGTAGCCACGATCACGCTTGATTGGTTGGTGTACCCATCGATTGTGATGGATAAAGAAACACAAATAAATGCAATCGAGGAGAGCTATTTAAAAGGAATTGCTTCAAGTTTTAAATCAGATCAAATTGTAAAAACATTCCAGAAATTAGACAACAAAGAGAACAATTAGAAAATAATTACGACAGCAGCAGTGTGCTAAATCAATTAATTAGGGTCCCCCGAAACCTCGATAATGATAAAAGCCGGGCCAAATCGGAATCTAGACCCGATCCAATTTGAATAACATCAGTAAAAATCGTATTAGACATTCAATTAGCCGCCGGAAGGAAGCTCGTTAGGTATCCTGTTTGACACTTTGACGTTAATACCATCGTGTGGTGCATATGAATTGCGTTTAGGTATTGATATTCTAGTGATAGCTGAAGTGCATGTACGAGTAGATAACAATGAGAGAGATGTCTGGTTGCAATTATTTATATAATTACTATTTTTTTTACTATAAATTTGAAATTTGCGATGAAATAATAATATAGACAGTCGTGGTGTGGTTAGATAGCTACTGATTGTATACGTGATGGCGGTGAGTTCGATCACCACTTAAAGGATTAATATAAATTATTTTAATTTCTACGCTCTGTTGGACAAACTCGGCTTTGAGTTACGACACTCACCACATGATGTTTTTAAATTGGGGGTATTACAGAGTGTCAACAACACTCATAAATGAATGAATGAAGAACGACGAACGAAGGAAGGAACATTAGGTTCCTTTGTCTACTCTCATGTGCGAGATAAGACGTGAAGCTAAAAATATTTACCAACAAGCCTTTACTAAATTGATTTTAATAAAACAGTAAATAATATTTATAATAGCTAACCCAAAATTCTTTAAACGTACAGCTACCTATCACACAATCAAAACGAATCCAAACTGGACTTAACCAAAATTTTAATTTACCAAACGAAAAATCATACATTCCATTAACATAATTCCGTTCGTTTCAAAAGATAAACCTTCATCTAAGCTGGTGACCATATACGGTAGCTGAATTATTTATACTCTGCCGTTCCGTTACATTGAATAACTAATGATTTGTGTCCAAGCATATTTGCTGTTAGTTAATATTAATAACCCGGGTTCGTCTGCCCATCGTCTCGGCTCCACGTGAATGTCATATTAATGTAGGTTACAAGTGCATCCTGGAAAGTAGGGACGATGCATATATAACTAGTTTTGTTTTGTTAATTCGATTCTTTAGAAATCCGTGGCTTTATTTTTAATGTACTGTTAATGTGATTTAAATCATATTAACTTCTCACATAAATAAAAATGTATAAGTGACGTTTCCATGGGTCCTAGTCGACTGTGGACTGAAATAATATTAGAAATATGAATAACTTGAGGTCGTTGTGGCGCAGGGGCACCAGGGTGTGACTGTAACGCGACGGTTGTGTATTTGATCTCCACTCGAGGGAGTGAATTATTATTATTTAGTAATATTTTCAATTCTTCGCTCTGGCACCAAATCAAAAAGCCTGACGTTTTTTTCAACATTCAACACGCAATGCCTCGAAAAATTTGGCGAGAAGTGCCGAGTGTGGAGAGTGTCTAGCACTAACTACCCTCTGGCTGTCCTGCTGCGTGCGGAATATAGTGGGAAACTATTAATTATAAATAATCAGAATAACAGGATATTTAATTCAATACGAATAAAAATAGATTTATTATAAATTCACTTATTTGAATAGAGTGTTTAGTATAGAAAAAAATGGTACACCAACATATCAGCAAGAGGTGATAAATAATAAAATACGTCACAGCGGGACGCAGTCAGTCACATTACATGCGCATGCGCATTTCGATAGCTGCACTTTTTACGTTTAACCCTTACATAGTCACTTGTTATTTTGAGAAATATACGCAATTTTATTTTAACCGACTTTAAAAAAGGGGAGTTTAGAAAATATATATTCATCAACTATACATGCATGTGTCATTTAATTTTATTTAAATTTTTTGTCTTAAATACTCGAAATGTAGAACATTTCGACCAAAGTTTGAGACGTTGTTTATTTTGAGTGCTCAACGCCTTCTTTTATCTCGTTACTAGAGCGACGAAATGAAAATATTAAATATTGAATTACCTCGAGTGGATATCGAAGCTATAACCATCGCGCTTACTGTGGCACGCTTGTTCCTCTGCACCACGACTGGCCTTTAATATAAAGATTACCCTCAGAAAAAAATGTTTTTATTAGATTATAAAAATCTATATAAAACATTAAAAACAAACACACATTTCCCGTTAAGCAAAACACAAAATAAGTACCCTACATAAAGAAAAACAATCTAAAAGCCAAACAATGAACTTACAACAATACTGCACGCAATATGCTGTCTTTCGCACGTCCCCTCAGGTTCCGCGGGTTTGGGAGGGAGTCGAGTGGAGTGTGCCGGATCGGGTTACAATGGGTAACCGAATATAACCCATTGCAACACAATTACCACTGATTAGCCATTGAATTTACTGTTATACTTGTGTGGATCTTAATTGGAATGGATAGACAATATTTTGGTATGTGGTATGAGAAAATTTTTCGATTTATATATAGAGAAAAGATATCAATAAGAATGTGAACTATGGATGCAAGACAAAAAAAGATACAGAAAGAGCGTTTCTCATCAATAAAACTGGCTATAAACATGATTGTGGGTTATATTTTATTTCTCATATTGATTAGAAGGTAACATTGCGTTGAATTCCGCCACTCAACACGGAATGTCTCGAAAATTAAGCGGAGAATGGAGAATAGAGTGTCTTAACACTATTTTCCATATCTGTCTACCCTACTATGTGCGAAATCCATACCTATTTAGAATACAAATATAGAAATCATTACATTCTTTATATTTATTACAAAGAATATGCATATTTATGGTAATTGTACACAAATAATATATTCACAATTACTCGCGTGAATAAATCTCGCGATTCGAAACGAGCGAAGACAAAAACTTATCTTATTAAACACCATAGACACCCACACAGATTTCCCACATACCACAGATTAAAAATCCTTCCAATAGACTGTACAGATTATCCTTAATGATAGCCGCCGGTAATAAATATGGCGGCTAAGATGGCGGCCAAGATGGCGGTGATAGTGGATAAAGGACACTTTGATTGAACGCACCGGACAGGCTAGATAAACGATATTTGCATATTAAATAACAATATTAATTTTCTAGTAGTTTTAGATAATTTTAGACTAGCTTTTATACGTTAAGTTGTTTAGTGGATTAGAAAATTGTAAGCAGATTTAATTTCTTCTTGAGGTAAAGTTGCTTAGCTTGATTTAAAATTGTTATTCTTATAATATTAAAAGTTAAAAAGAATAAAAAAAAGTTTAAAGCAATCTTTTAAAGTAATTGAACCAAAAATATTTATTACTCTAATCGTTCTTCGATCTCAAAAAGATAAGAAAAGAAAACGAAAAAAAATGCCGTATCTCTGTGAAATAGGCCAGGAAATCATCACAAGCACTTGTATTGCGAAATTGATAGCTTATCAGCATTAACAAAATATGGTTCCTATTATCTGTGTTGGTCTGTCTGTCACGTGTTCCTGAGTTATGGTGTCCTTTCCCATGCGGTCGTCGACCCGGCGCCTGCGCATATTAGAACTTAGGAGTTACATCACGAAGTCTATAAAAATTTGACTATGAACGGATTAAGGAATCATAAAGTTTGACCTTCAATACTTATATAATATCGGCTGTAGGTACGTCTGTCATACAAAGTGAATTACACGCCTACTCATGAATGGACCTGCCGGTGGCGATGGCATTCAAAATTGTTGCTACGTGACTCTTTTTACGGTTGACAAATTAAAAAGAATGAAAAAAATGAAGTATTTATTTAACTATTATACTTATTTTCTTTTTCTTTTTTAACTTAATTAGTGGTTTAGTTTGTCTGTAATTTTATATTTTGAATAGAAGTGACAGTGAATGTAGATATTTTTATTGTATGTTTTATATTCACGCGTCGTTGTAAGGGGTGGGGAGAGAGACGGAAAACCTAAAGGGAACGGAGTGTCTTAGTACTAGGTTCCCAGGTTCCGTCTACCTACCCTGGTATATACGGGATATAGCATGGAGCTCAATAATAATAAAATTTAGTAACTATGCGTAATGAGTGTCATATAAGTTATTTTTTGTATATACTAGATTTATTGTTTTTTTTTTAATAGAAAATAATAAAAAAAACCAACAATAAACCTGCTCATTCCTTATGTCATGTACAACTGGTCATAAACAAAAAAGAAATATGTTAATTTGTGTATAGTATATTATAATCACTAATTGTTCAGTCCGGAAGCGAGTCGTAACTTAACTTACTATAAGTAAGTATTCTGGACACGATCGTCGCATTAAAAATATGGCGCCTAATGACAGGTTTTCGCGACAATATTTAATATATACCTATTTATATCGATATTATTCGTATATATTTATATATATATATATATCTATCAACTTCACGCTGTATTTCGGACACAGCAGGGTAGGCAGATGGAACGTAGTGTTAAGACACTCCGTTCCCCACTTGCTGCCGAATTCTGGAGGCATTGCGTGTTAAGTTGCGGAACTCAACGCCGCTCTTAGCCTCGACACCAGAGCGAAGAAATGGAAATATAAATTTAAGAAAATATTTCATCTCACCGAGTGGGGATCGAACCCCAAAACCAGTCGATTTTACAGTCACACTTCGTGCCACTGCGCCACAACTGGCCTCAATATATAATTTATATATATATATAATTTATATATATATATATATATATATATATATATATATATATATATATATATATATATATAATTTATACGAATAATGTAGAATAATTATTATTTATCGATATTCAATCTATCATTCTTATATAATTGTTACTATTTATGGCGTACGTTGATATGTATTGCAATTAATTTACTATAATTTTATTAATAGTTGCCATTTATAATTTTGTTTGCATGGACTTAAAGACTGGCCAGTCAGTTGTCAGGTGCATAACTGACTGTAAACGCGACAGATTGTGGGTTCGATTATCGATCGAGGAAATGAAATATTTAATATAGTCATTTCTTCGTTTTTTATTAATTTACATTTATATTTTCATTTATTCGCTCCGGTGTCTAGGCAAAGCGCAGCGTTGAGTTCCGCCATGCAGCACGCACTGTCCGAAGAATTTCGCAGAAAATGTGGGACGGAGTGTCTTAACAGTAGGTTCCCTCTGCCTACCCTGCTGTGTTCAGGATACAGCGTGTAGCTTAAAAAAAAAACTATCTGACTTTACACGTGATTGTAATGGATTTGATTCTCACTCGAGGGAATGAGATGAGCTAGTCCATCCTGTCTTTAACTCCTGAGTGGTCCATTTCATCATAAAAAAAAACAATATCTGACCAGCTACTCTGCCTTTTTCTCAATAACCTTTTGTATAATTTTTTTTGCACCTAAGCAACCGCTAAAACAATTTCCCATTACATTCTTATGTTTTGTTTTTGAAGATTTGTAAATCTTTAAAAACAAAACAAAATAAGGCCCAACAAGCACAACGGTCACGTAATACTATAGAGGAATTAATAAAAGAACAATAAAAGGGTTCTGTAGAATATTTAATTTATTTAGATTTAGGACGGCGCGTGCGCACGATCAAGTTTCAAACTGCCAGGTGGGATAGAGTGGTTTCGAAATACGCATTCGCTTGCAATTCGTATTAATATAGATTTTGAATATACCTCTTTAAGTATTGTTTTTATTTTATTATATTATATTGGTATAATAATAATACTTTTTTTTGCTATTGTTTATTCTTTCTTACAATACAGACTTATGATCCGTACCATACATACATACATAAGTAAAACCAACTGGTTGTGAGTTCGATCCTCACTCGAGGAGATGAAATATTTACTTAAATTTATATTTTCATTTCCTCGCTCTGGTGTCGAGGCACAGCGCGGCGTTGAATTCTGCCACTCAACACGCAATGCCTCCAGAGTTTTAGGTACCCTCTGCCTACATTGCTGTGTGCGGGATACAGCGTGCAGCTGATTTATTTTGATTTATTTTTAGTTATTACTTAGAACTAGACTTAAGTTATTATATATATACATTTCTATATTTATAGAATATTTTATATAATATCTCCTTAAGAGACAGTCCAGTCGTTCATTTCAGTTGCCAACTTAATTATAATACTTGCGATGGTTCAGTGGGCTTAAGAATGTAAATAATTGAGAATTCGATTCTCGGTCGGGGTAATTTATATTTGTAATAATTGTATATATTTTCATGAGGATGGTCTTAGGAAGTTGAATTCCACTGGTCATAAGGTGCTCCTTTAAATATTATAGTTCTATTTGATTAACTAATAAAAAAAATATATCACAAATTATTTCATAATTTAACACAGAACGCACGGCGGAACTCAACACCGCATTTTATCTTTTGCTGAAATAAAATAATTAAAAGATCGCGTTTCCAACCAGATTCAGTGCCGCCACTCCGGCCTCGTACAACAAAAGTTACTACAACTTATGGCGTCAATGTTCTATTTTCTATAGATATAAAAAAAACCCATTCTCCCAGAGTGGAATAAACAAACTGAAACAAAAGCTGTATTAAGACGTATGACCTTTCAAGATGACACAATAGTAAACTCTCATTTGGTACGATTAATGGTAATGGAAAAGTCGGGTTCCCTCCCCTTGCCGGTCGGACGTCTTGGACGGAGCTTATCGGAGCATCTTTATTATAATTTATGCTGTTATTTACTTCTTTTTTGGGTATTTTTAGTTAATATTTGTTGGAGGAGGTAGTTGGTTCTAAATATTTGTTGGAATTTCTGTTTCGATTTCACGTTACACTCGAATATAGCAAAGTAAGTAACTGAAAATGTGAAAATAATTCAGTTCTGTCAATTTTCACAATGTTGAGTATCGAGTGGCAGAACTATATACCGACGCTTTTTTGTCTTATAAGAATGATTTAATGAAAATAAGTTTGTTCCGGGAATCGAGGCCACAACCATCGCATTTACACTCACACACACCCACTGCATAAGAAAGGCTTCAATTATGCGTTTATTTCAAATTCTTATTATTATTGTTTTACAATTGAAATAAAGACATAATAATAAATCACAAAAAGCTCCTTATTGCACTATGTCAGATAAACACAATTAAATAATAACTGAAGTAAATAAATTAAATCGAATTCGTGACCGCCGTCTCAATACGCTGTGACCATAAAACTTAACACTTACTTTATAATAATATTTAATTGTTGAACATAGATAGATAAATAAATAGATAAATATAAACAATTATTGTAGTTTGACTTTTGATCTCAATAGTTTCCCACGACATCGGATATCGCACTCGTGATGTGATAATATAATTAAACAACTTATACTGTAATTTGATAAATAGTAAATATATTTTTGATTAGACCAGTCGTGGCGCATCGGCAACTGTAAAATCGACTGGTTGTGGGTTCAATCCCCACTCGAAGAGATTAAATATTTATTTAAATTAATATTTCCATTTCTTCGCTCTGGTGTCGAGCAAAGCGCGGCGTTGAGTTCTGCCACTCAACACGCAATGTCTCCAGAATTCGGCGGAAAGTGGGGAATGGAGTGAGTTAACACTAGGTTCCCTCTGCCTACCCTGCTGTGTGCGGGATACAGCGTTTTTGTTCCTAGTAAAACACTTGCGCCACTCCACTTCTCGCCGAATTCAGCGCATTGCGTGTTGAGCGGTGTAACTTAACGCAGCGCCTTACCTCAAAGGACTAAGGAAATTAATCTATTATGTATTTTATTCGAGTAGGAACCGAACTTTTGACCTTTAACGCTCACAGTCCCACATTTGTGCTCTTACACCACGACTGGCCTTAACGAGTAACTTAAAAAGATAAACAGACAACAATTACACGCCACGCGATGCCACAAATGACATAACATTTAAATTTTTTCCCCACACGTTAAACGATGGATACCGCAAAAAACTTTCACCCGAATCAGAAACTGTCCCGCCCATTCCGGGAACCAAATCTGCGACCTACAATGTGTTGCGAAATTACAACCTGCGCTACCCCGCCCTACTGAATGGTAGTTTGGTGGCGAACTATATATAGAAATATAGCTTTTAAAAGGTATTTTATTTTTTTTGTTTTTTCTCTTTGTTATCGTTTAAAAATACGTTTACGTTAATGTGTTGTAAGAAATTGTATTTTGATAATATTCTATATAATATATATCTATTTATAAAATTGATTTATAACTGAGTCACTGATTAGGGAGTATAGGGGAGTATTGAGAGAGGATTTCTCGAAATTCTTATATGGAAAACAAACAAGATTTCAAGGATCCATCTTTCGTTTGAAACTAAAGAAATAAGAGAAATACTATCAAAATATTATTTTTCTATAAATTTGAAAACACAACCTATTATCCCCAGTTTTGAGCTTTCATAATTTACATCGTAGGCATAAAAAAATAAAAAAAAAATAGCTGAATTAGATCCCACACTCCTCGTGGTGTCGCATCGCGTGTCTATGACACTTAACGGAATTTATTGGAAAATAATTACAATGAAAAGGTGTTATTTTGACGATCGTTAGCCAAATGGTGACTGACTGACAGTAGTCGCTAACGATACTAAATTACGCCCTTCGCTGTCCGTGGATAAACAAAATTATAATATAAATATAATTATATTGAGGCCAGTGGTGCAGGAGCACCAGCGTGCGAGTGTAAACGCGACAGATTGTGGGTTCAATTCACACTCGAGGAAGTGAAATATTTAATATTTTCATTTCTTCGCTCTGGTAACGAGGTAAGGCGAGTTTGTTAAGTTCTGCCACTCAGCAGGTCTCCTTTATAAATGGATTGTCTTAATATTAGGTTCCCAGGTTCCCCTTGCCTATCCTGCTATTTGCGAGTGAAGCTAAAAAAATATAAATATAAAATTGCTTAGCAGTTAAATATACCCTTTACAAATATCTGTTAGTACATATGGCATGAAATGTGTTAGTTTTTGTTTCCTGTTTTGAAAATTTACGAATTTGTCTTGTCATTTTATATAACAACTATTTTTGACATTTAATGTGGAAGCTAGTGATAATCAAGCCCTAGGAGACTGTAATATAATAGTCTTATAAAAAATAAACTGAAAATAGCTTTGCGCTATATCCCGTTATATACGGGGTAGGTACAAAGAGGAAACCTTGTGGTAAGATCCGTTTCCAATTCACCGCTCAATTTTGGAGACATTTTGTATGAAGTGACAGCTCAACTCTTTAGAAAAATTCGACTGCACTCGAGAAAATTAAATATTTAATAAAGGAGAAGGTATACAGCGTAAAACTAGTTAAGCTTAGTTAACCTTTCCATTTCGCTATTCGTTGTTTGTGTTGAGTTTCGCTACTCAACACGCTGTGCCTCCGGAATTCGTCGTAAAATGGGGAACGGAGTGTTTTAACACTAGATACCTTCTGCCTACCCCGCTGTTGGCGGTATACAGCGTGAAGCTGATTAACTTATTTATTTATAAAATTAAGAAACCTGACCATCGTCACACGGCCACCAGTAATCGTAAGCGACGGACATCTGCTTCGAATACCGTCCGTACGGTTTCTTTAATGATTATTGAAATTGCCACTCGGTTCGAGATTCTATTTTTGTTCGGCATTCCTCGTGAGCGGCCGTTATAGTGTAGCTATTGACAGGTAAAATGTTGTGAAAGTAGGTTTATGTTGGTTTTAATGTTGTAAATTACTAATATGTTGTGTTAGAATCTGGTGACACAGTTTGAATTATTTTGATTTTTTTCATGGTCTATTTATTATTTTCAATAATATTGGTGGCTTCACGCTTATCACGCAGGGGGGTAGGCTGAGGGAAAATATTGTTTAGATATGGGGCTTTGAATTCCGCTATTAAACACACAATTTGGGACATTCTGTGTTGAGTGTCAGAATTTAAAGCTTCTTTGTAGCCCGTCAGAGCAGGAAAATTAAAATAATTTATTAATTATCTTTCCGCCGTGAAGCCAGGCGTGTCGTAGAGGCACAAGAATGCGATTGTAGAGGTGACAGGTTGTGAGTTCGATTTCCACTTGAAGAAATTATCTTAATTAATCGCTCTGGTGACAAGCCTCCAGAATTCTGAGGAAAATGAGGAACGGAAGTATTTGTAAGGGAAAGGCGTGTTCTAACACTATTTCCAAGGTCCTAGGTTTCCTCAACTTTCTCATAAATGTGTGATATAGCGTAACGATGAAAAAGTCATTTCGATGAATAAGAATCGAACCCATAATTGCGATTACGACCTCTTAGCATAAGGCTACATATTCAATTGAGCGGTGCTATTATATTAAATTAAAACAATCGTGTGTGGTAATCAAACCTACACCTAACGATCGTTAGTGCGTAGTATTTTGTATAACAGTAATTAAAGATTTTTTTTCTCTCTAATTACAATAATATATCATGTGTTATTAGAGTGTGTATCAATCAAGTTTGAGTGTATAATTTTGTTTGTAATTACTTAGATTTGGATTGAAATTTACTTGCTTGGCAGTCGTGGGTTTGATTTCGGCTTAAAAGTAATATATCGTATCACATATCGTAGCAAGTTCAAAGCCTTCAAATTTTATATATCATGTTAAACATTTAAATAATAAATCCATTTTTAATTCCGGTGATAGCTATAAAATATGACAAAAAATTTCATTTTTCTAGCATATAAATTTAAAAAAATATATTTATAACAAGAATATTTAATCATAAGAAATTTTATATAGTTCGATAAGAACGTATAGCTCAGTTGGCGACGAGTGTCTAGACTGTATCCATAAGACGCGGGTTCAAGTCTGGCTACGTTCAAATTTTTATACCTCCGTTTCTAAATACTTCGTATCGAGGCTTCGTATCGAAATGAAATATTTATTTAAAGTCATATTTCCATTTTTACGCTTTGGAGCCGAGACAAAAGTGTCTTGAGTTCCGCGACTGAACATGAAATAGCTCCAGATTTCAATTTCGGAAACTGGGGAACGGATTGTCTTAACTCTAGGTTCCCTTTATCGACCCTGTTATGTGCGGAATACAGAACGCGAAGCAGATTCTAAATACTTCTCTTTCCACACATTCCATTTAAAACTAATCAAAATAAAAATAAGAAATGTCAACAAATAATCAAATTAGCATTAACGAATCACGATAGAACAGACTAATTTAAGCGTATCGGCCATTATTGCCAGGCCAGGTGTCGTGTAATGGCTGTGTGGCGTGCGCCCGCGCCTCATTACCCTGGTGCGCCTTGCGAAACGGATATTGTGAACCTATTTGTCTATGTGTGAAGGATTGCTAGCTGGTTATCATATAATTGGAGTTGATGCTTTAATTGGTCTGGCGGAAATCGTTTCTTGGTTTCCTAAGATCTGGTGTAATCAGCCATTATCCATTTTTGTGGATGATCACGGATGGATGTTATCATCGTGATATTCGCTAATAAAATTTCAGTGTATATTATGGTAAAAAGGGGCATTGGGCCAGTAGATACCTTTTTGGATACTCCCAAGAATGAAGGAAAAGAGGCTGACTTCATGATCATTAAGAAGAATTAGATTCTGATAGAAACCATACGGATAAACAAGACCACGCAGCTTACTTACTACTTAGCAACCTAAAAAAGAAATATACTAAGTAGTTAATACAAAATACGTAAATTAGTCAACATTTGAAAAAAACACTAAGAAATAATAAAAAAATCACTAATATTATAATTTCTTCTTGTCAACAGAGGCCGCCATCTTCCTCCTTATCGTACGGCGGGGCAGTGAACGATGATGTCCGCTCACCAGGCTCCGGAGGTACCCCTGGACCCCTCAGCCAACCCCCGCCGCAGACCCTCGACGCGACGGATCCAGGTTAGCTCTAGTTTTAAAATAATTTGCCTGAATTGTTCAATCTAGACTAAATATATAGACAAGGAAACGGTCTTAAAGGTCTCAAAATACTCTTGGCACTTTAGAACCAAAATAAAAAATGTGAAATATTACGTGTACAACTTAAAAACAATACAATTGAAAATAACAGGGTTTGACCTTTGGGTTAAAATATTAATAATCTAAAACAACTGTAGGGAACGCTAATCTAAACTTATAACTTAAGTATATCTACAGTTATTTATATAATTCTTCAAAATAAAGTTATTCTTAAACAACAACACATCTGACTGTAGTTAGGTAGTTGTGGTACCAATAAAGGAATATACAAATTATTCTTAACGAGCTATTTGTATGTAACTTAGTAAACGAATAGAAGGAAAACGCTGAACAAATATGGATGCTGGAGATTATATGACAATTATGTGTTATCTCCTTCTTAGTATAATCTTACTAATCTTCATATTTATTGTAGCTAGTGGAAAAACCTAATCACGTGTAGTACTTAATGACGCAACATATCATATTGTTCCACCGAAAGTGCATATAAATGTCGATATTTGCATGTTAAATACGAAACTGCTGATATAAGTCAAAGGTCGCCAGGCAAGAGGACAGGTCTTTAATGAGACGCCAATGGGGCGTGCTGCTCCCACGCGTCCCGCACCCAACAATTAACATGTCCGAAACGATCTAGATCCGACGAGACACGTCAACACCCGTCAAGAACCAATTTAAAAGTGACAGCGACACATCGTCGCGTCACTATCTTGTCACGCGTCTACAGCGCATAGAGACCGATTTTAAAGAACCAAGTGTGAACGTTCAAAAATCAACTCCTAGCATCGAAATCACTCGACACACAACAACACATACTACATTTAGAGTCCCGATCGATTGTCATACATCTCGAAGCGCAAAGATGGATGAGTGCGGTTTGAATGAGCAGTTATGACGTTTCGGCACCGCCGCCGCCGTACAATACAATACCTATTGAAAGGAACCGGCCAGTATGGGTATTGTAATATATGTATCTATGTACGCATCTCCACCGATTATCGCCGTCACGTGAATGTGAGGTGTCCTGCCTAATTTGCTGGTTTACATTGTGTATTATTCAAAGCGGGTTCGAATTAAAAAAGCAAAGGTGTTATTTCAAAAGACGCAATCGCTGGTGAGATTTTGACAGCTGTCAAAAATAGCGAGCGCGCTCAGAGTTGGCGCGAAACTAACAAAGCGACGCTTGTTGTTTTTTGTTGATATTTTCAGATATATTTCTTTTTTTTTTCGGGTGGAAAAATTATGCTTTCGACACGCGTTTGTGTAATTGTTCGGTTTGTCGCACGGTTTTGTCGGTGGTATGGCCGAAATTGAATTTTGGTGAGCCGATGCAAGTGTCCAAATAAAGTTAAATGTATCACACAGGAATGTGTATCTCTACGATATATTTTAAATGTTTTCAATTTGCCACGATTGGATGAGATGATTTTACTCAGTAATATTAGAACTCCTTTAGTCAATTTTCCTAATTGTGCCAAGAACACAAGATTTTTCAATTTGAACAGTACATTTTCCAAAACCCGTATACAACTTTAAACAGGATGGAGGATGTCATCTGACCGAGCCCTCGACTAAAGGGCTAACTTGCGTGAATTATTCAAAATTCCAAATTTCCCTATAATTCAATCATGGCGTTCCTCCCCCGGGAGGTGTCGGGAGGGGGTCGGAGGGGGATGATTATTTGCGAATTTAATATTAATTAACTGACGTGCTCGGCACATAATTGCGTTTTTCAATTATAGCTGACAATTATGCTATGAAATTCGGATGAGCCGAGATGATTCGGCTAATTGTCTGTTGCCCGGTGTTTTTTGTTGGATTAAATATTTCATGTGTGTGAGTGGGTTATTTTTATATGTATGTACGATACATAAAAACTACTAAATAATGATAATTTTTAATTATATTTTTAAGAGTTTATCGGTAATTTATTTAGATCTTTATTACAATCTTTAAATAATGTGAAATGGATAAATATTTAGATATAACGAGAGCATGAGAACTTACATGTGTCAGTTGAAGGCTTAAATAAGTAATATGATCAATATTTTATGGGACGTATGACATTTTTTATAGTAATAAAAATATCCGTTTTATATGTGGGATTATATAATAATATTCAACTTATTTAATCCTCATTTTCGCGATGCACGTCATACCGATTACTCTAAAATTAAAATTCAGTAGTAAATTATGATTTACAACATACTAGCACAGTTGTTGCCTCATTTCTGTAGGTAGTTGGAGGTTCCTATTGAAGTAATTTATTAATAATTTATTAATAATTATATCTTTGGCCTTTAAATGAATGAAAAATAAAGTGCAGCGATGATAAGTTACTAAGTCTGCTCAGCTTACCGTTTAAAATGTAGACATATTGTTTTTTTTTTGAGAAAAACTAAAATATAAATTATAAACTGTATAAGAGTTTATATTTAAGTCAATAGTCTGAAAACAACGAAATTATGAATTGTTATATATAAAGCGAAAAAAAATCCACTAATAATAATCCGAAACCCGAAACGCTAAGTGTAATTTGTAGACAATACGATTATCGCGTTACAGAGGAGGAGGGGGAAAGTTGGTTCTAAATAAAATTATCTCAACTTGTTCGTTTCCATTCTCGTCATAACATGTCGTGGCCCCACTTTGAGGGGCACGACGTTGGCATTCGGGGCACGTGGTGACCACTCGCCTAGAATTCTTATCTTATGAAAATGTTTTATTTTTCATTTGTCATGTTATGTACTGTTAAATTACTCTACATTCTAAAGCTTGAGGGCTTTGCGAGGATACGTTTGGTAGAAATAGTATTGTTTTTTGTCCTATTTTTTTTTAAATACGTATTTTTTGGGCAGAATTAGTTTTTTTTTTAATTTGAAAAATAATTAAATAATTTTAGATTTAATATGTGTACATATATAATTCCATGTTAACGCTTGTTATAATTTTATATTAAAACAAAATGTACCCAATCTAACGAACGCAGGCAAATTTGATACAGAAATTAATAACTATTGGCTTCACTCTGTAATCCCGCATATAGCATATTAAGAAGAGGGAACTGGGAATTCAGTTTCCCACTTTTTGTCGGTTTTCAGGGGCATTGCGTATTGAATGGCGGAACTAAACGCTGCGCTCTTCCTCAACGTCATACCGAAGAAATAGAAATATTAAATATTTAATTGTCTGCCATGGTAATCGAATCTAAAAACTATGGCGTTTACAGTCAGACTTTTGTGCCACTGTGCCACGACTGGCCTCTAATAATACTATTGTAGTTTTTCTATCAGCTCCAGTACGTGTTTAAACAAATGGTGTAAATATAATTAAAGTAATACATTCATTGGCACATCGCGACCGTCACGCGCCTCGCCGCAAGCGGACGGAACGAAAGATTTAAATCGATTCGACTCTTTCACGCTTGTCCATTTGGCCGCTTTGTTTACTTTTTATTGATTTCTCACACTAATTGTAGCAAAGGGGTAATTGTTAATAGTGTTTCGTTTTGTGTTCAAAGTCTTAAGTAGCCGTCTTATGTTTGTCGATGACAGGTCTTATAACTTTGTAATTAGATAATTAAAGTTACTTTCTAAGTTTGACTTTAGACTACAAGTAAACGAACTTCAGCTCGTCCTGACTCAAAGTAAGCTTAAAGAACTCAAAAATAAATCATACCATCAAACGATGAGCCCTCAATCTTTATACCATGACGATGCGTTCCTAATTCCAAGTTAGCCAATAAACCATCCTCCAGGGTCTGGCCTTATCAATATTTCAGGCACAAAATTGAAAATTACCAGGACCCCGTACATAACTCAAACCTATCGAAACCAATAAAATATTAACTGGTAACGATTTCCCGCTGTTTTTCACCGCGCATCGCCATTCGCGTCACGTCGCGCCGCACTTACACCAATGCTAAATGTAATCATAAAATTTGTTGTTAATAATTCAAGGAGCGGGACGTGGTAGCCGAATAGGTGGGATTATTAAATTCTGTGAATGTTCACTTTGTATCTAATATCCGAACGTGGTTAATATTAGATTACCGTGGGGCGAGTTGCCCCGGCGTCCCCGGGGCGTGGTCCTGATAGATTCGGTACTTTCCCAAGGAATATGATTGGTTGGAACGTCTCATTTCATAATGGAAACTCTGTATTGCGTGCTGAAGAGGTAACTTGTTAACCTGAACGTTGCTTAGGTATATTTCGTGTTTTAATTTGTGTAAATTATAATTGGTGATAGCACGATTTGAAGATAAAGCATTATTATTTATTGTGTTTCCTTGAACTTAATTTGAAAACTAAAAAAAATCAAAAGAAACATAATTTTGCTTTAATTTTTTTTCTAATCTATCCAGATACGAAGAATTTTTATGGGGCATAAACCTTTTGATATAAAGGCATTACAGTCTGTACTATTTGCAACGATATTACAATACGGGGTGATTGTATTGTAACCCTTTGATGTTAGCCGGCTGATCCGTGGTAATTGTTGGGATAATATATAGAGGGATAGTCTGTTTGTTTGTCCGTGAAATGTAACTCAAGTAAATGTATTATAATGTTTGAAAATTTATCAAAATGCACGTCAGCTTCAATTCCGATCGCGTGTTTAGGAGAAAGTAGTGTGTAAATTTTTGATGACATTTACGATTTACGATAGTTAGGCTATAGATATTTTAGGATGATTTCTGAGTTATTGCAACAATAAAACGTTTTTTCCGACTGCTAAGGAAGGGAATTAACAATAAACATTTAAAATAAAATATTTTAATTCCAATTTCCAAATAGAGTAAGTTCTTTGATTACTTCAAAAATATGAAGAACTATCTTTTATGCTTTAGAAGTAAAAGCTACACAACAAAAACTTTTAGTTAGTTTTAATATGATACGTGACCTATTCTAAATGTCTGAGGTAACTATAACCGCATATGACGTAACCATATCCTACATAGGTTATCTTGAAGAAGTGACTGTAATATATTGTAATCGGGGAAGACGATATCCCCGAATATTAAAATAAATAAATACAACAAATTGAATACAACCATTTATTGTTATTAAAATAATAATCTCAATATTAGCAGTATAACAAAACATAAGATACAAATTTATATCCTTTTACATTTAATAAAATAATTAAAAAAAAATCACAAAACGAATAAAGAATTTAATATGTATAATTCCGAGTTATATCAACTGTGTAATTTTTTTACAACTATCCCGAAAAAGGGTGAGAATTGCATTCACGAACAAAAAGCTGTCAAAATGACAAAGTGATTCGTCATACAAATGACAGCTGCGTAGAGGAGAGTCGGGTGGAGAGAGGGATGGACAGATCGACAATTATTATAACGTGTTATATTATTATATTGTTGTATCATGAATTATGATAGTGTGATAGAAATAAAAGTTGTATAGTTTTGGAGTTGATTTTTGATCGACATTGGAAAAGGAGGTCATTTTGACATGTGTGTTGTTGAGTATGATGATTTACTTAGACTAAAAAGGAGGTGTGCTAAATTTTGTAACTGTATGTTTGTCCACAAATATCTCGGAAACTTAAAGTCATATCGAAATTATCAGTTTTGTTTAAGAGAGATATCGCTTCGCTCTGCCTATCGTGCTTTATGCAGAATAGAGCGTGAAAGTGTATAAACCATTACAATTTACCCAATATAACTTCCAGAACATTAAACAAACCAAAATGCGTAAGTAGTAAGCGTTCTCTATTTCAAAATACACATTTTTTTCCAAACCTAAAATATTTCACTCGAAAAAAAAAGTCTCAAAAGCTTACAAAAACAATACAAAAAATTTGACTCACTCTTGCATCTCATAAATATAATTAGAACTAAATTGTCTTGGACTATAAAGGTGAGCTACCGTATACTTTACTTCACAATACCCGCCACAAATACTAATACTAATGTAAGTTGAGCCTTTCTCTACAACAATCGACTCTATCTCACCAAGTGCTCGGAGATCTCAAGACTGGTCTCTACATTTGCATTTTTAAGTTTGAAATATTTATTCAAGAAGCCTATTTTCGGTTTGTTTGTCTGTGTGTGAAAGGGCCCCGAATGTGAGCAATAAATCATTGTATATTTTAAAATAACATAGTAATTTTGTGTTGAACGTCTAATTTGCATAAGTAATGACTATTCCAATAATATTTCTTTCGTTCGGATAGTTTTAAATGGTGTAACAAGATTTTAAGATAACAACTAAAGTGGTTTGTATTTAATTTTGATGGAAATCATGAGTTCTATAGCGATAGAGAGTGCTGGCGTATCGGTGTGATTGTTGAATTTGCTAATTTTAATATAAGTAAAGAAAAATCTAAGCTTTTTGTAGTTTTTGTAACTTTTTATTGTTTTATGTAACCTAGATATTATATTGAATTACGTTCGGGGATACGTGCACGCGTACAGAGTAAACAGAGGAACCTAGTGTTAAGACACTCCGTTCTCCATTTTCCGCTTAATTTCCGAAGCATGCGTGGCGGAACTCATCAATGCGCTCTAGCAAAGAAATGAAAACATATAAAATAAATAAAGAAAATAAATAAAATAATTCAATCTTCCTAATAAGAATGGAATCCACAACCATCGCGTTACAGTCACACGCTCGTGCTCTTGCCCCATTAAAAATAAGTTCAATATTTTTTTCTTAGAACTTTCAATACGTTTAAAATAAAACGAAGAAAATTCCGAAAAAAACATATATAAAACATAGCAGTAGTAATTAATAGAGTATGTCACTCAAATGGCAATGAAGTCAGCAAGCTGGTGAACCACACACAAAAAACTGCAAGAAACATTATTACAGAACATTCTTGCCGTAGCATTTAACCAATTTATGCGAAAAATAACGCTTTTTTCGATAGAGTAAAGGAATGTAGCGCATTTCTAGTTTTCCAGGAATATCTTTATGGTACCAACCCCAACGTATTTTTAACCTGAGATGTTGTATAATTCAGAATGTCGCGAGTATTTCCGTAATGTTGGCGAGGAATCTAATATCCAGGTTGTGGCACGCGACGCACTAGCTCTACCTGTGCCGGTACTCTAGCTTGCCTCTATATATGTATATATGAGGCTGATTTAGTTCTTTAATATATAATGTACTAAATCAGCCTCATATATACTATTAATAGTAAATTAGTTGATTAAATTTTATGTTTGGAATAGAAGAGGCTATCGTGACGCAATGTATGTGAAGCTATTGAATCTAAATGTTACGGAATCATGTGTTAATTGTTATTCCAATTATGTTTTTTTCATAGATGGTCAGTCAGGGAGGCTAAAAAGTGGCGCACTTGTACTCCTCGGGCGTGTGATTGTAAACGTGATGGTTGTGGGTTCCACTACTACTCGAGGAAATGAATTATTTAACTTCTTCGCACTGATATCGAGGCAAAACACAGCCTTGAGTACTGCCACTTAACACGCAATGTCTTCTAGAATTTAGTAGAAAGTGGAGATTGGAAGTGTCCTAATATAAACAATGTGTCTTAACACTAGGTTCCCAGGTTCCTTTTGCCCACCCTGCTACGTATATTTACAAAACAACTTTTACCGACCTTCAACATAATGAATGATATGGAGATTTTCACTAACTATTCGTTATCTTTTGTCACCGTTAACAAACTATTTTTTCCATACAATACGGAGTATGGCAGTAAATTATCATATTCATAAATCACAAAAATCACTCATTTCTCTCCGGTGGTCCGATAGCCGTGTCGAATCCGACCGATTACCGTTTTGTTTCTGACTATATATCCCCAATATCTTCTATACAGTGTAATATATCTTCGAATTTAACGCATCTCTTTAAATGTATAAGGTCTATACTTCCTTACAAAGTTACCACCTAGGATACATTATTTTTTTCTCAATTTTGAACTCTATATTTTTGAATGTAAAGCTAATTTAACTTTGAAATACTTTTGTGCCAGTTTTAAGTAATGTTTCACGGTTCTTAACGCCATTGAAGACGTTTTTAGCAACACTCGTCGTAAGATGAAGCTGAATTAATTGGATGCTTTGTTTTTTAGGCTTTCAAACGTAACGCGTACAAGTCAACGAGTCGTTGTGTAATGAAATTGATATTTTTCAACGATTATCTTTATATCTTTAAAAAAAAGGAAGCTATGCAAAATGGAGTATAAAAATTAAAAGTTAAATGTTTGTAATATAATTAGATTTTTAATAAAGGTCGTATATGTTCATACATAATCAATGTTTTTAAATAGTTTTTTTTTTTTGGATTTTCGAAAGAGTCTAAATTTAAACACCACGGTTGTGGGTTCGATACTCACCTGGGATTATGAATTACTAATCTCTTACTGTTAAGAACTACCGTTTTGAATTATTACCATATATCATTAAAAAAAATGTTTCGAAATTTAAAATCTTGCCACAACCAACAAACTGTCACTCATATGGCAACACTAAACGTCAGATAAATATAGATAACACTACATTTATACATGTAAAAACACTTATTTGTATTATTTTAATGATTCAATACGATTATTTATTCATACGCGCACAACACGGGCCACACCCGAAGCGAGTTAACTTGCGTCAAATCGACAATAGAAATTAACATTCTTGTAGGGGAAGCGAAATATTTTGATTAAAAATTTACTCCAATGGGGTCACTTGGACCCCCTTCAATGACAGATGTCAATCTGGCATGAAGCGGGAGGCTGGGACGAGAGCGGTGCGGTTTGCACTGTGAGATAGAGATTTAGATCTGTTTGTCTGTTTGGTTTTGATTGTGTGGTAGATTAAATAAGTAAATTAACAATATTATTTTGGTAGTCATTAGTGATTTTACCGTTGCGGTTCACTGAGAATGGGGCATTCTAATTGCGATGGTACTGAGTTCATTGTTTTACAGTCTAGTACAGATGAAATAACAAATAAGTACAGCATTTTATTCTTCTATAGATAGGAAATAATAAAATAAGCTGAATAGGTATAAAAAGATACATCTTGGAGCAGGGGTAAAAGTGTCCAAACTCGAATGTGACAGTTGTGGGTTCAATTCCCACTCGGGACAAGGAAATATTTAATATTTTCCTTTTACTCCCTATATTAACGGACAATGCGCGACGTTGTGTTTCGCCATTCTACCACACACGTGTCCTTACACTGGGTTCCCAGGTTCCAGAGCGTGAAGCTACAAAGAAAGTTTTCCTTTTTTAATTTTTTCAACTATGCAACAATAACATTTCATATTCGACAATTTAAAAGTTCCTTTTTTAGTATTAAATTAGTTACATTCTTTCACACCACCTTAATAGCATACCTTACTAAAGAATGAAAAATACCTCATAATAACACCCCTATATATATATAGCTATACCCTCCCCACAATTATAACGTTACTTGAAAAGGTGTATGAACGCGCGACGATAATTCCACATGACATATATAAATATTAATATATTTGTCTGTCCGTTCGGGTGCATCGCTTTTTGCAATTATTCATCCCTTTGCACCCGGTTTGTTGGGGCTGGTCAGCCGTGACAGGGTTTTGAGGGTTCCGCTGCGATTGATAAAATGTGTGTGTGTGTTTTGCTGTCGTTGTTAGCTATGTATATGTTTTGTTATATGTATATATAGTTAAAATTTTTGATTGAGGTTATTGGGATTCGAAGTTGGTGCTTTTGATTTATTAAGTATTTGCTGTAATAAAACGGGCGGAATGCGAATCCCGAACATGCTATTACGGTACCCATGGTATTTTTTTTAAATTTTACACAAATTTAAAAAAAATACCATGGGTACCGTATTACCTTTACCCATAACAGTGTATTCTTTAGCGGGGAAACTAGTGTTAAAATGCCCTGTTCTCCTCATTCTGTCAAATTTTCCTGACATTGCGTGCTGAGTGACAGAACTTGACGTTGCGCTGTCTTGAGAAGAATAGCGGTAAATTGCAATTTTTTCCCTCGAGTGGTAATGGAACCCACAACTACAAAACGCTGTGTTGTAATGCGTCGATCATATAGTAATATGTAAAACAGTCATATAAATATATATAGAAAATACAGCAACAAAACTAGTTTATTATTTATCATACACACAGGTAGTAAATGAATAAACCTAATTAAACTATAAGGATCTCTAGTTAAATTGAAGCACCATGTATAAGGACGACATTCCGATATAAAATAACATATTAATTACTCGATTAATTCTTAATAAAGTAAAAACGATCGCATGTCTATTTGCAAAGAGGCGGTTGCTTTAAAGAAATTCTTTATTAATTGATAGTAAAATACTTTTTAAGTTCTAGGTTTGATTTCCTTGTAGTACAAACATGATGATGGTGAAAATGTTTATTATCTAGCATCTAACTTATAAGAGAATCATTTAAATCCTCATCTAGGACCACTTCCTAATCAGTGTCTCACTAGTTGATTAGCCTGTTTTGTTATTTCTTTATAATGTTAAAATTGCTATGATATAGAAGATATGTATGCAAATACATATAAATAGCTTCACGCTGTATCCAGCACAACAGGGTTGGCAGAGAGAACCTAGTGTTAAGACACTCCGCTCCGCTTTTTCTGCCGATTTCTGAAGGTATGGCTTGTTGAGTGGCAGAATTCAATGCCAGAGCGAAGCAATTAAAATATTAAATACGAAGAAAGGGAACTTTCTTCGAGTCGGAATCGAACCCAGCACGACAGGCCTCGTGTCTGTATGCAGAGAGAAATATCAAGACAACATTTGGTTGACCAAAATAAAGGCGGATCACTAGTATTATACACGAACACAATAAGTTGGCAGTAATTCATGAATAAATATAAGTATATATATTTTTTCAGCCCAAAAGGTAGGAAAAATACGCGATAAATTGGACTCCCTACGACAATGGCAAAGGTCTTTGTGATCTTTTCCTCCGTATACATATACAATGTAACTTATTACTTGGATATTTATGTGGTATGTTGGGTATGAATGCGCAATTTGCTGGCCATCTTTTAGGGCAGAACAGTCCTTGATACATCGATCCTGACCCTTGTTGCTGTTTTTTTATTATATATTTGTTACATTTCTACAGGTTCAATTCCCGATTGAAGCAAGTAAATGATGTTTTCCATCATTAATGATAACAAATGAAGGGATGTTACCGTCTTAAATTCGCTATTTCGCTTCGGAACCATGAAAATCATGATCGTTTACCTTAAAGTCCTTATTTAGAACTCAATTTGGTATCAACGTTAAATCCCCGAAGTTTAGTGACCCATTATTCACTGTTCGCAGTTAATAGGCCCGTCTACCTAATTCGCATCACGTCCAACCCCTCGCGACATTTTATTTAATCAAGACTACTTTTTAGCATTCTGTGCGATGCCCATAATATTTTTGAAACGTGAGTAAAAAATAATCAAATACAGGGAGCTTTTTTTTTAGTGCTTGAATGTTAATTTGGAGGTAAATTAGGTAATTTTAATTTTTATTAATGAAAATTTTAAAAAATATCGTTGAGGTCGTTGTGACGCAGCTGCACAGTATCTAGCTGTAAGCGCGATTGATATGGGTTCAGTTCCTACTTCAGAGAATAAAATCTCGTCCAGGTAATAAGACAAACCGTGGCGACGTCTCGAAAATTAGACGGAAAGGAAGTTGAAATATTGTTTTGGACAATGATATTCTTCATTTCGCTAACTTAGTCGAGTAATCGCGCATAAACTAAGAAACGTGTCACCGTCGCCATGTTTATTAGAAGAAAGTCTGCGTTCCCGAGATCAGGTTACAGCAAATACTCTAACATAATCGTTAAACTTTACAGTTTACTACAAAACTAACATTACTAAAGCTGAATTGAACTTACTACCTTCATTTACATTTTTCTTATATTACATTTTTCTTATATTATTTTTTATATCATTTTGTAATAATAATCTTGTTCAATCCAATAAATAAATGGCTGAACATCGTTTTAACTTGACATAAAATTAATTGTTAAACTGATTCTAAGTTTTATAGCCATGATATTAACTTCAAAAGAAAAAAAAAGTTAATTACATTTTTGATGGATTTTCCCGAATTAGGGCTCGTCTTAGCCCAAGTTAGTGTGTCATAAAAGTTTTTGTCTTGACGCGCGTAAATATCTCATTTTTTTGTTAAATTCACTCAATTCGTAGTAAATGTCTTACAAATTCACAATATATTATATTAATATAAGAAAAAAAATGAGAAATTGATGGTATTCAACTCACAACTGGAAATTTATGAACAAACAGAAATTGGTAAATTTGTGGCTTAGATCGTTACTTCTAGGATGAACGCGTTGTTATGTACATTTTAATATGATTTTTATTAGTTTTTTGAGTCATTATACCTTGGGTCAGCGTGGCAGGGTCAATTAGACCAGGTCTAACAAAAGGTAACGAGATTTTCCATTCGTAACTTTTATTGGGCTGTAAAATTTTTAATTGTAATAAATATATTTCTGAACAGTTTTATGTGTTGTGCTATGACGACGGGGAGTGTGGCCGGGGTGGGTTTCTTTTATATTTTTTTATTTATTAAAACAGATTATATATAATTTATGTTAAATTTTTAATGGCTTTAATATCTTTTGGTATTATTATTAAGAAGTTAACTAATTATCATAACGTTTTAATAGTTATATCATACTAACATAAAAAATATTAAAGGAATTTTCTGAGTAAAGACGAATTGGTTGTCATTTCGATTAGAACTCAAAGGAATAAATTACTTTCTTTTCCTAGCTCAACACGCAAGGTCTCGAACATTAGGCGGTGCGACCCAAACGGTCTATTTTAGCTAGGTTCCCTTTAGCTCCCCTGCCTATATGCAGGATTACATTTTTAGCCGATAGTTTTTACGTTTTGTAAGACTGGGATCTTGAGTTTACGATTCTGATTGAATAACACGTTTGTATGGCCAATTGCGTTTAATTTTGGCGGTGAAGGTAAAGAAATAAAAATAAAATAAAAGTGTTGTTATTAAATGCCTGATACTTAATCAAACTATCAGTTTGTAGGTTAAGAGGAGGTGTATAGGTATATATAATAATATATAATTTAAATCAATTAACCTCAACTCACATTCAATGCGAACTTCTATATATTTTTCTTAAAAATAAACTTAACGTATACAAACAATATCATTTCAAAATGGGAGTTTCATCTATTAAAAATGCATTTGCTTGAATTTTTCTTATTTCCCATCTCGGCCTTCCAATGCCCCCTAATGATTGTAGGCATTAGTTATCTTAAAATTACGCCAGATAGGTATGCTAGGGGTTGAAAAAGAAAAAAAATTGTAAGGGTGAAAGTGCCAGGGGATGGTGATAACAAAAGACTGCTCTTATCTGCCGCGCTGTGATAGACAGAAAAAGTAATTAAGATTTTTTTGTTTCGTACAGGAATAGATAGATTTCATTCGTTAATGTGATTTTGTTTCTTTTTTTTTAACAAATTTATGTGTTGGGGATGATGCTTTGGAAATTTAACTTGTTTTTATTTTAACTTTACGGTCTTCGTGTCTTGGTGAGAAGTTCTGATCGTGCTGGTTCTGGGTTCATGTTTCGTTCATTTAATTGAATTGTTAAGTGAAAAATCACTTAATTCTGTTTCTTGTAAAGCATCTTAAATATATTGAGCAAAATAAAACGATTACTGTAAACGCGACAGGTTATATATAGGTTTGATTTCTACTCGAGAAGTATTTAATATTTTCATTTCGTCGCTTTGGAAACAAAGTAAAGCACGGCGTTGAGTTCTTCCACTCAACACGCAATGCCTCTAGAATGGAACCAATTAACTTCAAAACGGAATATTTTAATACTAGGTTTCCAGGAACCCTCTGCCTTTCCTACTATATGCGGGATACAGTGTAAAGCTAAAAAAAACTTTTAAATTCATATTTCAACAAAGTCATAAACATGCATAAAAATAATAAGCAGTTTGCGCGAAACAAGGGGTGGAGAGGGGTTGAAAGAATGGCATTGTTTTGAAGACGTTTTTAATTTCCCGAAGATGATTTATCACATGTGAATATGTTAGTGTCAAAATACAAGACAGTACGAGGGCAAAGGGTAGTAACCCCATAATTTTTTTTTTTACCTGTCATTTGTTCCTATATGTGATTTTTGTATTTAAAAAAAAACACAGTTCAAATTGGTGGTTGTGGGTTCAATGCCTATTCGGAGGAATGAATTTATATTTTCGTTCTATCGCTTTGGTAACAAGACAGTCTCAAGAATTGGCCGGAAATGGTAACGGAGTGTCTTGATACAAGGTTCCCTATACCTATCCTAGTCTTTGATATAGTCTAAAAAAAATATTTTAGGGTTATCACTTTTTGGCTTAAAGTTGATACATATATATAAATATTTTTTCGTTTCCCGCAAGGGGCGCGCGTCCCCCGCGACGCTTCTTATTTAGAACAGAACGCTCGAAATGCCTTTGCGGGTGACGATCACGATTATTTTCAATTTTTGGTGCTATTTTATTAAAAAGTTGTATAACTAAAGATATTCTAAAAATTTCGCTAGCTATTAATATTATTAGAGAGTTTTGAAGCCGTCGTGGCACAGCGGAACGCTGTCTGACTGTAAAGGCGACGGTTGTAGGTGTGATTCTTACTCAAGGAAGTTAATTATTTTCGGACGGTAACTGGAGGAACAAAGAATAATAATAGTAGTTTTCCTCCGCCTATCCTGCTATAAGCAGAATACAGCGTGAAGCTATACAAGCACGTTTGTTAAATCATTTTAATAATAATTTATCAAATGAAACATCAATTAACGAGAGTAAGGAAAAACAATTCGTTTCAAAATATTATTTATAACAATATAAATAGCTATATAAGATCCAAGAAACATTAGCACCGTAAAGCATGGCTCTCCGAAACTTTACGGTAACGGGCAGGGCTTTTAAAATAAGCGGCTTAAACTCTATAGTACTTCAGTTTGGTTCGCGTCTTTGGAATTATCGCAGTATCTATCGATGGTGCATCTACTTATGCTTATTATAAATTATGTTTT
Source organism: Heliconius sara (assembly GCA_917862395.2). NCBI lineage: Eukaryota > Metazoa > Arthropoda > Insecta > Lepidoptera > Nymphalidae > Heliconius > Heliconius sara. Next base: position 11,026,698 of record OU860787.2, read on the forward strand.
ATATTTAAAAAAAGGTTATTTTTCTTTGTTCCCGCGATGGGTTGTGGGTTGGATTCTTACTCGATAAAATGAAATATTCAATATTTTAATTTCTTCGTTCTGGTAACAAAGTAAAATGCGGCGTTGGGTTCTGCCACTCATTACTCAAAACTTCGAACTTTCAGTGGTCTTAACACTGGGGTACCTCCTTGCTACATGAAAGATTTAGCGTGAAGCTAGAAAAAAAATTCTCCCAATGCAGTGTAGAAACCTAGTGCTAAAACGGAGAAATGATCATATTTAAAAAAAATCATTTCCTCGTTCCTGTAGAGTGTAGACGAAGCCCGGCGTTGAGTTCCGTTACTAAACATGCAATATATTGAAAATTGGGCGGAACGTGAAGACCGAAGTGTGATTATCTTTTCACTGCCTATCCTGCTATATGAGGGATACAGCGTGAAGCTGCTTTTCTTCCAATCGTGGGTGAATATATTATGGAAAGGGCAATAAGCATACAATCGTCACCACAGCTCTGTTTGCAAATTAGTACAAAATTCAATTACCATGATTCAATTATGTAAAATTCATGAAGGTACTAAAGTTATGTATGCAAAGAGAAATTACCGGTGTAGATAAATATATTATAATTACACCAAATGAGAATTGAAGCTGTTATCATCAGTTACTTATAGAGGCATAATAGGTCTAAAATTATATGAAATGGCGAAATTAAAGAGATTTTACAAACTACGAAAGAAAAAAAAACAATATTTTTCTTCGAGTCGGAATCGAACCCACAACGGTCATATTTCAGACCCTGTACCGCTATGCCACGACAGTCTTACCAAGTAATTTAAAGTAATTAATCAATAAGTATTAAAAAAGATCTTTAACTAGCAAATAAAAACAAGATATAACGAATTATATTACATTGTGGTTGAACACGTCTATCATAGAGTAGCGTGTGATTATTTCTAGCGGTCGCTAGTTTTTTCACGCGCTAACACGCAGCGTGCTTAATAAACGAGTTTCAATTATACATACGTACATAGACACACACACTTCAATGCGTTATTGCACATTGTTTTTCCTTTTCTCTAACTTGCAAATAATTTATGTGTTTTTTTTTACTTAACGCTATAATACCCTGCACATAGCAGGGTAGGCAGAGGGAACCCGGGAACCTAGTTTTAAGATGCTTCGTCTCCTACACTCCAACGAATTCTGCAAGTGGCGCAACTCCACGCCGCCCTGAGCCTCGTTACCAAATTTTAATTATTATATAATACGAGTATACTTTATTTTCTTAAAAATAATTAAAATAATTCATTTAAAATAGTGTATCTATTTTATTTTTTATAACGGACCCGTTTGATTTGTACACCCCACATAGACTGATAAACACATTACTCTTTTTTGTAGCGAGCAGTTGGGTAAAAAATATCATATATTATTTTATATTATCAAAAAACCAGAAGCTGTAATAAGGCACAATATTTTCCATATCATCTTAAAATTATGTACGTACGTATGAGCGCAGGTGTATGTAGTTGTAATTTTCATATGTAATGGAAGACAGAAAGAAAGGCTTTTTCTGTTATGCATTTTTATTAGAATAATGCATGAGGCCGGTCGTGGCGCAGCGGCACAAGGTGTGACTGTAAACCGACTGGTTGTCGGTTCGATCCCCACTCGAGGAGATGAAATATTTACTCAAATTTATATTTCCATTTCTTCGCTCTGGTGTCGAGGCAAAGCGCGGCGTTGAGTTCTGCCACTTATCACGCAATGCCTCCGGAATTCGGCAGAAAGTGGGGAACAGAGTGTCTTTCACTACGTTCCCTCTGCCTACCCTGCAGTGTGCGGGATACAGCGTGAAGCTGATTTTATTTTTAATGCATTTAGATTTCAGGCTGACTATTATGGGTTTGATTCCACATGGAGGGATGGGTTATTTTAATTTCCTTGTTCAACCAGACACAGTTCAGTGATTCAACATGTAATATCTCGATTTTTTTGTCGATTGGGCAGAAGATGGGTTAGAGAGTGTCTTAAGATATTTTTTTCTCTGCTTACCTTGCTTGAACTTAAATATGTGGATGTTGCTAAGATGATAGTAGCAAGTTCTTTCCATGATTAATTATTTGATTGACTTTAGTTTATAACGTTTTGTTTCTTATTGGAATTAAAATAGATTTGCCGAAACTTGTTACATAGATGGTCATCTATTGATATGTTTATACGTTCTAATATTTTTTTAAGCCAAGACAAATGAATCACTCCACTCTTTGAATTTAGTAAACTTCAAAATGTCTTTCAAAACATAATTTTTGCACATAAAAAAAATATTTGTATTTTTTACTTGATTTATAAATATATGTTACTAATATTGCCAATTAGATACTACAAAAATACAAAGATTTATTTTAAAATTATGACAAATATATAATTTCCATCAAAAAAAAAATCATACAATTCGGATGCACACAACATAAAATTACATCCGATGGTAATATAAATCAACGTCCACCAATCGATTATTTTGAATCATGCTATAACCATCTCATTAACATGTAAATTAGTTGCCCACAATAATAACCGGGGAACAAAAAGCTAACCGGGAACAGAACAAAGGCTTTTTAAGGATGAAAATGAATACCAGAGAAACGAAGCGATTTTAATTAGAACGGTCCGCCTCGGGCGACCGCAGCTCGAGCGGGCACAACCTGGCGTTAAAAAATTAATAAGAACACTACAATGATTTCTAGCATCCACAGCGTTTCCTGTAACTAATGGGTTTTGATGACTTATTTTGTTTGAAACTGTTTTATTTCGTTTTAATTTGCGGTTGTTAAGAATGTTTATGAGTAATTTGTAACATAATTCACAAGTAAAACATTAAAATATTCCAATAACCAAAAAGAATTTCGACGACAAATTTAGCCCAATACTTTTTTGTCAATTCTAAAATCACATTCGACAGTCCTCCATACATTATCATCCATAAAGTACAGTTACGGCATATAGAAAGTCTCATCAAAATCTGCCAATTGGCTCTTATTAGCCGGATCCCATTCGACTGGTTGGATAGCAACCACTCTAATATCGCTGGCACACCAATCCCAATATTTCCACATAAGGAAAATTTCGGTGGCAGTTATATATCATTTCCTTACAGATTCAACCTCGAAACAAGACCGGAATCTCCATAGAAATTGTCTGGGGCAAATATCACTCCAGTTTTATCATACGAATTGCCGGACCTAAATAATACCACCCCTTATTATCATATATTTGGTTGTAGCCGTGCCACGCCGCGACTCGCACCGTCTTCCGCTCACGGAACGGCCCCAAGTATTTTTGGTTACGCATTCTCTTCGAAAATTATCTTTACATAGGCCCGTTATATCTGATAAACTGAAAATGATACCTCTCGAGGGTCTAGAGGGTTGGTACAGAAAACCACAGTGGTATCCCTAAATTCATTATGCGAAAACATCCTCAGAATTCACAATATTGAAATCCTTGGCGTCGCCGCTCCAAGAAATTACTGCCTTGGAACTAGCGCTCGAATAAATTGTGTTTCCCGTAACGATGTGTTTGGAATCTTTCAAGCATTTGCAATCAACGCTGAAGGAATTTATTTTACTTGTAGCAGCTTTGATAATATGTTTCTATTTCTTCTCTTCTAAGACGAAATTATATATTTTTTTTGGCAAAAGCAAATTATTAATTTAGGTAATTCGAAATAAACTTATTTTTTTATATTATTGATAAGCTATTAGAGGTTGTCTTGGAGTAGGGTCGCAAGCGTGCGATTATAAAAGCAAGTAAAAAGTTGTGGGTTTGATTTCCACTTCCGGAAGCAAATTATTTGATATTTTTATTTCCTCGCTCTGGCAACGAGGCAACGGGTGGCGTTAAGTTGCGCCACTTAATAAGTAACGCCTCAAAAAATCAGCAGCGAGTGGAAAACGGAAGTGTCTTAATGGGAACAGACTGTCATAATACACCTAGTATTATGGCAGTCCAGTCCAGTTCCAGGTTCCCTCTGCCTGCCGAGGCAGAATGCGTAAATATATTAATTATATGCTAACAAGATTTTCTCTAATTTTGATCTCTCATAAGCTCGAATATATCATACTAACTTAAATTACTTGATAATTATTTTTTTATTTTTAAATTATAATTTTTGTCCGTCCGATGCACATCAGATTACAGCATTATATATAATTGAACCAAAAAAGTAATGTTCAAACGAGGCGTGACTCACATCCTTAATTATTTTTATTTAACTTTTGTAATTTTTTACGTATCTGTTACATTTAAGTGTGTAGGGGAAAAACTTTATTTATTAAGGAGCATTATTGAGAAAGCAAAACATTGTATCATATTTTTTAAATTTAAAAATTGGAACAAAAAACCCTTAAGTATTTTAAGTTTAAACACCAATTACTAAATCAGCATGCAGTAGTATCGTTGATCAAATATGAAATATTAACTCATTGTAAGCTTCATGCTGCTTCCGCGAATAGCAAATTAGGCTGAGACAACCTAGTGTCCGGACACTCCGTTCCCCACGCAACACCCAATGTTGGAGATATCGCGAATTGAGTGGGGTATTCATCGTTACACTTACCAGAATTCTTGAATTTGAAAAATTTAAAAATATAAGGATTGAAAAATATCATTCCCCCAAATTGTAATGGAACTCATGACCCTCACGTTTACACACAAACTCTATCTAACTGCGCCCAACGGCCTCTACATAATTATTATTCCATTTTAAGACATCCATTGCACAATCCCCTTAAACTTTCTCAAAACTCACTTACACCAAGTGTATCTATCTATCTATCTATCTGTTTATTAATAATAAAAACATATCGTAAAACAATTTGCTCGGTAATCTGGTAAGGATTTACTGCCCGGTTATATCGGTAGAATCGGCGTTAAATCATAAAAAGTGGTTATGGCGTGTATTAGCCGCGGAGCAACCGTTTAATAACTATTATTAAAGATACTCACCAAAAAATTTCGGATAAAAAAGCGGTTTCAAAACAACCGACTGATACTTTATGGATATCCTGGTTGCTGTAATCAATTGTGTTATATTTATATTAAGCAATATTAAATTAGATTAGATTAGCTTCACGCTGTATTTCGCACACAGCAGGGTAGGTAGAGGGAACCTAGATTTAAGACGGGGTTTCTTGTTCCCCAGTTTCTGCCGAATTCTGGAGTCATTAATTGTTCAGTAGCGGAACTCAACGTCGCACTTTGCGTAGAATAGAGCGAAGAAATGAAACTAAAATATAAATAAATATTATGATTTTCTCGAGTGCGGATCGAACCCACAGTCCAGTCGCCTTTCAGATATACATATAATCCCGCACACGGATTGGTCTCTAAGTTGCTGTAAACAATTGGGCTATATTTTTATTACTTTGTTTTTGTTTTATATTTACTATACAAGGGAGAAAACGGGCATGGCAAAAAGCACTAATTTAATAGGGTCTTATCTTTATTTTCGTAGCCATTAATTTTGACAGGTTTTTTTATGAGGCACGATACTTGTTTTTAAGTGGTCATTATTGAAGGCTATCAGTTTAGTCACTTTTGTGTAATTAAACAAACAAACATACGAGATTAAATGGGTAATCGTTTTAATTAAAAATATTATAAATATTGGTAAGAATAATATACGAATTTGGAAATGTTTTTTGGCCGTAGGTGTCTAATTTTTTATGGAATACTTCTAACGCTATGGCTTGGCTTGATGATGACTTTATATTTATATTTTTTTTGTAAAGAAACGCATCGTGGGTTCAGGTTCAGGGTTTAGATTTTAGTAGACTGCAGCAGAATATTGTAAGTTTCTTTTAGCATCCTGCTGTATGATTTGGTGAAATCAAAAACTTACTCATAGAGGTTCCCAGGTTCCCTCTGCCTACCTTGTTATGTGCAGAATACAGAGCGATGCTAAAGTAAACTTAGAAATAATTTTATGATATATAGTTCAGTTAAGTTCTTCCGTTATGGTGTGTCAAGTGCTATTTTTAGTGAAGATTTAAATATTTGATACCATATCCTTAAAAAGTCTGGTCCAATTATTTTTTTTTAATTATAATGGGTATCGTAACTCTGATATCTGTACTAAAAACGACATCAATTTTTCTCACAGAGGCAGCGTCGCGCTTTAGCCTCAATATCAGAATCAAAACAACTTGAGTGGGAATCTAACCCACAACCCCTCCCGTTTACAGTTACACACTTGGCCCCTGCACCACGACTGACCTCAACTACTTGTACTTGCAAAAATAACGCAACATACAAAGGCAGATATAGTAGCCGAGCGAAGGATAATTCGGTACGTTTAACGTCGCGTCAATCGTAAAGGGCACATCACTTGCCCCCCGTCTCCGAACATGTGTCGTAAAGAGACCTCTTCGGCTAACAATTTCCTGATGGTCTGTAAATAGTAAGTTTATTGTCTTTTTATGAGGTACTCGGACCGTAAAAAGGAAATAAAAGAGCACCGCCGATGGTGATAATAAAAAAAATAATTTTCGACTCATCTTCGTGATTATCTCTCTCGGCTTTTACGAGGTTCCCGCGGGTGGGAGCGAGAGGGTAGTTTTACAGCGTGTCGTACCGATGTGACCCTTTCTGCTGGATGGGGTAAAAGTCGTAAAATGGCAGCATAAGGATAATGTTCTGGGTTTCCTATACTGCGCTTCATTCATGATTTCGTTTGAGTACGATGCTGTATACATGTAAATCGGGTTGCTCTCTCGTCGATAGTCATATACGAGCGTTTTCCCCCCACATTATTCGATGTATTACATTCCTAATAGAATTATTTTATGTTTTTTATTTGGTTTTAAACAAGCCATCTTGTTTATTTCTGTCATATGTAAGCAATGGATTGCAGTAACGTTTTATGTGGTGGTGGTAAATTTTAACTAAAAATCGTTGTTTCACCAACCGGGAGAACCCAAGGAGTGTCCTAGTGAAATGTAGGTCACGCAAAAGGTTTACCAAAAGGAAACCGGAATGCGATGCTGAAATCAATAAAAAATGGGCAGGCTGTGATGGGCAAGAAATTAAATATACTTTAGTTTTTACACTAAAACAAAGCTTAACCATAACTAATAGTAATTTCAAAGAATAGATGGATTTAAAAACGCAGAATTCCAAATAAGTAGATCAAAGAGTTAGAATTATTTATATATAACTTAATATCTCCCTGAATGTGCTATACGCTGTTAGGTTTCCTTCACAGTAAAACCAACAGCATCTAATAAAACAATATATACACAATCAATTAAGTGACACGTCCAAACAATGGTTAATTGTCGCGTCAAAGAGCCAGGGTCCAGTAACTTCCGCAATTCAAATTTAGGCGACGATAACGGTTTCATTAATTGCGCGTGGGGATGTCCCGCTATCACGCTAAGTCCCTGCCCCGGCACTCCATTTGTTCAGCTCGGGTGGCTCCGGGACCTATCCTAATTCTTAAAGGGCCATCGGCAGACCTTTATACGTTAATAAAGTTGCGATATAAAAAGAATAGAGGCATCCAAGGGTGAAGGAAGGGTACGTCTTAAGTGCACGTTTAGGAGATATAGTGGGCGTGCGAATTTGTCAAACGACCAACATTCAATTGGTAGATGATTAAATAAGGACAAGAGTTACTTTGTTTGGGCCATGAGTGCTTTTCTTCGTTCGATAGACAGCAATGTATGGCTTTGTTTTTTAGAGTACCGATTTTGAAGCGTTTTTGAACATTTTGCCGATAATACTATATTTTCTGCCTCAAGTACACCAACATACATTTGACAATTACGGACAGCTATCACACCATGAACCAATCTCACCTAACTAAAATTCTTCTAACATCACTATCAATTAATATAATTAACCTAAATACTGATAAAAAAACATATTCATCTAAAACAATAGCTTCCTTATTTAGACAAAAAGTAACCCATCCCATATAATTCGGATAAACCAAGACACCCCATCAAGTACTCGGCCTAAACAAAGACGGTTATACGCAGTAAAGGAAACGTGAGTGTTTTATAGCTCGTTCGAGCTTTATTTAACGCTCTCATAGCAATTTTATACTCGGCGTCTCGACGTCTGATGCCTTCATGGGCCCTTAAGACCGTATCGTGGGGTTCGACGTTATTTCGAGATTGCATGTGTTTCCCCAGTTTGATGGTCTATGACACGTTTATCAGTATGGGGGGAAATTTGCATGGCGTTATTTTGTTCGGAGTTTATTTTATGTTTTTAGGTTTGTTGGGTGATATGTTGTATGTGTGTATTTGGGGCTGTCATGGCGCATCAGCACGGCTTCTGTCTATAAATTTGACCGTTGCGAATTTGATTTTTACTCAGCGGAAAAGAATTCTTTCAATTCCTTGGTCTTATACAAGACAAAGCGTTCGAAGTACCGCCACTTAACATACAATATCTGTAAAAAGTAGCGTTAAGTGGAGAACGGAGTGGTAACACTAGGTCACCTCCATGCTTTGCAAGATACAGCGTGAAGCTAATAAAAAAAAAACTTTTCATACAAAGTTATTATTATCTCAATAACCATACACACAATAATTCACCCACACATTTACATTCACACAATAAAATGATATACACCGATTTAATAATCCGACGTTAATCTACACATTTTATTTAAATTTTATAACTTTAAACATCCAAAAGTTATTTAAAACGGGCGTAACAAAGGCGAAAAATTCCCAAAAAAAAAATAATAATGTCACGTGTATTTGTAACTATAAAATAGCTTTTATGGCCGTCATAAAGTTAAAAGTATCGAGAAAAGGCTTCCCGAACCGCATTCTCAAACTGAACAACACTTATTGTAATCGGTGCTAAATCGGATAAAGTGACACTCGAGAAAAGCGAGTTAAGTTATTTAGAGGCCCCTGGCACTAGTCGGTAATCGAATTTGAGACCACTTGGCGGTAGACGTGTTACTTTGTTAGGCTAGGGGTGGTATGGATTATGCAAAGACACTATCTCGAATGTTTGAGAGCGCTTGATATAAAAAATTTAATAATGTAAATGTTTTCGGGTGGAATATATGAATTTTTATTTATGTTCTAGGTATATTGCATTACAGAAGTAATTTAATTTAATTTTTTTCTTTACGTTATTGTAAATATCACTTAATTTTTATACTCGTGTTTTATCATATAATATAAAGGAAAGAAATATTAAAAAGAAAATAAAAACAAAATGTGCAGATATTTCATTTTTTTCTTATTTTTTATTAGATACTAAAGAAGAACCACTTAGCCACTCAGCCTTACTTTCTTATAGGTATCTAAAATTTTCAATGAAAATGAAAATTTGATTTAGATGAAAATTTTTCATCAACCATTGCGTAACCTAACGCCGCATTTTAAATAACCCGACTATAGAATATGCTAATTTAAATCCACGTCCAGTGACCCGAGCCACTGGTGGAATTCCACATTATTATGAGACATTATTAGTTTAGATCGAGATCGTAAACGATAAAACAACGGTTCGTAAAAAATTGTCATTATTATTCATGTCTTGCCATAAGGCGCAATAGACTACGGGTTCCATTTGCGTCACGTTTTTTTAACTAAATGCGTTATATGGCTTTGTTTGGATGGTTTTGGTTAAATGAAAGTGGAGTGATTGGTCGCTGAAGTCTCTTTTTGAGGCAAATAAGGAAATTATAGGTATTTTTATAATGTTAAGACAATTCGACAAGTATCTATGCTAGTAATTTAATATTCTATGTAATGACCCAATATACTCGAAAGGAGTAGCTACTATTTCTATTAAATTATATATAGAAATATTACACATAAATTCAAAATAATGTAATTTATTTAGCATTAATCCCATATAATCATCACTAACTTAGACAAAACGTATACAATTAAAAGATTCTGATAAATTTTCCACAGATTTATAAAGGCTTCCCTGGGGGGGAAAGAATTATTTTCATTTCTCTGCTCTATTACAGCAAAGTGATTGAGTTTCGGCAATCAACATACAGAAAGTCAAAAACGGAATGTCTAAACACTAAGTTTATTCTGCCTGCTATATGGTATACAGCGTGAAACTAAAAAGAAATCAATAACAAAAAACACACAAACAGCTCGTCTAACCCTACACATGTAACATTTAGTTAAATCAATTCGTACATAGTACTAGTAACGTGTCGTTTTCGTATTCCGATGATATAGCACAAATCTATTTGAATATTTCTACGTGAGCTGCATTAATATGCGGACTAGCAAAATTGTAACTTAGACAATATGTTTTATTTATGTTACACGTTGTTTTAATTTGTTTGGGTATTATCGTTTTTACGGATGGATGGCACAGTGGTATAGACGTATGTGACAGTGGTCTCGAGCTCGATACTTGAGTATTGATAAATTATACGTTGTTTTTTTATTACGTTGCGTTGCTAGTATTTTTCAGTTTTGCACTATATCCCACGTTATAGCGGGTTAAGTAGAGGATAACTAGTGCCAATACACTCTTTGTCGGCATCAAATTGGGCTGGTTCAAATTTTAAAATACGATTTGATTCAGAAAATCCAATTTAGTATATATGAAACTACTAATTTAGTCGACTGGTAGTTTAGAATTAAGCTTTGACTGTATGATGGACTTTATAAATTTAAAAATAAAACATTATCGTTTCCTCGAACGGAAACCGAACCTTCAACCACTGTGCCACAATGTCAAGTTAAGCTTAATGCTATAAAATTAATCTTATAGTAAAATAATTGGCGACAAATTCGCCAATGCGCCGTGAGTGACCGATGCCCGCCGCTGCGCTTTATAACGTGTAAATGATAGCGAATGTATCTTAATTTAATTCGTTGCGTGTACTTTTTTATAAATTTCCAATTTTTTATTTGTTTTAAGTGACAAAAATGTATGTTTTCTTATAATATGGTGCGTTGGTGACTAGATTCTTGATTGCGTTAAGTTAGATAGTGTACAAGCTTGATCTATCTTTAATAAGTACTTAAATAAATATAAATGTAATATTAATAAAAACAGTTAACTTTTTGCATAAATATAAACAAAATATGAGGGCGATATTCATGGCAGTGGACAAGGTGAAAGAGGCTATAGAGAAAGTAGCGTTTGGTATTCCGTTTTCTCGGACTATTCTTTGAGATAAAGCATGTGGTGGGAAACACAAATTAAAAATAGATAATAGGATCAATTTTCACAAAATAAAAACATTTACATATTGTACAAATCTAAAATTTTGTACCACACGTGACTACGTTAAAAACTGAAAATCAAAAAACAAAATATCACGACGTCCATCTATTTTCGTTTTTATTAAAAACGAAACAATAAAAAAAAGACACGACGTCAAGAAATAGATACCCATTATAAAAATGAACATTTATATTTTTTTACCAATAGCCACACTGTACGCGGCCACAGTCAAGTGTCAACGCCTCATAGCTGATGTCAGTTTGACAGGTCCTCTATAGGATTTTCTAACTTTCAGCTTTCACTATACATACTCTGTGTTGGTTAAAATTAATTAACAGTCACACTGTGGAAGTTTTGGCATCGTCGTCGTCTAGAAAAACTTTTAAAGTATTGGAAATAGAATTGACTAATGATACACCACGTAATGAATGTCGTGTGAAACGTCAGTGTTTTATTAATGTTGCCATCTATACAGCCAGAAACAATATTTGTGAGATATGTTAATTTTAGTGTTATCTGTTGATTTTTTTTTAAGATGTGACGTGAGTGTTCGTTTAATAAATTAGGTGTCATCGCCTAGTTAGAATTAAATTTGTTTTTAGAAACGAAAAACCATAGAATTCTACTGGCTTTTTTAAATCAGCCTCCTGCTATATCTCGGGTCGGTAGGATAGGCGAAGGGAGCCTAGTGTTAGCACACTCCGCTCTCCACTTACCGTCGAATTACGTGTTGAGTGGCTACTGGCCTAGGTTACTGCTATTTAGCATAGTAGAGGAGTACATGAGAAAAACTAACAAAGTTGTTTATTGTATGGATACTTAACATTTTTCTTTCTAAATATTTAATTCTAACCGGATACGATAAAACACTCGACGTCGAGATTAGTCTTTTTTCAAAATAAACACAACAGAGTGCTATTTGCCTACGAGGGGCACAAGAGATCTCCTGTTCTCATCTCAATGATGTTTGTTAAAAACCACTCAAAAAGTCAATAGACCTACAAACACGTAATGCCAGTTATCTGTAGTGACAATACTTGACAGTGTAAACAATCCCGCGGGATTCAAATGTGATCGATGTATGTATGTGTGTATGTAAGTATCTCGGGACTATTTGGTCATAGATTAATGCTGTGTTCTTGAAATTAGTTGATTCTCGACCCAGTATTGTAAACACAGTGACAGTGTGAGTTCGATTCTCACTCGTCAGGCGAAATGAAATCGTCATTTTTATGGTACCAACCATAAAAAGCGTGTTACTGAGTATCCACCACTCAACAGGCAATGTCTTAAAAAAATTAATATTGTGTGGACAACGAATTATTTTAACACTAGGTTCCTTGTACCCATCGTGATATATACGAAATACAGCGGGAAATTAAACAAAACAGACATTCCTCGAAATGAAAATCTATTATAAACATAAAATAAGACATTAAGAAATTTCTACATCCAAATTGTAATTTGCTTAAGCAGTACCGATACCAACTTTATCTATCTCTCAGCAAATGTTGTTTGATCTCAGAAACAACATCCGGCGTTATCTAATCTACGGTCAGCGATTGTGACTAAGATATTCACCGAGATACGCGTCATCTCCAACAAAAAAAAATCCATGGAAATTTTCACCTAAACACACTACATAAAGAAGCTAAACTTGTGTAGTAATATGGTAAAAATCCTCAAGTTATTTACATTTTACAGCCTTAGGTGTCATGTTTCATAATATTGGTTATAGATAATACAATGGCGCCACCGCTGATGTGATGCCTTGCAATTTTTTGCCTTGTCCATGTATTCTTTTTTTAATAAAAAAAAACAAGACACATGACGTGACATCAACGCGGGTCTTAATAATAAGAACTCTTCCAATATTTACTAAGCTGATGTAAGACATTACTTTTTCTTTAAGAAGAAATTCAATATGTCTTCTTTTTTCCTTAAATATATCTTACAGGTATAATTATAGTGTAATATAATAATAATATTTAACCTCCAATTCCCCCCTTTTCGGGACATTTGGTTAGACTCAACACTGAGATTTGCCTTGTTATCAAAATATATTTTTTCCCCGAACCCACACCCATCCCATTTACGGTCACACTCTATATCGCTCCGTCGCATCGATCTCCCTGATGTTTATTTTTGTAATATTTTTTCTTTGTCTAAATAAATACAATACGCCGTTATAGTAACAGGCTTTGTCTATAAATAAAAAAAATATTAATAAAATTATGACTCCGTACATTGTCTCTACATGCAAACCTTGCATGTCACGAGAGATACCTACTGATAAAACAACAGCTGTAACATAACCAATAATTCATAAAACAAATAAGTCTTTTCTGAATATATCCAAATGTGTATTTTATTTAATTTAATGAGAAATAAAGCATTCACTAGTTTACTCAGCTGCTGGTAATAATATCATTATCGATATCCGTTCGTCATTATCACAATAAATATCTAATGATACAAAAGTAACGGGAAAGGTGAGAACAGCACTGCCCATTCTACGCACCAGTAATGCCAAATTCCAATTATAATTTGGTAATTGGTTCTAGCACGCAAAATGTCTATACAAATTATATTTCGTTTGGGGTTAGTTTTTTCAATGAGGGATGCGAGAGGGGTCACGCAATCGTCAATAGTGGTGATTTTTTTCATTACTCTCCCGTTAACTCGATACTTGCAACGATTTATCTTAGAGACCCTAATTTTCTGGTGCCGCCCACAGTTTGAGTTTTTCACGTGACTTTTCTTGTTTTTTTTTTTGGATTTGAGATGATTTTAAGTATTCATTCAGGCGCGTAGCGTTAGCAGTACTTTTATAATTTTGATATTTTGCTGGTCTACTGCGTATAGCCTAGGATCATTCCACAAATTATGAGCGATAAATAAAGATATACATATTTAAATAAATCAGTCAGTTTATTAGAACAAATATAATGGTAGAAAATAACTCTCATCCTTTATTTTCCAAAATACCAATACAATAGCCACCACTGCCATCATCATACATAAAACCAACATCCCTAAAACCGAACCGTTACGTTTCGTTCCATTCCGTTTCCCCGTAAGTAACACGCGATGCGATTGTCTACAAAACTAATTTGGATCGCAACAATATAGTGAAGGACTGGGATCGTAAAACGTAAGGCGAGTTTGCGCTAAAAGCCGTCTCGTCTGGGCGGGGCTCCCCCGCCCAGTGTTTTAGCGGACATGCGATGCATTGCCGCGTCTTTATTAGCTACTGACTTATTGTGCTTGTGCCGATAATGTGCTAGGTGTTGTCTGTGGCTGTTGTTGGAATGTTGTTTGTGGGTTTGAGATGGTTTTGAGGATATTTTTATACTGAAATTGTGGATTTATCGTCTAGATGGCGTTTTGGCTTTTCTTTCAGAACAAATGTTCTTTGTCTTTTTAATTATATTTGAGTCTTTGAAAAACACTGTACCGCACTTATAAGAATTACGTGTCCTGATTGCCTAGTTAATCCATAATCCGCTCATTATAGTATTTCTAATTAACTAATACCACAAAGAATCTAGCACACTAGATTCCACCCTAAGACTAAAGATTCTAAAAAAATATTAAGAATTTTCAGACCAATTTCCAAAAATCTAACTACACAATCCAAATTGGCAAGTAAAATAAAACCTCAAGCAATCCAGCCCAACAGTTCACATCTCGCACACCGTCACACCAACCATACAGCTCATACATCAAATTAACACAGCAGTCAAACCAAACTATTAAAAGCATAATTTAAATGATGCACTTGGCATGCTATCGCCTTGATAGATTCCTCCAAATAAAACATACAGTGACAGTGTAATCGCTGTGACACACCATTTCTCTTGACTTTTGGCTCCGGCCTTTGTCTTCTTTAATGCTTGTTGGTGTGACAGAACAGTGAGAGTATTTCTGATCTATTGTGTTGTACTAGTCGTGGCCCGTTACTTCATTCGAGTAGACTTTTAGATGAAAAATAGAAATGTTGTAGGATTATTTTGAGAAATTTTCTCTTATTTCTATATGCGAAATTTCAACTTTCGAAGTTAACTATAAAATGTCAAATTTAGTTTCGATTGTGATGATTGCGTTGTTTATCAGTCAATATAATCTAATGGAAGCGTTTTAAATACATTATGGTTTTTTCTTATTTGATAATCTATCATAAAATCAAAACGAATTTTAAGAATTAATTAACCATACATACAAAAGCCGCGTTAACTAACAGTCATACGTAGTCCCATTGCGCCACAATATCCTAGCTATAATAATATAACTATGCCAGCAAAGAAAGAACCTACGCTACAAGTGTTTGTACTTCTAAGACACCGACGTTATCATAATATTATTATCAATAG
The DNA here is from genome assembly GCA_917862395.2 of Heliconius sara. Taxonomy (NCBI): domain Eukaryota; kingdom Metazoa; phylum Arthropoda; class Insecta; order Lepidoptera; family Nymphalidae; genus Heliconius; species Heliconius sara. The sequence goes on from OU860787.2 coordinate 11,042,309, forward strand.
ATAAGCTATTTAGATCTCTAATATCTTTGCACACTTTATAGAGAGATGTATTCGTAAGATTTTCTGATAAAAGCTAAATATGTCATGGAGTAACAGGTTAATTATATAGCACTGGTCTAAATTCGTGACTTTGCTTGTGAAATATAAAACAATTGATAAATATATGAAAGTCATATATTTATTCATAATTTTAAAAATCATATATTTTAGTCATAAAGATGTCTGTCAGTATATAATGGTCATGAGTTCAATTCCTCTTCATGGGAGTATATTTTTTTTTTATTTTACAACATGATTTTACTTTAACTACTTTTTTTGTACTTTATTATACTTGATTATATTTTTACTTTTATTGTACTTTATTATAGTATTTATGAGTAACCGAATATTTTAGAAAAATAAAATTCGATGGCACTAGAATTTTTTTGCATATATTATCCAAGACATTGTGTGTTGAGTGTCGGAACTATATATATACTATATCTTAAAAATACACAAATCCAAATGGAAATCGAATCTACAACCGTCGCGTTCACAGATCAATATAACAAACTTATCATTATTAAGCCGAGAGAATAAAAGGGTGGTAATGATATTTAGTTAATTATAAAATTAACTACATACCATTTTAAAATTAAAATTGTAATACATTCCAAAGCCCACATTACATCTCTAAAGCTTCGACAAACAGTCAGTTTGTTTATCCAGCTATCTCCAGTAGCGGCGCTGTAACGCATTGCCCCACGGTTGACACAAGAGATTAGCAGATGTAACGATGATAAGAAACAGAGACGTTGGTTCTAAATACGAATATAAGATTAATCTGGAGCGAGTAATATTTTTTTGTATTTTTAGTTTCACGCTGTATCCCGCGGACAGCAGGACGTTTGCACGCATTTTGCAGACATTGTGTGCTAGTGGCTTAAGTTAATGCTTGGACTTATTACAAGAGAAAGGAAGTAAAAATAATTCATTCCCTCGAGTGGGAATTGAACCTAGAACCGTCTCTTTTAAGTTATAGCATTTAAGTGCTGCTTATATTTTTTCTTTCTGCTAGCAAAACAGAAATAACTCAGTATTAAGATAATTCGCGATATAATTAGATACTTCGGGCTACAATGTAATTTATATATTGGTTTTAGTAATGAAATATGAGTGTAAATAAATGTTCACCCAAAGAAATTGAACCCACAACCTCTCACATAATTAAAAAATCTTAATTCGCTGCAAGTCCCAGACTCGTTCCTAACTTAAGGCTAAATTAATGGAATGCTAAGAAATTTCTCTTAGCTAGTAGATCTTAAGAAATCCAACAATATGCAACATTACCACGAAAAAGAAGAAACATTCACAAAGATTCCCTGAATCACTACATCTTGTTTTATTTCCTAAAATAATTCCTATCGCATTATCTAAAAACGCATTCGTCTAACAATGCAGGGAGCATAGTGTATTTATTATTAGAGCTATATCAAAGGATCGGGACGGCCCTTCCAGGAACGCCTTTGTCTTAAACGGATACATTTGCTGTTTTCAGTTGACTAGCTGCTGCCTGTGGTTTTACTTCTTGTTAAGGAATATCGTAATTTGATAATTGGTTGTTATGAATGTTCTTCGATCTTCTGTTGGAATTGTAAAGTCTTATTTTCATGTTGTATCCCGCTTGTAGCAGGGCAGAGGAAATGTAGCGTTAAGACACTTAGTTTACTGTTTTCCACCAATTTTGATTGCGTATTATATTGCTTTGAATGCGTTGCGAGCCCATAGTCGTCGTGCGTCGTGGACAATCCTTGTTTCGGCTGTGACCCTAGGTTCTGCCAGTTAATATGAAATAGCTAGAAATTGTGTTTGAAGCATGGAACTGAGATCTGATCTATAGAGCTTACCAAGAGATCACTCAAATTAATAAAAAGCCACCCTTTTGCCACCTCTTGAATTCAATAGATAATTTAACACGAGACGTCATTTAAATATACAGATATTTATCAAAACTACAACCAACAACTAATTAAGAATCTTTTACGGACTTACCATAAACTTGCATTCTTACACTGACAAGTATCACATAAAATTACATAACGTGTACGTAATCGCGGCCGCCCCCTGTACTGCGAACAATGCGGCTGTTAATTGAGCCTTTTGTCCGTTGGAATAGAAAATTTCACGTCCACCTCGGTTCTGTTCTGCTCTGGAATAACCTTCTATTGCGCCGGTTTTAATATAAATCACATAGTTTTGTTGGACGTTTAGCTTGGTTTTTTTTTGTTTCACGCTCTATCCCGCTTATGGCTGATTAAGTGTTAAGTGTTAAGAAACTATGTTTCAATACATCATCTAGTTTCAGAGACATTGCGTGTTTAGTGACGTAAGTCAATGCTTCGTTTTCTCTTGTTATCACAGCGAAGATATATGTGCCGTGTGATCCCGGCCTAGAATAGGATCATCCTGGTACTGGTGGTGTCGTAAGAGGCGACTAAAGTACGTGTGGTAGAGTCACGTCGCCAGCAATGGCAACACGCATGGGCAGACTCGACCGGATCATTACCACCCCCGGCATTTAAAACCGGCGTGAAGTAGTGGCTTTATGCCACTGCGTTTCGCATCAGGTAATGCCGGGCCCCGGCGCCCAACCCATCTTAAAGGCCGGCAACGCACCTGTAGCTCCTCTGGGGTTGCACGGGGCCGTGGGCGGCGGTAATCACTTACCATCAGGTGACCCGCACGCTCGTTTGCCGTGTCTCTTCCATAAAAAAAAAAAAAAAAAAAAGATATGAAAATAATTGATTTGGAATCGAACCCACAACCGTCGGGTTTACAGTCATACTATGTGGAATTTAACATGGACTTTTACAATTTTTTTTCTTTACATGGAATTTAACGCTGTACGGCGTCTATTTCATTAATAATTCTGTAGTTATAGTACGTGTGCATGACTAACTAAACGATAAATATTTTTAAAACAGTCCGTCTGTACACAACGACTTTTGATTTGTTATGACATACATTGCATCGTGAACCAAAGTTATTGTATTTTTAAATGATCTTTCACGTTCACATTCCTAGGAATTGAAAATCGGCGTACAGCTTTGATAGTAGCGTTTAACGCCGGTATTAAACCAGCTCTGCCTGGAATCCCGTGTTTGTTTGGCTGTAAAACTGTTAGTGATCGTAAACGGTCGTGTGTGGTCAGCCCTTACGACGAATTTCCAACAGATGGGCTTAGATCAAAAGATTTGTACTATAAAAAGTGCGTTAACATGTAACAACTGAGTGTAAGACAAGTTACTTTTAATGTTGGTCTTTTTTATTTTATTCGTTTTCTTATTATCGGTTTTCCACAAATTGTTTGGGTGTTGTTGATGGTTTTTTTGATTTAGTTTTTTGGGTTTTGGTTGACTTTTTGGAAGAATGTGAAGAAGTTGTCGAAAGCATGGAAAGAAGTATATTAGACTATTGTCATGAGCGTAATAATAGTGAATCAAAATAGTCTTGTGCCTACCATAAAAAAATTAATAAAAAAAAATTTACCCACAAAAATAAAAAAAAATCTTTGGACGAACAAATCTCTTCTAAGTCAAAGTCCTGAAAAATTCTCTAGATGCGCCCGTGACTGTATTATCTGGCTACTCTGCTATCTGGAATAAAACTTGAAGCAAAAACATATTACACACAAAAAAAAACATATTATACACAAAATTGTGTAATTCAGCAGTAAAACCATATGTCGTAAGGAAATAAGTAATGGGTATAAATTGTACGTTTACGTAACATGCAATTTCCACCCTCGGAGGATACACTCATTCAAGTATTATCCTCATGCCGGATTTAGAGGATACCTTTATTATCCATTGATTCCAATACTGTAGTTTGAAAGAAATTATAGTAATATTACTTTTAGTTTAGTTTTTTTAGCTCTCCGCTGTTTCCGGATACACTTGGGTAGGCAGGATGAACCTAGTGTTACGACACTCCGTTCATACTTTCATCTAATTGTAGAGATTTTATGATCATTTTTAGAGACAACATTCTCCTAAGTAGGAATCGAACCCACTACCAATTTACCAAGTTTATAATCAAATACTTTTCACTGCGCCACGAAGGCGTCAACATGCAATTATAACTGTACCATACTATATTGCCAAGTAAGCGTAACCGGGGCGCGGAACACTATTAACCGGGATTACGGGATTCCATACGAATCCCCAGATACCGGGATTTGCTTCGGGAGCCCGAATCCCGGAGAGCAAAAATGATAAGAGATATGGGACAGGATAGGTAGCAAATGATCATGAGCTTTCGATTTCGCGAGGATTTGTTCAAAGTTATAAAAAGGCTTCGATTTTAGATTTTTTAAAAGTACATATATAAAAAAGTAATATTCTTAATGTCTAGATTTTTTTAATTATTTTTTATTTTCCAAAAGTAACGTGAGCGCAAAATTTATATTTTAATTATATTTATTAACCTGAGTGAAAAGATATATTTAAGCTTGTTTATAAATATAGATATATATTTTATATATTTAATTATTTCTTGCAAAATTTTAATCATATGTTAGTATGGTAACTTAATAAATCCTGATTATATTAAAATATAAATTGTTTACCAAAATCGAACCCACAACATTCACAAAACAACAAGGTCTAACATTATTGCCGATATTCCAAACTACAACAAAATTCAATATAATTTAAATTATTTTCAACTGCACCGTATACATTCACTACATCTGTCACTGACAAAAATAGATCAGGGATCATTCAAATCCCAAAAGGACGAAAAGTGACATCGTTTGTAAGTAATGTAAGTATGTTTGTATGTATACGTTTGTGTATGCGTTATCTACGGAACAAGCGATTGCACTTAGCGTCACTCGCCTATCGTGGTGCATTAAGTCCCTTTAATATATTATATATATTTATATTTACTAAGGATAGTGACGATTAAAAACTTTTATTACAGGCCATAGTGGAAGGTATAGCTGGAGAAGCGATGGTTGTGGGTTCTTTTTATATATTTTTTCGCAGCGGTTAAACAAGTCACGGTGTTGAGTTTTAACGCCTATCCGATATCTTGATTTTTGATACGCTAATAAGAATAATAATAGAGAATTATTTATTTTTACCATTGTTTTATACAGCATATATAAATTTATATTTACTTATGAGACTGTTGTGGCGCAACGGCGTAGTGTCTGATTGTAAACGCTACGTTTATTGGTTTCGATTCCCCTCTTTTTCTAGAACGGAGTGTCTTAACACTAAGTTCCTCCTCCTACCCTACAATATACGGGATACGGCGTGAAACCTCACAAATCATCTGACCATTCCGTTTCAAATCCACCTGAATCTATAAAACTGTGTCGTTGGTTGTCAAACTCACTACTACGGGTCACGTATAAATAACTTTCTGTATAAAAAGGTAAAATTAGCCCTATAGCCTTAGAAATAGAGTTTAATTTTAAGCAAATACTGTAGATTGCTGTTATTGTATATAAGATTCTTAATAAGAGTGACTCCCACTCAGGCAGGCATGCAAGCGTATAAGCGTCGTTTTACATGACGACGGTATCAGATGAATAATGTTATATATTTATCTTTTCTTTATCTACACGATCTGATGTGTATAGTGTGTTATGTGTCAATGTAGTGACTTAATATTCCGTTCTCCACTTCCAGTTCAAACAAAGACAATATGTGTTGAGAAGTCGAACTTGATAGTAATATATCATTGACAATACAAGATTATAATAAAAATATTTTATGTTATTTATTTTATATTGAAAGAAACATTATAATGGTTAAATTAACTGTATACATTTTTTAGAATAACACATCGTTTTATCAAGAAAAAAACGATTATAAAAAATATAACCTAATAAAATCACATTTTCTAAAATAATAAAACAAACAATAAATGTCCATCCTAAATTTGTATATTGATACCATCTGTCGTCACACAACATCAAAATACAAAAAAAAAGCCAAGGTAAAATGATTGTAATCAATTATAATAACAATCGTAATAATTCAAATTCTGTTTGTAAAATAAAAGATTTATTTTTATAAAAAAAAAAAACTAAAAAAACAACATCAACCGTAAACCGGCGTCATGTAAACCGGCGTGTAACAGTAAGTGGAATCATACGTACATTTCCAAGTAGGGCTGCGTCACAGCGGCCGGTGCCACTGCGGGCTTAACTGCCGCAATGGTAACCTGAGATTTATGTTTAAACCTGTAAAAATATTTAGAATAAGTGAAAAAGTACTCTGTTTTGTATTGGTATGAACGGAAAGTGGAGAACGGAATGTTCTGACACTATGACACTAGGTACTAGTTACTTTCTTTTGGGAAATGAATGATGATATAATCATGTATTGCAACGAAACTACTGATACTAGTTGAAATTTGACATGAAGAGTGTATGAGAGAAAGAGAGAGCGAGGGAGGAAAAACAGGAAAAAATAAAAAAAATACAATATTTATAATTTAAGAAAAATATATAAAACGTTTCAAGAATAACTTTGTCATTCTTTTATCTTTATTCATCTCATCTGCTGTTATCGTACTTTGCGTTGTAGATAAAATATCTTATAAGCATTGGGTGATACGAAATATCGCACATTTTCTAATAAGACTCTACTGAATTAGAAATTTCAACGGGAATCGTTTTTAATTTGACAAGATTTCTATATTCCCATAGATTGTGGAGTTACTAAAAAAAATCTCCTTTTCTCCTCCTCTCTCTCTTGCCAATCAAATTCGAAAATTATTGCGAGTTGGGTTTCGTAACCCAACGCCGCGCTCATCTATCATAAATAATAACATATAATTAATACAATAAAAAAAAACCCACAATGTTACAACAAAAAATAACCAATACCAAACCGAGCGAAACCACGTTACACAACAAGTGTTTGTTTACACATCCAAAATAACTACCGAACACAGAGCAACAAATACACAGACGGAACACGTTGGTACCGTACAGTGTAATGTACGTGGAATGTAAATAGACGGCCAACAACCGCTCAGCAAAAACTCTAAGCTAAATTATTTATCATTTATGCATAGCATAGTCATGCCTCACGGTTTCACTGTTAGCTAAAACAGTATTATTCTGTGGAATCTTACTTCTGTTATAGAAGACTTGTAGTTTCAATATTATTTACTACATGGTATTCCATTATGGTATTTATTTCTTAATTGAAGGTTTATTATGTGTTTACTTTTTTTGGTGACTGATAGGCGTGTTAAATAGGGTATGGTGTTGTGTTTGGATAAGGAAATGATTTATTTTTTCTTAGACGGAATGTAAATAAAGTTAATTTTTTACTCTCTTTATTAGGGAGAAACCAATTGTTTTTAGGGAGAAAAATTTTTTTTTCTTATATTATCATTCTTTCCAATTGAAATCGAACTTATTATTTGTATGATGGTGTTCGTACGATATTTTTTACACAAAGATAACTTCAATTTGTAGAAGAATAATTAAGATTCCATGTTTCTACACGGTACTACATGAGTTTATTTCGCTATTCTAGATTGTGTTTAAAAACACATATATACATTTTAAATAATACACAAAAGAATGTTTAACATAGCAGAGGATGTGGTGTTATGATTATTTTTATATCAAGAGTTTTAGTAAGAAAAGGGCTATTAAAATTAATATTTAAATTTAATTATTGTGATATAAAACTAAAATCTACATCTTTCATACTCTGTGTCCCATCACCTGTCAACCTGTCAAGCTGTCATTCTGTCAAGTCGATATGATAGTGGTGTTCTTAGTACTGATAACGATGATAACAGCCCAATATAGCCCCTTGATGAAACGTTTCAGCTAGAAATATTCTAATCTCGGTGACAAATGATGTTTCTTGCCGTGTATATCTTGTTTGAAATTATATATGTCGGTCATATAATGTTCTTTCAATTCCTTATTTCTTGATGACACTATATATTTATAAGGAAAAATTGAGCATTATTCATTAAAATTTAAAAATAATAATAGAATATTTGAAGCTGAAAAATGTTTTAAGAAAGGATATGAGCAACTAAAAACAATCTACTAAATCTTTAGAATCGATTTCTCATCCGAACTATTCAACAAACAAACATTTACATCATAATGTTGTTATAATAAAATATAAATTACTTACAAAGTTGAAGGTAGTTCAAATAACTTAATATTTCACATTTTTCTCACCGCTCTGCAGTAATTGCATTCTTCCATAATTGCAATGCGTTCTATTTTGAACGAAAATGCATAAACACATAGCAAATATAGTAAAATATCTCTCTGTTCTTGTTTCAGATGCCATGGGTAAGTCCGAGACAACAGGAAGCACCATAAATCATGGTGAGGCAGTAAAAAGATCATGTTAACAAAAATTTCCAATCTTCATAAAATTCGAAAAATAATTAGGGTCGTGAGGTTTTTTCAACGCGAAATAAGTTAATCGGGCAACACTAGGAGTCGAGGATTCGCCTCGCGTCATAAACTTTGATTAGGTCATTAAAGCATGTTAATTTATTAGCGTTCGAACCAACTTTCATTTGTAATAAACACACAAAAGTCGCCCATAAAAGTTTTACGTTAGCGTTCTTTATGCGGCGTGGCGGGTGACGGCGTTTACGACTTTTAAAATTGTTGCCAGTACGAATCGAAAATCACCTCACCTCTGGACTCTGGTACGGTTCATTGTCGGTAGTGCTGATTTAGAAATATTGTGTTCTTAATGCAATGTTAATGTAAATATTTTTTTAGAGTACGGCATATAACATAAACACATTTAATGCTTCGGCAAAACTAAAATACGAATATATAGGTAATTAAAGAAACACAACCACACATTTTTAACACAGAATGTACATATATTTTATTAATTGAATAAATTTAAATATAGAATACCAAAACAAAGCTCTAACAGATTAAATATTAAATATTAAACAATCCCCGTAAAAACCGTAACGCCATATTCATATTCATACATGTCAAAATGACGTATTCATTCCAATTTCAAAAATCAACGTTCGTATCCGTTTCAATTTTGGAATTTTGTCAGTTCGGAAACTGGGTATTCATTTGGCGGGAATGCGTAAAGTAAATTAAATTGTACAATAACGGACATGGGAACACACTCAGCCATATTTGTTTTTTTTTTTATTTAAATTTTAACTAAACTAAACTAGTCGTTGTTGTGGCGCAATCGATATTAGTATCTAGTTGAGTAAACGTGTGTTAGTAAGTTCCGCCTGCATGTACCATGAGTTACATTGAAATAATAAAAAAAATCAAAAAATGTATACTGTTCAACACAAAAATTTGAACCAGTAGTACCCGATATTAACGCATTCAATAAAACATACTCTTGAGCTTTATAGAAGAATAGATCATTTTTCCACTATATTATAATTTTAGGTCTTTCTGAAAGATTTTTTGTGCATTAGAATTGAAGAGTCACACAAATGAAACAAACAAAACTGGACTAGTTGTAACAAAAACATAAACCATCGCGTTAAAACGACGAATATTTTGTTTGTTCGTGGGAAATTTAAAGCAATTTATGACTATATTTTGTGTAATTGTAAATATTTAGAAATGGACTAATTAAATACATAGATAGTATTAATAGAAATGATTTCATGCTGTATTCCCCACGCTACAAAGTTAGCTGCTGTTAGACTGTACCACGATGGTCTCCAACCATATCATTATAATTTTTTTTCAATTATTTTATAAGTATCGATTTACACACACAACTAACGCCATCTATTATAATATAGAGCAAACACACATTATGTTACATCTGTTACTTTTTGACGTCAGCAAAAACTTACACAGCCAATGCCAAATTTCGTCAATTTTTTTTAAATAAAAAAAAACTTACAACAAATATAATTTTTAACGTTATTTTTTTCTTATAAGAATACCGTTAATACTAATATCTTTTATTACATGGTAGACGTCGGTGCAGCATTGTCTTGTAATCACTGCTTCGTGATTAATGATTCTATAAGCGACCAGCGACCTACATGTGGCGTATCCATACTGTTATTTCTCATCTGTAAAATATATTTACTTTTTTATTTAACTTTAGAGATTTTTTTAGTTAGTTTTGTATTTTTATTACGTATTTTTTTTCTAAAATGTCACAAAAAATACCCTTAAAATTTGTTTTGGTTTGATATTTAATATTTATTTAGTTGACCGTTTAAATTGTTAATTGTTAAAAACCAGCCAAGTGCGTAAGCGCAAGTCTAGCTCGCGCACGACGGGTTCCGTACCATTGTTTATAAATACGGCTACAAATCACATTTGTTTTTTATTCATAGCCCACTTAAATATATATTTTATTCTATTTTTTTCTGTATTGGTTGCATGTATAATCTATAAAAAATTGAATTGTGTATCACGATAAGTGAGATAGAGCTTGGTTACAGTCAATCACACAAACGGACGAACCGATAGCAGAGTCCTAGTAATAGGGTTCCAATTTTTAGGTTTACATTTGAGTACGGATTTCTAAAAAGCGTCAAAAACTTAATATTTTTCCGCCCTAGCCTTATTAGAGTGCTGTTAAATCTATTACTTTCTGCTGTTATCAGATCCACACAAAATTGAACATTTAGTAATCATATAAATAATATTGATTTCTCTCAGATTTTAGATAATTCTATCTAACAAATTTAATTACTTGTAAATGTAATAAAAACTGACACAAATTGAGCGTAAGTGTGATGTACATCTACAAATTAATACTTTTCATTAAAATTATCGTGGATTGCACCTAAACAGACAGCTGACATAAACAAATTAAGTTAATATTCATATATCTATGTATAAAAATCTACTAAAAGATAGACGAAACTACGCGGTAGTAAAATTGTAAATTGATAATTGTTGCTGCTCGTCCCTCTTCTCCTGTTGCTCCTGCTTATCGCAGAATTAACAAGTATGTATTGTTAAGACTCTCTGTTTCCCTATTTCCAAACGATTTTCAAGATACTGCCTGTTTAGGTCCACCACTCGGTGGAACTAAACTTCGTGTTTTGTCTTGCCACATTGTATAGGTGAAAATAATTAAGTTTCCAGAGTCCATAAGGCAGCTACTTACTTGGCTATGACGGACTCAATTTTAGTTTTTTGCACATCCTGCTAGTACCAACACATTTCTCTTTTCGGATTCTGAAGGCATTGCGTATTGAATAGCGCAACACAACGCCGCAATCGATTTTTTGTTTTACAGTCATAATATAACCGACGAGCCATTTCTATAGTTATTGTAAACATACTTCAAATCGACACTTTATCATACGATATCAAGATAACAACAATTATGTATGTATGTTACATATAATGAATGATGTTTTGTACGTACATACATTTTTTGTTACGCTCGCTTTTACTAGATGTTAACTTATGATTATGTGAATTGGTTTTTTTGATTATTTTTTTTTGTAATTCAATTTGTTACTTTTTTTTACTCATCTTCAAAAGATGGTATGGATTCTTTTAGAATATGGAACAAAATAATAGATATTGGTGAATCGCTATTTAAACACACGGTAGTGGTAAAGTCGGTATATAAATATGTATTACCTTGGCCTTGTATTTATTCGTACCTGCACGGCGGCGGCGGAACTCAACACGGCGCTTTGCCTGCACACGAGAACAAAGAAATGAAGATATAAATAAATAATTTTAATTCAATTCTCCGAGTGAGAGTTTGAGAGTTGAACCCACAACCGCTACTTAGTCACACACTTATGCCATTGCGCCACGGCGGCTAAAACAATCTTTCAATTCAAATTTCAATTCAATTCTAACAAACCTACTAAAATTAATTTTTAACCTATATTACCCACAGCTACAGGCCACGAAACAAAACAATGCCCAACTCTACACAAAGTGAACGTTGTAACAGATTCAAATTTCATTCAAGATGGCGACCTTCGTCGTATAATCGTATATCAATAGTGATTTACGCCACGGTCGAGGTCGACGGACGAATATTGGTTCAGAAATGCATTTGTCGGATAATTTATTGGCGATTATCTATTATTTTGGGGCTGTAGTGGCGCAGTGGATATAAGCGCGGTGGTTTTGGATTTGATTCCCGTTTTTGGGAAATTGAATTATTCAATATTTTCCTTTCCTCACTCGGGTAACAATCAAAAGACAGCGTTAAATTCCTCTACAACACGCAATGCCTTGAGCCTTGTCCCTCTGCCTACTGGGCTAAATGCGGGAATCAGCGTGAAAGTAAAAAAAAACAAGAATCTATTATATTGTAGGCAGAGACACCCAAGGTCCTAAACGCAGCTGATGCTAATATATCATTTGACGGCATACCCGGTGGTGTTTGCATCTCTCTCACACGCGTGTTCAACTTGTTGGTTAGAAAGAGACAGCAATAGAGGCGAATTGATCGCGTTTTCACTTTTTATAGTAGCAATATATTTGATCAGCTGATCGCCATGACGTTTAGTGCTATATTTTTTTCATAATTTATATTATAGTTGTTTTGACCATTTTTTTATTTATGTTGGATAAGGTCATGGTTTTCGTTATATTTAACTCTTTTAATTTGTTTTTGAAATGGCACAAACGTGCGACTGTAAACGCGACGGTTTTGGGTTCGATTCGCGCTCAGGGTAATGATGTATTTAATATTTTCGTATCCTCACTCTGGTAAAGAGCAAAGAGTAACGTTCAGATCCCTCACTAAAAATACTCAACTCTTTCAGAAAGTAGATAACGGAAATGTCATAATGGGAACGGAGGCTTTTAACACTAGGTGTGCGGGAAAGCTAAATATCATATATTTTTTTTACCACTTTTTAGCGGATGTATTTTGCTGTACTTATTTGATGGTCGTAGATACGTTTTCAAATAGAAACAGTTATAAAAAATAAAATATTTAATATACATTCTCTACCTGCTTAGATTATAAACGAAACATATTTCAGTTAATGAAATAAAACACATTTCAATTTCTATTAAATGCCCAATTCTATGACTTGGCACAAACAAATTAGTTTATTGTGATTATATACTTATACGTATTTTTAAATTGTCAGTTATTTTTGTTCGAACAGAGAGCCGAGAACTTTTTTTGTCTCACTTCATACTTGATCCCAATTAACCTTTGGCAAACGACCACGAGCGCGAAAAGCGAAACGCCATTTTGTGAATTTTACGCGTGCCATTTGTATAAAGTCAATAAAAAAAGATTAAAATTTAAATGACATGTTTATTTATCCCGCTGTAAATAGGTAATTACTTATTAAGTAAATAAGAGTAGCTCCACGCTGCATCTCGTTACCAGAGCAAAGAAATGAAAATATTAAAATTTTTCATTACTTCGAGCTAGTATTGAACCCAAAACCGTTGCTTTAACAGTCACACGCTTGTGCCATTCCAAAAAATATAGAGACCGGAATCGAACCGTGACCGACACTATAATGTGAATGTTAGCTTCACTCTGTATCCCTCACATAGTAGTTTCCGACGAATTGGAGGCGATACGTGTTAAGTGGCGAAACCAAATGCCGCACTTTGCCTCGACGGCAGCAAAGAAATGAAAATATTAATTATTTCATTTCCTCGAGTAGGAATCGAAGTCACAACCTTACCTTTTCAGTTACACGCTTGTCCCTGACGACTGGCCCACCCTTACCCCGCTATATGCGGGATACAGCGTGAAGCTACTAATAAAAGCTAATAATAAAACATTCCAGTTAAAACTGTACTATAATATGTACAGTGTGTGAAGCGCACGTGAACCCTGTAAATATTTTTGGAGGCAATCGATTTCCGAAATCCATTCTCCACCTACCCTCGCGACGCGCCGCCGTACACGTGATGAGGATACGACGTTGTATATAATTTAAATTTAATTATTTTTATTTATTTTAATTTAAATGCAGTTTAAAATTATTTAAATTTTGTAGAGTGTTTAAATAGCGGATTTAAAATAACTGTATTTTTTTTAATTCTTTAGATTATTTATTTTAATGTTTGATAATAAATGTCATAATTTTAGTGATAGATATGTTTTCTTCAATAGTTAATTATAGAATTATAGAAACATTAAATTGCTTTATAAAATTTAAATATTGCAAATATTATGTTGTATAACATCAATTCTTTTTCCATTTAGTTTTTGAACTTGAACGCAATCTTAAATAGGATTCAAAAATAAAGTCACCCATTATAAAAACTCTATCATTATGCTAAAATTGCAATTAGAAAAAAAAAAAGAAAAACAGCAGACGGTCCACAGTAATCTCGCAGCATTAGCGCGTATCGCACAAGCCTAGCATCATTAATCTACGTGACAGTTCAAAATTTAGTTACAGAGGGCCCTCCCCTCCCTACCTCCCTCCCGCCCTCAGTGGCAGGCACTGGCACTCCCAAATACGTTGGTCGTTGATACTGTTTACGTTAACATTTCTTACACGATTTTAACCATTCGTTTTGTTATAATTGTGATATAACGCTTTAGATATGTGTCCTTTTATCCACAGATTACAACAATTTTAATCTACTTCCTACTATTATTATAAATGTTATAGTTTGTGAAGATTGCACTTGGTATCACTTTCAAGCAACTACTGAACGGGATTAGGATGAAACTTACATACATCTAAAGTTTTATGTAAAGACTTAGTATAATTTAGCTAATATTTCAATAAGGTTGTTTTTTTTTTACTTTAGGTTACAGCTCAGTAATTATAAAATAATAATATAAATAAAAATTTAGTATGTAGTTCAATATTTTATAATCTTTTAAATTACTTATATGATATGATAATTGTGATAAAAACAAGAATAATGCTCGTAAAATTTCTAAAGTGTTAAAAGGTAACAACTAAAAGTGTTCAGAGCTCTTACTAAACGTGCATCTAATGCAAAATTAAAAAAATGGTTGCCAGTTCAATAAAAACAGAAAAACCTATCGATATATACAATTGTTACAATTCTGTCAATATATATTTTTAACTAGAACCTATTACCCTACTGAATATTTAAATAATTACACATTCATATATCATAAACACAAAACATAGCCATATTAGATAGTGATCTTACCATTTATACATATCTGTTAGCTAAGATGGCGCCGCCTCCCGCCGCGCTGCCACCGGCAGATGTCACTACTGTTAATTACTTCTCAACCTGCCTATGCTGCGAGAGTGGCAATTTTGCCGAAATCAGAGCACAATGTTATTGTAATCTATCCAATGGCTAATGGCTGTAGCTGGTGTAGAAATATGATTTAAATTGTCTAATATAAGATAAACAGGACGAGAAGAGGAGGAGAATATAAGAGTTTTAAGTCTTCGCCCGCAACTTTTGGTTCCGTAGGGATTTTGTGAAATCTTTTTCGGTTCTTCACTACACTCCGTAACCTTTAATTGAAAAATAAGAAAATGCCAAATTAAAACTTTCTAAGTCCAGTAGTAAAAGAAGTTTTATAATTAATAGATATTTAAAAATGCAATTGCGAGATATATGTATGATAAACAAACGTAACCTTGTTCTTTAACTATACAGTTCTCACAATTAAACAATAATAAGAAAATAATACTTATAAAACAGTTAATTTCAGAGACCAGTCAACTTGTTTACAACTTGAAATTGCGTTTAATTCGACAAAGTCTTTTAAACACATCTCAGTACTCAATGAAGGATGATGACCTAGAAACGAACTAGCTGCAAACGGACGACCCTGTATAGTCTGTAGCCTGTAATTTTTTACCAAAGTCGGCATGAATAATCACATTTTTCTATAGGTGCGTTTCATTTCGTTGTTGTAACAGCCTGTATATGTATAACTTTGGAAGCTTTGCAAATTAAACCTTGTATTTATGCAGTTAAAGTATATATTTAAACAGTTTGTTGGACAGTATTTTGTGTTAACGGTACCGGAGTACCTACTCGCCGCCGATCCTCGTGACTGGCACAATTTTGCTTTGAAGTAGGTACGTACGTATATTTTTGCTTTTTTATTGCGTTCCGTAATCCCTCGGCATACACTCATGTTTAGTATGTTTCGAATGTATGGACTTGGCCATCGTGGTGTAGGGATTTTGAATGTCTTTTTATAATGGGGACTGGAGGGACTCATTTCAAAATTAATATATTATATATTGAATTTATTTGAATTGACTAATATCACCTTATACCACAGTTTCTCTCATGGCATGACTCAATAAGGTTAAGTTAAGTTTTGTCAATGATATTCTATTTTAATTTGTTTCGTTAGTGTAGACTTCGCTTATCACTTTGTCTATAAAATATTGCAACGAGAACACACGAAGAAGATTGTACAGTAAAAAGAGATAATGATACACAATAGGAGAATACATGTTAAAAAGACATCAATGTTAAATATTTCCTTCACAGCAAAGTACCTGATAGTATTGTCTGTCCAATTAAGATGTCGCTCTCACGTGCCGGTACGATCGTCATCAAAAAGTCGTCACTAAAACACACCCTCGATACTTTCAACGTTTTATATTCATTTGGCAAATGCACCCTCTGTTGGTACAGCTTTACGTCTCTGCAAGGGATGAAACCATTGGTCAGTCAATTTTTTTATCGTTAGTGTTTCTTATAAATTTATATCTTAATAATCTGGGTTTTGTTTCGGCAATATTGTCACTTAGCCTGAAATCGAACTACTACTTCTTGCACAATTCCCGAAATACTTCATGCCCCTGAAATACCTGTGCCGGTAACCTATGAAAGTTGCATATTATAAATAGTGACGTACCGACCACTTCACCGATGATCGATGGCGGGCTGTCAAACTGACAGTGTCAAGGTCGAGTTTGACAGCTGTCAAACCGCCCAGACAGTGGTTGTCAAAGTGGGCTGCGCTGAAAAACGCGGTGCTGTCATGCCGTAATGGATAGCCTTCCGTTGTGCCATGACGCCATGTTTGTTACGGGGCCAACGAACTACGGTCGATATATATATATTTTTATATTAATAATAGTATGTTTTTTTCTAACTCCCATTGATATTTTTATCCCCGAACAACACTAAGTGCTTCGAATTGTTAATTAAAAATTTTTTGTCTGTGATAATTAATGAATCTATTTTTTAGAGTATCTTTAACTTGAAAGTTGACAGGTTATCGAACTCCATTTTTAAAATGCTACAGATGAAAAATGTTGTATGATAAAAAGCCTTTGGACACACGGAATTATTATCACAGTAACAAATTAAGCTTGTTAGATTAAAAGTGGTTTTTTTTCTTGTCTCCTATTAACTATATAAGTTATATTATTTCTCTTAGAAAAAAGATAATACTTAATGCATTGCAATGAATATTGTTTTATATTAAAGATATAAAATAATAATCAGGAAAATTTTAGTCAGTATATTGATACGAGTTCAAATCCCGAAAGTGATAATACTTGTAAACATAATTTTGTTACTTCAATTGGGACAGAAAACAACTTAGATTTGTTAAGTAGTAGTGTCTAAGAACATTATAAATAATTAACGTTATTATAAATATAAATTAGCTAAAAACTTAATATAACTAATAAAGAAATATCTAAACTCACGAACGAAAATGAATTGAAAACTAAGATTGAAAACGAAAAGAAATAACATCGCATAACGGTCAGAGAAGGTCGTTCATATCGACCATTTCAGAATGGACACGGCCAATAAATTAAACGGCTGTCGAGTGCCCTCAGAAGACAGCTTTCTAGAAAATTCCGCAGCGGTATTTTCGGCTGCAAAACTAACCGAGCAACGTCGTAAGCTGAGCTGTTTTGACGTAACTAAAAACAAACACCCAACTATGGTATAGGCACTAAGTATCGATCTCTTCTGTACCTACGGATGATGTACCTAGAATATACCCCAAGGCATCGACCCTCCATCTCGTTAAACTAAAACATACCTTAAGTTCACTGAACACGACCTCTTTTTGTCCAACGTATGTGGTATTTCTTATGACGATTCCAAGTCTGCGAAATCGAGTCGGTTTTCGATAAGACAGTAAAAGACTTGTCCGGTATACGCGATTATAAGCCTTATCGCTTAGTGGGACCGATGGGCGGACCGCCCGCCCTATCTTGGGCAGCAATTAGGCAAGTTACTTCGCGTTTAAAAATGCATCTTTTTATTACGTATTGTCACGGTCGGCTTAACCGACTATTTTTATTGTAAATTTTTCTGTTCCCGATATTAATTTTTTTCACATAATTGTTAGATTATGTTTGAGAAACTTTGCTCCAACAAAGCTCTCGTACGCGGTGTTTTTTTTTTGTTTTTTTTTACGCATTAGATGTTAGATTATGTTGGTACATCATATTTTGTGGTAATGGCCACTTGTAGTGTAAATTAGGTATTGTTTGAAGCTTTTTGGTGTTTTTGAATGTTTTATGATAAGAGCGTCTTGAATGGAATATTAGAGGTGAAATAATCAATAAATCTAGAGATATCAGAATGAGATATTGCTAATTAAATATTATTTTTGTAGATAAAATGCAAAAAATGTGTCGATTGATTTGATAGTTGAAACCGTTACGGGATGGTTGCAAAAGAAACAAAGTTGGTAATATTTAAACTGTAATAAAAAATATATATTATCATAGATCTTTTCACATATGAAACTATACTAAGTTTGGCGAAGCATCAATATAAACACCGAACATGACGATTGTAGGTTCGATTCCCACGTGAGGGAATGCACTATTATCATTTCTTACTCTGGTAGCAAGCAAAGCAAAACGACGCGTTCAATGCTATCGCTTAGCACATACACAGCACACGCAAAGTCTTGAAAATTGATCGATGTGTCGGCAACGGAATGTCTTAACACTATGTTCCCATGCTGCTATACGCGTGGGCGGCGGTAATCACTTACCATCAGGTGACCCGCACGCTCGTTTGCCGTGTCTTTTCCATAAAAAAAAAAAAAAAATACGCGGGATACAGTGTGAGGATGTATGACATAAAAAAAATCAGCTTCACGCTGTATTCCACATAGCTGTGTAGGCAGATGGGACCAAGTGTTAAGACACTCCGTTCCCACTTTTAACGAATTCTGGAGGCAATGCGGAATTCAACGCCGCGCTTTGACTCGACACCAGAGCGAAGAAATGGAAATATAAATTCAAATAAATATTTCCCTTCCTCGAGTGGGGATCGAACCCACAACCAGTCGATTGTACAGTCACACTTTGTGCCCCTGCGCCACGGCCGGCCTCCTTGTAATGACATACAGATTAAAAACTAAAATATCAATTCCAAAAAATATTTTCACCATTTTAATTTCCTCGGGCTAGATCGATAAAGATCAGGGTTACCGGAGAGCTATGGGCGCACCATTAAGGAAATTGCTTTATAGACCCGGGATATTGCCCGCGTAGGGTAGCTTCAGTATGTGAAAGGTTGCTGTTTTTTTTTGCAACGTTTCATATAAGTTATATAAATTATATGTTATATATAAATTTTGATATATTTTCTAGTATGAGGCCGTCGTAATGCAGTGGTCTGTCTGAATTTACACGTGATGGTTGTAGATTCGATCTCCTCTCAGGGAAATGTGCAGGATAGAGCGTAAATTTTTATACTTCCCACAAACTCTTTTATTTTTAAAAAGTTTGTCTGGATGGTTGTTTGGTCATTTCATACAAAAACTACTGAACGGATTTAGAGGAAACTTTGCAATATTATAGTTTATATCCTATCATAATAGAACATATAATAAGTTTATATAAATATTTTATATAATTTGGCTATAATATAACAATACGTTACGGTTACGGTTACGTTCGGGCGAAGCCGCTTTAGGGTCGCTAGTATATCATACATTCAACCTAAAAAACAAAAAAAAACCATTTCTACAATACTATCACCGTTTAAAAACATAATAAAAAACAAAAAAAACGTTAAAAAAGCTCAGGACATAAAACACGGGGTGTCTCTGGAGATGTGATTTATCGTGAGAAGACACTGTGGCCCTTTCAGGTATACTGGCAGGTGTTAGTTTTTTTTTATATTTACAGGCAAAGATATAAGTATATTTAGTTTATTGTTGTTATGTATTTGATATTGAATTCTAGGAATAGTAAGTTTGATTTATGAGTAGCTATAGAATAACTCCTAAGGCCTTTTGAGGATGGCTGTAGGTTCAATTCCTACTTAGATATATTTTAATTAATTTCACTTAGCCGCTCGTGTATATAAAGAGTGGCATTGTGTTGCACCACTACTTACAACACGCATGTCTCGAAATATACAGCAAAGCGGAATGGAGTTTCTTATCATTGGTTCCCTCTACCCTGTTATATGGGAAAACGAATGATTTTTTTTATAAATTCTAAATTTGGTTACTTTAGCTTTATAAGTATAACGTATACGGTATAGCTTGTTATTACTAGGTTAGTAGACACGTGTTCCTATTTCTTATACACTAGACAAGGAGCAGTTACTTAGACATAAAACACAATCTTCAACGCTACATTAAAATAAGTAATAGAGCGATCTGTAGAGTTCCTTCATCAATAACACATTTTTCGTGACTTTTTTTTTATTTGAGGTAACCGTGCCACAGTGCGACAACGTCTGTCGCTAAACGCGACGGTCGTTGGTTTGTTTCCCATTTTGGGTACCGAATTATTTTCATATCCCTGTCCTGATAGACAAAATGGAGTCACAAATTTAGGACAATTCTCTCCGCCTACCTTTGCCAAATACGCTGAAATAATATTCTACACTTTATGAATATAAAAAAAACTATTCTACTCACAAAATAACTCGAAACGAACTAAAAACAATAATAAAATAGTAATTAATAGTTATTATTATTTAATTATAATTGATGGTTCATACAAATTACACCACGATCTACTTCCATACACAACACTGTTATTATAATACAGATTCTGATCTAAACAATTGTTGATTCTGAAACGTCGAAAAGAATTATGAATGTATAATCAAGAAATACTATTGTGTTCATTTTTGATGTTTCATATCTCATATGTAATTATTGGTTGTGTATCGTCTAGAATATATACATACATAAATATTCCGACGGTTTTGATTAGGCAAATTGTTGTTGTTGTATTTATTAGAATTTGTTGTTTTTAATTGGGTTGTAAGTGTAGGGCATCTTAAAAATAAATAAATAAATCAGCTTCACGCTGTATCGCGCACATGGCGCTGCACCAGAATGAAAAAATGGAAATATATATATTTTTATTCTAATCCACAACCAGTCGGTTTCACAGTCACTTTATTGGCTACTTGGTTATTGTTATTTTGGTTACACGCTATATCCCGTAAATAATAAGTAGTATAGTATTAAGGTATTGCGTTCCCCACGTACTTTGAACATGGCAGGGTAGGCATAGGGAACCTGGAAGCCCAGTATTTAGACACTCCGTTCCTATAAAGACACATTCGTTCCTCACTTTTCATTAAATTTAATACTTAATTCCCTCTAGTGGGAATCAAATCCACAACCTGTCATGTATGTCCTTGTGGTTGGTGCCCCTGCGCCACGACTGGCTTCATATCATGATATGTACATATCAACATAGTATCTCTGAATTCAAAATTTCAAACCCACGACCACCGAACCCACCAAAGACGCCAAGACCCAAACACCCATTAAAATAAAACATTATTAAACTACAATACAACATATGTATTTGCTCGCCACCGTCACGCTCGCACGGCTCCAAAAGGAGGCATATTTAGTCAATTTCCTCGACAAATAATAAAACGCAGGGCTCTCGCCCCTACCTAACGGGTACCTACCAGGAGGTATAAATAAAGCACCGTCGCCACCTATTCAGATATTACAATTTTTCGCGTTATGAATACCGTCTAACCTCGTCTACCCTCGAGGGTGTCACACCTCACCAATTTTATTTTAATTCTTATTTAGCGATGCCTTATTTCGGTTACAAGATTTTACTATTTGTTTACGGTGGTAACGTTTTTTTTCTCTTTTATAGGCAACAGCGACGGGGCTATAGTCGTTTTTTTGAACGATCAACGTGTAATTCGACATTACGCGGCCTCCCTTACAGGCGCAAATTGGCTATTTGAGTGTCTTATAGCGTGACTTTATTGCTATTGTGGTGGAATTGGAACTTGTTTGAATGGAGGCGTTGTATGCGGATTCAAATCGAATTGGGGGGAAATATTTTTACTTTTCTAATTCAGATAGGTGAAAAGAAACGTTTTTTCGTCTATTCACGCAGTGGTTGAGGCTTCAATTGTGTTTTGTGAATATGATGTTGTCATTTTCCAGTTCCAACAAAACAAAGCGCGGTGTTAAGTTCCACATAACACTCTATGTCTCGAATTCAGTAGAAAAATGGAGGAGTATTGTTACACGGTTTTACTTATCCTGTATACAGCGTTGCAATTCACGTAAAAAACTTAATACTTGTTTACACGGTGTTAAGTTTCGTCACTCAACATGTCTCGGAAATTGGATATTGTGTGGGAAACGGAGAGTCCTAACACTAAGTTTAAAACCCACTAACACTAGACGCAACACCCAAAATCCCAAAGTGAAAAAAAAACGACAACACTATTCTCTCCACAAAAAACGGCAGAGATGAGTCACTACACAAAAAAACAACACATTTTTAAGGCAACGCTCAACAAAAGCGCGGGTCAAGGACTTTTATTTTCATAAAATCGAATGTTCATTTGGAGTAAACCGTCATCGCTCCACTATCAATCATGCATGCACCATTGCGCCGCTTTTGTTCGTGTCGCGTATTCCGAAAGAGGTGTACGTTGTACGGGAACTGTGGCAATTGGTACCTTTTCGCACTACACTCGGTGCTGAGAATACTGTATTATTGCAATGCATATTATTCAATTATATTATTATTAATGTGAATTTTCGATAATTTTCATTATTTTTGTTCGTTGGTTGACTGTGAATAGGGACGGTTGTGGGCTTGATTTTAGTTCTGGAAATTAATTATTTTGACGATCGCGCTCTGGTAGGAAGATGAAATGCGGCGTTTAGTACCGATATTCAAGAGGCAATGTGTCGCAAATTGGGCATTGCATGGAACAGAGTGTTGTAACACTAAGTTTGCCTTTGCTTACTTTGCTATAAGCGAGGTACAGTGTAAAAGTTAAATAATTTAGATAATGATTAATGTGTTTATATATTTCTTAATCATTTTCTTGTATTTTCCATTTATTAAGATATTTTCTAGACGCTTAGTGTAAAGAATTTCCGTTCCGGAATTTTGGATTCCAAAATCATTTACTACTTTTAGACTATAACATTAATATTAATATTTTTTCGTAAAGAAATAAATTTCAAAAAGATAATTTTGTTTCCTCGTAACTCCTATAATATACTTATACAGGGTGACACCGTTAAAAAAGTAGGGAAAATTGTTAATGGTGTATGATATTGCCTCCCCTATTTTTAGGGTAAAAACACTGGGGTGGTAACACCTTCACGATCCCAGGAGGTGCTTTTTTTCAAGTATTTTTTCTTCTCTACACGTTTTTTACGTAATGACGTCGAGGTCCTGCGAGACTTGGAAATATCCATTAGATAGAAAATGTCTTAATGTAGCAGTTTATTTGTAAAACCATTTGGTGCAGTGGTTAAAACCGATTGTGTGAAACAAGTAACCAGTTCAGTATTAAATATTACATTTTTATATGTTTAGTGTGATCTGAGACTGCCAGTTTTGATTTACTCTCTCCTATTTAAAGAATTAGGTATATATAGGTATTTTCATGAACTAAGTTGTGAATACAAATTAATTTAAATATTTTGGAATAATTCTTCCTGAGATATCTTCCCCTTTTAAGAATTTTTAATATGTTAAAAATAAAAGTGTAATTTTGATAATAAAATCATTAGACATTCCTATTCGTATCTTATAAAAAAATCGTATTATATAAGCGGATAGGTTGAAGGTACCTAGTGTTAAGATACTGTGTTAATTAACTTAATTTTTCTTCCCTAGGCAAATGGTGCGGATCCAGGCGAGAGTGGTCGTCGCCGCCGGACGTGGCGCGACGGGTATACTCCTCAGTGTTCCTGGGCAGTCCTGGTGAATATCCAGGTAAGTTTTAGGTAGGATTTTGAATATGATTTATATCCTTCAGTTCGTTTCTCTAATGTTGCCTATTATTGATATAAGACACAAAACATATATTTTAAAAAGATCCAAATAATAAACACAATATATATGACAAAACTATTAAAATTAAGAAATTTTTTTAACAAAAAACCCAAATAAATCGTCTTAAAATGAAAAAGAATGGCTTATAATTTAATTTAATACAATAAAATACGTACATTCACCGTCTGTCCGTACATAAAATTAGTGATGCCGTCAGTTATACAGTCTGAACAACCGACGACCAACAATTCTGCGTCTCTCCGCGCGGGCCTTAAATAAATATTTATATAGCCAGAGTCGCGCGTTGACAGTCAAATCGATCTTATAATGATGTGACGAAAAGTTACGACAAATTTCATACTTACTCACGCTTTTACGCTTTTGTTTCTCTTATTTTGTGGGCATATTCTTGTGTTTTTTTTGGGTTTTGGAGAGAGTTGAGTGAGTAGTCACTCAGTTTTTTTGTTCTTAAGAAAGATTTTTATATTACGTTTTGTTGAATGAATAAGACAAAGATAATACTTTCATTATAAATAGTAAAATTATGCTAAATAAGCTTTGAATCCATAACCTCTAACTTAAAGACACTACGATGATGTCATAAAATAATAAAAATTAAAAATCTTCAATATTTTAAGCAATAAGCAATTTTACATCTCATCTTCCCTTAGTACCTAAACGAAGTATCCCATGAGTGTGTAACTATTACTTCAGTTATAATCTAAAAAACGATCAAAAACCGTTCAGCCGTTTAGCGTTATATTGTAACAAAAATACAAACATTCAAATTAATAATATTAGGATTTAGTACCGAATATTGTTCAATCAAACCACTTGTCATATAACAAAAGATATCGATATACCAACGCCATCTATTAGCCCATTCATAACAATAAAATGAAAGCCCTACTTCAAGTCAAATTAAAGCTTATTCCATTGTTATAAAGCTACAATTTCAATAACACAAACGTGCACTTACACCGTTAAGTACTGTACACGTCACCACCATTCATCTCTTTTCCGCACGTGGTGTTGATATATTGTTGTCTCCCTCGTATCGTACTACATCAGTTTCATTGCCCGTTTCCATTACACTAAATCAATTATTCGCACTTAACAGGCATTTCGGATTGTTTTGTTGTTTTTTTGATATAAACAAATATTTTTTTTTAGTACAAATGTAGTATGGAGACTTAGTTATAATGGTTTTTATCTAAACTTGTTTCAAAAATAAAGGTTTAAAGCAAAAGTCTTTAAATATAAATACTAAATACAGCCAATAATATATATTTTTTCTCAATATAAAACATAAGATAAGAATATATCATGTGATATTCCTTAGAGAAATTCTCACAGTACCATTTTCTTTATAAAGATGCAGAATAAAGTGGTAAAATCGTTCGAAACGAAACCATTATTCGAAGCTTCGTTACAATTCCGATTTTTATCTAACGTCTCGAATGAATGCCGAAGACGGATTACAGTATACAAAAACTGCGATAGAAAAGGACACTCGCAGTCAATCGATGCCGTCCTCAAACAGAAAGGATTGAAAGAAAGAGCACGCGCGATATCGTCTTTACGACGTGTAAAAGAGATATAACAATTCCTTATGTTGCTATTCTTAAGTCATTCGCACGATCAAAATAGCACTTTATTGTTGAGAGTTAAGGTCGTTTTTCTATTGTTATTATTGCATAATGACAATTGTAGCGTTTAGTACTGAAATGTTATAACTTGATTTTGATCTGTAAGGGATATAACGCTCAGTGGTTGTGTTAGAAGGTTGGTTTTAGTAGGTACAGGGTTCGACTCAGGCTGATAGTATGGTTGCTATGGTGACCCGCTGCGCTGGAATGTTTAGGTTAACTTGAAGAGTTGCCCGCATCAACGATGATTTTCTCATAAATTAGAATATATGTATGTATTGTAGATACAAATAAAACTGGTCATATTGTGACTAACAGCTGATGTATATTTGTTTTTGTTTCCTTTGTAGTGAAGTTATTTTTAATATTTGGTTTTATAAAATTTGGATTTAGATAATTTTTCCTTATTGAAATATTAAGGCTTTATTTTTAAGTCTTTTTTATTTTAAATTATTATATTTACATATTTATTAAGATAATTAGAGGCCAGACTTCACACAGGAGAACATAGTATGACTTGGCTTGGTTGACGCGAATGGATGTGGGTTCGATACCCACTCAAGGAAATGAAATATTTGCTTAAATTTATATTTACATTTCTTCGCTCTGGTGTCCAGGCAAAGTGCGGCATTGAGTCCCGCCATTCAACACGCAATGCCATTAGAATTCGGTGGAAAGTGGGTAACGGAGTGTCTTAACACTAGGTTCCCTCTGCCTACCCTGCTGTGTGCGGGATATAGCGTGATATTTATTTAGAAAACGTATAAAAATTTAAACGTAGTGAGACACGAACCCGCGCCTCGCGGTTTCAAATTTTATACGTTTTCTAAAAAAGATATTTTTCTTTCCTAAGTGTGAAACAACACTTTAAAATAAAAATGTTAAAATATAGCGTGATGTTGAGTTATTAATACTAATATATTAATGTAGTAAATACAATCATAAAAGAAGCATATGGCACTATAAAAAGAACTAGTGCTTAGACAGCCCAATAAGTTCAAATCCTGATTATTTTACAGATTTTCGGTAATATTGTAGCGCAGCATTTGTAAAACAACTAATTAAACTAAACATATTTACAGTTGTTTTATTAAAACAAAGCCATGTTCATCCATCTTATCCCCGGCAACATAATTATATGGGGCTCGAGCTAATTTTGAAAAGTTTCAATTCGCGCTTAAGATACAAAATTATGCGAGATGGCTATATTGTGAGAGTGAAACAGAATGAAATTGCTCAATTTGCGCTCAAGTCATAATGTGGCTTCGAATTTCTTTCCCAAAAAATCCAATAACATCGATCTCCCGCCATGTCCGCAAAATTGGTGTTCGTTAGCTTTGTGTGTGATCTTAAAGTAGAATAATTTTTATGAATAGATATTATATCTATATGAATATTTAAAAAAATATAAAATTGATCGCGAATAATTAATATTTTTGTTTTGGATAGTCTACTTATTTCCTAGATAGGCAAAGTATTACAACAACAGGAAAACTATTTCCATTTGATTAAGCAGTTGCAGTCGCTGGTACAGCTAGTTATTATTGTATTTGAGAATATTGTGGCACACTTGACAGATATTTAATTTCAATGACAGATGGTTTTATAGGTTCGATTCCTGTTACTTTCATTTCCTTCATGATGTATGATAGTAAATTCGATTCTACTTAAGGCTATGTTTTGATTTTCATATATTTTCTTTGACTTTGGATAGATAAAGTTTATTGAGGTGTGTCAATTATTTAAATAAATTTGAATCTATACGAGTAAGATGATATTAATGATATTTTTGAATATATTTAATATACTTAAGCAACACAATTTTCATATATAGAGGGGTAGGTAGTGTTAAAATGCACTGATCTTGATACAAAGAGTCATACAATTATTTTTATTGATTTTTGTTTCACATTTCTTCTTTAATTTGCCGCAAAAATCAAGATATACTTAAAGTAAAATAAAACGGGCAAAAAAGAAGTCTCGCGTGTCTCTATATCGATGGTTCAAAGCTCACCGCTTAAGCTTAAAGGTACATTTTAGTCTCCTTCTTATTTTATATTTGGATACTATCGTGGCTTATTTGTAAAAAGTATTTTAGTTACTTAGGTTATTTACTCGGTCTGTTTCCTAACTAAAAGCACAGTGTTAAGTTAAATTAAAATATAAGAATAATGAACAACGAACGGTCTTAACACTACATTTTTCCACTTACACCGCAAAAACTGGATAAGCGGAAAGATAAAAAAAATGTTTTTATCCGTCCCGAGTGGTCGACGCGACGATCGTTCACCGGTCGCGAAAATTGCATCGACTTTACTCATCGGTGACTGTACTGTAACGCAATTAAGCCCGGCCTATCTATCGATGGGGAGATAGCATGCGTTTTACTGCGGAACCTGTTTTTAGTAAAGTTAAGTAATTTAACTATATATTATTATTAGCTCGAGATTTCTTAGACATTCTAAAGCTAATATATAGTTAGTAAACAGTAATTACAGAGGCAAAGTTGTATTAGACTTGAAAACTCTAAATAAAAATAACCGTCTTAAGCTAAAAAAAATTGTTAACACACTTTAAGTTAATGAAATCAATTTATTTTAAAGAAATATTATTTTAGCAATGTTAATCAATCAATAAACATTAAATAAAAAAATAAAATAAAACAGCTATATTCACAAAAAATATTTTACAATTTTTTTTAATCAATAAACATAATTTTAACTAAACAGATATCAATTGATCAGTAAAAGAAGTATGTAAAATTAAATAACCTATTTATAATATTTTAATTAACTATAAAACGAAATATTTCAATAATCATTTAGCGATTAAGGCTCTCTTGATACTTGTTAAATTGAGCGAAAAGTTCTGAACCATGTGATTGTAAAAATCTTGTCGTTACAGTGGCTGTTTTAAAAATAGAGTTATAACTCTCTAACCTTAGTCTCTGTTAGCCTGGACTTAGCCTTTCCAAGTTTTTGTGTATTTTTAAGTGCACTAACCTATATTTTTTAAGAGAAATGAAACTTATAATATTTTCATTTATTCGTTATGGTGATGAGACAATGTCTTGAGCTCCAGAATTTGACGGAAAGTAGGAATCGGAAGTAACTTAATGGGAACGGAGTGTCGTAACACTAGATCTCTAGGTTCCTTTTGCCTACCCTGCTATTTGCAGGATACAACTTGAAGCTATAAAATAAAAGCAATAACAAAGAAAGCACTTGTATTCACGTACTCATTTTGTAATGAAACTAGCATAATATTATTGTACGTTCTTCACTATGATCGATCACTACTAATTAGCTGTGGACAAGACGGTCGCTGGTTTAATTTCTCTTTGGGAGAAACGAGTAAAATGTGATGTTGAGTTTCTTCAATAACAATGTCTTAAAAATTATGGCTAGTAGAGAATAAATATTATCACTATTAAGTATAGGTATGATGCGTAAAGATAAACATAAAAAGGTTATCTCGATTTAAATGCAATCTCTTGGTGGTCCGAAACATGAGTGAACAATTTGTAAGTTTCGTTACACCTGCGCTCTGCCCTGACCTCTCACCTCCAGCATGAGCCGAGAGTCGATTATATGCTAATACAAGAATAACCTGCCATTTACGTAAACGAGAGGTACAATGAATATTCCACTTTGAATTGAAGAAACGTTTTATTTGGGCTATCGTCTTGTGCATTGTAAGCTTGATATTTTGCAGTACTACTTGTCAATTGCTTATCTTAAATTAGAATCTGGCATGAATAATAATTTTAATATTAATGACAAATGGATATTATTATTTCAAACTATAAATAAAAAAAGATGAAGAGTAAATAATTTTGTATTATATTCTTATAGAAGGAACATTTCTTATGAGTTTGCGTCACCAAATACTTTAAACTTTCGAAGTGACGTGTAGGCGGCATTTGATTAACAAACTTGTATTAAGCTTTGATAACTGTAATTGGTCAAACTCGTTTTTGTAAGTTTACTGTAAGAGACTGTGGGCGACATCGAACGCCCAAAATATAAGACGGTGGACATCGGAATAGCATAATAATAGGTAGGCAGTAGGTAGATGAGGTACGGAGGCCGCAACTCAAAAGCGCGATGCACACCGACACACCCACGTCTTCATTAAAAGCACTCGCTTATCGTTAAAATCGATCTCGTTACGAACAATGAAATGCGTCGAAACAAAAAGCAGGCGAGCGTCGAACGAATACAAGAAATGTAATCGGCCGAACGCAGCACAAAATAAAATAAAACCTCAATCAAAAATCTTAAGGCATTCGGTATCATAACCGGAGCGGAGCGTCGACCCGGCCGCCATACGAAAACACCGTGTGAGTTACACGACTGCGACCGAAACGAAAAAAAAACAACAAAACTATAATAATGTAACGCACTAAGTATCCGTCTTAAAAATACGCCTCGATCTCCGTTGCGCGCGTCGCGGCATTAGCGGGATGTGGAAACACGCGCTGTGTCGCCGTGGTAAACTGGACCTTATCTTGACGTGATAGAGTGTATATTGTGTGTGCGCGGAGAGCGACGAGCGGAGGGCCGGAGGGTGGCGGCGGGTGCGGACGCGCGGGGGGGCGCGGCGGTGATGGATGGCCCAATCAGGCGGCGTGGCGGTGCCGCGCTAATCGTGCACTGCGCCCCGAGCTGGACGCACACACGCGCGCCCGCCACTCACACCGCCGAGATGCCTCGACAGCCACGTAAAAGCGCATAGCCTTCCGAGATGCCTACCGCGGTCCGGCGGAAAATCGATGGAAAACAGAGAACGCCCCTCGAACAAACATGAGTTATTTACGTCTCGATCGATAGCCACCAACTGTTGTAAACACCGGGGAAAAAACCTTGGAGCACTCGCGCTCACCCTGGGCTATTAACGGCCACGTGACTAATTTCGGGCTGTCACTCGCAGCGGCCGAGCACGTGAGGCCTCGCTCCGCACGGTCACACTTTACACAGATGCTGGGTACCTACAGAAATAAATAAAATCTTATTAAAATAAACATATGATTAATTCTTTGTATTGCGAGATAAGTATGTATATTTGTAAAAAGATCAGATAGATATCACTGCTAACTTTATCCGAGGCCTCGATATTTAGAGATACGGGCGTTACTCGTTCTTTTGTAACAAAACACAGTCGTTTAGTTACTTGCATTTTGGGCTCAGAGAGTATTCACCAAATCGAGTTTATTTCTCACGATCGCCAACTAACTGTTAAGGAGAAATTTAGCGTTTTCACAAAAACAAAGACAATTCGGTGCTGTTTAAGTTCAAAGTCACCTGTAAAAAGCGTATAGAACCGGCGATTCATTACAACGACTGAAACGAGTCACATAAATCAACGGCCATCGCATTTTATCAAGGCCTTTCTCTAATCCTGCCTGAATTGAAACGGATCTAATGAAACTGAGTAGGTTCCTACATACCTATAGGTACGTATAGGTAGGTAGGTACCCACTCGGTGTAAGTCGAATAAAAAAACAACACAGCATCGAGATACCCTACGATCATTTCGATTTTTTTCCGGCGTTCGTTCTCGAGGCGTGCGTTTTTTTTTTCTTCTTCTTATTATATTTTTTTAATACTGTCTTCCAAGTTTTTTTGTTTGCCTTTCCATAAATATTTTAGAATCGTACCCATTCGGGGACAGGCGAAGCGAATGGATTAGGATTTGGATATTTTCGAGGGCGAATAATTTATTCTCGTCCTTTGTTGAGATATGAATAATGTGTGCTAGTGATAAATCTACCCCGCTATCGGCTAAGACGTCGGAACTTAGCGTTTGGTTTAATAGTTTCCGCTTTACATTGGCTATCTTGATCCGTAATGGTGTTTGTTTTTACGCTTCTATTACAAGTGGATTGATAGCTTTATAGTATAGCTGGTGGATTTTGTGGTTAGGTTTGCGATTTGGACTGATCGGTTGATGTGGATTCCATGTTTTGTTTGGGTATTTTAGTATAGATAAGAAATATCTAGTATAAAATTGATTATATTAGTTAATAATAAAAACATATATTGTGTTTTTGCAATGCTAAGTATGGGTTCAAATACCTCGCTGGGTAATTAATAATTATAATTTGATATTGTACCGGCCTGATAAGGTAGATAAATCACTGTGTTTAACTCCGTCGCTTTGCACACCATACCGCTACATAACTATATGAGCAGAATGTGAAAAAAGCTTAGACATTTCTTCTGTTTTATTTGAAAAATAGAAGATGTACACATTAAATTATTTATTTACTATTAAAAGCAAAATTAAGATATTTAATTCAAAACCGTATTGCTCTTAACATTATCATACCAAAATACCAATACGAAACAAAAAAAAGAAATTAAACTCCACGACTATTTAAGTGGTCCCTATTTAAATTCCAATAAAACTGATTCAAACTACGTACCCATACCCAAAGTACCCAAAGTACCCATAGTACCACCAACTATTCAAAATATGCGGCTCGTTTAAAAAGCCCTTAACGAAATTATTAAGGTAACAAAAAACTAAAAAGAAAAAAAAAGGGCCAACTCGATGATTTACGTACGTCAATCTTGACAGCTCGTAGCTATGTTTGACCAAAATTATAGTAATTTCATAAAACACCCATATACTTAGAAATGTAGGAAAAAAAACCGTAAATTTGATGAAGAATAACCTATAATAGATTAAAAATGTAAGGAATGTCGATTGTGAGAGAGTGAGTTCGATGTGGCATAGACTGTTTGAAATTAAAATATTTTATAATTAATTATATTATTGCTTATTGTTGTTGAACCTATTTTGGTGGTTGTAGGTTCAATCTGCAGTTGACAAAATGAGTGATTTTCATTTCCTCGCTCTGGTAACGAGGCAAAGCCCGGCGTTGAGTTCAGCCACCCAACACGCAATGTCTTAAGAAATCGGTGAAAAGTAGGAAGCGAAAGTGTCTTAATGGAATCGGAATGTCTTAACACTAGCTTCCCAGGTTCCCTCTACTACCGATTAGACTATTATAAAACGTGGTAGAGCTAGAGACACGATACACTGTAGAATAACTATAAGTTTTCTACCGTTTGTGGAAAATTCTTATTACAAATATTTTTGTGTTTCCGTTCCGATATCAAATCGCATAGCAATCGTGAGCACAGAAGTTATAGTGTTAAGACATTACGTTCCCCAATTTTTAAAACATAGTGCATTATGAACACACATTGTAGTAATTGGGAAACGAACTCATAACCGTCTCGATTATACACACGCCATCCCACTGAGCCACGACGGCCTAATGTAATATAAATAAAACCGTTTCAACTTACCCTACCTTGTAATGCGTTATAAATTTTATTACCATCCGAGTTCGACCTACACGCTGCTCGGGTAACTTTTTTGTAATCATTTCTGCTTTGGAATAAACAATTTTATTTATAAGTTGTCATTTCTTTTTTATATATATATATTTACTGCAATAAGTATAAAAAGGAAAGAGCGAAATAAAGTTTCGCGTTTCGCTTGACGTGTCATTTTTTAAACAATGACATGTTAGGTTGTGTAACCCAACGCCGCATTTTACGTAACTTATTTAAAAATTATACCTATAGGAATTTGTGACAATTATATTTCGATTGAAATATAAAACCACTGCACCGCACTACTTTATTTAAAACGGTATTATTTTTAGTTTCACGCTGAATCCCGCAAATAGTAAGATAGGCAGAAGGAACCTAGTTAAATTACTCCGTTCCACAGAAAGAGTGGAGAAATGATAATTGTTCTTTCCTCAGGAATCGAATCAACGACCGTCGTGATTACGATCAGATGGTATAAAAGTGTACTATGAATGTCGTTTAATTTTAATAAATAAGAAAATCTCTAATTTATAAACTTACCACAGTCGGTACGTTTCAACAACAATTTACGAGTAGGTCTTCTTATTAAATAACTTTAAAGTTTAAAAAAATTAAAATGATGTCCTCCGCCCTCCTCCGCATCACAATAAAAACGGGGATTTGACAAGATTAAAATTATAATTCAAGTTATTTTTGACGTGCGTCTTATTGCTTTTTCGCTACGGATCGTTTTTTTTTTCTTTTTTTTTGGTTGCGTTTAACCGCAAGACGGTGTAATCCTGAATGCGAAACGAATAAATAAAGGTAGTTAGGTATTGGTATAAATATGAGAGGAATACCTATGCAAATTAATGTTAAATATATTTTAATTATATTTTATCCCGCATTTCTATAGCATGAGAGGTAGGGACAGGGAACGTAGTGCTAAAACACTCCTTTCCCCGTGCACCGCCTAATTTTCGAGACTGCGTGCTGAGTGGCGGAAGTCAATGCCGAGCTTTGACAATTCATTCCTCTTATAGGAATCGAACCCGCAATTGCCGCGTTTACGCGTTTAGTCAGACGCTGTGCCGCTGCGCCACAATGCCGTTTATAATAAAAATTGTATATATATCCATACTTTAATATATATATATATTAAATTTTCATTTCTTTGAAATATTTGCCGAATAATAAGTAACATGGATGAGTCAGAATGACTTGAAAATTTCGAGTCTCGATTACTTTTATTTTTTTTATCTTCGTTTTTTACGTCTGACGGAATAGACGTAACTTAACACTGCGCTTTACCTAATAAGGCATGAAAACCAAAATAAAACTGAATTTAGCGTTTGAACCTGCAATAATTGCACTCGCTAATACAAACTACTACCGGACCACGAGGGAGTCAAACTTTAATATTACATAAGAAACAATAAAAAATAGATTTAATCGATACAAAAATTAAAACTTCATCTTCTTCCCATATCATACACTTTATTATATTTTATTATAATAATACCTACAAATATAAACAATTTGTGAAACGTCAAAAAGATTAAAGCCACCTACTGACAATAAAATTTCTTTAAAGGCTTAAGAAAGGATTTCTCATTACATTATATGAGTGATTTGATAGCTTGTACGAATAAAATATCGCTTTTGGCATAAACTCATCGTGTATGGGACACTTTAAATTAAAAAAATAAAATAATAATAAAGTACGCCGACCTCTTTAGTTTCCCGCCGAGCTGTCAATGTTCATTTTGAAATGCGGTCACGAAGGATAAAGGAAAGTCAATGTTTCTTTTTTAGCTTCACGCTGTGTTCCGCACACCGTAGGCAGAGGGAACCTGGGAACCTTGTGCTAAAACACTAAGGCATTTTCGTTTCGTTGACTTGCGGAAGTGAACGCCGCCATAGCTATATTCACATACCAAATAAATAAATAAGCTTTTCGCTGTATCCCGCACACAACATCGTAGGCACAGGGAACCTAGTGTTAAGACACTCCGTTCCCTACTTTCTGCCGAATTCTTGAGGCATTGCGTGTTGAGTGGCAGAACTCAACACCAATGAAAATATAAATTATGGTAAATATCTCATCTCCTCTAGTGTGGATACAACCCACAACCAATCGATTTTCAGTCACACTTTTGTGCCCCTGCGCCACGACTGGCCTCAACTCTTATATTCACATACAAATATGTATATCTATCTAAAATATTTTTTATAGTATCTATCTATTCTCCATTACACCACCATAAAACCCATCGAATATGATTAAACAGCCATGTCTAGGTATTCAGCGTGATTATTTCAAATCACCAACACGTAACATTAGCGGTAATCGCTGGTAATGGCCGTGATCGAGTGCAGTTACGAGTAGGTGCGGTGTGGGAAACAATCTAGTGTTTACTATAGAATTGTTGTATTGTAGAATAGAATTGAAGTGGATTTTATTTTTGTTGTATTAAAGGTATTTTCATGTACAGCTAGGTAGGATCTATTCAAATATAGGAAAAGCTAGAATGTGCTTTGTTTTAGGGTTTCGCAAACGGGACAATGGTGTCGGACCGTAAGTGTAAGTCTTTCCGTGGTTCATTAAACTTTATCTAATGAACTGTGATCGTTAGGCAGTTGAAATTTTCACAGATTATATTTTTTTTGTTACTATAACAAAAAAATACTAAAAAATCCATTAAAATTTATTTTTTGGGGAAATCTTCTATACAACAAACGTGGTTTTTATCCCTTGGGTCTTTGTGCTCGAGACTGACTTGCACTTGGACGGTTTTGTTGCTGTGGAATATTGACATTTGACAATAACGATATTAAGGATAATAATTTTCTTAATAGAAAAATTGGTCAGAGCAGTAATAGAAGACATATCCATGTAGACAACGCTATGGGAACGAAAAAGTGCGCGGGTTCGATTCCTGCTACGTTTAAATTTTTAATAAGTTGAAATTCTATAAAATTAAAGTTAAGATGTATTTTTAAAATAAAATAAACACACGTAGGTACGTAGTTTGAGAGATATTGATGGTTATGTAATCAATTAGCATTTTACAAAGGTTAGTGTACGCTTATATTCCATATAAGGGAACTTTATTTACTTTATAAGTAATCACGTTATGGCGCAGATGTTATATTTACGAAGCATGTGGTAGATGTAAGTTTGAATTGGTTAATAGATATATATTTAAAAATATAATAATATATTGGAAATAAAAACAGTTACGAAATTGAGGAAATGAAAAGAAAAAATAGTACAATAATAAAAATAGTAATACCATTTTCATACATGTGTTCTTAGAAAAAAAAAACTATTTCTTTCACCACAAAACGTGTAGTGATGGGGTCTAAAAAATTGACAACAGATAATAAAATAAATACAAGATTTAACCAGAGTTAAGAGAGCGAGGGCTGTTAGAGCTGCGGTTTGAGTCAACTAAGCGTCAAACCGCACCGCGTACTGTCACAGAAATCTATTATTATTGACAATGTTTTATAACTTCGTAGGTACATCCCTAGCGCATAGTACATAATATTCTAAATATAAAATAGTTTTTAATGTAAGGTAATGTACGTATAAAAAAATAACTATAAAAAAAGTTGCATAATTTCTTTATAGCCTAGCTGAGACACACACTGAAATGGGTGAATTTTTTACTGTACTCATAATATTTAAAAAATATGATTCTTTAATATTGAAACTATTTTTTTAACAAAATAAATGTCTTTTGTCGACAGTAATGACAAGAATCGATTTTTATTATCTAGTGCGGCTATTCAAAGATAGATGGCGTTGCGTTGTAATTTAAATTTATATTTTTTGTAGTCTGTACAATAAATAAAAAACATTTATTTTCTTTCATACATTGTCTAATAAGAACGAAGTATATATTTTAGCTATGACTTTTTAAATTCCTAAAGAAAAAATTGAATCCATAACATTTTTTAGCTTTACTATTTATCTTTCATATAGCATAGGGAACCTTGTATTAAGGCACTCAATTACTTACTTTCTGCCTTATTTTCAAGATGATGACAACACACCGCCACCATAAGGCAATTCATACGCCCCAATGAAAATCAAACCCACAACCGTTACGTTTAGAATCAAACACTGTACCATTTCGCCATAACTATCTCTACATTTTCAAATAAAATTCAATAAACCCAGAAAATTAGACCAGTATCCAACATAGTCTCTTAAGTGTTTGTACATCATTACAGTCATCTCATAAATCTCTATGATTCCACATAAATTATAATTTTAACTGGCAACGTCGCGACACCCGCCCGGGAGCGCTTAGCAATCCATAAAATTAGAACAAAAGATGTTACTTCTATCAAGATGCTGATGTGAAGGGACTGTGTGAGTGACGTACGTCGGACATTTGTGTTCGAGTATTTTACTAAGTTTTATGGGTATTTTTATAAAATGTTTAGGAAATTGATTTTTTTTATGTGCATAGTGGTATGTGAAGCCAGTCAAAAGTGTAAACGAGGCAGGTTGTGGGTTCGTTTCCCACTCTAGGAAATAAAATACTTGACATTTTCATTCGAGGTAATATTGGTTTGATTACGTTGAGTCTACTACTCAACAAGCAGTGCTTTGCTATTTCGGCGGAAAGTGGGAAGTGATAACCCTAGGCTCTTAAATATTTTATTTATTTAATAGTTCCACCACTCAAGATATAGTTAATTATAGTTATGTTCTCGCCCTCGGATTCTGGGAACTCAACACTAAATGACTTGATACATTGGTTGGTGCGCAGGAAACAGAGTGCTATTACACCAGATTCCCTCTATCTATCTTGCTAAATGCGGAATACAGCGTGAATCAAAAAAACTAAATAAATAATAGTATATAGAGACTGATCTATTAATAGTTACACCGTGATAGCCGTCGATGGGCACACACCAACGGTTTCGCCGAACCTGTTCCCGTGAACGCGAACTGTAATTAAAAACAAACGGGCCCGCCATTGTTTACGTTACTGAACGAATTGCCTTTTGTGCGGGATGATTCGGTGTACGAAAATATGCTACGTACGTACGTTTGTATGTATGTATGTAGATACCTTATACAGAATATTAATGCAATAAATCTAGTTGATATCTTTTTGTTTTGTAATTTTGGAGAGTAGTATGCTAAAGTTGCTTTTTTGTTTTCAAATATCTCGATAATTATAATCGATTTTGGATGTAATAATCGAACCTGTAAGCTTGATTTAGAACTCGATTTAAATATAACAAGTTTGTTGCTCGCAGCGTTTAGTTCCGCCATTCAAAGGATAATGTCAAAATAATTCGTCTAAAATTCGATTGTGGCTATGATAATCAGAACTATAAACTCGATACAGATAAAATATTGAAACGAAATTTCTTAAAACGTTTGTCAATTTTTTTAAAACAAATTATTTTTCACTTGTTGTTCTAAATAAAAATCTTTATCCCAAGTTATTTTCTCTATCACCAAGTAGCTGTTCCGGCTAATAACTTCTCTTAAGACTTTCATATTAAATTAGGTGTTCAGACGGTCTATATTAGACGCTGTGTGTCACTCGTAACGAGGTGGGCGTCCGTAACTGAACTGTCATTCCGATTTGGATAAATATATAATAAGAACCAAATTAATGATGTCAGATTTTAGTATCACAAGAAATTCTTAAATGAGGTGTTGTTATAAATAGCAGGTAAAGAGAAACTAGCGTTTTTCACTCAGATTTGAGACTTTGCAAGAGGCGTAACTCAACGCTGTACTTTGATAAAATTATATTTTGTGTTTGTTTTATAAGACGCAAAGATAAACTCTTTAAAGTTAATTAAAGTATAAAAATGAAACATGTTTTTTCTTAATTTAATATTAAATCTGAATATTACTACTAAATTAATATATAATATTTTTCCAACACCATAATTTACGTTCACTCCTAAATATCAAGCGAATGAACTTATTTTATTGAACTATTAACACTATCACAGCTTACGGCAGTATAAACCGGTGTTGCCAACATAAAAAATACAAACAAGCTTGCACAGAATCCGCTAAAAGTAGCATACATTTGCCAATTATCCATTAAGTAGCTTTAGTACACTAAATTCTGCTCCAAAAAAAAAAAAACTAATACACTTTCTCGGTATAACAAATAATTGTCTTTTCTAACAAGCTTTCGGCCTATTTCTGCCGGAGCCGGGAAAGGTCCATGCGACATAAATAACCGTTCTTAATTAAGCAACAGTAAACAAGAATATACTAATTTCTATTTTGCGACGGCACATGTAAAATGAGAGGCTGTCCTGGCCCTGGGGCACGAGTTGGCTTTAACGTGATAGTTTTGGGTTCGATTGCCACTCGAGGGAATGAATTATTATTTATTAATATTTTTTTTTCTCTGGCTCCAAGGCAGAAGCCTGGCGTAGAGTTTGAGAAACTTCCACTCTTGACACTTGACACTGCGTTCCCTCTGCCTACGCTGCTGTGTGCGGGCTAAAGCGTGAAGCTAATTTTATTTGATTAAATTTTTACATGTAAAATAAACTTGCAATTTCATACACGTAAGACGTTACGACACATCAATCGAGTTTTAATCCCACATCGAGTTATGACGTTTAAAATCAGTTATTTTATTGCGTATAAATAATAAATACCTTTCTTTATGATATTCACTGAAAGTAATGTTTGTTTTTCACCTGATTTATTTTAGTTACGGTATCATAAAACGTGCGGTTTACGAGCACAGATAATAACTTAATTAGATAGATTCGATTTAATATCTGTGCCCGGTGACATGTTACGTCGGTTTGACATTTGAGCAATTTGAAGTTTAATTTTATGTTGCTATATGGAAATATTACAAAAAAAATTATATAAAAATGTGTTGCAAGCACAAATCATATATTATACATGCTTCTAACAAAAAAAAATAAACATCTAAATGTTTTTATTCGTAAGGTCTAATATTTGTGACACAATAATGTTGTTATTTTTAACGTTATTATCATGATTTGAATCCCACACCTATTACAGCCAACCAATTTTTATAACAATCGATAATTTTTTATACATTTTCTAGACAAAACATCCAAAAGCCTAATAAGATTATCCATAATTTAATTTTATATGAATCCATCAAGCTATCAAAACACCAATATAAATTTACGACAAAATTGCATAGTTTTAATAACATCAAACTTCAATATTCCTTACACGTAACGATCGGTGGCGATCATAGTATAGAAGTTTCGTCACGTTTTTATTCAAATAACAATTAGCTGCAGGCCAGCACCGTCGAGACCGGCATTCAGAAGTATTTTTATACTGTAGCCGGAACTGCGCGGCATATTAGCATTTTAGTCTGGATAAGCCAAGTGTTTGGTCTAGGCAGGAATGTAAAGTAGAGAGCCAACCGTGTTTGTGTCTTGCCTGTATTATTATAGTTGGTTTTGACTATTTATATTTTTAGTACTATAGGCATTGTAGGTGTGGTGGTTATTGTAGATAAGAAAATTACTATAGAAATCCGGAAACTGAGAGATGAACCATTTTTAAGGATTCGTATCCGAGGATTAAAATTGGATCCTAGGTTACTAAGACTCAGTTGTTTGTATGTCTGTTCGTCTATCACCAGTCTTCATTAATCGTGATAATTAGGCAGTTCAAATTTTCACAGATAACAAATACTGAAAAGTAAATATTCAAGGGAAGGAAATATTTATGGGAGCCCCATACAACAAACGTGTTTTTTTTTCGCGTTTCATACACAATAGTACAGAACTCTTAGTGGTTTTTAAAAGTGCAAAAATAAAAATGTCAACTACCTATATTTGTACGAGGTTCGAACCCACACATGTAATTATTTTTATAAAATTTCTAAATATACAATACTAATATTCCTGGATGATATTTGGAGACAAAAGAACAAGTTATATTAACTTGATCATAACAAATATCAATTTTCAAGCGCAACTTACTTTGTATTTAATTAAATGAATAATAAATAAACATATTTGAACCTAATATTTTTCCCGGACCCTGGCATCACACGGACTAAAAGCCTTGTATCTTGACTGATTAGAAGGTTGCTTTAATTTAAAAAAAAAAGAAAACCGCTCTCAAAGAAAACCCTACCTTTTACGCTATAAGAGCTTTTTTCCCAAGATTATATCTCTTCGCCCAGCGCGTTCACGGACGATGACATCGTTTCGATTTCGATAACATATTTTTTTTCTCAGTATTAATTTTCGCCTCCCGATACCAAGATGATACTACGGTCGTGATGTAGTTTTTAGCCTTTTTTTAGCCTTTTTAGCTTCTCTTTTTTCATATAACGACCCCTGCTGTCTCGAAATTGCCGCAGCTCCGTGATACAGTAATAATTTCTGCAAGGAAGATAATAATTAAACGAAGGGACACTCAATAACTCAAACCATTTAGTGGTATAATAAAATTATTAATGGTACCATAAAGTTTTTAAGGCTTTGAAAAGCTTAAGCTTGTTTTTGTATAACTAGCCTTCACTTGGCTTTATTGTGGTTTTGTAGGCGTTTATAAGTTTATCTTGGATGGTAATGTAGGTAAGTTGAGGTTATTTTATGAATGTATATATACAAGTATATAGGTTCACATCTAATTCGGTTTAAAACAATGAACCTTCATTTTATACTCTGCTCTCCGCTTATTTTTTCTAATACTTATTGCCACTGCCAAAGCAGAGAGCTTTTTGCCGAAAGTGGCAGTACACAACGCTGCGTTTAATCTCATTATAATGGCAAAGAAATTAAAATAATACGTTTTATTAAGCGCAATTCGAACCTACTAAACTACTAAGTCTAAGTAGTGTCTAATATACCAATAAGACTTTAATCTTTGAACCTGCACTAACCTCTAGAAGACGTCCCATACAATAACACATACATATTTCACTTATAATTTTACTATATTGTCAGTTAAGTAACATAATACGTTAACACAAAGATGGTCGCATCAAACGCGGGGACAAATGAATCACAGGAGAGGAGATATAGTGTTACAGACGTACCTACAGCAGTGTTCATAAATACGCGATATGAGGCCGCGATTAATGTTCTGTGTTGGTGCGTGGGCGATTACACTTGCATTTTACTTTGATTTCTCTTATTTTTTTTTGTTGTAATGCTAAAATGGCCTTTTGTTGCAGCGTGTGACTGTAAACCTGAGGGTTGTGGGTTCGATTCATTTAAAATATTTTCTTTTTCCCGTTCTGGGTGACAAAGTGCGACGTTGAGTTTTCTAGATGTTGAAAATTGTAAAATTGGTTCAAGTTCAGATTTGCGAGGAAATGAAAAT
Source organism: Heliconius sara (assembly GCA_917862395.2). Lineage (NCBI taxonomy): Eukaryota > Metazoa > Arthropoda > Insecta > Lepidoptera > Nymphalidae > Heliconius > Heliconius sara. The sequence continues at coordinate 11,084,794 of OU860787.2, forward strand.
ATTTAATTTACTTCAATATTTAATTTCTCCAAGTGGGAATCGAACTCAAAACCTGTCGCATTTGCAGCCCCACTATTGAACCCCAACACCACAGCTGGCCTCAATACTAATTTCATTTTAACAAAATGTGTTACAAAGTCATTACTTTTCGTTCATTTGAATAATTTGAATTTAAACCATGTGTCAAATATGAGCAAATTCACTTAACATGATGCGACTCACCCCAACCCCTTTATGGCGTTATTAAGAAAATATTTTTAATTTGTATATTAAAATATGCGTTTATTGAGTATATGTGATTTTACAATCCTTTATCTCGCATTTACATATATCTATAATATAATATTTTTATAATTTCTCGCTGTAGATAGACAGAGAAATAAAATACAGAGAGAACCTAGTATTAAGACACTTCGTTCCCCACCAGCTGTTTGTCATTTTGGGAGAGTTCGGTGGTTTTACTCATTTAAAAAACCTAAACAAATGCATTATGTCAATTTATAAGATTACTGTCTGTTACCAGACATAGTGCGACGTTCAGTTCCGCTAATCAACACGAAATATATTTAGCAATGCGCGGATAGTGAAGGACAGAATATTTTAACACTAAATTCTCTCTGCTCACCCCGCTACATCCGAGATACAACTTGAACCTAAAAGAAAAATATAAATGATCCAGTCGACCACCACGTCCTCTCAAACCCACCGCGCCACAATTTTATCACGTAACTGACATTTAAAAATGCGATATTTATCGAGAGGATTTGATTATGCAAAAATCACCGCCAAGGGTGAATATTAAGTAATGAACTTTCGTACAATATTCCTCAATTAAAATTCAAATTGAAATCAATGCGCGAGTGAACGTTAGGAGCCCTAATCCCTTAATATGTGTTTAGCGACACGGGACTGGGAGGGGCTGGACCTATTTTGATTATGTGAACGGCTTGTGACAGTTTATGTTGTTGGAAAGTTTAGCGTTTTAAAAATATAAGCTAGGATAAGAGAGAAATCTTGAAAGTTATAATGAGTTGAGAGAGTAAAGTTGCTTGCATAGTTAGTCTGTTTATTATTTTGTATTTATTTAAGATAAAAATCACTTTAAAGTCTGTTGTATTAAATATTTAAAATAAATTTTATCTATTTCACTACACGTATATAAATACAGACAAAAATATTTTCTAAAAATATTTTCTCTCCTGATTTGAACATACAACCACTATAGCACTGATTTAAGAAGATAACTCTTACAGTTTAACTATTAATCACTGCATAGAAAATAAAATAAAAAAAAAACCAATCAATCAACGCCAATCAGAAAATTACTTAAAAAACAATACTAATCCGAACCTAAACGGTCCAAAAGACCGGCTTCCTACAAAATATTCTTGAATCGTCTCAGTACTTAATGGTCTATAAAGGCACCCCATAACTTGGCTATCAGGAGGATCATTCCGAGTGTTATTCCCTCTTAATTGGCCGTTCCGGGCGGAATCGTCAATTCAAGATATTAAACTAATTTTCAATGCTGTGTAATCGTATAGACGTGCCTTTGTAAGGGTTGACTTACTATCGTGAAATTTTGCTATATGTTTTTCTAATTGCTTGTAGTTTTGGTGGATCTCCTGTGATTGTTATGTGTGGGTGCTATTTTATACACATGTCATGGCACAACGGCGTCTGACTGTAAATGTAACAGTGTTCGAGTTCGAGTCCTACTCTGGGTAATGCGTCATTTTCATTTCCACGCTCTGGTAATAAGGCGTGGTATTGACTTCCGATACTCAAATCGCAATTTCTTAGAAATTGCTCTACTCGTAATTTTTTTTAGAAATTAGGGAAAAATGGGGAAAGGAGTATCTGAACCCTAGGTTACCTCTGTCCACCATACTATATGCAGGATTTTGCGTGAAGCTAAAACTATACCAACGAGTTCGATCTTATTAATCTCAACTGTAATAAAAATAAACGAACGTATATTATCTTTCAAAAAGATCCTAAAACTAAAAAAAACATATAGAAACAACCCTTGCCCCAAAAACAACGTACAGACATACATACAACATATTCTATAGATATGAAATTTAAACGCGTCCACAGAACTGACGACTCAGGAATCGGGAGCGACGGTCATTAAGCGTGCGAAGCGTTTTCACTTCGATGCCGCTCCGCTAATGCCTGTGACTGGCAACTTGCCTCGTTAGAAATAATAGCCTAAGGTTGCAAAGTTGGCTTGTCATATATCTATATCTGTGTGTTATCTATCTTTATTATATTATTGATGTCTTTCTAATATAATATATATATTTTTAAAATCAGCTTTACGCTGTATACCGCACACACCAGGGTAGGCAGAAGGAACCTAGTGTTACCCACTTTCTCCCGAATATAGATATAGATAGATATTTTTACCTTCATATATATCTTGAACACAGCAAAAAAGGCAAAGGGAACAAGGCAACCTAGAGTTAAGATTTTTAGAACAGAACGTAGCAAGATCATTAGTAATCTATCCATAGTATCTATCTATATCATGTAATAAAGATATCTTGTTTATTATTGCTCTTTTCGTCACAACTTTAACTACGAATGGAAATAGATTACAAGAATAATATTAAGACACTTAGCTCTCTGCTGTTCACTAACTTCTGCTTCATTTAAAAACATTAGCAGTAGAACTTAAAGCCGCTGTTAGTCTTGTCAAAACTGGGAAATTAAAGTAAGTACTTCTTGTAATAAATAGTTATTAAAAAAATCTTTGTTATGCGAAGAGTAGCTTGAAAATGCTTAAATAAGTACTAATAGCTAAGACCAAATAAATATTTTTCTAAATTTTCTTAACTAACATACACCAGATAATAAAATATATAACAAGTAAGTACAGTCTACATAAAGCATTGAACGTCACACCAAAATGAAATGTTCCAAAAATATCCAATCAAGTCAAGACCTCGTAGCGTAGTAATTCGTAATTATTATAAGAATCGCTCGCAGGGACAGGAGAATTAATGACTCCACGGAATTCCGCCAGATTCCCAATAAGAGGTGCTCCTCCACCGAACACATTCCTACCGGGTACCGTCATCACGCTACCCAATAAACTAATAAAGGCGATGCGACGCTACCCTCATGTAAAAATAAAAATGAGACCTTGTACAGTACGGTCGATGAGTCGTGGCACTGAAGTTAGATTTTATGCATTATTCACTTGAGAAGAAAGTAATCAAAAGTAAGAAAAATCCGAATATCAAATGTGCGCAGCCGTCTGCAGCTAATTTCAGGGCGGCCACGACTCATGGACCGAACTGTACACAGGAAATGGAACTTTCCGGCCATTGCTATAGGTGTTTCTGGTAGAAATCATTCGTGGATCCCATTTTGGGTGCCAATTTTAATTAGCCCAACCATCTATCGGGTCCGGCGGAGGGTGTTCACAAATAGGGAATTTGCCTGGAAGGAGCCAATCCATCAAAATCATTACGACACCGCGCTTGTCACTTTATAGGGATTGCGGATTAGGACGTGACATCGATAGATCGTCTATTGTCAGCTTTTCGTCTTAGCTATGAGAAACAAAACCGAAATGTGTTGGTATCGGCGATATTGGCAGTTAGGCTATAATTGTGTAAGTGAACTAGATTTTTTACTTTGTCTTTCTCTTTTTTCTCAGCTTCACGCTGTATCCCATAGCAGGGTAGGCAGAGGGAACCTGGCAATCTAGTAAGACACTACGTTCCCATTCTCATGTTCCCCACATTCTGCCGAATAAAATAGGTTTAACTAAAACTGTCAATTATTATGTTTTCAAATATATCAAGTGATATTTTACACTTTAGCTTTTACTTAAAGCGTCATTTAAATAAGATTTTATCTTCAAGAGGTAAAAATCATCAATTTTAACGTCGTGTATACACGCAGTTTAAAAGATGATAAGAAACGTAGAAGTACATAATAACTTATCGATAGATTATGTCAGCTTATCAAAAATGGGAGAAACAAGAAAAATATTTTTTTTGTTAATTCCATTCCAAATTTCCCTTGGTTCAGAAAATAAAAAATTACTATTAGTGTTGTAAAACTTACAAACTAGGGCTTGTACAGTTATTATTTTGCACAACTCCGTTGATTCCCACGATGGCACATCCCTAGCGGCACGTGCGCTCGGTTGATTGGCGTAACTCGATAGTTCTGCCATTTGCCTCACTCCAATATTAGGGGTATCGCTGTTTTCTCAAACAAAATACATTAACCTAAGTATACTGAGGCCATCGTGGCGCAGCGGCTTTAACTGTAAATGAGAGACGGTTGTGGGTTCGATTTCCAATAAGAAGAATTAATTATTTTCATTTCCCCGCTCTGGCAATAAGACATGATATAGAGCGGCGTTGAGTTCTGAAAGTCATCACGTAATAAGCACTAGGTTTTCTCTTCTCTCTGGCGAGGTATAAATCTAACGTCTATATCATTTATTCTAAATACCACCTTAGATCTTATTTTTTTTTTTCAAATATTAGACAAGTTTTTTTTTCCGGGATCAACGCACTCATCTCTTTAAGCGTGATTAACAGTTTCGAGATTACAATCTTCCAAGACGTGTCAGTCTGTCTGTCAGATGTCTTTGGAGCTTAATATTTATTGTTGTGTGTGTTCATATATATTTTTACGTTTATTTTAGAAACCTCATCTAGTCGCGATACGTGACCACTGTATCTTAGATGAATAAAAATGTTAAGTATTATTGATATGTTACTGTTTGTTTAAAAAGTAATTTGTATTTATCTTCACGCCGTTTCCCGCTTTCACATTATACTAGAGAAAATATATAAACTAGGAATACGAAAGCAAATATATAATATCGCACCTTTAGAATTATAGTGACCTAATCAAAAAACCATGTTTTTGAGTTTTTATCAGAAATTGACCTAACACCACGCTGTACACAGCGGGATAGGCAGAGAGAACTTAGAATTAAGACACTTGGTTCACTTCACATAAGTGGGGAACACGGTCAAATTCTAACAAAATTTAAAGTCATGGTTTTTTTTAATCAGGTCACTATAATTCTAAAGGTGCAACATATTCTTAGAATATTATCTTCCTGGAGAAAGTTTCTCCCGAATAGGACGCGGACCATCGCACCCAACTAGAATAAAAAAATATAATATTAAAAAATACAACTTCATCAATCTTTGCTTTTAGAGACAACTTCTCTAAAACCAAAGATTTTAGTTAAATCATCAAACTTCGTATCCAAAACATCGTACATAAATATGTGTGTTATTATCTCAAATAACCCCATCGATTCGACCCCAACTGTTATCCAGCCCCAAGTTTGGTGGTACACCGTGCAAGGGTCGCGAGTTCGGTGTCGGGTTGCGGCAATCGGCTTACAAATGCCATGGGAGCAAACACCATAGAAGGATCTGCTCTAATGAGCAGTTCAGTGAACGAACGCTTGCGTTTATTTCTGTCGCTACAATATAGGTGCTGAGTATGTTGCGTGGAAATTCTTGAGACTTGTACCGTTTTTTCACGGAAAAATCTGTTTATATTTGGTTTCAGTGTGCTCTTTTATGTTATTTGGTATTTCCTTGACCAGATGGTATTTAAATTTATTAGTTCAATCGTTTGTATACGTACATAGTTACATTCGTTGATCGATATAGTAAATGTAAAGTATATTTTTTGACAATGCTTTTATATTCTCTATTTCTTATTTTAATATAAAAGTTGAAATTACTTAGAGGCCGTCGCGGCTCAGCGGCACAATGTGGCTGTAAACGTAACAATTATGGGTTTGATTCACACATTCATGAATTACTATACACAGATATGAATTATTTTCGTTTCTTGTCTCCGGTCAAATGGCAAAGCGGCATCGATTTCCACCACTCAACTCGCAACGTCTCAAAAATCGAGTGACGTGTGGAGATTTGAGTGTTCTCTCTGCGAATCCTGCTATGAGCGGGATACAGCGTGAAGCTAAATGACTTGCCACTAACTTAAACAATACACAATGACCACATACCACCAAATTCAAAACCTATTGTTTTTGCAAAACAAAACAGAAAGACGACACTGCCAATTCCATTACATTAAGTTAATTTTCATTCTCTTGACTTTTCACACGCGCTTCCCCACCGTCGTGTTTGTACACTCATTTGGGGGTGTATTAGTGAATATTAGGGGGTGTGTGTCTGTGTGCGTGCACATAAGATGAATTAGGGGATTACTAGCCCTGCATCATGCGAATGCACTCTGATTTTGCACGCTGATACTGTACAGGGTGGTTTTTTTGTTTAAATTGAAATAAATTGCATAAAATATTGTTATCACAAATATTATTAATATATGAGTGTGTATACCTATGAGTGTTACACATATGATTTATAATATTTTTGTTAATAGAAACTAGATTTAAGTTTAAGATAAAATTCGTTATTCGTTTAACAAAAAGCAACAGGGCCAATTTACATAATACCTTGAGCCTATAGTATAAGAACTTGCTCAATCAACTAAAATGCACACACTCGATTTCCTCTACATGATAGATTAATCAGAAAATGATGAATTATAAGGAAGTGCCGTGTGATCCCGGCCTAGAATAGGATCATCCTGGTACTGGTGGTGTCGAAAGAGGCGACTAAAGTACGTGTGGTAGAGTCACGTCGCCAGCAATGGCAACACGCATGGGCAGACTCGACCGGATCCTTACCACCCCCGGCATTTAAAACCGGCGTGAAGTAGTGGCTTTATGCCACTGCGTTTCGCATCAGGTAATGCCGGGCCCCGGCGCCCAACCCATCTTTAAGGCCGGCAACGCACGTGTAGCTCCTCTGGGGTTGCACGGGGCCGTGGGCGGCGGTAATCACTTACCATCAGGTGACCCGCACGCTCGTTTGCCGTGTCTTTTCCATAAAAAAAAAAAAAGTACCATATCTCATTGATCTTTAATAGTAAGAACTAGTAAGTATAACACATTTTAATTTTTGTATGATATATTTAAATTTTCTAGTATTATTCCTCATCAAAGAAAAACAAAAATTTTAACGTAGCGGTAGTCGAACGTACGTAGCATCGAACGTACCATCTTCAATTCTTATTACAAATTTGTATATATAATCTTTTTATTTTAACATAAAAAAAATCAATAAAAAGATTGATCGATTTACAATTTTAATATTATCCAAATCGATCCCTTTAAATTATATATAATTAATAAAAATAGTTAGGTCACAACACCCTGTACAACAAGTGGGGGTGGCGGGTAATGGCGTAAAAGTAATTTTATTAGTTTGCCCCTATTAACATGACAATGCAAGCCACCGGTCGCATACGATACGCAACTTGATACTGCATTTCGTCATTGTCATACATTACTTTTGAATTTAATATGATATACTCAAAATAGAAGATATAATATAATAAATTAATTTTGTAAGTTTTTTTTAGCAAACTACTTGATTTTTTTAAAATTACAGATTTTTTTTTAATCGGTTCTTAGATATTATTTTTAAATATTTTATTTAATTAAGCCATAACATATGCTATCATGGTGCAGGCTGCAGGCTGTGAGTTCAATTCCTAAACGGAGAATTGTCTCGCTATGTGGTAAAAAGCAAGAAATTTAAAAAATAGAAGAATCTGTATTAAAATCATATGTTTATATGATCATTTAGCAAGATTTAATTTAATATCATTTACTTAATAGTTTTACAATATTTTAAAGTGTTGTTCCCACACTCAGTATTATAAACATATAAAAAATCCACTAATATAATTTTTTATGGGTACGAATTGTTAATCAATCAATATAATTAATTTAATTTTATAATATATAAAATTAATAATTATAACATTATGATTAGAAATTGATGGAAAATCGTCTCACAATGTTTAAATAATTCTTTAAACAACAACGTTCCCACACAAATTCTATAAAGCGACAGTAATTTTGAATTAACATAATATGTGCATAACCATAAATTTTTCTCACGTCGAGAAAGCTGGATTGATTGGCGGTTAATATATTATCTAAATATTAAGAGATTGTAGAACAAATACTAACAATATCTAATGGAAGAACCTGTTTCGGGTTCCATAACCGAACGTCAAATAACAGAATCCTTATAGAATCGTTTATTTGTCTGTCTATTCACACAACTATTGTATTTTTATTTTCACACATCTCCTGCTTTCTATAGGCACGCAATAGATATATCATGATAATGACTATGAAAAATGCGAGGCCAGTCGTGGCGCAGTGGCACGAACCACTCGACCCACTCGAGAAGATGAAATATTTACTTAAATTTATATTTCCATTTCTTCGCCTTGGTGTAAGTTAAGCGCGGCGTTGAGCTCTGCCACTCAACACGCAATGCCTCCAGAATTCGGCAGAAAGTGGGGAACGAAGTATCTTAACACGAGGTTACCTCTGCCTACTCTGCTGTGTGCGGGATACAGCGTGAAGCAGATTTTTGATTTATATATTTTTAAAAATGCGTCAGAAGTTAAAAAGTTTTCTCTAACTCAAAATGTTGCTTGAAACTCGTTGGCAGTTTGCTCTATCTAGACGGGGGGGAAAGGCCATGCATATCATAACTACTCCTTGAATCTAAATAATACAAAAAAATGGTTAGTCCAGTTAAAAATACAAACAAAACCACCGAAACAGCAAATTCGAAAACAATTTTTCCATCCGACAGGGAAGGCTTGCAAAGGAAGAAATAAGATGAAATCTACCCTCAGGCTGATTCAATACAGTGTTGTGATAAATATTTGATGTGCCTCAGTGAACTCTAATTTGTTTATCGTGCTCGAGCTTTTGTTCCTTACACGTACCGTACCGTTTCCAAAGTGAATTTCTTTTCAATTATTCAGAATTACAAACGCCTACATGCAGTCCTGTGCTCGTTGCCTAGTTGACTGTTGCGAGCCATTTTATTGTCTGAGCGTGGACTTTTAAGTTGGTGTTAGTTATGTATTTGGTGTTTCGGTTGAGTTAAATTTATGGTTTCTTAATATATGTCGTGTTTTAGATATTAAGAAAATCGGATTAAAAATATTCTTTTTTCAATTTGAAGTCAAGTTACATGGTCGGTAGTCTTATAGGAAGCTACCACCAGTTGAGATGATAGTTTTTTTGAGAAGAGCTGAGAGAGACTCAACAGCTGTTGTCTTTGAAATAAAATGACCTATCACTAGGACTTTAGGCGATTCGTATAGATTACGATTTTTAAACGATCGTTAGTTTCTTTTCTTCTTTCAATGTACCACCAGCGTTTGAGTGAGAGAAGAGTGCACCTCTTTAGCCATTAACCAACACACCATTCCACTTCACCAATGAACCATACAGAAATAATATAGACAACAAAATAAAGGAATAGCAATTACAAACTCGAGTCAACCAGTCTTGCGACACGCCGTATGACGGGACGTACCTAGAATTAATTAAGCATATATACTCAAGATAGAAATCGTCGTGGCAGGTGATTAAATAAATGCTAGTTGGTGTTTCTAATTAATATGCCAGACGCACGGCTGATAAGCGAAGTCGAGACATCTCGCGGCGTTACTTGCCTTAGCCTCGTCTAGTGTTGCTATTAACACGTTATTATAATGTGGCAGACAAATTTGTCTCTTTTGTACCATTGTCTATCTAGGGAATGATACCATAGGTACAGTCTGTTTGTATCTGAATATTCAGTATTCATTGGGTAGTGGGTGTGATATGATTTTGGCAGACGTATGTATACATACTCGTAAATATACCAAAAATAGAAGGGAATGATTGCTTTTCGAGTTTCCATTCGATTATCACAAAACGTCTTCCAAAAATGCAAAAAGCTGTTTATACACTAGATCTCCCCATATCTCCTCACATTCTTGAACATAATGAAACACTTGAAATGCTATTTGGACATACTATTTCAAATATAGTTAATTAAAACCAGTTTGAATCTTGTCTCGTTGATAGCGAATCAGCTTATCAACTAATGTTACTTTATTATATTTGATAACAAAACATAATTCTATGCTAATTAAATTTTATTAATTCATAATTATCTTGGAGATACATTACTGGCTTTCCTAGTCTTTATAGTTTTTGACGATTTGATACGAATACCTTTCTTTAGTCTCGTATTTGATTATTTTTAATTCGATTATCAAAAATATGTGCATTATCAGGTGCTACAAGATTTGAAAAAAACTATTTAGTAAGCATTCTCAAGCCACTACATTATATTTAGAAAATGTATGAGATATACGTAATCGTATATTTTAAGACTCTATTAATATCAATTTCGACTCGCAGGAATAAGTTTTCTTTTAATTTCCTCGCGTTGTTAACAAGACGAAAGCGTGACGTTGATTTTTGCTACTCAAGTCGTTGTCTAAAAATGGGATGGAATAATAAACGTAGTATTATAACCTTAGATACCCTCTGACTACTCTGTTAAGATAACACAAGTTTGCTAAGATGTAACGTAAAAAAATCCTAAAACTTCTTAGTTTTGAATCAACATGTTGATCTTAAATTTCTCTTTCAGGGGACGCCAGCAACGCGAGTATCGGCTCAGGTGAGGGCACGGGGGAAGAAGATGACGACACGAATGGTAAAAAGAACCAGAAGAAACGGGGCATATTCCCCAAAGTGGCTACCAACATCCTGCGGGCGTGGTTGTTTCAACATCTAACGGTTAGTTGCATGTTCTTTATTAGACTTAAGTCTATATAATTTACTATTTTAAAATTTTATAACGTCCCACTTTTACATATAAATCCTCAAGATTTATGTTATCAAAGATGCTCTGTTTTAGGTTCACGCTAAAAATATAATTGAAAAGAAACCTAGAGTGATAGGTAGCCTATTTCATTTTGGTAAACTTAGCAATAAAAAATCATTGCTTTTTTTATTTTAATATATTTTATATAAGTAAGAATATCCAAAGCCGAATACTAATTGGATATCACAGACGAACCTGAATATAATAAAACTCTAAACAATGACCATTCATAACCCCGTTAATATATGACAGGCTTACCCGGAACACAAATGGACAATAGGTTGAACCCAACAACATTATCGAATAAGCTTAATAGCTGTTTTAACTTCACCATACAAAGTTGAAATCACGCAACGGACGTCAGCGAGACAATTGGACCGCGCGCGGAGCTGCGGAGTTTTCAATTAAAATTTTCCAGTGAAAGCAATAAATTTTTCATTGCGTAGACAAAGAACGGGAGCGACTCAAAGGGCAGGGCGGCTCCTACGAATGCAATTAAACTCGTCCGCGGCGTTCAACACCTCAATAACGGCACCACCTTCTATCACAGTGATTGATGGTAAAAAATAAACATTAGCATAAGAAGTTACCTGAGCTGCTCGCCGAGTGCACAGCGTTGCGTAGTAATTTCTAGAATGGCTTCTGCGACCGGAGGGTGCGCGGGAGGGCGGGGGAGGGAGGGGGCGAGGGGATGCAATTTCATTACCGGTCCGGATCCGAGCCCATAAATCACCGGCTCCGAAGAAGGCGCTCCGCTCAGTTCAGGTGACGCTCGCAAAGTCTTCTGAGCCCGGTGTTTCTGTTTCCCTCCGCCCCGCGAGCCTCGCTCTCTTTATGGCCACGAATTTGAGTTTTAATTGTCGCCGCGAAAAAGCTTTTACCAACGCCAAGAAGCTGAGCATTGAGGATTTATTCGCGTAAACTAAAACTCCAGTATCCGCTTTATTTCCGTCCGCGAACTTTCGGAGTCTAAAAAAGTAGGTACCGCCGACAATCGAATTAGAGAGCTTTTAGCGTTCCGTTTCGCGGGTTTTTCACGTCCCTGTCCGCGTCCATTACCGCGCTCCAAATTACTTATAATTGCTTCGTTTAGTGCTAAGTGCTTACATTACGGCGGCCGCGGAGTTCCACCGCGTAGGTACTCGTGGACGCTGGGATTGAAATCGGTATCGTATTTCAAATTGAAATTGAACAGCTACAACTGCTCGGTAACTACGTGATTGGTGCGTTGGCTGTGCGGTCGGACGCAGTCAATAGTTCAAATGGGCGTCAAAAAGCGCGTCGCTCCACGCCGTCGGTCGGCGGCGCGGCGCGATGTTTGTAATATTCATTCGATTACGTTGCGGGAAATGGGCCGCGGCCGAGCGCTGACACCTGCCGAAGCCGCATTCGCGACTATCAATCGAACAAATGTATGCAATGTTTCAGGTCAACGAGTGAAGATATGCGCATACCCACACTCGCTGGCCTTTGCCTATCATTCAATCATTATCCCGTATCTAGGATAATTCTGACACGACACAACACTAGTCCAAGCGGTCGAAGCTAACGTCCACCGCTAATTTCGCGTCGAGTCGTGTCGTGTCGTTTTCGATACCAAAAAAGGAGATGTGATCTGCGATCGCTAGTTGGTAGCCGTCGAGCGTGGTTCTATTTAAATTCTGTACGGCGTGTGCAATATTGGTAACAATCGGAGTGTCCGTGACTGTAAACGGTATGAATTTTAAAACTTTGCGTCCATTCGAATTTGTATTTCATTGATCCGGGTGGTTTCCAACAATTTTACATTCGCGAACCGGTTGCGGGCGTGTTGTGAATGAATATAACCTTTTACTAAAAACACTTAGCGCTCATTATGATGCAGATAAGGCGTTAATTGCATATTAAATGATTAATTTGTATAAGCTAGTGTTAGATAGACAAATTATGCTCATGGCGTTCGTTCTTGACCTTTTCGTAATATATGTATGGATAGACTGTCTATTTAAATTCTAATTAAATACATATATAGTGTAATGGGGCCATGAGATTGAATTTAACGAAATGGTTTTGAGTTCGAATCTAAGCAGTACAGATGTTTTCTGAAATTGTACTTTGATTTAAGATCTCCAGGACAATAGATTACTAAGTTATGATTATAATATATTCTATGGAATACAGAAATATTTTATTCTCACCATATACCTATCTAAGAAAAATATTTAGAAAACACGCCTTAATATAAGAAATAAATCATGATATACCCACCAGCACTAAGTTACACTTCCTTTAAAACCAAACTCTTATACAGTATTCATAATAAAGTAATGTCACACGTAATCCTGTTAATCATCAATCTATCCCGGGATTGCCGACGTAGGGACGTACCTGCTCCTACGTGTCGCGACACCCCGGGATATTTCACAAGATATAATATTGAATAACGACGCCTCACAAATCCCACCTTGGGACTTTAAGCCCTTTTTGGGGGCTAAAAATAATTATAAGGCTCCGGTAATCCCGCGACAACACGCCGCAGCTCCGTGCCGTCTTTTGTTTCTATGAACATCTGTTCGTGGACTCAAATGATGATTATCTTGTCGTTCATACAAATACTGTAGAATGGTTAATTAACAAGGTTTTTAAATTTTGATTTTTAAATGTTTTTTTTTAAATATTTTTTATTGTTAACCTTTTTTCTAATGTAATTTCCAGTAGGCCCGTCGTGGCGCAGGTGCGCCGCAAACGTAATACTGTAAACGCGACAGGTGGTGGGTTCGATTCCCAGTCGAGGAAATGAAACATTTATTAATTTAATTTTCTCGTTGATTTCCGTCACTCAACACACAATGCCATCATAATTGAGCGGAAAATTTGGGGCGGAAGTGTCTTAAGTGGAATGGAGGGACTTAATACTAGGTTCCCAAATTTCCTCTGTTATCTAATTAAAAATTTGGCAATTGTGACATGTCTGACACTATATAGTTGGAGCAGCTATAAGATTTAATAAAAAAAGCCTTCTTTCATACAAAACATGAAATAAATAATACTATAAACATATAAAACAAAATATATATTAAAGTAAATATATAAAAAATCCCATCCCATCAAAACACACAAGCTTTATTTCACACGACAGGCCGTTACAAGAAGATCCAACATCATAGACGTGATATGGCGAAACGCGGAATTTCTAACGCGGTGTTGAGTTACGACAGTATCGAGTTCTCTTTGATATCCACCGCGCCGGAATGGAAGCATCGGGAAAGAATTTATACTTTATTTATGTTAGTACAGTCCTTTGTTATGTTTGTTTACGATTATTATGGGAGCATGTCGGAAATACAGGGTTAATAGTTGATTGTGTTCAATACGAGAACTGTATCTACAGTCGATACTCGATATCGAGCACGTTAAATATGTATGTAACGTGCGCGGGTGTCGAAAATGAAGTATTTTTATAACTTTTACAGTATTTTGATAATCCAATATAATATTTATTTAAATGTTGCTTATAATGACAGTTTTGTAATATCTATAATTTTATTTTTCCTTATTTCTTAAGTAATCAAAAACCTGCTGTGAGAAACCGGATCTAAAAATTACGTATCTATATCTTTATAAGTTAACTATACGTACATTAACTGACATAAAATAGCTTTTAACGTTAGTGAGTACAGTAAAAGGTATTTCTGCGATTGCCACATATTAATAATGCGTGCTAGTAAGGTAAAATGCATATTTCCATACTAATCTACGTTTCATAATTATAACAAAGTTGTAAACAGTTGCATCAACATATAGCAACAACAGTTGCATCATCGGTCTTGCCCTGGAATCGCCATGAGAACTTCATATTGAAATTATATTTTGCTTTGCTTTCTTAAATTCTTAAACTTACTACTTTGCATCATGGTCAGGGAAATAAAAATATTTTAAAACAAACGCTAAGTGAGATTTGAACCACCAATAGTATTTCAATTCAGGCAAAATTCCATCTCACCACATTTGCCAATATATTAGAAATAGGATATATAACCTGTCATTTTTATTTAAAACAGTATAAAATACAAAAAATATTTGAAAATTGTCACCTTAGTCACTAAAAATTCTTACGAAAACAAGCCACTCTCACATGTGGCAAAATTACAAACCAAACAAAATATACCCAGCAGACCTTATTTCGTAACCGAACGAAAAAACAGCCTTAATTCTTACGAGATACCCTCACAGCGTCGCGTCCAATATTAATAAATTCTCATCTCCAGGATTCGTATGCAATTTGCCCCGACTTCTCCAAGTAAAACTTATGAGTCGCCCTTACCGAATAAACCAAAGGAAATAACCAACTTTATTCAACGGTTTTTCAGCGAAAAAAAAAACGAAATTGAACCATATTTTGGAAAATACGCGTTGTTGGATTAATGCGAATTGTGTATATGGATATTTTTTTAACGATTTACAGAAGATTGTTGATTTTAAAGGAAATTTTGGTTCATAATAATTTTTATTGTAATGTAAAAGTCATTGTCGTGCAATGGGATTGTACCTGATTTGATATTTTATGTTTTTGGTAAGTATATATAGATCACTCCAACGGTAAAAATTATATACTAGAAATATTTTCATTTCCCCCACTTAAACAACAACGTACAACAATCTTTAGAACATTTAAGTAGTTATAAAATGCATTAGAAAAGAAAAAAGAAGTAACTAAGAAATACTTTAAATGGAACATTTCCATTGCCCTTTGAAACAAATATATAACCTTGTATTATTATAATATTGCATATATTTATTCAAAAAAGTCCTCCCATCTTCACACACTAGAGGGCGACAGAAGTTATTTCCGGAAAAGGGAGTCCTGCTAGATCTCGCTTTTTAAATCGCTTAATGCCTTAACGGGACGGACAGGAAATTCGGATCCAACGGAAATAGAGTAGCTACGTGAAATGGCACTGCACTATAAGATGGAATGGGATAGCTATATTGTGGGAGCGCGCCTTGAATGCATAATGTGTTTTAGATAGCGTAAAACGTTTTATGTTACCAAATCAATTAAAATTAAAATTTGGTTTGAGGAAATTCGCAGAAGAAAGGGAGGAACTATTGAAAGACGATGGGGGAATTCGGGAAGTTTCGGTAAGTAAAACCAAAATTAAAAGTCGTTATTTTGGCGGAAAGTAAAAAACTGAGTAATCTTAACACTAGGTTCTCTCTGCCGTGAAGCTTAAAAAATATGTATATCAATATAAAGCCAACTCCATATAACATTATGTTCTGCTTATACTAAGTCTTTGTCAGCAAAAACAAACCAACAAAACCTAATCCTAAGAACAATTCTTTGATTGACAAACAATCGGCAACTCCAACGACGTGCGTACCCAACTCCTGAGTCCTGCCAAACAGATAGCCACGTCAATATTGTCCCAAAGTAACCCTTTAATAGCGCCGCCGACACAGCGGCTATGCACACCCAGATAACAGTTGGGGTAAACAGGATCGAATGACAAGTATTAATTAATGGATGAAAAAGCGATCTTTTATCGTTGTGCTTGATTTGTTCAGAGTTCACGGTGCTCCTCTGATGATGTACTTTCAAATTTTAAGTAAGAGTGAGAGTGTTTGGGTATTTAATTTCTATTATATTTGATTCCTGATGCTTTTTGGTTATAAATATAATATTTATATTATCTAAACGCAGCGTTGAGGTGCAACACCCAATATGCAAGGTCTGGAAAAATGGGCGGAAAATGTTGAACGGAATATCTAAATGCGAAATTTTCTTTGTGTACTCGGAACGCGAAAAACGCGAGACACTATGGGAAGTTAAAAAATATTTCTATTAGAGATACTTCAGTAAACAAATATTGCAATCATAGTAAGACAAGCACGAGCTATAAGCATTACGTCATTTTTATTTTATTTTATAAATAGTATGAGTTATTTTAAAACTATGAAACGAAGTACATAAATATAAAAAAATAAACGATTTTATTTATTATTTACAAATACTAACCTATTTTCTACATAGAAAAAATAATAATTTCTCATTCATTACGATATAATTCTTTAAAATTTACCACAATACAAAATCGATAGCTACCATACATCAAGCAACCCTTGGACCGTCCGATACTCTGGACCCCCACATCCTGTAACCTGAGACCGTCCACCCTGATATCTTATCTTAACGAGCCACCCGCGGGGGCTGGCCGCTGGAGTCACCCTAGATCTCACCCAGATATGGAATGGGCAATTTTGGTCAACTCAACTAACTATACTCTTGGAACGAGACTTGTTGTTTATAAGTAATTGTGTGTAATACTATTAGCTTATTTGATCTTGATATTATGTCGCTTAGATTGGACCGGTCGATTGCACAAAATAGTCTCAATATGGAGTTTCTTTAATATTATTTTGATTCTCTTTCAATGTGTTAAAAATTGTGAAAGTTTGTATCGTGTTTAAGTTTCTTTTTTCAAATTATTAATAGGCTTATTTATTTTATTTGACAGTTTCGATAAGTGTGCTCGTAGGATGTAGGACGATAATAGATTGAAAAACAAGAAAATGAACATAAAAGAGTAAAATATCATACAATATAAACTCAAACCTCTATATTACATCTAAAACACCCAATTATTAGAACATTAAACAAAAAGATACCTACCAGAGACGAAGAATCCGCCGAAAATCTCCAAAATATACAATATAAAAAATTTAATTTCACCAAAAACTCAAACAAAATTAGTTCATAAATAAAACAAAAAGGAACGACAGCGAGAAGAAAACATAATCTAAGCCATTCTATATAATATGAGTGTTACAATAAGTTATATTACATATACCGGGTAATATCCAGAATCCTGGAAAGAAGCTCTAGCTCTTTGATTAATGTTTGCCCGTGTGTCGCTATATTGCCAGAATTTATTTGAAAGGGTGCTACATGAGACGTTATTGCAAATCTAAGTATATTAAAAGGAGCGTTGTGTGACACCTGCGCTTAAATGGGTCGACGAGATGAATCTTTATTTCAATAGTCAATATACAGTAAAAAGGATAGGATTCGTATTTTTGGAGCTGCTAAATCCTTGGTGGGATGCAGATTTGGTTGGTTTTATGATTTCGTTCCATTCAATTTCAATAATAATGTTTATTGTTTTTGTTATGTAACTGTAAGATCTATTCGTTTTTATTTTCTGATGCCGCTTATAATTTGCACGTATAATTTTTACGGGTTTCGTGGCACAGGGATGAAGGAAGGGGAACGTCTTACTGTAAACGCTACGGTTATAAGTTCGATTCCCAATCGTGGTGATGAGTTTTGTTCCTCGCTGTGGTAATAAGAATAAGCCACTCACAACGTAATGCTTTAGCTATGTTGTATATATAGAATATAGCATGAAACTATAATAAAAAATATATATTTATATATATATATATATATTTATATATATATATATATATATATATATATAATTACGAGTTTATCTTTAGTATTTCATTCAGAAATTTAAAGTGAACCGGTTATTTTCCTTGGTTGTATCAGAATAATAATTCAGCACACTTTACGACTTATCAATAATCCTTTTTATCGCGTTATGATAACTAAAATCTAAAGTGCCTTTAAAAACGCACCTCCCACACCCGCAGAGACCCTCCGTAATAGGTTTTAGTGCTTCCACCGATGAATGTTTAATAAGCAAATGAACCCTTCCTCTCACCGAGCTGGTGTCCGAGGCTTTTTTAAACGAGGGTACGTTAAATGTTTATTAGATAATAGAGGATGAAATTTGTTTCCCATCAGAACAGCAATTCAAAGGATACAGGATACAACATTATTAGATTTGAAAAATTGTTGTATTTTCATAGCAAACAATATAAAAACTTTCTTTTCAAAAACAAAATTGAAGTTATTTGCTTTTTAATTCCGTTTACAATGTAATTTCCGGGGTCGAAGTTGCGCAGTAAATTTGTGCCGAACTGAATGGGGGGATACCTTGGAAAATTTTTCCTACAAAACTTGCTTTTACAGAGTCGGTGGAGTTGGTGCAAGTAATCTAAAGTTAGCTGGGACGGCGGCGGGCTATTTAGATGCACATCTTAACTCGCAATATATCTGGATTGTGAGCCTGGCCAACTACGGGAGTGTTTCTCGGGTGCTTTTAAACGTTTTTCTGGAAGCTCTATATCAGTAATGAGATGAACTCTATTGGGGATACATGTTAGAGTTAAAATATTGTAGTAAGTGAAAGATAAGGTAAGATTGTTTAGAAGACTGTAAATCACTTCAAATTGGTCTAAGTAGAGGTCGTGTTGGTGCAGTGTGACATCGTCTGACGGATATCGTGTGTTTGGCCGCCACTTGAAGCAATGAACTTCAGAATAATAGTATTAACTAAATCAAATAAAATAAAATCAGCTTCACGCTGTATCCCGCACACAAGAGGGTAGGCAGAGGGAACCCAGTGTTAAGATACTCCGTTCCGCACTTTCTGCCGAATTCTGGAGGCATTGCGTGTAGAGTGGCAGAACTCAACGCCGCGCTTTTGCCTCGACACCAGAGCGAAGAAATGGAAATATAAATATTTTATCTCCTCGATCGAACTCACAACCAGTCGGTTTTACAATCACTCTTTGTGCACCTGCGCTACGACTGGTCTCAATATTAATTAATGTTAATAATATTAATTAAATTATTTCAAAATTGCACTACATGAAACTTTAATTTGTTTAAATGACTTTGAAATTGAAATTAAAATGGCTTTCAACCTTCATATTTAAATTAAACTTTATTTATCTAATTGCTATGATTTTTTTTATATTTTAAAATTAATTTCAAAGATTAACCTGCTATCTATAATATATCGCTGCTTAGTTTCTCTGATAATGGGTATGTGGAATGTAACGGCTATATCTCAAACGGCTATCGATCGGTACATGGCCAGCGAGTATGGCATCTTCATTCTGAGGACTAATCAGAAAATATCGTTACCATATATGTATATGTATGTATTAGGTAGGGTTGGATTACGTGAGTTTATTGTTTTTTGGCTACAGGTTCGTGGTTTTCCTCTGTATGTCAGGGTAGGCCTGGAACCAGATGTTAAATCACTCTGTTTCTAGTTTTTCACAGGATTTTTTTTTGAAATTTGAATTTGAAACACAGCGCCGCTCCTTATCTTCTTGTAGGTTTACAACTTTTCGCCGAATTTTGGAGGTATTAAGTGCTGAGTCGATCTCGACGCCACGCTTACCAGTGCGATGAAATCTTATAATGTTAATTTTGTAATGTGGTGTTATTTACATACAATATCCCGCAAATATGATGGAAAAATGAAATCGGAGTGACTCAATTCTACATTTTCTGCTCTGATATATGAGAAAGATGAATTTGTAAATACTTATAAATATGAGATTATAACAAACAAAACTTTATCAATATTTTTAACATACATTAAACCTAATTCATATTCATCGATAGAGTCTACGCATTAACACACTAGCTTACTCAGCCCTACCACGACCACGACCACTGTACACGTACAGTAAACTCGTACAATATACCTACATACTGGTATAGGACAGGGTCGAATTATTTAATTTTAATAATCATTTGCATACGCGGCGTGCGGACCACTGATAATGTATATTTGCATCCGATGAGTTATCGTCAGGTGGCTGTGTGACACTCGATATAATGTGTTGCTATATTTATAGATAGAAATATAAGTACTTACGTGGTGAGGTCGTCGTGGTGTAGTAGTTTACAGCCAAACCCGGCCGGAGTTTGGTTGTAAACTAAACGCGATAGTTATGGGTTCATTTGTTTATTTACACAGTAGTGGGAATAGTAAGATTTGAGATCCGCTGCTTGAAACTTATTGATTCGGAAATTAGGATTAAATTGAAGAACATAGAGTCTTAATACTTGATTCCCTCTAACAACTCATCTAAGCAGGAAGAAACTAGCTGTTTGCTTTTTTACAAGTACTTATTTGAAATATACGTTTTTTATTGGTCAATAATACTTTGAGTTATATTTTTGTATTAGTTGTAGTAAAATGTTGAAATTTTTAGCCGTGATCGAACAACCTGGGAACTGTGGAACCTAATCTGGGAACTATGGAACCATGTACAGCATCATATAGTATTAAAGGTTCTACTTTCGTATAATTGAATATTAATTGGTATAAAACAATCTATTTTTCTTTTGTTTCTGCCAAAAATATATAATACTGTTCTCCTTCATTTGTAAATAAATATAAAAACTCCAAGACATCACAAAGAAATCAAATTGATTCGTAATCACAATTAGCAATCGATAGGTGATATCCGGCTCGAAGGACCGTTTTTATCCCTATCTAATTTTGCCTGGAGCAAGTCGTGCCTGCATAATTCCCAGCTCAGGGGGTAAGGGCTTAGGTAATCAGCTGCCGCCGGGGTATTACCCGGCGATAACATCCGCGCGATTACCCTTGCTGACCACTTCTGTACCTCCGTCTGGTCACCTCGGGTTCCCCACTTTAATCCTATTGCTAAGCATTGATAGTGAGTTCTCCTAAATGGACCCCGCCTAATCGGATATAAGATCGGCTGTTTGAACTTTAACTTATAATTTAATAATCCAAATTAGAAATTTTAGGTAGGTTAATTATATTGTTGTGTATCACTTTATATAAAAATTTTCAATGACGTTCGTTATTATTATATGTTAGTAAGTAAAATTTAACACGTCAATCTTAATCTTTATGTCTTAAGGCCGTCGTAGCGCAACTGCATAGCGTCTTACTGTAAACGCGACTGATGTAGGCTCGATTCCATTTCAGGGGCAACAAAATAATTTAATTTTCTCGCAATGTGTCTAAAATTTGACGGAAAGTGGTATGCGGATTTTCTTAGAACAAGGTTGTACAAGCGGGATACAGCGAAAAGCTCACCAAAAAGACAAGAAGAATATCGAAGACTTCTTTATTCTTTATAGTACAAAGCGAGCGAGTCGACGAACTGACGACACTGACATTATGTAAATTGCTTACAATATTATTAAAACTTCTATTTATAATGGAATATTTACAAATTCTAATCAAACTTAACTATCGCGCATATAACTAATTTGTTTATACATTCTATGTACTTAAATTTCTATTATTTATATTCTTTCAATGATTTTAGCTGACTGACTGACTATACTGACACTTTCACGTCATTTTCCTATTTTCACATCTTATGTTATAAGCGTTTCTTTACCGTCTGTATTTTTATTAAATAATGTAAAAATGAAAAAATAAAAAACATTATGTGGAGGATGACCAGGATATTTAAGCTTATTTTGTCTAGAGCGCATAGGCGCAGGTTCGAATCCCGTCACATTTTTTTTAAATAAAAAAAAGGTCACACTTTACGAGTGTGACTGTAAAACCGAATGCTTGTGGGTTAGATTCCCAATGGTTCCCACACGAGCATATGAAATATTTACTTACCTTTGCGTTGAGTTCTACCACTCAATACGCTATGCCTGCAGAATTCGGCAGAAAGTGGGGAACGGAGTGTCCTAACACTAGGTTCCCTCTGCCTACCCTGCTGTGTGCGGGATACTGCTTGAAACTGATATTATACTTAAGTGTGCAGTTAACACTTTGATAAAATATTCCAATGATTTAAGCTTGTAATAAGTTAGTTTAGCATAACATGATTACATTCGGTCCTACGCAACGTTTGTTAAATCCCCATGAAATTTAACATAGAGTTAATCCTTCTTAAACGTCGGTCGAAAAATCCATGACTTTTCATGGTAATCAATGAGTAAATTGGATGTAAGATATTATTTTTTTTTCACTTATTTGGAAAATAAAAAAAAACATATTAAAAATATCATATATAAAGCTGGTTGGTTAAAACAAAATGCTACGGAAACCAATTACAAAAAAGATATTGCAAATTTTACTGCTTTGTCTTATTCGTATTTTCTCTATTATACGTGCCATACTATCATCACGTGTTGAGTTATGGAACTCAACGCCTGATTTGCTCCTGTCCAAATTGAATACACAAGCGTCAGCGTTACAGTCGCACGCGTTTCCCTCTGCACCATGACGGCTTAGAAAAAAATATATAAGTAAAACTCTATCCCACATACAGAAAATCTAAAATAAAAACAAATAAAATTTAACAAAACTAAATCTAAAACGAAAATAAAACAACATTTCCACTTCACGAAATGACCCAGAATTTCCATTTTCAATATCGCTGCATAACTCAAAGTAAGTAAACTTTAAGCCGCCATTAGCGGGATTGGACGGAAGTGACGTCATCCCGGATTTACTCCGCCACCGTGCACCGTCAGCGACTAGACCGGCATATTATTTTTAAAAGCCTTTAAAAATTATAAATTGCAAGTCTTTTTGTGTACTATAAGAGTGGATCTTCAAATGTTTCTATAGAATAGAGAAAAATGCTGTAAATGAAACTGGTTTTGGATTCTTATTTAGAAACCTGACCAGGAGGCGCGGGTTCGAGTCCCGCTACGTTCAAATTTTATACGGTTTCTAACTAAGTATTTATCTTTCCTAAGTGTGGATTAACACTTTAAAAAATGCTTTAAAAAAAGGTTTTGGATTCGATTACCACTATAGGAAATGAAATATTTATATAGTTCCCAGGTTCCCTCTACCTACCCTGCTATGCGTGGGATACAGTGTGAAGATAAAAAATAGGTCAATGTTTATTTTGATATTTGTCACTACTTTTGCCTTATTCAGGGAGAATGTAGTGATGAGTCACTTTTTGATCTACTTATCGCCCATCCAAGTACTTTAGCCTTTAGTTGACCAAATCCGTTTCATACTTTATTGTATTTGTCGAGACAGGCCGTTAAAATAATGGCGTAGTGTAACAACGTCTAACTGTACATGCTACGGCTGTGGGTTCGTAACTAATTTGGGAAAATTAATTATTTTCATTTCGGACAAAACGTGGCGTTGAGTCGTACACAGGGAACGGAGTGTTAAGGCACATCGTTCTCCACTTTCCGCCGAATTCTTAAGGCATTACGTGTTGAGTTTCGGAACTCAACGGAGCCCTTTGCCTCGAGACCAGAGAGAAGAAATGGAAATATAAATTTAAATAAATATTTTATTTCCTGGAGTGGCGATCGAACCCACAACAAGTCGGTCGCACACTTTGTGCCGCTGCGCCACGACTGGCCTTATATTTAAAAAGACAATGACATACAAACATAAAAAAAGATATTATTATATAGGAAAAGCAATTACAAAAGAAGCAACTTATGTCAAACAATTACTTAGCCGGGGCGGGTGTGTCTGGTGGCCATTTTCATAATACTCCCGCTAAGAAACGTAAGTTAAGTTTGTAGGTGCGCAGGTGCACTCGCCTTTGCGACCAATTCTTTTAGAGGACTGTAATTGCTTGTGATACTTTATTTGTTACTAGCTTTGGCCTGTGGCTTTGCTCTCCAGGCCAAATGAAAATAAATAAAAGTTATGAAAAAAAATGGACAATCCAATACAGCAATAATTTTATATTGAAACTAGTGGTTCCCGTGATTGGAATATCAACCTAAGATTTTTTTTATCTTTATTGGTTGTATCCAGCATATGGCGAGGGAGGCAGAAGGAAGCTGGAAACCTAATTTTAAGACAGTCCATTCCCATTAAGACACTCCACTCAAGTGTGTGGAACTCAATGTCGGGCTTTGTCTCGTCACCAGAGCGAGAAAATTAAAATGAAACATTTAATTTTCTTAGGTGACCGTCGAACTCACAATATATAAAAAAAACACTGTCTGAAAGACAAAGAAAAACGCGAACATCTCACGCTATATTTTAACTAAAATATTTTTACAGCATCAAAGAGGAAACATCTAAAAAAAGACATCGAAAAACAACGAATCCAATTCTTTTCACATAATATATAAGATTATTAAATCCTTAAAAAATATCACAATACATTTAAATAATATATTTAATACACTAAAACTTCGAAAAACAGTCATAGCGGAATACAAAAATAAAATTTTTCGAACTCTCGAGCTTAAACGCGGCATAAAGTAAATTCTTAGTAATATTTCAGCGTACCGTTCTGAACTAACTCTGGAACAGCAGCTTGCACCTTGATATATTCTTCTTAAGAACAACATTAAGACATCACGGTGTTTTAAGTTCTATTAAAAGTTAAAGTAAAAATGAATAGTGCATTAGCAGCATGTGTGACTGTTAATGTTTTAAAACAGTATATATAGAGGGTAGTCGTGCGGCTGTAAGCGCGACAGATTGTGGGTTCTATTTCCAGAAATATTCAATATTTTCATTTCGTTGCTCTGGTAAGGAGGTAAAGTACGGCGTTGAGTTTGCCATTCAATACGCAATGCGTCCAGAATCCGGAAAAAATGGGAAACGAAAGCCTTAAGGAGAACATAGTGTCTTAACCATAAGTTCACAAGTTTATAATACCTACACTTTTATGTGCGGAATACAAAAAAATACCGTAGATAAGATGATTGTGAGTTCGTTTCTCATACAGGGGATTATGTTTAATGGTACAATTAAAATGTGACGTTAAGTTTTATCACTGAACACGGATTGTTTAGAATTTAGACGGAAGCCAGAGAACATAATATTTCTTACTGGAAAATTACTCTTAGGTAGGTAGCTAACGAAGCTGGAAATCACACCTACAACCTTTTTAAAGACCAATCCAAATGATTCCGATCAATCAACAAAGAAATACAAACAAAGCCTTATAAAGACATTTATTTAAGTGAATTTACGTAAAAAAATGGTTGAAACGCCGCGTGACTTTTAAAGTAACTGATATGCAAATATGGTGCAATTTTAATAGGCTTAAAGTGAGATCTAAGTGAGATTGCTAAAAATGCCTCGTGTGAATTAAAATTATGTGCTGCTTTTGCGTCACGATACTATTTTTTTTATAAAATCTAAAGTTATTTTAACTTAATGCTAATAACGGTATTAGTTGCTCCAATTTAAATATAATTTTTATTCGTAAATTATGGAAAAAACTGGTAAATTTATGATTTTAATTCAATGAAATGGTACTGATTGTATAAATGAACGTTGTTACTAAAAATATTTACCTGTACATTTTGAGATTTTTTTTTTCATTCCTACCTTTTTTATTATTATTTGAAATCGAGAACAATGTAGCGGAACCCAATCTTGTAAAAATGCTACATTTTTACAGAAGACTCAAAAACGATAAGAGAATTGTCTACAAAGAGACAAAACATTAAGCCCGGTGGTGGTGCATTGGTACACCGTCTCTCCAGCGACTGTAAGCGATGGTTGTAGGTTTAAACTCCACTCGGGAGAAACATTATATTTTAAACAAATGTGGCGTTCATTTCCACTACTTATCATTCATCTCATACTCTCTTTTGAGACTCCGCTTTGTCTCAAAAGCTGAACAGAAAGTGGCGAACGGAGTGTTTTAACACTAGATTCCTCTGTCTATCCTACAAAACATTAAATTCTTTTTGTTAAGTTCAATTAAAATATCCCCTTTAATGATAACTACGGCATGAAGATGTCGAAGGGTGCAACAATACGGACAATGGGTAGATAACACGGTACTCAGTCACGCCGCTGACAGGGTTATCGGTGGTAGACTTGAGTGGTTCAATTTACAAGATTTTGTAGAAAATCTCGTAAATTTGAGAATTTTGTAAAATTTAGAAAAATACTCTTATTTATTTGACATATTAGTTCCACATTGTATACCGCATATAGCAGGCAGTCAGAGCAGGGCGGTCAGGAGAACCTAGTGTTTATATACTCCGTTCCACATACGCCGCCCAATTTTTGAGGCTTTGTGTGGATTTTTGAGGTTCAGCGGTGGAACTCAACGCTGCATTTTTTATTTAGATTCAGGAGTACTCTTTCCTATATTCCCAATTTAATTTTTCCATATTTTAACGTCCAGTAAATTCGTCTATGCACTGTTTGTCAGTCACTGGAAGAGTTTTTTTATATAGATTAATGCACATACACATTCAGCTTAAGCTTACAACTTGTACTACAGCTAACTACAATATATTGTCAGGTCGCATTGGGCTCTTGCGTCTTATGTATTGTCTTTTGATTGGGTTTATCGTGTTCCTGGCTGTATCAGAATATGCTTTCTACACTAAGAGGACCTGTTCTCGTCCGTCCCTTTAGAACAAGGCATGTATAAGAATTGAAAAATTTCTTTCACTGTATCAGACAGTTACACCTCATTTTACTTTATTTAAAATATTTTTTATTTAAATACATAAAAATGTCAAAATTCAGCGACCACTATATCACTATATCTGTAGCCTTTTATATCATATATGTAATTTTCCCTTAGAGAAACATTAAAACGAAGTAAGACTTCAACAATCACCTAACCAAATCAGAAATATACTTAGCTACTACAAATCTTGCAACACAAACCAACAAAGCGAACAATTATATTAAACAACGTCTATCATTAGTTCGCTTGGGGCTGCCCGTCGTTTCTTTACAGTACCTTCAGGTATGATATCAGGAGGTACTGACTTCAAAGAAACTACCCACAAAGTGGGACTCCACGTTTGATTAGGCTTCTTACTTGCCTCGAGGCTGCCTTTGTTACAAAGAGCTGTGTTCTGACAACGCTTAACCATTCAAGTGTATCAAAGACTTTTACTTGTCGATTTTAGCGCATTTCATTAGATAAAGGATTTGTTGTTGTTATTTTGAGGTGAAAGATGGATATGATCGGAGAAAAATTTAAATAATCTATAAAACTTGGATGTATGGTCAAGGAGTTAGAAGCGATATTGGTTTGCTAGGGACCTATAGGACTAACATCAGGCAGGAAATGATGAACGTTATTATTAGTGCTAAAATTATCATAAATATAGCGGACGATACTAGCTTCTCCTTGCCAATCCTGTTATATGCGAGATACAAGGTGAAACTGTAAGAAATTAGAAATATGCCAACGAAATTTTTGATCATTTATTTTATAAACTGCCTTTACTTGATTTTTTTTCTACATGTCGTCTATTTGGTGCAATTATGTATTTAACACTACAATTATGTATTTTGCATTAGATTCCCAGGTTCCCTTTGCCTACTTATTAATTAAAAAAAAAATTAAATTAGCTTCACGCTATATCCCGCACACAGCAGGGTAGGCAGAGGGAACCTAGTGTTAAGACACTCCGTTCCCCACTTTCTGCCGAATTTTTGGAGGCATTGCGTGTTGAGTGGCAGAACTCAACGCCGCACTTTGCCTTGACACCAGAGCGAAGAAATGGAAATATAAATTTAAGTAAATATTTCATCTCCTCGAGTGGGGATCGAACCCACAACCAGTCGGTTTTACAGTCACACTTCGTGCCACTGCGCCACGGCCGGCCTCAACTTATTAATTAAAAGATATATATATATATTTTTTAAACCACACTGCGAGGCATTTTGTTTTCATTCGTTTATAAAGATTAAACCTATTTGGTTATACAACTTGAAACAAATCCAACAAAATGATCGAACCGTTTCATTCCGTCCAGCGCAGTTCAAAAGAGGCATAGGTTAAAGGTATGAATTTATATTGCCATCAATAAAAATGGGTAAAAAAATTCCGAAAAAAAAATAAAAAAAACGTAAAAAAAATGCACAGAGCTGCGTAAAAAAAGTCGCACGCGGCGCCAACGTCAATAAAATTTCATGTTTACGCAGAGAGCGATATCTCGTTGAATAAAATGTATACTCTTTTGCGAGTAAACTGTTTTGTTCGTTCAAAAATCATTTTGGAAAGGCTTTCATGGTGCCGTGTACACTTTTAGCTGCCTTTTTTTGTTCGAATATTTGAATTTGAAAGTGGATGTAATAACTTACGCGCGAATATTTACGATAAAATGTTAAAACTAAGGTTAAATCCGCTTATTGAAGTCGTATCGCTGATGTAAATTGTGTTGTTTATGGAGCTTAGATGTTGTTTGAATGTAAATAGGTGTTCTCTTGAAATTTACATTTCTTGATAAGTGCGATTTGGTTTCGTTGGTGCTTAGTGCAAATATTTACAGGTAGTACTGCTCATGCATTTGCAGTTCGAATAGGATGATATTATAAAATATTTCATAGTTCTTGTAGAACGTGACGGCCAGTCGTGGCGCAGTGGCACAAAGTGTGACTGTAAAACCGACTGGTTGTGGGTTCGATCCCGACTCGAGGAGATGAAATATTTACTTAAATTTATATTTCTTCGATGTCGAGGCAAAGCGCGGCGTTGAGTTCTGTCACTCAACACGCAATACCTCCAAAATTCGGCAGAAAGTGGGGAACGGAGTGTCTTAACACTAGGTCCCCTCTGCCTACCCTGCTGTATGCGGGATATAGCGTAAAGCTGATTTTATTTATAAATATTTATTTGATATTTGCTATAAATAGTATATTTTATCTTTAATACCTGCAAAAATATCACACAAAAAATGAGAAAAAAAAATCTCAGGCAAAACCACACTAAGCTGCAAGTTCAAAACTTGTGTAAAACAGCAAAATAAATTGCAATCACTATATAGATACCACATAATAAACGCATTAGGTTGATTAAAAGAGCAAATCTCATATGGGGATGGGCAGGTAATGTAAAGTAAATAACTGACTATAGTACACACGTCCTCTGCCTATTTATGATAATTACTAAGCTAAGGTTGGTAGTTAGTTTGGATTTGCATTTAAACGCACTCAGAGCATTTTCAATTTTCCTGTTTCGCCTGATCATAGTTTATGTGTGTTTTGGTTGAGGAATGAATATATTTGTGTGTGATTGTGGTTGCTGGTTCATATTCTGATATGATTTGGCTTATGTGTAAATATGTTGCTAAAAATTAAAATTCTTCAATTAATCTCTAATTAACATTTTAAAAAATTTGAAAATAGAAGAAAATCATAAGAACAAAAATTTCTGAACAAAAATCCTGATTAGACCCGTACTCGTCAATGAGAATACACTTCACGTGAAGTTTCCTATTCATTATTCTCACTTTGACTTAGTAAATTGACGTTTTGCAACAGAAAATGAAAAAAAAACAAGCTTATTTTTATACGTCCCGACGAAAATCCACTAAAATCTATCCTGTGTCTTCGAAGTTTTACTGTCATGTTCACTTAACAAAGCCGTTTGACGGTACTATTTCCTTTTGAACGTTTTCCACCTAAAACTGAATAGTGCATATTCTGGTAAGTCACTCCACTCTATTTTAAACCTTAAATACGCGTTTTGTGATGATTTTTTTCCATTTTACTGGGAACAAGGGTACATAGGCGATTGACAGGCGCGTTGAAGGTTTTTTGTCTGGTACAGCTTTTATTTTCTGGTCTAGACTTGGTGATTAGTCGGCACGTGTTCTCTCGTTGTCAAATTTCAAGTCTTTTATGTGAAGCTCTTGTTGGAGCATCACAGTTTCTTTTTTGTTCATTTTATTCGATAGTTGAAGATTTAACCAATGTAATCCGATAAGTCTAATCACCTATATTAATAAACAAACAGATAACACTCAATATAACAGCAAATACCGCAAAAGAACAAATAACACACGGAGCGTAAACTAAAAGGCGCCATTACAGAAATGGCTATCAAAATTATAATATCAATTACCGATGCATTAACAATTCAGAGCAGACGTGGCGGAGGCGGGAGTGGGACGCCGATACCCTGGGAGGGCCAGGGTGCGAGGAGGGTGGCAAGGCAGCCGTCGGAGAGCTGTCAAAATGTCAAATTTCAGAACGCTCGGCGCAACTTCAAACGTGCCCCTACCATGCACTATATCTCTAATATAGTTATGGTACTCGGTGTTAATATTCATGCATCTCATCCGGCTTCTAGACACCGAGCCATTTTCGTGAAAGCCTCTCGGTTCCGTCACTATGAATATGAATGATTCAGTTCATTTCTTGGATTAAAGTTGAGCATTTTGTGATATTAGCTATGTTGTGATTAATATTTATGGGTTGCTTATATTTAGTGATGCGAGCATACTTGACGTAATATCAATTTTGGTTGTAACACTTACGTCTACATCCTGATTCAGTAATAAAACAATTAATTTCTCGTCGTCGTCGTCGTCGTGGTTTACTGTCATTCAATTTTCGAGTTGAAACTGTAATAGGTTTAATTAAAAGTGTACCAGCCGCGACTTTTACTCGAGCTGAAAGCTTCCGTTGTGTTTACTGAATGCAAATATCAATCACATTCGAAAATAGAAACCTCCACTGTGTGTGTGTATGTGAAACACAAAAAAATATCTAAAGCGAAAATTGGAAATTTCAATTTCGAGTCCATTTCCTGGAAAAACAGGCGGGTTTTTTTTATTTCATCACTTAAAAAAATGCGCTGCCCACCGACGCTGTCTGTCTCGCTCTTGACGTGAAGGATATTGGAGCGAACCGAAAATGAGAAGCAAAAGAAACGCTGATTTTTGACGTTTCAATATGCACTCATCTGCAGCGCGCGGCCGAGTTAATTAATATCATACCCAGAAGCTCTCCGGGAGAAAAAAACCTAAAACTGTCCACTCTCAAATCAAAATTGTTACAACGAGTGACATCGAAAGCTTTCCATCTTAATAATACGTTTTCTTAACAAGCTCTTGTATACGACTGTCAATCAGGGACGTCAAAAGTGACAGTAGTGATGTCCCCGCCCGGTAGTGGCGGTGTAGGAGAGGTCGTCCCCATACGAAAAGCCCACGTTAGGAAACGCGTGCTCGATTTAGCGATTAGTGTTTTAGAAATTGGGACTGAGGATCGCGTCGCCCGCGGCCGTCCACGCCTACAAGATGGCGGCACTAATCAAGCATGGGGGAAGGCGGAATGTACAATTTTATTGAAGCGATGTATTATTACACATTTGAACCTATAATTACGCGCGAACATAACGCGTGGGAAGATTAGAAAAAACACATCTCGACGGCTCGTGCTCAGTAATTGGGGTGTTTCGTTCATGATTTTGATTTGATTATAACAATTTGCACGCAAAAAGTTAACCGTTTGTTTCTTTTGGGGACCTATTCGGTGATATAATCTGTTTAATACAAGAAAAAATATTTCTGTAGCATTTAAAGTTTATTTACAGCTAGCTTCATGTTTATTGTATCATTTTCTTCATTCTCCAAACAAGATGATCATCTCAGTCTGATATTTCCCACATTTGAAATATTATAATGGTATTATCGTGTTGAAGTTCTGTTTGAGCGGCCTCGATATGTATTCGGTTTCGAAGCCGCAATGGTCGTGAGTTGAGTATCCATCATTCACTGGCACCGCCCGGCCCTGATTTATTGAGTGTCGGCGTCCGGACAGGACGGTGCGGATCAGAGGTCGGTCCCTGATCGCTTTCTTGTATTGAGATGTATAATATATACATTTGTATAATCGATATGCCAATTATATTAGATTATTTACTCCTTTAATGATTCTAATACTTAAAAAGTGAATGTTCTAATGAAATATGTTTTGCTTTTCTGCTTATAAATATTACTGCAAAAACTAATGATGTAATAAAGTCGGCATTAGAATCATCTTTCGTCATGTATTATTTTTAAATATTTTTCGTTTGAAGTAATCTATCTTCAATATATTTAATACTTGTTCTACATTGTTAAAATATATTTAATAAGAAAATATAATATGTCGAATTTTCCGTAGATATCAGTATAACATTAATTTTAACTATATACACAATCAACCGTAGCAAGTGTCAAGGTACAAGGTAGAAGTCCCGCCATACTTGTGTAACTAGAGGCCGAGGGCGGGCGCTCCGCCCTCGTCTGCCCTTACAGAGGTCGTGTATAAGTGACAGGGAAGTGACAAGACGCTGTAGACCAGGGTAGGACAAAATTGGTCTAATTTTTCATTGTTTCGAGTAGCTTGTATTTATTGATGTGATGCTATCACATCAATAAATATGAATAAATGTAACTACACACAACTTAATATTAATAACTATTAATATTAAGTTTTATTATTTGTAAAACAATGGTTAGGAATATAATAAACTCATTATGTTAAAAAGAACAGCATCTGTAAAGCAAACTACAGCAATATTTTAAACATATAAATGAGTAAATTTAAACAGCCCGACTATAAAGATTGAATATTTTTTTGTATCATTATTGTTAATAATCATACATAAAAATAAAAAATTAACATTATTCTAATAGCATAGACTTAAGAGCAATAAATAATCTTACACTCTAAAAGCATCGTATTAAAGCTTCTAGGATAAACCAAAAATCTTTAGCATGTACCAATAAATCACAAAACAACACCTAAATCATTTTAATGGTATTCCAACAAGTGATCCTGTATAATCAGCGTTATCAAGCGCACAGCTCCGCATAAACAGCCGCTGTGACAAATTCCGCATCTCGCAGATATCGACGCGCGGTAAATCATTAGTGTGGAAGTGCCTTTATGACTGTTGTTCTATTATATAGAGATACTAAGATTTAAATAAAATATTGAGGTATTGTTTGTATATTTAATTAAAAATATAAAGAAAAAAAAATATGTGGCTTTATGTACATATGTATGTAGGATAGGAAATGAAGTCCTAGTGTAAAGACACTCCGTTTCTCAATTTCTGTCCATTTTTAATATTCTTCTTAAAGTTTTTTTTTTTATGAAGCTAATAAATGTTTTTATATTTCAAGAGTTGAAGACAGTGCCTTATTGTGATACTTCTACTTATTGTGATATTTTCTACGTTTTAGTGTATTTAAAATGTCATCTTAGCTTTTTATTATGTATGTACCTGTAGTACATTTTTTAAATTATTACTTGTTTTTTTTATTTCAAACTCTTCCTCCGCTATTTTCCCTTTTTTCTATTTACTAATATTTGTATTGTTGGTTCCAGTAACAAATCAATGTTTCAGTATAATCATAACTGTGAAACGTAGTGCACTTCACATAAACTGTTGCTATCATGACAAATCCTTCTCGCAGATATCGCGCGTACTAAATCATCAATCTGTATACACCAATATAAACGTTCACAACAGTATAGTAGAATAGTGACATAGTAGTATCATGAATAGTTCTACAATACTATATGGGAGATTTGTGCTTATAGTATACATATTTAGATGTAATAGGATCGAGTTGTTGGGAATGGCTTATTAGGGTAAACATAGAAAACTTAGGTTCAGGAAACTCCATTCTTCGTTTTCTGACCAACTTAGATTTTTGATGGAGTTATTAACTGATGCTAAATTATTTTAAATGTGTAGGCAGTTAATTTAAATAATAATCTATCTTTCTTCCGCTTTATTAAACCAACATTTCACTATAACATTGAACTATGTACCAAAAATGAATTGATTTATTGCAAAATAAAAAAAGTAATTTCTTTTTGGTTTTACAATCAAATCAGCTAGATCCAACTAAAATTCCCACCGAACCAAGGCGTCCTATTTAACTTGACATATTTATGTAGTTTTTCTATGGTGAAAAATTATATAGATATGGTAATATATAACCCATTGTCAATTTGCGTATACCGGTACGTAGAGCTGTTGACGTGAACACAATACCTGTTTTGCGTCGGTTTTTCAGTCTCGCTGCTTATTTATTACACGAACCGCATGCAAAACGAGCTAAATTGACGCAATGTAGGGATGGTGTCCTGAATTTTATTTATAAAAACTATTATCTTAATATGTAACAGTAGGCCGTGGTGATGTTAATTGTGTGTATGAGAGAAGGTTATGGATACAAATTTCAGATAAAGAGTATGTCAGTCCATTATATTTATTACTTATTATTGACATTTTGCTCTAAGATACAGCGGAAAAAGGAAGTAGGGTACATAAATTCACCCGCAAACAGCAGAGCAGCGGGTAGGCAGAAGAAACCTAGTGTTAAGACTCCGTTCCCCATTTTCCGCTGAGTTCTGTAGGCATTGCGTATGGAGTGGCGGAACTCAACGCCGCGCTTTGCCTCAGCACCAGGGCGAAGAAATAAATGCTTAATTACGGTCGTATTAAATAGTCAAGTCGTTTTTTTAAATTTTAATATTAGATAATTATACAGTTTATTTAATATAAAAAAAATGATAACAAACTAACTAAATACATAGTTTTACCCGGACTTACAGAAATTTCGCAGTAGACACAAAAGTAACAACCCTGCATTTCATCCAGCGTCCAATAGGACCCTATGCGTTTTTTTTACCTCACTTTATCTTATTTCATTTTATTTGATTTCGCCAACCGTTTGTGTACATGCGCCGGCGCAGGTGCACGGCGCCTTTGATGTGTATTGATATGCAAAGTTTTATAAGTGAATACATATTCATCGACTTTTTGCTATTGTATGATGCTTTGTAGAGATACGGTTTGTTTGTTTAAAGATTTCTGATTCTCTTGGTAGAATCTTGTTGCAACGTTGATGAAGAGGTTTAGCAAATATATATAGAAATATCGTTTTACATATATTGTAAAAGTTAAATAGCCCTGATGCCGAAATAGGGTTCTGATTTGTCCTTCGGTCCTATAGATGTAGGCTTTGCTTTGCAATATTGCATTTCAAGGTTTGTTTTTTGATATAACTCTATATCTCACATATAACAAGAGCAGACAGGGGAAATCTTGTTACACTCATGAATATATATTCACTTAAAAAAAAATTTATACGTTTTCGAAATAAGTATTGTTATACTCAGTTCCCCGCTTTAACTATCTCCTAAAAAATTTGATGAAACAAAAAAAAAATTATATATAATATTATTTTATGGCAAGCTTATTAATTACC
The DNA here is from genome assembly GCA_917862395.2 of Heliconius sara. Lineage (NCBI taxonomy): Eukaryota > Metazoa > Arthropoda > Insecta > Lepidoptera > Nymphalidae > Heliconius > Heliconius sara. Next base: position 11,120,368 of record OU860787.2, read on the forward strand.
TAAACAACAATCATTAGTAGATACAACAAATATTGAAATATTCAAACATAAATCATCCAAATGAAATAATAATATGTAAGCTATCGTGAATTCCTAAATATTCTCCACAAGTACGATTTCACCGATACCTCATTGTAACCTTGTTGTAACCAGTTCCAATTCGATCAAAGCGACAGCTAGCTTCCAACTATCTCATTTCCCAGCACAGTTACGTTTCCGGGAGACGTCACAGCATCCGGCTCGAAGATTAGTATCAACGTTTGACGCTCCACCATTGTCTCTATAGGTCCATAGAAGCATTCAGCTTTGGACTCTATAATTCCGAATGGCTGTTTGCATTTGGTATTGGTTTTGAAATTTAGTTATGCATTAGACTTGCTTGGTTCTTTTGTAGCTGTTTTGATACTGTTATTTATAATAATGTACAGATTATTTTTTATAAGAAATTGATGTTATTGCTTTCGTTTACAAAACAAGAATGCTTCCATAGAAGTTTTTGCTAGACTAGTAAACCCGTCGAATTCATTATTAAAGTTATGTAAATTGTAGCAATATTAAATTAATTTTTATACATAACATGTTATAGTAGACCATTTAATTTAATTTAGAGGCTACTACTGTCTATAAATGAGTTACTCGTGGCGCAGTGTCGCAAGCGTGTGACTGTAAGAGCGACGATTCTGGGCTCGATTCTCACTCGGATTAATTTCAATTATTAATATTTTCATTTCTTCGCTTTGCCTTGTTGGCAAAACGCGGGGTTGAGTTTCGCAAATCAATCAGCAATGCCTCGAATATTCGATAGAAAGTAGGGAATGAAATGTCTTATTACTTTTGTGCCGTGTGATCCCGGCCTAGAATAGGATCATCCTGGTACTGGTGGTGTCGTAGGAGGCGACTAAAGTACGTGTGGTAGAGTCACGTCGCCAGCAAAGGCAACACGCATGGGCAGACTCGACCGGATCATTACCACCCCCGGCATTTAAAACCGGCGTGAAGTATTGGCTTTATGCCACTGCGTTTCGCATCAGGTAATGCCGGGCCCCGGCGCCCAATCCATCTTAAAGGCCGGCAACGCACCTGTAGCTCCTCTGGGGTTGCACGGAGTCGTGGGCGGCGGTAATCACTTACCATCAGGTGACCCGCACGCTCGTTTGCCGTGTCTTTTCCATAAAAAAAAAAAAAAAAAAAACTTTTTTCTCTCTGCCTACCCTGCTATATAAAGAAAGACAACTCACTTTACCATTTTCTAATAAGACAAATTCCCGTACAAAGCTTAATGTGGAAGACTCACATATATTCGGTGTCAAATTGTAAAAACCACACTATTTCCGTAACTAAAGTGCGGACGCTGTCAATTACAGATTTGCATAATTCAGCGTTTGTACTGCGGCCGATGTTAGAGGATGAATACTTTATGTACCTCCCCAGCCAAATGTAGCGTACTTGCAGGTGTCTTTCGATTAAATTGCGATTTTTTTGAACCAAAAAATCGATTAATTCTATCACATCCAATGTGACAATGACATGAGTATATTAAAACGAATCGACAGCTCGCTTACAACACAAAGCTTTCGGGACTTAAATTGACATCGATTTTTTTTTTAGATTACAACAACCATTATAAATATCTATAAAAATCTTTTCTTCTCCAAATATGATAAAGCTCTTAGAGGAACAACAAAAAACAATTCGTTGAACTACAGGGAATTTCGCACATAAAGTAGGATGGCATAAATAAGGTTCCAAGGTTGAGAACGGTGAAATACAGCCGGTGGGTAATAGTGCCATCCATCCGGTCACATCTTCGATAGGGTTAGTACACCTCTACCGTTATGTGTCCCTTGTGTGCCATAAAAGCCCCATAGTCTGGAGCCCCGGTTTTTTGACGTCTATTTGTGGTCGCCCTTTGCCCTTAACGGCTCCTTTGGTCCCAAAGCGAATGAGTTGGGAAGATTTAAATTAAATTTCAAAATTACATCACGGATGCCAGGATAATTGATAATTTATTATATTTATTGTGATATCAAGATAAGGTTCGTGTTCGGTGTTAGGTTACGGTTCGATTTGTATATTTAGAAATATTTTAAATTAAACTGTTTTAATATGTAGATATATAGACCTTAGTCTTTCAGTTTTAATTTTTTATGTAATCAAGAAATATTAACATTTTTTTTATATTTTCAGTAAGTTTTTGTAAAAATAAACATATTTATTCATATATTATGATAAAACAGTATATCCCGCTATAAATTCTAACCTAATCAAAAAGTACATATTTTGTATTAGTTTCGTCGTGTATGAAAAGTTGGGGCACGTACAGCGTAGGCGGGGGCACTATGGGGGCATGCATATTTTAGCTCAATCTGAAACATCACGTCCGGTGAAGGAAAAATTTAATACATCAACTTGTTACTGTTCCGTTGGCACAAGCATCGGAAAGTAATCCTTTCTATTTAAATTGCTAATATGAAAAAATGGAATATTATATTTGTAGTGTAATATTTCTTTGTTTTTTTTGACCTACCAGATCATTTACTTAATATATGTTTAAAATTCGGCCGGTACGTCCAGAATGGAGTGTCTTGTCATTAGATCCTCAGAGCCTATCCTGCAGTATGCGAAATATAGCGTGAAACTTAAAGAAGCTTATATCTGTTAATGATCTTGTTTTCTTAGTACAAGGGTTATGTTCCCGCCACCAAACTTGTAAAGTCTTGTATAATATAGCTTAGTTCTTTTATTATTCCGATAAATAGTGAAAATATTTAAAAATATAAAAATAAGATACGTAACGAATACTATCCAATCAATATTTTATCAACAAACGAAAATAATTACTTTTCAATTTTCAATGAACCAATGCTGGTAGCTTCACTGCTCGCCCAAACGGACTCCGATGCGAAAAAACATCAAAAATTTATGATGCCTATTATGGGAGATAAAAAGAGGAAAATGATAAACTTAGCGACATCCAGGATAACGGTGGTTGTCAAAATACGGGACCCCGAGTTTTTGTTGGACTACCGTCAATTATTTTTAATTTGCAACGTTTGGCTCGTGACCACCTTTTAGATATCACAAAAAGTTGGTTCAACTTAAACGTTTGTATGAAGATGGGTTAACTGTTCTTCGTTACTATAGGTTTTTTTTTGTTTTACATGTATTATTTGTTCAGATTTGTATGTCTGTATCAACTTCAGTTATCATTTATATAGCATGATCCGCTCTGGTAGACAAAACACGGCGTTAAGCTCCGGTGCTTAACACGCAGAAGATGGAGCACCTAGTAGTCTATTTCTTCTCTCAACCCTCCAGAAGGGGGGGGAGGAAAGTAAATAGTTGTTGATTACTTGATAGACCTTTCTCACAAGATAACTAGTGGTTATAATAAGAATAGTCACTTAGTTTTATATGTCGTATATCATAAAAAAAAATATTTTTCAATTTTATCTTTACCGTTTTGTTATTGATAATTTCGGAGTTGTTTTAAAAAATATACGCAACTGAAACACATTTACAAATCACCCACTTTGTTGGTTAACCAACAATATATATAAAAATAAACAACCCATGCTCTCATACGAGCAAGAATAATTTTTCAGAAAATCACATTTCACCATACCACGGGGGCATAATAAAACTATATAGAGATATCAAATTTCGCAAAAGCAATCCCGCAGAACCCGCATAAATCACGTGTGCATTAAAATCGCGATTATACCAGGCATAAGTTAGCAATAAATCCGGAATCGAACGTGAAAAAAGGCCCCCAATGTAACGACTCGAAAAATTTCGTACGCGCTACTATAAATATCGTTTTTGTATGGCAACTGCGAGGAGAAACAATACATTTGTAGGTGCTTTAATCAATGGATGAGATGTATGGAGATTTGTGTGGATGGTGTCAGAGTTTAGCGGTGTTCTTAGGTTTTTTTTTTTCACTCGAATTTGAGGTTTTTCATGTTGTAATACTTTTAAGTATACACTTACTCTGTACAGAGAGGGAATTTTCCATTCACTCCTTTTTCCACGTTTTGTCCACTTTCTTCGTCTCTATGTAGCGTCCTAAAAAGTTCTCCTACTTCTAACCATTGAAGATTTTGTCAACTTATGCTTTGGTTATTATCGAAATGCGGGTACAAAATTCATAGTTCGATTATTAAATACGAGTATATAGCACCATCAGTATCAAATAAAATAAAGGGAAAATCTTTCCAAAGGAATAGCAACTAAAATTCGTATATTTGTAAGAAAATATAAAAGAAAATGTCAAAAAGGACGCCTTTGTTGAAAAATTCATATCAACACTAGTATTCCCTAACGATATGTGGCATACAGTGTCCCGCTACATAATATTTTTTTGCCTTATGCTGGTGATTTTGAAACAAAAATGCGTCTCGGAGGAACGAGGGGCTGTGGAGTTTAAAGTTAAAGCTGTGAAGGGTGAGAAATAGGGAAAAAAGACAAATTTTGATGTATTGAAATTTAGAAATATGAGACTGTCATGGTGCAATGTCAGCGTGTGACCGTAGACGTGTCGGTTGTGGGTTCGATTCTCATTCATAGAAAGAAATATTTAGTATTTTCATGCCTTCACTATGGTAAAAAGGCATAGCGCGACTTCGAGTTCTGCGATTCCTAATGCCTCAAAACGCAGTATCTTTAACGACGACTTCTATATATATTATCAGAAGCTTTTGTTGGACTTACAAATTCTTGAAATAGACAAAACAAGAAAAAGTTAAACTTCCTACATCAAATTTCAACATTAATTAAATTTACCTCACAAACCGACCATCGAACCCATCACTTCCGTCATACTCGCGCAAAACAAGACAACAATCACAATATACACCGACTCCAAGTTTACATTCCCGTTCAGCAAATCACATACAAAATCACATACAAAATCAATCATACGTTTATAATTACTTCATCGCTCCCATCTTTCAATACGCGTAAACATCCTGTATAATGCATTAGCGGTGCGCCGATCAATTGTAATAATAAACTGACGGACCTCCCGTGCTTTCTATATACATACATATTCACATAAGATCCATAGCTTACCTGAGTAGTTCTAGCTTCGATTTTTCTTTGTAGCTTCACAGTGTACATCAGGGTAGACAGAGAGAATATGGGAACCTAGTGTTAGGACACTCTGTTCCCATCAAGATATTTCTGTCCCCATTTTCTGCTGTATTCTGGAGGCATCACATGTTGAATGGGGGGAACTCAACGCCGCAAGCGATTGATTTTGTATGTTCAATTCAACAAAAGACCTAAATTTTAATAGTATTTCGAGTGTTATTCACACATAAAAAAAATTGTAATATTAATAATAATATTTATAAATTTTTTTAACTTGATAAATAAAAGAAATTACATTTTTAAACAATCCTAAATTTTATGTAAAGAACTATAATTACAATCTTTCTTCTAAAGTATCAATATTAGGTTTCCGTAGATGTATGGCCAAAATGAAACCCATATAGATTCGTCATGTCTGCCCGTCCGTCCCTACATCATAGCTACTTTCGAATATTGAAATGGACCTAGACTAGTCCAAAAATTAAATCTCATATTACATTGGTTTATCAGCTTAACGCTGGAACCTGGTATTCGGAGGCTATTTCTCCACTTTCCGCCGAAATCTGGAGACATTACGGAGGTGTTGAGTTGAGCGTAGCTTAACGCCATGCTTGGCTCGACATCACAGCGAAGAAATTAAACAAAATAATTAAACTAAATATATTATATTGATATCATAAACAAACATGGATAGTGACGCAATTTTCACTGAAAGGAAGTGATGTCATACAGTAAGTGTTCTAATTCCTTTAAGTGAACTAAACCAACTTGGTTTTAGCAATTGCAACGAGTGATTCTTAGAAACTTTATTGAGATCGACAGGGGACTGTCTTTGATTTGAACTGACTAGCTCTAGCATCTGATTTTGATTGATTTTTTTATTATTATGCACATTGCTTGGTAGGCAGAAAGAACCTAGAAAGGAACCTTTCTGATTGTAAGTACAACGGTTCTGGGTTTGACTCAGGGAATGACTACTTCCAATGATAACGTGACAAAACGTGGCGTTGAGTTCCTCCACTTAACAGGCAATATCTCGAAAATTTGATAGAAAATAGAGAACGGAAGGTCTTAACACTAGGTTTTGTCTGTACTAATCCTACTATAATGCGGGATACAGCGTCAGGCTTAAATAATTGAACAAAATGTTTATAATAGTAAGTTTTGCCCTCTAAATATATTGTATAGAAAAATCTCAAGCTTAAGGTGTCCCGTGGCAGATTGTAACACACTCGTAACATAATGCTGAAATGTCCGTTTTATTTCTCTACTTCCCTTTTATAACTCTTTTAATATCCACTCGAGAGTTTATTCGCTCTTAAGAAATATTGTCAGGTTCTTCAATAAACAGTGATATGTGTAACATTTATATTTTGCCTTTTTCTATTATGTCAAGAGGCAGTGGCGAGTGGCTGTAAATGCAACAGCTGTAGGTTCGATTTCTACTCAAATGAACGATTGTATTTGATTTAGTTTCATTCGCTCCGGTAGACCTGGCGTTGAATTCCGTCCCTCAATTCAACGTACCTAAAGTTCGCCAAAAAGTAGGGAACGGAGTGTCTTATCACTGGGTTTCCATTGCTTATTCTACTAAAATTTCCAAATAAGTTGATTACATTTACTTCTTTAGAAGGAGTGGGAGTGACCAAAATGAAAATATATTAAAAAAAACAATTCATTATTATTATTTTTTTATTCGTATACTATTTTACACTGAAACAAAGTTTATGGAAGCCGAAATAAACAACAGATCATTGCTTTACGACACATAAAATAGGTGTAACCCGCTCCCCACATTAAATTGCGATTTCTTGGAGTGTCATTTTCAACGTGACTGCTTTTAGTGTATGGGAGAGTGAAGATGGTTTAGAAATACGTCTTATATTTTATTTATTTTTTTCTTTTATTTTACTAGCCATGTTAAAATGTATGAGAAATATTGGATGGTCAATTTATTTGACTGCCCAATGCCCGATTGAGCTGAAATCTGAATTACGACTTTAGTTCTCATGGAACGGAGATATTCCTTAATGGGATCGGATTGTCAACGCTAAGTTCCCAGGTTCCCAGGTTCCTTTTGCTTACCCTGATAGGTTACAGTTTGAAGTTAGAAAAAAGATAAGTTATGTAGAGAAGCACTCCAAAGATAATTTCTCGCAATTCCGTCGAAAAATGGATAAAACAGGATTTTGCTATTTTACATCGTATAGAAAAAAAATGAAGTCGCGGATGACAACTAGTTTAAAATAAATATTATACAGCACAAACACAACAACTAACTTTACCAGTAATACTACGTTTTGATGCATTGTTCATACAAGTGATATGGTAAGATATCGGTTTATCTGCGACCACGGTGGCTTATACGCCATTTATTCCCAGTTTGTAAGTGTAAATCATAATAAAGGTATCTATACACTATGTTTATAGAAACACGAATTCATGTTTTTATTCGTCGCAATCGGATATAAGACAAAGCGCGGCGTTGAGTTTCGCCACTCAACAGGTATTGTCTGGGAAATTACTTTCTGGCTACCCTGCTAGATGCGAAATACTGCGTAAAGGAAATCATATTTATCCATTTCCGGCTAAATTCGAAAAATAATAATTTAATCGAAAAGTCAAGTAAGTGTCTAGAAACTAGGTTCCCTCTGCCTACCCTAACAAATATAATAACAACTTTATCCCAATACAGAATTGAACTTTCAACCATCAAACATACAACCACTGATCCTAAAGCGTCACTCTCAAGTCACTAGAATATTTCACAATGATAAGAAGCTGTTCTTCACCAGCTTATCCACCATTAATTCTGATCCTGACCAACTAAATCATTATAAAGGCGCGTCCACACGACGCGTTATGCGCGCACGTCACACACGCCCGTACCAACGTGACGTATCAATTTCTTTGGGAGCCGCCACTATCGGTCGGATCTGGTGTCGCCTTTACATTTTTATTTATTGCCACAATAAGATTTATACACGCTTTGGCCACACTGTGTGTTTTAAAAGCTAAAGAATAAGTTTAAGCGATGTTTTTAAGGAAATTCGATGTTGTAATTGTATTGGGTTCTTGTTTTGATAATAGTATATGTATGTTTGTATGTTTGTTCCTATGTAGCGTTGTAACTAAATGGGATGATTAATATTAAAAACATTTAAGCTAATCGATTCATCTTGACCTTGCGTATGTCATGACCATGCGGGGGAACGTAGTACCTTAACATTAGGTTCCCACGTTCCTTGGGACGACCTTACTTTGTGCAGGATACACCGTGAAGCTAAAAAAGAGAACTCACGACTAACCTAACGCCACGTTATCAAATTTACAATAAGCTTTAAAAATATTAAATGTTACCGTAGGACTATAACCAACAAAGAAGTTAAATAAAGGACCTTAAATACTATCCGTCCCTCTATCCGTAAGGCTACTACTTCAAATCCACAAAACACAACCTACAATATTTCTCAATTCCCATACAAACTATTATATAATAACAACTTATAAAATAAACTTGGCCAGTATCGACCGGGGCATCGAACAGGTAAATAATTTACACGGCCGGGTAACGGAACACTCTCTCATGGGACCCTCCCTGGGAAACCAATGTCATTAGACGCCTGCATAGGTACGTGTCGTTCGTGTAGCTAGCTTCTATGGTTTTCTAAGTGCTTTAGAAATAATCATCTTGATATTTGTATGACCGAAATAAGTATTTTTTTTAATGTTTAAATGTCATGACGTGTCAATAAGATCGTTGTGGCGCATCGGGTGTTGTGGGTTCGATCCTCATTCGAGGAACGCTTTTTTTGTTTCTTGTTTCCTCGCTTTGGTGTCAGTTCCGCAACGTAAAACACAAAATTTTGGAAATTTGGCGGGAAGTCGTTAACAATAGGTTCCTTATGACTACCACGCTACAATCAGTACACCGCGTGAAGATATCGCTTAATATCTTATACATTGAATTCATATTTTTATGATTTACCTCAACAAGAATCGAACTACCAATCATCATAGCGGTAACAACAAATAAAACTATAAATATAATTGTCATTAAATCAATACCTCTATATATTTATCTTTAAAACTGTAAACAAAATAAGAGTACAAGCTAACACAAACTCAATCCCAATAATAGATCTCTAAAGAAATCCAAAAGGCAATTTTATTTAAATCGCCATACAAAGCAGACGAAATTAGATTAGCCGAATTGAATTGAATGGAATTGAATTGAATTTGTCTCATAGTGATTGTTTTGTTACAGCATCCGTATCCTTCGGAAGATCAAAAGAAGCAATTGGCACAAGATACAGGGTTAACGATACTACAAGTAAATAATTGGTGAGTATTTATTTTCCTATGGTTTTTTACTATAATTATTATTTTTATAGAGGAGCCGTTCAAGCGTGTAAACGCGCAGCCATAGCAACCGTTTAGCGTTATACTTATTTTATGAATTTAAAGTATAATTTAAAAAATGAACTTCTGCTCCACAAATTTCGTAAGAAGAGGCATCTAAAGAAGAGATCTATAAAGTTTTTACTTCGCATATTAATATATAATTTATAATGCTTGAGCCCGTCATGGAGCATTGAGGCAGTCTTACTGTGAACACGATAGTTCGATCACCACCGTAGTAAATGATAAAGCGTGGCTTTAAGTTCCGCCACTCAACAAGCGATTCTTAAAATTCGAACGGAAAAAGGTAAACGTAGCGTCTCAACACTAAACTTTCTCTACTTGATCTGAGAAATTATTATACAGCTTACTCTTTGCCCAGGATAAATAAAGAGTCTATTGCTAAAACATTCCATTTGTCATTAATTGTCTATCCATTTCAGATACATTACACGCTGATCGGAACCCAACGCCACAAAGAGTGTAATCAGAATATAATAAACGCAATTTGAACCTACATCCATAATTTTCAGTCCTCCATATTACCTGCATCACCACGATGATGACATCCCATGCACTTAACCTAAAACGATAAACTGCCGTTACTCGCTTACATCTCAAGTGTTTATAACTGTTGTTGTTGTCCCCTACATACGTATGTACGTGTGACGTGTTTCTTTGATAAAAATTTAAGTAACGCAGCCGTTTCCTTATATACTTAATATGATAGATTAGATTTTTTTAATTTATTCACGATATTTATAGCAATTTGTTTATTGAGCTGTCATAACGCAATGAAACAGCGTCTGATTGTAAACGCACGTAGTGGGTTCGATTACTACTTGGTGGAATAACATAGATACTAGTGTTTCCTTGTTGTGGTAAAATAAAACGTGGCGTTTGATACCAAGTGGGATTGACCTACACCTACACCACGATGACTTATAAGCTAATATTACTAACTCTTGCAATAAAGAACTCACTACTACCGTTCAGTACTCCACACCAATTTTTTATTCAATACAAGGCAGCTAGCCCCTATTATAAGATATTCAATGGTCATAAGAATGTACGTATCATTACATCGCCAACGCATCTGCATCCTTATATCGATCCTCGATGTTTCTCAACTTAATAATAGAAAAAAAACTAAAACTACCTTTATTTAGTCAGTATGTTAGTAGTTAAGTTACGTATTGAATAAGTCATTTGCAGGTAACGAATTCAAATTCCGCATAAAATATAATATCGATTAATTTATATTCATTATGTCAGAGGGTAGTATCTAGTCGGGTAGGCAGAGTTATTTGACACTAGGATTTTCAATCAACGGGCTTAGTCAAATTATTTAACACAAAATGGCGTCTGATTTGACACATTTTGGCTAATAACATATCAAATTTATTAAAAACCCACGCTTCCTGTCAAAATTTTCATATTTCCAACTAAAAGTCGTAAAGTGATAATTTAAAACGCCTAAACCGAATTAAAAATACCAAATAAAAATTACGCTAATCTCCCGCAAAATCTTTGAATTACGACTGACAAGAGACAACGCACTACGAGACAACGACGACGAGGAATCTACTGGATTTAGACTGTTGAAATTTGGCTTGTAGGTAGGTTAGGTGGGGAGTGTAGGGGAGCAGTTAGAGAGGATCCCTCTAAATTCCCACAGAAACGGGAGTAAATCATTATTGATATTATAAGTTACAAACTACCTATGTATATTGAAAAGTTAAATAGAGCCTATATAAAAAAAACAGTCCAACATTATCCGATTTTAAATAAAATAAAAAAAAATCAGCTTCACGCTGTATCCCGCACACAGCAGGGTAGGCAGAGGGAACCTAGTGTTTTAGACACTCCGCTCCCCACTTTCTGCCGAATTCTGGAGGCATTGCGTGTTGAGTGGCAGAACTCAACGCCGCGCTTTGCCTCGGAACCAGAGCGAAGAAATAGAAATATAAATTTAAGTAAATATTTCATCTCTTCGAGTGGAGATCGAACCCACAACCAGTCGGTTTTGCAGTCACACTTCGTGCCGCTGCGCTACGACTGGCCTCAAAACACAACAAAATAAAACATTCTTTAAAATAGTATAACTTTTTTATTTATAGACCGACAGAAATAAATTTAACACTAAATATTAAATCGTTTAAGCAGTTTCTGAGATTAGCATAAACAAACGCACAAACAAACAAAAAAAATTAAAAATCATTGTTTTTGGTTCTATTGCGTCATCAAATGCCACCAATAACATCTTTTCTTATATATATTCCATGCACACACACCAAAGAGTTGCGATTTTATTATAAGATATAGATAAATAAAGATATATAGATAGATACATCCGTAAAGTGTGAGATGTCCTTTAGTATGGTAATATCGTGATTATTTCAGTGCCTATAAAATTCGTTATTTTATTACCGCGGCGGGCGAGGTGCAGTGAATGTTCTTATTAATGTCGGCTGTACCGCAATGCAATGTAAATACTAGAATAATATAAAAATATGGCGTTCGTAAGTAACTCTTTGGACGTGGGACCCGATGTGAGTGAGAAAATTTTAACCGATTTCTTAGAAAAGGAGTTTTGATTGAAATTATTATTTTAGATACTTTATGGGTGGCAGGATTTGTTGGATGTTAATTTTGAGTTTCAATCTGATTGATGTGCCCTTTTACTCTGCGGCGTTAAGTTACGCTATCAAAAATGATAGGTTGATTAATTAGGAAATGAATGATTTGCATCTTTCTGCATATGCAATGTATGCTATAAATATATTATTATTTAATCTTTTATTGTTTATCTATCAATTTCTTGTAACGAAAGCAATTAAATATCAAATATATTGGCAATGATAACTTGTGCCTTATAAATATCTATCCTTAATAACGTGTATAAGATAAAAACAGGCTTAGGATACCTTTATACCTCTTCTTAGATTTTTTTTATATTTCGTGATAATTTAAAATTTTGATCAAAGATTAAGCTGTAGTTTTATTTATTAAAGATCCAAACGAAAAAAATTCAGAAAGGAATCGCTTAAAGAAATCCTTAACATTCCTTATAATATTTTTAGGTTCTCTTATAGGACCATAGATAGAGGGAACGTAGTGTTAAGACACTCCTTGCCCCACACACCACCCAATCTTCGAACCATTGCGTATTAATTGGAGAAAATCAACCCAACACCAAGTTTTGTCTCTACCACAGCAACCAAAAATAATTCATTTCCTCAAATAAGAACCCACTACCACCTCTCCACACTGAGACGCTGACCTACCATAGAACTCCTCGCAAAAACACCCAAGTCTACCTACAACAGCAATAAATGTGATTTAAATCGACACACTCATATGCAATTCGTTAATACCTACATACGTTCTCTATACGTAGGACGCGTCGGACGCACCACGGCCACTCATAAAACGCACGACAAATTGACCATAGCTGACCAGATATGGTCTAAACCCTTTTTGTTATTGGTTTGCGATTTATTTATTATTTAAATATGTGAATGGGTGGGCTGGGCTATCTTTTATTATATCTTTTCTTATCTATAAGTGGGCAGGTATGTTTTGTGTGGATATGGATTTTTGAAGGTTGTTCAGGTCGTTATGACGCGTGGGATTATTTCCGACTGTATACGAGGGATTGTATTTAGAACCGATGGACAGAGACAGATCGAGTGGCGTTGTGTTCCGCCGCTTAAAACACAATTTCTGAATGAATGATAGGGTAATTCGATAGTGGTGAATGAAAAGTCTTAAAACTGGGTTTTCTCTGCTAAACGAAAAGCGCGAAGTTAATTTTTTTCTAATATATTATCGAGTTTTTTTTTCATTGCCTTATATTCTATTCTTCTTTTCTCTTACCATTTCGCGGAAGGCAAGCATGTATTAAAAAGTTACGTTCACTCATACATTTACTACCCTCTATGATGACTTTGATGACAAATTAATTTAATTTTCTTATAAAAGTCTGAAAATTTGCAAAAGTAGAAATTTCTCACAAAAAAAATAATTTACTCACTTTAATTTGCCCTAAAAAAAATAAATTTACATCTTTTTTTTCTTTACAAACAAAACATAAAATTAGGTTAAGCCATTCAAAATGTGTTACGGAAAGGGTCAATGGTGTCTTAGCGCGTACTCTCTCTATTTCTAAAGCCCTCCTTATGTCGAGTGTCAGTAAGAGAGGAGGGAAGAGGCCGCCTTTGTAACCGCAGAGTAGGTAGTAGTTGTGTTTTTCTAACATCAATTAGTATGTTTTTTTATTCTATTTTCCTGTGAATTGCATTTTTAAAATTATATACAGCGAATGTGCCCGCTCTTTCACGCAATCAGTTAAAGGGGATTATGCGTGATAATAATATTTTAATAGTTAACATCTTGTGGCCATCGTGGCGCAACGAAACAACGTCTCACAAAAAGTGGAACAGTTGTGGGTTTGATCAGCGAGACCTATATGAGTAATTTATATATTAGTATTAGGTGGCAGAATTTAACACGGTCTAGTTACTAAAGCGAAAAAATTGAAAAATAATTCCCATGAGAGGGGCTTGAACTCATAGTCCTCACGCTGTCTCACTACGCCACGAAGGCGAGAGATTATTCTATACTCAGTATTTTTTTTAAGATCACGTTTTACCTATTCTACACGCAGGGTACCCAGAGGTAACCTAGTTTGGAGACACTTTATTCTTCATTTTCCGAATTTTCCGAATTCCTACAGAATTCGGAAAATTCTTTACATTATGTGCATTACTTTTTGCGTGCCGAGCGTTGCCTCAACACCAGAGCGAAGAAAATGGAAATATCAAATAATTCATATCTTCGAGTGGGGATCGAACCCACAACCTGTCACGTTCACACTTCGTTCCCCTGCTCCACGACTGGCCTATTCAATATTATTAGACCAAAATAAATATGTAAATTATTAAACTATGCAACAAACAAACTCGAACTCGAAACTGAGACCCTCCAGTCCCAGTCGAATTAACGACAGCGCCCCTAATTGGTATTATATGAAGATGCAAACACTTACAGCCACAGTATTGTTGAAAATGTACATGTAATTGATAAGGCCAATTTGAAATTCAAATTTTATTTTTCATTCCATACCTCGAGGGAATCCTTCCTGCCGTTTTGTTTCGCCTTTTGTTCCGAAATAACGACGAAACGCGAGTGGAGTATGGAAATTTTATTGTTTTATTTGTCATTGTTGTTTGTTTTGATGGTTATGTTGAATAGTAATGATGTTAGGCAGGTTTCGGATACGTCTGTGTGTAGATTAATCTTTATGTAAAATGTTGTAATTTGAGAAAACGTTATTATGGATTATCTTGCTGAGTATTTCCCTCTCTCAGTTTCACTCTGTATCCCTCATATAATAGGATAGGTGAAGAGAATCTACTGTCAACACACTCCGTTCTCTCTCGGAGTCTCTATAAAATATTAATACAATTTATTAATAGCAAACGCCGCAGACGCGTAACGGCGTAAGCGCGGCTTATCAAATATTTACTTAAAATATTCTCTCGAGGGAACATCGTGAGGGTTCCACCACCTCGCACAAAGGATCTGGTAACCCTTTGTTATTATACCACTTGATATATCAAATAATTGTTATTTTTCTTGTAATCTGTCTGTCTGTTTTTTTTGGAGAAGATTACAGATTCGATTTTCATAATTAATAAGAAAGCAAAATCTGCCAATTCTAATAAGGTTACATCGAAACCTTTAACATCAAGTAATTCCTATAAATTCCTTCCTCGAGAAATAGACGATCTAGTATAAATATTCTACCTGAACCAGTAGTTCCCGAGATTAGCGTGTTCAAACAAACAAACTCTACACTCATATCTTAATATTAAAAGGCAAGTATATTTTTGAGTAAATCCCACGACCGTCCAACTATTATCACCGCATAGAGCCAGACTCTACATTAGGCTGGTATTATCTGGATTAGATACGATTATAGGTATTAGGCACTTAATTTCTGATTTATTGTTATGTAATAATGTGATAAAACATAGTTTTGCGTATGGTTTTGCTTGGAATGGTGGTTTTGTATGAGTACAATTTCAATAAATTGATTTATTGTTGTAATATATATAAAGAAAATATTATAATAATCAAATTAAGACAAGTTACGGCACTTAACGCCGTCCACGAAGACGCGACGTCTCGAATCTGGGAATAAAGAGAAAAACGAAGTCTTGACATTAGATTATCTCTGCCTATAAAGGCTATGCAGAAAAAAATGGATTTTATTTTGCGAATCAAACATTTTTTTTACCTTCCCATGAAACTGTTTAGTTTACATAATCTAAGAATATAAATTTTTTCATAAAAAAAATCGACCAAAACCCACCAATCCCATTAACCCACCTAATTAAATAACACAAACGTACAGTAAATCAGAAATTAGTCATTAATAATAATGAACGTGGTATCCCCACTTACATTCTATCAGCTACTAATCAAGATAAGCTGGTTAAGCTATATTGTCGCGAGCTATTATAGCTCTAGAATTAGATCTAGGTAGACCCTATTGTGGTGACCGGTTTGAATACAGGATTTCGGATGCATTGTTATGGAGACACTCAATTTAATTATGTTATAGAATATATATGTATGTATATGTTTGGGGTCAGTGGCTACAGTAGAAGTGAGTGGTCGCGAGTTCGATTCCGGGAACAAATCGAATGTTTAATATTTTCATTTCTTCGCTCTGATGTCGAGATAAAGAGCGTTCCGCTACTCAAAACTCAATGCATCCAGAGTTCGGCGCAAAGTGGAGAACAGAGTGAGATGCACTGTGAAGAGTAAAAAAAATGTATATAATTATAGTTTTGATTTTGCAGAATAAGGAGACGGAGATAAGTCACTCTTTTCGAATATTCTGAAACATATTGTTAGAAGTCAAAGCGGCGGAATTCAACGCCACGCTTTGTACACCAGAGCGAGGAAATAAAAGTTAACATATTAATTATGAGTAGAGGTCGAACTCACTACCATAGCATTTACATTCAGAATCCTATTGGACCACGACAGCCTCAATTTCAAAACATAATTTGCCACTCTCAAAACTTTCTCTTCGCTAAATTACACATATAATAATAAAATAAATATCAATATCAACACATCTAGTGTTAATATTGATATTTTTTTTATTCACATTACTTTAAATTCAAACAAAATACGATTTTTACCCCCAAAATGGCGTTCAAAACTGAAATTGTCCATCAAACTCATTTTACGAGGCCCGCGCCGCGAACGCGGTTAATACCCACAGCCGAGATAAAATCTTTGAGATCTTGTATACGCTTATACTTTACTCATCTCGAATTATTTTTATGCTCTTTTAAAAGCGTTGTAATTTTAAACGCTGTGTTTTCGTTTTGTTACGTTCATTTGATATTTTGTGAATGCTAATTTTGTTTTTTTCGCTCTATTTAATGATTTTTTTTATTAATTTCTGTCTGGCAGTAAACGCTACGGCAGTGGATTCGATTCCTACTCAGAGAAATGATTTTTTTCATTTCCTTACTCACAAGACGAAGGTTGAGGTTGAAGGTTGAGTTCTGCCGCTCAACACGCGAGGTCTAGAGAATTGGGAAGAAAGTGGTGAACGGAGCGTTAACCGTCACTCTGCTATATGCGGAATACACCATGAAACCGCTTCAACTTTCCCCATATAAAAAGAAACAAGCATACTCAGATATCTAAAAACCACGACAAACACATATTTCCGATACAAATACGCAAAAAACAGAATACGTTAGCAATAAGTAAACCATCAAACGGCCGTAACAATGGCACACGCCCCACACACATTCATGGGAGGCAGTTGAAATCCATTCGCGACGATCAAATCACATCTCCATACCATAAAAGAAAACACTATTCCGCGTTATACTTCACGTTTACTGCACCTTTGCGGCGGGGGTTCCCTGTGGGTACGTACGGGTGGGTAATGGGTTTTAAAACGTTAGGTTCGAGATAGTTTTACGCTATATCCCGCAGATAGTAAGACAGGTAGAGAAAACCCAAGAAATTAATGTTGGACACTCCGTTCCCATTATGACATTCCCGTTCCCACCTTTATGCAGATTTCTGGATGCATAGCGTGCTGAGTAACTAACTTTTTGTTAAAAATAGCGGTTAAAGATATTAATAGTTCAGGAGAGACGTTTATTTTTTTTAAAAAAGAAAATGAACACAAAATTTGGCTTGATAATTTTTTTAATACTATTACCTATATACTTTTTCTTTTCTTTTTTCATTGATATAGTATTATTAACGACCCATAATCATAAAAAAAACATATTAAGCTCACATTTCTTTTATATTGTAATAAAATTAATATTCTCTTTTTGAACGTATTACATTTGTAATTTTAATAAAATATTCAACATTAGGCCATTGAGGCCTTTCGTGGCGCAGGGACACAAGTATCTGACTGTAAACGCGACTGGTTGTGGATTCTATTTCCTTTTGAGGAAATGAAATATTATATCTTTTCATTTCTGCATTCTAGTAACGAGACAGAGCGCTGCATTGAGTTACACTACACGCAATATGTCCAGAATTCCGAGGAAAATGAGAAACGAAAGTGTCTTAATTGGAACATTGTGTCTTTACTCACCGTGTGTAGGTTCTCTCTACTTACCCTGCTATGTGTGGGATATGGCGTGTTTCTATGTTTTTTAAGCTTTTACTCGTATTTCTAGCCCCTACGTACACACCCAAATACTTACCACGATAAAACAACGGGATAGTCGTAATGGATGAATTTTAACAGATCTATATCAGGAACGAGGCGTTCCACCGTCAATACGCCGTTTGGAGGGCGATTGACGTTAGTCTAACGGGAGGAACCTCCGAGATTGTCTTTATCTGTACTCTTATGTAAAGGATCATTGATTTTCCTCGCAGTCTTATTTGTTTTGGGTTTTATTTCTTCAAAAAGATTGTTGATTGTGTGACTGTAAACGCGACGGGTAGTAGGTTTTTTTCGACTTGAAGCAGTGAATTACTAAATATTTTCATACTCTTCGCTCTGGTGTCGAGGCAAAGCGCGACGTTGAGTTGCGCCAATCAACATGCAATGCCTCCGCAATTTTATTATGTTGTTCATACAATTGTAATAATAAAAACCAAAAACTCAACACCACAGACCACTAAACTACCAAAAGATCACAACATCAACAGTCAACCACATCAAATCCGCTATAAAACAATCAAACCTCAACTATAACAGCGGTTTTCTTTATAATTACACAGAAAACAACCTCTGAACTAAACAAGAGAAACAATTACCCGCGATGGCTCGTAACAATTCCCCTTAACCCCGCTACACTCGTCAAAATAATTCATTTTAATTTTCTTTACGGCCTAGTAAACCTTTATTTTATGATCATTCTACGGCAGATAAGTCCGGGGCTCCCTTAAAGACCCTTCTGCCCTCGTTCCACCGGTACAATCGGTACTATAGCTGTACATCCCTTTGAGGGGCCCAATGTCTTTGGAATGGCCGAAAATTTGACTTACACCAGCTTTATTGGGTATTAAACTTTATTCGCGCTTAAATATTGAGTGTTGTGTTTAGTAGCTTTTTTGTTGAGTGCAAACAATTGACTATTGGTTTTTTTTTTCTGGTTTATCGTTTGTATCTTGTCTATTTATACTGATGGTATATAGCTGAATAGTTTGATTAATCGCGCTAATATCAGGAACTACTGGTTAGATTTATTTATTTTTTGGTTTGCATTTGGCAAAGCGCGGCGTTGAGTTCTGCCACTTAACACGCAATGCCTCCAAAATTCGGCAGAAAGTGGGGAACGGAGTGTCTTTCACTACGTTCCCTCTGCCTTCCCTGCAGTGTGCGGGATACAGCGTGAAGCTGATTTTTTTTTTCCACCTACCACTCCATTGTTCCATACTCCATCGTTACATCCATTGGCCTACACGAGCCCAATCCTGCTAAGAATATGAATATATGTATTTATAAGATATAATGTTTTGAAACGAAGAGCGCAGTAACGTCATCTCACTTTTTATTTCAGTTTACATATTTTCATTTCGTCGCTCTGGTGTCGAGGCAAAGCGCGGTGTTAATATCCGTTACTCCCCAATGCAATGCCTCCAGGTATCAGCGAATAATAGTTAACTGAGTGTCTTAACATTAGATTCTCCCTTTTCACCCTTCTGTGACCGGGATACAGCGTGAAGCTAAAAAAAAACCCAAATTGAAATATTTATCAATCATCAACAATACAAATACTAAATACAAAAGGACTCACTGTAAAAAATTACGTCGGTCATTTATTTATGTTTTTAATACAATTTTAAAGCAAGGGGTCTTCCTCGAATATTCTTGGTCCTCCTTATTGTACTCTTGTAAATATTAATTATAATTAAAGGAGCCTCTCTCTCTCTCTGTAAATAAATTATCATGAGCATTTTTTCATTGTATTTTAATTAATTTTTTTCCTCCTTTTTGTTTCCAGGTAAGTGGATTTTCTTGTATTTGAATCTACGGAAATTTTTGGTAAGTGCCAATTTGGGTTTTAAGCTACTGAAACATTATTTAATATGATTTTATATATATGGTTATATAGTGCGTGTACTTCATTTTAAGCGGCTAGACAGATTTTGGAAATAAATCAGATAGTGACAAGCTTCTAATTAGTTAACATATAAAATTAATAGAAAACGGGGAAAGAGTAAAAGAAAATGCACAATATTTACATATTTTCCAGCATTGCGATCCCGCCTTCCGTTACACAAAAACAAAGAGACCTACTGGAAAATTTCGAAAAAACCTCAACCCATCAACGTTTATAGGTCATTACGACACATACCTACTTTTTCAAAACCAACTACGTACAGTAGTATCGTAAGCTTAATTTCGTGTGGATATAAACCGAAAAAAAAGACCCCCAAATACACAAAAACACAAAAGCCTTTGACGTAGCCCTTTCTGTTTCCGGCGGACGTCATTTTTCAGAGTTCCACCATTTATTTTATCTGAGCGGCGCACGCCGATGTTTTCGAAACATCAGCTGTTGAGACGCAGAGATTTATTACTCGATTCCAAATAGGATTTGCGATTTAAATTTTCAATTAAGTGAGAAGATAGTTTTTGTGTGCGATTTTGCTTGGGTTTTTTGTGTTGTTTTTGGGGGGGTGAGTGGTTTGGTGTGGTACAGTAGCGGTGTTCGGTGGTTTTACGGAAGATATAGGTTTCGATCTAGATGAGAATTTTTGTGTCGCGAATAAATGTAAACTGTTGAATAAAAAAAAAGTTGTTTTTACGTTGTGCCATACATACAGCAGGGTAGGTAGAGAGAACCTAGTCTTAAGACTTTCAACTTTATCACTCACCGTCCAAGTTTTTAAAATTATACATTCTCCCCAGTGGGAATCGAATCTACAATCGCCAAGTTCGAAGCTATACCGATTCACCACGACGGCCTCATTAAATTTAGAAAATGACAATATTAATTTCCCACACCTAGTATAAAGATATTTTAAGGTAAATTTGCTTAGGCTATCATTATCATAATGTTCAAGGTGTGTTAATATTTTAATTCAGCTTCACGATGTATCCCGCACACTGCAGGATAGGCAGAGGGAACCTAGTGCTAAGAAATGTCCCCACTTACCACCGAATCCTGGATTGCGAGTTGAGTGGCGGAACTCAACGCCGCGCTTTCCCTCGACACCAGAGCGAAGAAATAAAAGTATATATTTAAATAAACATTACATTGTGACAGTAACTAAAAATAAACACGAATTATATTTAAAAGCTATATTTAATCGTTTAATCAGTAGGTATTTTAATGCGATACTTTAATTAAATGTCAACGTGGCTGCAAAGGGCAACATTTATTAGTCCGTTTAATTATTCATACATTTTATAAGTATTGCAGTATGTTTGTGTCTGTGAATTAGATATTATCTTT
Organism: Heliconius sara; assembly: GCA_917862395.2. Classification (NCBI taxonomy): domain Eukaryota; kingdom Metazoa; phylum Arthropoda; class Insecta; order Lepidoptera; family Nymphalidae; genus Heliconius; species Heliconius sara. The sequence continues at coordinate 11,141,841 of OU860787.2, forward strand.
TAACTGTTTTTTTAGCTTTACGCTATATTCAGCTTACAGTAGGGTAGGCAGAGGGAACCTAATGTTACTTACTTTCCACTGGACTTCCCACTTTCTGTTGGTTTTTTGTAAACATTATGTTGTTGCCACTGTAAAAGTGTTTACGATTTATTGCTTGCTTAATATTAAAGAAATCTAAAGTAATCTCGTTTGTACGTGTAATTACCTTATTTTAATTAATTTAATATGGTGTTTACCATATTTTTGATTGCATTTTACATTACTATTTACTCGATCGTTATCAATGACGATATTTTATTTATTAGGTAACCTTTTTTATAACTATGTGGCTATAAATAGTAACTATGCTAAAATTAATTCATATTTAAAAAAATCAATTAATTTTCCTTTCCTCGCTCTGGTAACGAGGTGGAAAGAATAAAATACGACGTTGAGTACCGCCTTTCAACACGCAATGCCTCTGGAATTCCGCAGAAAATGTGGAACAGAATTGACTTAATGAGAACGGGGTGTCTTGGCACTATTCTCCCAGGTTCCCTCTGATTCTATCAAAAATTAAAATTAAATAATTCATATTTCATCGACATTTTACACCAAAATGTACAACCCTTAGTCTCCTACAACCCGCTTCGCTATATCATTTTCCATTTGACAAACATCATTACATCTTCCGGGGGCGCCCCCGACCCCGACACCGGGGATGATTTTAATATTTGCAATTCTGTGTAATTGCACGCTTAAAACTTAGTTAAAGTGCGTTAATGTTGGAAATTATTAATTTTCCTTAGTTTATGTTGTTGTTTTATTGTAAAAACAATTATTTCATATAGATTTTTGGAGTGGCAATATTTAGTTTTAAAACACTACATTTCCCACATTCCGCTTAACTTTCAAGGCATTGCATGTTGAGTGGCGTAACATAACACCACGCTTAGCCTACCAGAACAGGGAAGTTAAGAATATTTCTTCCTTTAGTCATTGATAGATCCCCCGAGTGAGAATCGAGCCCTCGATCCGCCGATCGAGCCGATCGAACTAAAGCCTTCATTGCTCCACTGCGCCACGACGGTTTTCTTACACATATGTATACAGAGTTACTATACATAATTACCAATTTTTATACCCATTTATAAGTATTCATTCAATATAAATACGTATAAAAAAATTATTGTCAGCAAAAATATGACAACGCGTACGTTTCCCTATCTCATTTTCCATTTGACAAACATCATTACATCTTCCGGCGCGACCCCAGCGAGCTACGGCTCACGCTACATCGCACGGAGCTACCCACCTACCCCTATAACGATAAATTATTATTTTTTGAATATGAAAAATATAATATATTCATCAATACGTGTATTGGAAATGGGGAACGGAGTGTCTTAACACTAGGTTCCCTCTGTCTTTTTTATTTTTTATTTTTATGGAAAAGGACAAGGCAAACGACCGTTTGGGTCACCTGATGGTAAGTTATTACTGCCGCCCACGACCCCGTGCAACCCCAGAGGAGATACAGGTGCGTTGCCGGCCTTTAAGGTGGAGATAGACGCGCTTTTTGAAGGTACCCATGTCATATCGACCTGGAAACACTGCCGCGGGTAGGCCATTCCACAGTTCCGTGGCGCGTGGAAAGAAGTTCCTACGAAACCGCACAGTAGTGGATTGCCACGTATCCAGGTGGTGTGGATGATATTTTAGCTTATTGCGTACTGTGCGGTTAGAAAATTCGGCGGCAGGTAACAGGTCAAACAGTTTTACAGAACACTCCCCATGATAAATGCGATAGAGAACGCACGCGAACGCACATGCGATTATTGGGTCCCCAATGATTCGAGTGGCTCTACGTTGTATGCGATCAAATGGTTCAAGCTGATACTGGGGTGCACCGGCCCAGAGATGAGAACAGTGTCTAGCTTTTTTATGTTTTGGAAATGGTATAAAATGATTTATAAAAAAAGGTTATGATTTTGAGTTAATTAGTGAAAATAATTAACTAAATTTGTAAATAGAATTATTAAGTAGAATAATTAAAGATATCATGTCGCAGCATGATAGAATCTGACTTAAAAGTGTAGATTGTGGATTCGATTCCCATATAGGGAAATGAATTATTGTCATATCGCCGCATGTGTTGTGGCGTTGTGTTCTGCCATTCAACATACAATCTTAAATTCAGGCAATTCTCTAAGAACAGAGTGTATTAACACTAGGTTATCTCTGCCTATCCTGCTATATATCTGATGCAACGTGCTTTACAAAAATACAGGATTTGAACCAAAAACACCGCCTTATAAAACAAAATGTATCCGTCCAATAAAAACAACTTATATTGATAATAATAAACCATTCTACCATAAGATCCATAGTGACAAGATTTTCCCTACAATTTTAGTTTATGAGATATTAGTGAGTTGTCAGACGACAGACGTTTATGGCGTCGTAAAGCGACCTCTGCTCACTTGTTGACTTTACGACCGCATTATGTAGACAAGTCTGAAACGCCCTTATTTTTATGTGAATAGAGATCTAGCAGTTAATTTTTGTGCTTAGATGTGGTTTAAGACGTTTTTGCTGTAATAGCTAATATTCTTTTGAAACTTTCTACAAAATTTGTAAGAATTAGTATAATTAAATGTGCAAATTTAAGTCAATATTTTTATTGCTTGAGGCCCGCCGTGGTGCGGGGGCAGAAGCGTGCAACTGTAAACGTAAAAGCCCGTGAGTTGAATTCCTACTCGAGGCAAAATATACCTATAATATTTTCAATTCCTTGTCTTGGTAACGTCGCAAAGCGCGGCGTTGAACACAACACTCAACACGCAATGCCTCCAGAATTCGGAGGAAAATGGGAAACGAAATTATCTTAACAGTAACATCCGAGGTTCCCTTAGCCTACTCTACTACACTACAGCGTTAAACCAAAGAAAGCAATACCTATGTAAATTATAACCATATTTAATACCGTAAACTAAAAGATCCAACAATCAAGCCCACCACCACCGCTACCTGCCACCCACTAGCTATACCCATATAGGCACTAACTTATGCGAACACCGGGTTAATAGCTAATATCCTCTAATGACCGTCCTCTCGACGTAACGCCCCACATGGGAGCACCATGTATAAGTAATTTAGTAGAATTTTCTTAATAGTTGTGTTTGTTTGTGTGTCGTTTAAAACAATACCTAGGTAGTGAGAGCCTAGTTTTAAAGAAATCTCTCCGTACTCTCCGGTTTGCTTTTCCCGTACAAATTCAAGAATATCCATATTTGTGGAACTCAGTACCGCGCTGCCAGAATGGTGAAGTGAAAATAATTTAAATCTTCACAAGTAAGAATCGAGCCTACAACTATCGCGTGTCAGGGAAAGAGGACTGCGCCATTTTAGCATTAATATTAGTAGATTTTCATAGATATTTCTCAAGAAGAAAATTAAATTTACTGTTTATATGTAACTATAAAAACTCGACTTATAACGTTTAGTTTTATTTTATTTTAATGGACGAGGGATTATTCTCAAGTGGAAATAACTGTTATATGATAATTATTAAATGATCGTTGTTATGATATAAAATAATGATTCAATAATCATGCTATAAGATCGTCATAGCTTAATACTAACACCATGATTGTGAGTTCGATTCCCGCTCAGAGGATTAGTAACTAGAGGTCTAGTAACAAGACATAGTGCGAGGTTGAGTTGCGCCACTGTTATATTGTGTAGTTATAATATTATTACCCTTCCAAATTCATAAAGTAATAACATTATACCAATAACAACACACACTCATCACGCAATGTCTTAAAATTTCGACGCAATATGGAGAATGGAGTGTCTTAACACTAGGTTCCCTCTACCTACTTAATATAGCGTAAAGCTGAAAAAAAATGAACAAATCCACTTTCAAATAAACTGAATCACGTTCAAAACATGAAAATGGACTATTTAGATTGATTTACATATAAAAATCACGAGTGACGACACACACAATGACTCATATGGGCACACAGCAGACACACATAAATTATGTTCACTTAAAAGAGTACCAACGTGAATAAAATCTATTAACTGTTGTAGTGTCGTAAATCATTCTTAAATTATAACTTAACGATCGTGGCTGTAGAAAAAGACGTTAGAGTATAGTTTTAGGTTCAAATAAAAAAGTAAATTTGATAACCTATTGGATTACAAAGCATAGTATTGTGTAGATAGATTTATGGCGGTGGAGCTAAAAAAAAATGTTAAACAGCTGGAAAAATATTTTTTTTACTACCGTACGTACGTACTACCCTTTGATATCTGGATTCTAGAATATTTGATCGCATCCGAATGACATAATAAATGTCGTGTTGTTTTATTATTGTGTTAATTATGTTGTAAAAGTTTATAATTTATTAGTATTTCCTTATAAGTGGCTATGGATAGTGGTATTGTTCTTTAAATAAGAGCTTCATGCTTTTAATCGTACAGCAGGCAATGGAGAGTCTTAACACTTGGTTGTCTATAGGAACCTAGTGTTAAGACACTCTATTCCCATTCATTCCCAATTTTTAAAACAGTTTACAGTCGGACGCTGCGATACGACGGTATCTTTTATTATAATCTATTAAGAGAATAAAGGAAAAGTAGATATGGATAAACTAATACTTATTATTAAGGAAACGTATAAGAATTTGAACGCAGCGTGATTTGAACCCGCGCCTCTTCGGAAACCGTCCAATCTATTTTTCCTTCCCAAGTGTGGAATAACACTTTAAAAATGTTTAAAAATAGACAGACTATCTTCAATAACTAATATATTTCTCTTATCAAAAAAAAATCCCATAATAAAGCGATCATAGTCACAAAACAAAAGGACAATCGCAACGAATATAGTCCGGATACCATCTTTGGATATCTTTTCTGTTATCTCCTCGGGTATCTCAATGGTGCTAGTAAAGCAGGTACCGGGTAGGTACCAGGTAGCGTAGTGGGTAGGGAACAAAAGCTTGTCGCAATTTGCAACCGCAGCGGGCCTGCCCTTAAATGGAAGAACCTTCTAACGTTACTTATCATATTTGCATATTATTGAATTTACTGTTTTGGTACTTCAGTATTAAATTTATTAATTTTGTGAACTTGTATGTGCTGTTTGAATGTAGTAATGCGTTAGGTCGTTGGTTCGATCCCACTCGCCGAAATAAAATATTTGATATTTTCATTTCCTGGGTTTGATAATGAGGATGGATGGAAATGGATATGTCCTATTGGGATGGGAAGGGATGCCGTGTTTTAACACTAGGTTCCCAGGTTCCAGGTATAGTAGGATAAGTAAGAATCGAACTCACACCGTCGCGTTGTACTAATACTCAACGAAATAATAAACTACGAAATCCATACACCACGAAGCGATTATCGTAATTTTCCATACAATTCTAAGTAATTTACCAAATGATCTCGAGTTGGGTGGTTAGCCTCGACTACATCCTAGATATGAACCTATACCTATCTATGTTACAGTAATTGCATGTAGAATTGACCACCTTCCATAATTATCAAGCCTTGGTTTTGTAATGTGAATACCTGTAATATATACTAGTTGTACCTCCTTACTTTATCTATATTGTTCTAACAAGAAGATAATATTATTATGTATTTTCATCAAAAATTTCATGTTGTTGTGGCGCAGTGGGTTAGAAACGAACCTTGAACTAGTTGTGATGTGGATTTGGATCTCTCGAGGGAAGGGTTTTTAAATTACTTTTATTTCCTTACTCTAGTAGAGAAAAAGCAATGTCCCAAATTTTGCACCTGCAAAAATTTTAACTTTTGAGACATTGCTTAGAGAACGGAGTTTCTTAGCACTACCTATCGTCTCCCTACTCCATTATATACCGACTACGATGTGATGCTGAATAAACTGATACTTAGATAACAGAAATTATTAAAAATCACTTTTTTCTCTTTTTTAATTTCACGCTATATCCTGCACATAACACTGTAGGCAGAGATAACCTAGAAATCAAGTATTAAGACACTCTATTCCCATTAAGACAATTTCGATTCCACACTTCTGCCGAATTCTGAATACATTGCGTGTTGAGTGGCGGAACTCAACGCCGCCCAATAATATATAAACTTACAAAGTAATCAAAACTCTCTTACTATACAAAATTAACAATATGTAACATAACTTATTTAAAAATAACGTATCTAATATTTAACAAAACTCTCAATAGGTTCCCTAAACTTACATTTTGTACAGGCATAGGTATTAACACACCATTGGCCAGCCCCACTCGGAATTACCCGGTAATACCGTGATTACAACGAATTACTGCGATTACGACGAATTACCGTGATTACGGTAGTATAGTCTTGATTGCGATTACAGGTGGTTATATTATAGCCACAACAATAGGTTTCATTCGTAACTAATTTGTAGATTTTATAATTTACCCTATACAGTGTTATGTAAAATGTTTTTTTTTATAGTTATTATACCTATATTTTTATGTGCTTCAAATTATTATGTAAGCATAGATAGTAGTGACCGATCACTACGGAAATGACTATTGCAGAGTAGAACTTAATAATTTAATTAATTTGTTAGGTAAGTACACATATTGTATCTGCCCCGAAGCTATAATAAAATAAAAACTTAATAATTTTGAAAGTTGAGGCCAGTCGTGGCGCAGCGGCACGAAGTGTGCCTGTAAAACCGACTGGTTGTGGGTTCGATCCCCACTCGAGGAGATTTACTTAAATTTATATTTCCATTTCTTCGCTCTGGTGTCGAGGATAAGCGCGGCGTTGAGTTCTGCCACTCAACACGCAATGCCTCCAGAATTCGGCAGAAAGTGGGGAACGGAGTGTCTTAACACAAGGTTCCCTCTGCCTACCCTGCTGTGTGCGGGATACAGCGTGAAGCTAATTTATTTATTTCTTTTTAATTTTAAAAGTTAATTAAAAATATAAACAACAACTAAGTAGGAGTTGACTAAGTAGCTCCTTACGACATTATTTATTATAAGTTTTTTTTATTTTACCTTTATACTGTACCCCGTACATAGCAAGGGTAAGCAGAGAGAACCTAGTGTTGTCCGAGTCTATTAAGAAATTGGGAAACGGAAGTGCCGTTCCCCAATTTCCACCGAATTCTGGAGCTTGTTGCATGTTCTTTAATATAATAAAAATCTAATAATTCCACCTAAAAGATTGAAACCCCAACTCTTACACAAAATCTAACCACAGAACATCTAAATACCACCATTTTGAATACTATTCAAAACATTTTAGCGTGACTTGTCGTGACACGAACCGACGACGTCGCCAAAAATTGCCCAATTACTAAACCACAATGGCAATGGAAGTTGAAACGCGTGCGCAATGGAATCAATTTGGCCTTCTAATGTCACGGGTTCAAAGCCAACCGCTAATTGTTGTACGCCCTTTGTTGTGGAGTGATTTTTGTTGACCTTTTTTGATAATAGTTTATGCTTAGTACAATAAGGTGAAAAGTACCAAACTCTTGGTTGTTTGGTTAAACGCGATAATCTTAGGAAGTATTGACGCGTTTTTGTTGAGCTTTTAGTTTTGATGAATAAATAATTTTATTTGTATGTAAAATTAAAATAAAAAAATTATTTAAATTAAAATAATTAAAATTAAAAATTATTAAAATTAAAATAAAAAAATCACATATTGCAGTTCATATTTTCAATTATTTATTAAATAGAGTCCAGTCGCGGCATGTGCCACAAATCTGTAACAGTGTCTGATATTATATCTCTTTTTCTTCGCTCTGGTGTCGAGGCTAAGCGCGGCGTTGAGTTCTGCCACTCAACACGCTATTCCTCCAGAGTTCAGTGGAAAGCGGGGAACTGAGTCCCTCTTCCTACCCTGCGGTGTTTGGGACATAGCGTGAAGCTGATGATATCTATTAAATAATTTTTAATTTTTTCATACTTTTTAAAATTTCTTTTAAACAAAAGTACATTAAAATATATTTGTGAATTCATTCATTGAAACATTTTTATAAGGATAATCATTCTAATGTGTTCCTTTTAATAGAAGCCATTACCACATAGTAACAGAACTCAACGTCATCTTTCTATTTCCAGAAGAAGAAAATGAAAGTGAATGGTCTCAAAGTAGGAATCAAACGTTCAACCATATCGGGAAACTATACCACTGTACCCCAATAGTCCGAACATTAAAAATAAAATTTATAATGATTTAGTATCCGGAAACACAGTAGTTAAACAAAAATAATGAACTCTTCCAAAAATCTCTAACCGCATTTTTAGACCAAATGTCAAGTAGCCGCGATCGGAACTCCGCGGTTTTACACTGCGTACTGACTACGATTGTAACAATGTGGCCTAATTGGGCACAATTTTATTTTATAATGTCGTTGTTGTTGAAAGGTCAGATGTGTTGCTGTCTTTTATTTTGTGAAAATAAGATAGTTTCTCTTGATTTTAAAAGCTTGAGATTAAATTTTATTTATCAAATAGGAAAACTTGAGGCCAGTCGTGACGCAGCGGCACTAAATGTGACTGTAAAACCGACTGGTTGTGGGTTCGATCCCCACTCGAGGAGATGAAATATTTACTTAAATTAAAGCCAAAAAAACCTTGTAATAACACCATATTTTATCGGGTTATACATTCAACTCCTGCTACGCTTAAAGACTTTTTTTTTCACTATTCCAACGTCACACGTTCCACAGCAAAAGATAGTCTTACAAAAATTCACGTCCAACGAGAGGTTCGATCGCCTCTTAAATATTTATACAGCGTGTCCCATTACAGTGTCGACATGGTGAATAATTAACGAGACTACCCATAGGTAGCCCCGGAATAGCGCGGTAGAGCCCCGGTATGAATAATTACAATATAATCGATTGTATAATAGGTTTGTGGTGGCGCGTATGTTGTACTGTTTAGTTTGTTGTGATGAATTAGTTTAATTTAGTAGTTTTTTGCTAAATTTCATATATTAAAAGAGGCTGCTTTCGAATAACTAGAGGTCGTCGTGATGCAGTAGCACAACGGCTGTATGTACTACTGCACTGATCCGGAATGGTTGTAGGTTCAATTCCCATTTGGGGTAAATTTAACGTTGAGTTTAGTCAGTAGTCACTCAACACGTAATGTCTTGCAAATTGTGCGTGCGAATTTGAAAATGAAATGTCTTAACATTAGGTTTCCTCTAAAAAAAATGTAATTTTGTAATGTAATTTTAATACATTAAATAAAAGTAATTGAATAAGAGTCGAACCTAAAGTCGTCGTGTGTATCCAAATCGCATTATAAAAATTCTTGCCACTTATTTAAACAAATGATATTAGAATATCTAAATAAGTCTAGAACACTGAAGTCTAACAAGTAATAAGTCCAAATCATTACTAGTTTAAGTACTTATTATGAATGATAGCCACTTGAGATGTGAGGTTGTCGGATGTATGCAAGAGGATGCGGGTTCATAGTTGGATAAATTTAAACTTTTATAGTACAATTATTATTTATTCTATTATTAACTTATAGTATCTGCCTGTATTCGGAATGCCTTTATAGTGTCAAGACTCTCCGTTCTCTATTTTACGTATAATTTTCAAGATATTGTGTTTTAAGTCGCCTCGTAACCAGAAAACATAAAAACAATCAATTCCATCGAGTGATAATCGAACCCACAACCATCGTGTTTAAGGTTATATCCCTTCCCAGCACTCACTTTCACGCTTTTTTCCGCAACATTGTAACTCGGTATATAAATAGCACAAATTATACGACGTCGCAATCCAAGATGGAGCTGACAATAATGAACCCATTAATTATTAGAATGAGTGGAAACACAACACTAAAGACATTTATTTTTTTAGAAGAAAATCTTAATTAACTCGTGTTGGAGATACATTTTTAATAAATCCGCTATAAATTATAGTATTTATATTGTACAGAGTGTCTTAACTATAAGTTCTCTCTGCCTATCCTGCAGTGTGCGGGATACAGCGTGAAGCTGGTTTTTTTTTATATTGTTTGAACCTAAAAGTGATATATAACCGACAGGATCAGCTAAGATACATTTATATTAGCGTTTGCGGTCGTCGTTGCCTCTAACTGTTAACACGATCGCCGTGGGTTCGATCTTCACTGATATTAATTATTTTCATTACAATAAAAGGGAAATAAAAAAAAAGTTAGCTCTAATTTAGTACTTATCGCCTACAATCTTCTTTACGTATAAATAATTATATTAAACAAGTAATTCTATAAGCCACAGAAATTAAATCCATATTTTTTTAATAAAATACATCAAAATACAAAAAACGCTGCTACATACAAAAAAAAAGAAATGTTTCACCAACAAACGTTTCGCCGAAACCACATCCCATACATATTAAAACGTACACGAAAACGAAAACCAAGCGTTTATCCCATATAAATCTTTTAAGCGACAATTTCTTAAGCGAACACAGTATAGGACTCTACTGTACCTAGTACCTATAGTACAGTAGGATATTGTAGGGAATTCAGTAAAGAATAGAGCACGTACCAAGATGCAAGCAGGTGTGCTCGAGAGCGGTATCCGCGGTAAATTTTCCGGATGCCTTCACAATGATTTCCTTTGAGACCCGCCGGCCCAGATACCTTGGATTTCGTTGCGATATCACTCTTCTATTCCTTCCGGTTTACTGGTATTTCTTTTTGTATTATTATAAGTATATGATTGTATGGTTTTAAGGCTTGTGCCTTATGTTTTATTAAATAAAAAAAATAAAAAAGTCACGCTGTATATTGCACGCAGCAGGGTAGGCAAAGGAAACCAAGTGCTAAGGCACTCCGTTCCCCACCTTCCGCCGAATTTTTCGAGGCGTTGCGTGTTTAGTGGCTGAACTCAACGTCGGGCTTAAGCCTCGATGGCAGAGCGAAAAAATGAAAATATTAATAAATAATAATTCATTTCCCCGACTGGAGTTCGAACCAAACCAAAAAAGCTTAGCTAAAAGATAAATTATCACGTAGTATGCTCCGAATGGGAATCGAACGTGCAACCATCGTGATGATCAACTACATAGAAACTGTCCCGGTACAACACTATGGTCTCGAAACACACAAGTCTAGCATAAACAATTTAAAGTCATCACTACTTCTACAACATCAAGAAAACTGTCGGGAAAAAGTATATAAATTCACCAAAAAAAAAAGGACAAAAAATATCACCGAAGTATGTAAGCGTAATATTTCCCGGTTCCCCGGGGAGCTCATCCGGGTATCAATCGGGTATATCGGCTATCGTAATCTCACAAATACCGTGTTATTTGATACCCCACCAAGAATTCCATGGACTTTTTGCGTGAAGCTACAATGGTAGCTGGGATATTATAATATACTTATCAATATACATTTTTTTTAAGAAAGAATCTAGTGTCCGTTCTCCGCTCTCCGCTCGAATTCGAGGCACTGCGTGTTGCTTATTAATGTGGAACTTAACCAGATGGTATATCGGAGCAGGAAACTTACACCCTTTTAAGTTGGAATCGAACCCACAATCACCATTACGCCATAATTCAAGAATTTTATAAAGATATTAAATTAATTCATTCTTTTAATGCTTAATTTATTGTCTTTATTTTATTATAGATTAAGTTATAATTTTAATTCCATCTAAATAGTAAATATCACAAACAATTCAATTATAGAAAAAAGCCTACTATTATAATATATTCTACAGAAATAGAAGCATTTAAATCGAAAATGGAAATGAAAAAACTAATCAAATATGCAAAGCGTCTGTCCGTCTATCTGTACAGTAGAAAATGAAGAAAAAACAGTAATAAATTGTATTACTCTTGTATAATGATTGTAATTTTGTATGCAAGAGTCACCTGCGAGCTTAAATGTCAGCTTAATCGATTTAATTGAGTGATTTTTTTTTATTATTTTCAAAACATATATTATATAAAAATAGACTATCCTTTAAATATAATGTTGTGATAGTATTTTTTTCTTTTTTTTTTTGAACCGCCATGTTTTATCCGTAGGTATGTAAGAATCTGTGATCTGAGAGATTCTAGTATTAAGAACATCATTTGCTTACTCGAATTTTGAATCGCAGCGTTAAGTTCCCCTAATCATTAAGCGGTAGAGAGATGGGAAGAAAGGAACATAGTGTTTCAACACTAGGTTCCCTCTGCCCACCCTGTTATAGGTAAGTATGCTTCACACAGTATGATTCTAAGATAAAAAATAGATAATATCTTATTATACTTCTTATTTTTAAGATTAAATTATTTAAGAAGGTAACTAATAAGATATAAAACAATAGCAAAAAAACATATAAAACGCATAGAATAGGTATATTTGTATATTTTTATAGCCTATAAATTTCGTGTCGCAGTAATAAAGACGCATCGCTGTGACATGTATATTAGACTGTAATTATTGATCATAACTGTTGAACATCTGTTGCCACTTGTCTATGGTTTGCATTGAAATTTAAAAAAAATGTGATGTGTCAAATTGACGTTGTTTATGTGTGTTGTTATTGTTTAAAGGTACGGAATTAATTTGGTTCCTATTGGTTACTCGGTTTGGTAAAGACAAAAAAAAATATTGTTAATAATAAATATTTAAGAAAATATGTATTCTATATAGAGGTATTGACAAAAAAATCTGCATGTTATTTGTTTTGACAGTGTTATTTTCCTTCTTAACAATCAAAAACTCAAGCAAAACGCTTGTTTTTCACAGCACAGCAGGGTAGATAGAAAAAACCTAGTGTTAAGACACTCCGTGCCCCACTTATTTGCGTACGCTCTATTTACGATGCATTGCTAGTCAACTGGCGGAACTTAACACCGAAAAACAAATAAATAATAATTCGAAACATCAACACCAAACACCGTGTTTCAGTTGTATAGCCAGATCGTTTTAATGCAGGTGTAAAATATAATATTTATGGGGTAAAGAAAGAGCCCGAACGCTTGTTAGCGATAATAAGGTGCGCGCGCCACGATAAATTCGTTCCGCCGCCCGCCGCCTGGGGGCGACTTGTATTTGCATGTTTTTATATATACTATATTATACTATACTATGCTATATTGTAGGTGGTTTTTTGCTTTTTGACTGATTTAGGAATAGGAGGTTATGTGTTAAGGACTGTTTGTATGTTTGTTAGACTTGGACGACATTGGAGTGTGTTGGGTTTGGTTGTGCTGAAATTTGCGTTTGCGTGTAGGTTTGTGTATAATTATATAGGAAACCAGTTATATAAGATATCTGATCTAGTCTAAGATTTTTATTTTGCGTCACGCTGTATCTCTCACACAGAACGGTCAGCAGAGTAACCCTTATATTAAGACACTTTGTCCCCTATTTTTCGCCGAATTTGCGCGTTGAGTGGCGGGTCTCACGACGCGCATTGCTTTCATTGTAGAGACTAGGAAATAAAAATATTAATCATTTCACTTCCTCGAGCAGGAATTGAACCTACAACAACAATCACGATGGTTGTGGGTTCAATTGGTCACTATGTTATGTTAAACACTATGTTAATATGTTGATTATACTAGAAATTTCCACCAAAATCTATCCAACACTAGATGGCGCCGCCGACAGTTCACAAACTGCCGTATCACAGTGACTCCGCAACCTCGCGGTTCGTTAGCCCAACACGGCGGCTGTCACTCCATTGACAGTTTTTGACACAGACATCGATAGTGAGGCATCGTTACCGGCTAGGCGGGGTTCCTTATCTCCCATTTTGTTACCCTATGCCTATTTGACTTGGCCGTGTAAGTGCATTGTTAGATTTTTGTTTTTTATTCTATGATAAATATCAATTTGGTTGTATTATGATGTCTGTTTCTACGTTTGTTTCTCCGTTTGACGTTTGTAGACACGTGCTCTTATGGTTAACGGTTAGTTTGTACAGATAAAAAATGTGTAGAGCACATCACTATATGATGTTTTTTTTTTTAGTTTTACTTTTAACAACGGCAACATGCTAAACGATACAATATCTGCATACCTCTTCGCCTCACTACTCAGTTATCAACCTCTTTATAAGATGATATTTACCGTTATAAAAAAATAAATATTATAAATAAACAGATATGTTAAATACAGCAAAAACAGAACATAAATTGTATCTTTTAAAGAAAAAAGTATAAATGTCGCGCGGTAACATATTTCTTGGGCTTGTCTTGTTGCATAAAGTTTATGATATATATATAAAAAAACGCTTACGTCCTGTAATCCGTGGTAAAACGGTGTGGCATATTAATCCCAATACGATATATGATCAGAAATTCTATATTTTCAAGTATAAATAAATAGAAATAAAACAGTTTTAGCTTAAGAGACCGTTACGGCGCAGTGGGACTTAATCTAAATGTAAGCGTGGTGCTTATAGGTTCGTTTCCCGCTCAGAGGAATGATTATGTTTAACAAATTTTATTTAGTTTTGATTGATGAATAAAGCACGGTGGTAATTACCGCCAATCAACTCGCAACATCAAAAAAATTAGGGCGAAAAGTCAGTATCGGAATCTGAACGCTAGGTTCCCTCTGTTACCGTACGATGAGTGGAAAAACGTGAAAATAATATAATTTTTTTCACTCCGGATTCATAAGCAGGTGAGGTGACGCTATCTCGTATTCATGGGCGATATATCACGGGGCCAGGGGACTGTCAGGGGGAGGGGGCGTCTTGACGTACAATTATAAAGATAATAACGTTTGGATCGCGAGTTTTTATTTGTCGCGTTTGATTTATGGCGGCGCGTGTGAAGGGAGGTGTTTTTTTTAATTGTTAGTAGTTAGTCTTGTTTTGTTTTTGTTTTTTTTATTTTCACGCTGTATCCCGCATTATGCTGGGTAGGTAGAGGGAACTAAGTGTTAAGTAACGACACTCCGCTTCCTTCTTTCCCTGGAATTTGGAGACGTTGTATTGAGTGGCGGAACTCAAAGCTGCGTTTTGCTTCGATACCAGAGCGAAGAGATCATAATATAATATTTCATTTTACGAATTGGAATTCAACGAATTGGCATCGAATTCACTACCTACACGCGTTTACAGGCACCCGCTTATACCCTCTAGTTAGTGTTGTTAGATAGTAATTAAGAATTGTTGTGTTTTTGTGTATGTAGACTTAGTTTGTTGAAAAAATTGTCTCTGGTAGTCAATCTTGTAATAAATATATATTAAAATTCAAGTAATATTTCAACAACTTCATATTTATACGACGATATACGCAAATATGGACATGCTTACTAATCTAATTTAAGATAAATCATCCAAGATTTCTGAGATTGTTCTCACTTTGGAGTTTTCTAAGAAACTCCATCCTGTCATCTCGATTCACAAATAGGTGTCGATATAAAAGAAAAGAAAAACTCACGCATAACTTCGTATCCCGTTCCCACGATAGGGTGTTTGGCTTCAATGAAACAAAATGAAACAATACAAGTGAAATACGAACGACACGTAAACTATTTTGATTAGCCGAAAGCCCGCCGCCGCCATATTTCTCTACTTGTCATTTTGCTTTTTGCCGCCATTCCGCGCCTTGAAAACTTAATTCCGTTTTTTTTTTCTCAACCAACCATGTTATTTATGCGCATACTAAACGTCTCCATTATAGTGATAACAATCGATAATATTAATTATGTTATATAATAATAATATGATGTAGAAAAAACCTGTTTCGAAACGAGCTTCTATATAATTCTATATTATCAGTACAGTTAGTTATAAAGTATATTTTAACCTAATCGTATTTTTTTCGAATCGGACATTCGATGTGGCAAAAACAAAACATCGATCAAGACCGCTCACTCTCACATAAATCAGATTGCCGGGAAAGAGACAGGTGCAAGGATGGCAAGTCGATTTTACAAATGGGCGGGGCTTAGTGTCGACAAAACAAAAGAGTGAAAAGGCTATAATAGTATTGCAAAGTGCAGTGCGCTAGAGCGGGACGGGTATATTTTTTTTTAGCAAAGGAAACGCCAAGACTGGGAAATCTCGAGAAAAAGATGGCAGTGGAAATTGCTTCTGTAGTTCATTAGTTGAAATGTAAGGATATTTGTTATTTATGCACTTTTACGTGTACATTTTTTTATTTTGCTTGGAGTTTTATCATTTTCGAACGTTAAATTAATATAATGTACGGTTTATTACGAGTTTTGCCTTTATAACTTATCATTTTTATTGTGAAACATCATTCTTTTTTGGCTTCACGCTCTATCCCTTATGTGCGGGAAGCGGGATGCGGGAAAAACGTAGCTAGTGTTAAGACACTATGTAAGCTAATTACCGCCCAATTAACAAAAAAAATATATCAATACATAGTACTTTTGTGAGTAAACTTACAATTTAGTTGTAAAACAAATAGCTCACGTAATGAGCTATTAAATAATTACAGTGAAACGTAATAAACAGCTTAACTTACATTGTATCTTGTATTTTATGGATGGTTTCACTTTAATAAAATTAACCAAGTATCCCATAATGTTGAAAATAATAATATATTATATTTCTTTTTTTAGATTTCGTATAAAATCTAGTCAATACATACAATTTTTTTAACAGTTACATTTACTAAATATATTTTTACGGCTAAACGTATAAAATTATTGTCAAATACATAATATAGAATAAAAATTAAAGTAATAATATGATAAACACGCTCTACAACCCATTAAAAATAATATTTTGACAATACCACCATTGTTGTATACAAAATTATCTATGATTCCACCATACAATAGTAATAACGTTATATTAAGAATCGTAACAATTGAATCGGTCACGGAACAAATTGGTTAATTAATTCGAGCTGAGCAATTTGAGCAAGTTGAGCAATTTGAGCAATTTGAGCCAACTGAGCAATTTTCGTATCATGACCGACGCTGAGTGACGGTGGGTCACGCTGCGCGGTCACGATCAGGCAAATTACTGTTCTGTATTTCCGGAACCACGTTAAAGGTGGATATAATATCTATTTTGCTTGTATTTTCTATTACTTGAAATTTAGGTTCAAATTGATTTTAATGTGTCTTTTTTTTAAACAAAAATAAATAGATAAAACAGACTTAAAGATATTTTAATTTACTACTATGAATATAATAGACAAAGCAGGACGTTGGGCTAAGCCATACAATACGCAGTGTCTCAAAGGTTGGGCGGCAAGTGGAAGTGGGAGAAATTTAACACTACGTTTTCTCTGCCTACAGCTGCAGTATACAGCGTAAAACTTGCTACTTTTATAAACAACTATAACGACTATTTATGAGATCAGTCGTGGCACAGAGGCACAATTGTGCGACTGTAAACGCGAAAGGTTATGGGGTTGATTTCCAGTCGAAGAAATGAAGTATTTAGGTAATATTTTAATTTATATTTTTCTCGCTCTGGTAACGAGGTCAAGCGCGGCTTAGATTAAGCCACTGAACAAGCAATGCCACGAGAATTTGGTAGCAAGTGGGGAACGAAGTGTCGAACATTAAGTTCCTAGGTCCCCTCTGCCTACCCTGCTATGTTCGACACACACAGTGAACCTAAAGAACTACAACCATTCAATGCAACCACGACAAAAAGAAATCACCATAATAACACCAATTACCCTAATCACGGAACGCACCATATGCTCAACACAATTCAATTCAATTCGCAATTTATAGAACTTCAATCAAAACTTAATTTTCGGCGTATCAAACGAAAATTACATATAATTATTGTATTGTTGTACGTTATTATGCATTTTTCACCTTCAATTTAGTCTTAGGGAACCTGTATTGCGGCTGTATAATCATTCTGTAGTCACTCATACGTAGGCAGTCATTCGTATTGAGTCAGTCAGTCATTTTGAAATTATATTAAGTGATAGTTGCACTTAATTGCTTAATTTGTTGTTGTCGTCGTTAAGTTGTGTAGTGTTCGCGTTGTTAGCACGAAGCATAATCGTGTTAACGCATAGGTATAAAAATGGGGTGATAAGGTGAAATGGCTACTTTGTTCTTTTTTTTTTCATATTTTAAGTAAAAAAATAATAAGAATCGAGGCCTGTTGATACACAAGCGTGTGACTTTGAACGCGACAGTTTGTGGGTTCGATTCACGAATGAAATATTTAAAATTTTCATTTCTGGTGTGAAGGCAAAGTGCGGCGTTGTGTTGCGTCACTCAATACGTGAGGCCTCCAGAATTTGACGGAAAGTGGGTCCTCTGCCTACGTCGCTGCTTGCGGGATACAGCGTGAAGCGGGAAAAAAAATACCAATTAAGAATTAAAGTCTTATCTGTACCGTCTCAGCTTAACGTCAATCCTTCCAAAATTACAGGCAGACACTTTGATTTTCAATTTGTACATTTAGTAAAAACGATATTTTTTTTGTTTCAGGTAAGTTAATCATCTGTACAGGAAACAGTAAGTAACACTGCGTATCACCACATTGCCCAAATCGTAAGGTGCTTTTATTTTAGGTAACAACTTTCTTAATACCGACTTAACAATATATATTTGTTATTTGTCCTTCTTATTAATACGCACTCAAATTCATTTCATAAAATCTGGAAAGGAGATACAAATTAAATGTTGCCATAAAATTCCTCCTTTCGCACCTCGTAATGCTATCGAAGCGTGAATACAAAAATACATACGGCGTTTATTTAGAAATTAATAAATAGAAACTTTGTCTAAACTAGACACAGTATCTTACAGCCCGCGATGGTTATCTCGAGACACGAACGCCGTCATCCGATACATTCGATACAACACTAGCTGAGAAATCGAGTAGGAAAAACGATAATATCTCATATGACAGCCTTCTCGATTTGTTGTTTTTGTATAGCAGTAGGTAATTGTGGTTGCGCTATTTGTATTGTAGCTGCGGCGTTGCGTTTAATTAAAAAAAAAACTAATTTTGCCTATGACTTTGTTGTATTGTGACAGCTAGTACTATTATAAATAATAAATATTATTTTTATTATCAATACTAAAAATAATAATACAAATAGTTAAAATTAATATTAAAATTTAAATTGCATAATATTTCTTTGTTATTTTTTAAGCCCTGTGTTTACATTACGAGCAAACGCAAAAACTTGACAGACAGTATCAAAAAATCATTTCATATAAATAATGACATTTGATTCGAATTCACAAGTCCGGCAGGGTCAGATTTTATTTAAGTCTTACTCTTTTTTTTTCATCCAACGCTTGAAGGCTCAAATTTCTGATGAGATCTCGTACGCATACCAAACATACTTGATGTTATTCCACAGTGATTTTTTTCCAATGGCCGTCCAGTATTATGTATATAGTTTTTTTTTCTCAAAGATAAATTCGTTGGACATGCAAGGGTATGGGTGGTGTACGTTTTTTACAATACAGCATCCACTACCGGTGTGTGGGGCTGGTGATATTTTATCTCGTACCCTTTGGGATTAAAGGTGGGAATCGTGTGAACCTAAATGAACGTGCTTAGCTGTATGTAAGCCGGGTGCCAGGTTTCTCAGCGACAGAACAAGACAGCCGAGTGAGAATTAACGCGCTTTCAAATTGCGATCTCCCAACCAATGTGTCGGATACCCAACAATTTTGTTAACTTACACTACACTGTACGGATAATGATACTCTGGAGGTGTTGGTTTGGTTTGTTGTATTTTTTTTGTCTAAATATATTTTATAAATACAAATTTAGAGAGAGAGACTTTAATAAATACGAAACATTAAGATTATTCCTTTCAATTTCATTTCAAAAATCGATAAATATTCTTTAAAATTTATTAGCATTTCATAGATTTCAAGACAAAATTCCACTGCCTTCAGACACTGCTCAAATATCTTGCCCAAAATCCTATTTCTAATCAAAAATATAACTCCAGCGTCACGTTTCTAGATCTAGATACTACTAAAACCCAAAGACACTAAAAATCCATCCATACTTTTCTTAACCATAAAGAAATTAAACCATACCCCAACTATTCGGACATCCACCATAAAATCATCCGCAACACATTGAAAACGGCGTCCGTATACTCGTATAGGTATACCACACCATATCTTGTCCAAAATCCTGTTTCTAATCTAAATTATGAGTCAGGTGTCACATTTGAGCTATGCCGGGGCTGACGGTCCACGCGCATCACGTCACGGCAGCACAATGCCCGCTATTGTCCAACAATGCGTGAAATGGCTGACAAACGATGACAGCGCGCCGCCCGACGCCGTCCACCTCCTGCAATTTATGATAGCCTATTACGAGATTTAATGACACCAAACGTTAGTGCGCCAGTTTGTTGGGTGATGTCTTTTTAATAATTTTTGAGAGATTGGTACGTTTTTTTTGTTAATGCTGTGAGGTTATCGTGATGCTGGGATAGGGTATGGCTGCGAATGTCATTGTTGTGGATTCTATCTCTATACGGATAAATGGTAGATAAACTGCGGCGTTTAACTTCGTCACTCGATACGCAATTTAGCCGGAGAGCGGAGAATGAAACGTCTTAAACAAAGCATATAAGTATGTCTTAAAAAGCTACTTTTTATAACCAACTAATAAATCATTCATTAAATATCATGTTGCGAAATTAACTTAAATTATATATAACAAAATATAAAATAGAATTAAATTTAAACGAATTTCGTTGCTAATGTCAAAAAAAAACAATCACAATTGAAAGTCTGAATGAACTTCAGCTTCGAAAAAAAACTAAAACAAAGCCCCAAACCAGTTCAAAAAACCCAAAAGACCCAAAAATTCCACCACCATCAACATGGACAACGCGTTTCTAAACAGCCAATCTTCGCCTGTCAGCCAGGGTATCTCTCTCAGTCCAAATATTTGCGGATGCCTCATAAATTCCGGCGTCGTCCCAGGATAACATACATAATGCTCCGTTTGGTAAACATATTGTAATGGAAAACGGCGTTATTGTTTGCAGTTTATGATGTCGCGTTGTAAACTGTATACCGATAATGTTTGGAGTCTCTGCCCACTATTTATCATGGAGAGTTATTGGTGTTTTTTGCTTTCTCTCATACTCTTCAATTGAAAATATTTTCGCGTTGATGTAGAAGGGTAGGGGAAACCAGTTTTAAGACTTTTCTTACCCGTTCCGCCATAATCGTCCTATTTTCTTGATATTGCGTGTTGAATGGTGGAACTTAACGCCGCACTCTCTTTTGTCCAGCAGGACATTAAAATTATTTAAACAATCATTCCCAAATGGAAATCAAACCCCAAAACAACCCTGTTTTAACACAACTTTCCTATATAATACCTTGTATTGCGACATAAACGTGAAGCTGCTTCTTTAAATTTATTATTTCCATAAAGAGGGAATGAGGGAATTATAATTTAAAAAATGTTTTTTTTTCCGTCCACGAGGCTAAATAAGGGTATTAATAAACTTTTAAATATATTTTCAATGTGGTATGGATATTGTGATATGTATTGTGTGCACCAAGTCGACTTCTTATTAAGAGTCGCAGCTGCTACTTTAGCAAGGCTGCGGTCACAAATATTTATATGGTAGAATATATTTTCATTTGTAAGTTAGGTAAGTCTATTTTTATTATATGACTTACATTGTTGCTTTATAAATAGTTTGAAAAAATAGTTTTCTATTAATGAATGCGGCTTTGCTCTTGTGGTTGAATAGAAATAAAGTAATAAAAAGTTATTTGTCTATAACATCTGACAGGCGATATGGGTTCAATTCCCGCTAGAGAATTAAAGAATTTATATTTTATATTTTCATCTCCTCGCTCCAATAAGAGTCACTCAACACGAAACGCTTCCGATAAATGTACTTACTATAAGAGACAAAAAGAGTATTTCAATTCACTCAAATTCGCGCGTTCAAAAATATAAGTAGGTACAGATTGATTTTCACATTTTTTTCACTTTTATCGTTGACCAAATTTAAACCTGAAAACACGATCAAAGAACCTAATACCATATAAAATACACCGTCTCAGTAAACCGCCCTTTGTGCTGTTGCCTTTCAGGGTGCAGATAGCTCGAATTAAAGTTGAATTTAAACCATTTTATATTAGCTGGCTTAGATCGGCCGGGCGCCGCGCGGCTGCGATAAGAGAATTGGCCTGTCAAGCACCGCATGATATATTTGACCAGAATTTACATACTCCCCCATTTTCATTTTGTACGTGCCCGTGTATATATAACGTGGTCCTGGTGGTGGGTATTCCGCTGTCAAACGTTGAGGCGTTATTTTTATGTATTTTCCGTATTCTTTTTGTGTGTGTGTGTTTTTTTTTTGTTGGAATTAATAGTAAATTATGTTTTAGAAGCGATAGTTTTCATTATTTTTTATGACAAATTCATAAAAACAATATGAAGAAATATATTTTAAGGTCGTGATTTATAGAACCTTTGCCTCCTATTAGAAATGCTTGCACTAGTTTAACTGTTTAACCAAAAAAATATATTCATAATATTATTGAAAAAATAAAATTTTCAATAACAACAATATTTTTTACGCACAATCAAAATCAAGACAAAACCACTAAATTCCGAATTTTATTTATTGATTTAAACTATTATTACATGCGTACTTTATCCGATCTGTCTACTACAAACCTAAATTGACTTCTCATTTTACAAAATCACGAACGTTGTATACGAGATCAAAAAAATATCAAACAAATATATCGTCAAGTGCAACTATTAACATTTTTTGTTACTCCATCAGTCCTTTCATCTTTTCCATTTGAAATAACAAAAGGCTTAATAACGGCTAACGCTCCGTAGATCTTCTGATCTCATGCCAAATGCTTAATTGTTCCAAATGAGATGGTACCAATACATATTATATGGTTTACTTGATGGCGTCTGTCTATCAGAATACGAATTATATGTAAATATTAATAATGGCGTCTTTGTCTTTGATGTAGATAATAGAAGTGTGGTCGAAACGATTTGTTATATCGAAATAACGTGTTATGAATCAATAGTGAGTAAAAAAACATGTAAAATGTAGCTATTTCTATTTTTTTATTTATTTTCAACATAGATAAAAAGAAGTAAAAGCAAGCCACAGATTATATACATGTAAAAAAATAAATCAGCTTCACGCTGTATCCCGCACACAGCAGGGTAGGCAGAGGGAACCTAGTGTTTTAGACACTCCGTTCCCCACTTTCTGCCGAATTCTGGAGGCATTGCGTGTTGAGTGGCAGAACTCAACGCCGCACTTTGCCTCGGAACCAGAGCGAAGAAATGGAAATATAAATTTAAGTAAATATTTCATATCTTCGAGTGGGGATCGAACCCACAACCAGTCGGTTTTGCAGTCACACTTCGTGCCGCTGCGCTACGACTGGCCTCAATTATATAATTATATATTATATACATGTAATATAATTTATTTAACATTAGATTATGTTAATAAATTATCTGTAGCAACAATTCGAAGTTCTAAACTTCAAAAAAAAAATTTAAAATTGTTATAATATTTCTTAAAGTTTTTAACTCACAAGTATATAATGTAAAAACCAATTGGACCGTTATAAGATAGCTTTCATGAAACGTACTATACAGTATCCACGACAGTATTTTCCTTATCCCGGAGCAGTAAATCATCACTATTGTTGCTAGTGTCCCGGTCACCTACGGCGTCTACCTGAACTGCATGCACCGGAAGGAGTACCGGGAAGTCCGCCGCTAAATAATATTAACGTTTATAATATTTGCTGTTATCAAATATTTGTATGTAATGCATTTATTATAAGTTATACTTTGAGCCTATTGCGATAGTTACTTCAAGTAATTAATTCCTTCTGCCTGCCCTGCTATATACGGGATACAGCTTGAAGCCTGAATTTAAAATATTCTGGTAGTAAGTATATGATAACTATATATTACATTTCCAGTTGAAGTTGGGTAGGTTAACAATAGGTATAGCAATATTTTGAGCTCTAATACTCCACATGTAATATCCTATTAAAACAGAAAATATGATAGACTTATACATATAAATATAGATTCATTTCTCCATCTTCCATCTAAATTCTTCCTCAAAAAATAAAGCAACTACCTACTAACTACCAACTTGTCAAAAAACGATTACCTGCAAAACAAAAAAAAATAATAGAAATAAAGATTTAAACATTACAAGCAGAGTCACATGCAGGGCTAGTCGTAAACGAAACGCTAGATACTGTGGCAATTTATATATAGCATTAGCACAAAGCTTTCACGATACCGGAGCTGGAGCTTACAAAGCGCCTGGCTATCCTCCAACTGACGCTAGATGTCGCCCAGGAGTTCCGTCATATACGTCTGACTATATTTTTAGTCTTTTTAATCTGTATTCTTTATCTGTTTCTAGTTCTTTCTATTTATTAGAAAGAATATTACTTAATAATAATAAATTAAACTCATAAAATACTTGCGACAGTTCTATATTACAATTTAAATGGAATCCTAGACAGGATTTACTTTAAGCCCTAATCTTAAAAGAATTCAACTCAACAATTTTATTTTAATGCTACAGAAGATCAGATTGCTGGAGTCTATTAAAAGTTTTTGACGTACCTTAAATTCAAACGGTAAGCCATCTGATAAACGAAAAAAATAAAAGTTCGGCCGAGTGCGCTCCGACTTTATCTGTACCCGTTAATATCCAATTGAAAAAAAGTAAGTGACAGCGCGCCTTTTTAGATATTTTTTTAATACAATCTGTTTCAAGTGAAAAAGCTATTTGATCTAGCAATTTTTCGTTTTATCACTGTAATTATATTTATCATAAAATTCTTAACTAAAATCAATAAATATTTATCATTGATATCATCTTAGAGTACACACATGACAGTTCTCACATGACATTAATTTTTATATTAATTTAAATGTTTAATTATTGATTATAAAAAAGACTTGAGCACCTCACATTAATAGTTTAACTTTTCGATATTTGCGTGCCTTTTTTAAAAAAAAAATGCTCCCTAACCATTCAATAATTTGTCATATTGTAAAATAGCTGCGTAATATGCAAATGTGTGGTTTTGAGAATTATCGACTTATCTCGAATCTAATTTAAACATTAATTTTGTGACTTGTAGCGCTTGAAGCCATTTATTATCTGTCGTTCTGACAACACAGATAATATAACTGGTATAGACTACAACGATTTGAAATTTTGATTATTTCAGTTGGAAATTATAAAATGCTATTAAATATATTTTAAATTATAATTTTTATTACTTTCAAAGTTAAAAAAAACAAGGATATAGTATGCGTACATGTTATTAATGTAACAGTCATCGATCAATCATTTTTCTATGATCAAGGCAGACGAGAGATAACAGTCAGAATATTGTTTAAAATTTAATATTTTTGATTCAGAAATAATAGAATTCTTTACAGTCCATCCGAAGTAGTTAAAAATATAAATAACTGTTGCATTTCATTACAAATTAAATTAACATTTTTCCCTACAAATGATATAATAGACGTTATGACACAGCGGGCCAGCGGTCATTGTTAAGTTGTAGGTTCAATCTCCACTGGACGGAATAAATCATTTTCATTTCTTCGCCCTAGTAAGAACCGAGTTTTGGCTACACTTGATTTAAAGTGTTCATACACATTTTAAAAGTGTTTACTTAACGTATGTAGGTAAATACTTGTCGTTTTAATAAATTTCGTACTATAATAAAGTAAAGTAAAATTCAGTAACGTGTTAGAATAGCTGAAATGGTAACTATAAATAATTGCTTAATACTTTTAAAACATATTATTAAGCAATTAAAACCATAAATTAAAACTATTTTTTAAAAAACAAAAAAAATACAATCATTTAGATTACATTCAACACACAACTTCAGTATTTTTTTTACATTTCGTTTGACAAATATTAATTGCTATACAGTTCTGTTTCGTAATGAAAATTCCGAGCCATTTGATTACGAATAGTTCGCTTAGATATGGTTTTTAATTAAAACCTATTAATCAGTATTTGAATTAAAATATTTTGGCGCTTAATTATCATTAGTTGTAACCATAAATGTAGATAAAAAGAAATATTAGGCTGAATATTGTAGATCTTATACAAGCTCAAGTGAAATAATTAAAACTTTTTGTCGCCCACACGTTTTATAAATAATGACACAACTTTTTATGCCTACACATTTTTTTGTTGATCTATCGATCATATCTACATATATACTTTATCATTTTGAATAATGTTTTGAAAATTTTACATAACAATAAATATTATTTGCGATAATTTTTGTGGTTACGAAATTTTCATATAAAATTTACACTACAAATACATTTGTTTTATTCAATTTATCAATGTCTGATTAAGGTTCAAATATTACAAAAATGGCATATTAATTTATTTATTATAGAAGGTTAACACTGCAGCCGTACAACGGAACGCAGGAGGATGTGGCCGCGTCCTTCTGTCACAATTAATTTCCGCACGAAATTGGCGCGAAAACTGTCGCGGGACGGCCATGGCGGGAATTTTAATTACGCACTCGCACTGCGAATACCGATGTCGTCTTTAAATTAAATATAAATTATACGTTCTAGGCTTACGTTTGCAAACAAATGTTTGGAATTAAGCGACGTTATTTCAATTTAAAGGAAAATATTTGGAAATTGTATTTTCGTTACCTATTTGTGTCGTATTAAACAATTGTTCTAGACAGCTACACTGCTTAAGGTGAGATTTTGGAAATTTACTGTTAATTTTGGGCAAAATGTTTTAAGATTAAGTCTAATAAATGGTATCATAGTTTATTATTGTTTATATTTGCTATGTTTGTATTCCATGATACGAGAGTTACGTTGGTTGCAGTTAGAGGTTTAGCAAAATACGATTTTTAAATATATTTAATTTATTTAGTTTAAATTATACATTAAAAAATTAATTCTAACTTATAAAGTACTATCCTCAATGTTAGAGGAAAACAACGCGAATGGGAAAAATTCCTTTCCCACCGTCGTCCACCCGATCTCCTTATTCATCATTTTTGTTGCGATCGGCCGTCTATCAGACGGACGCTCGTTTTTACGTAAAATAATTGTTCCACCTGTTACACCGTTCATAACTATGTAACATCTCCCTCCGCAGAACAGCAACTATTCTTGAGAGGGAAAAGTTGCTGAGATTTTGTTGATATCAACTATAACTTCATGGGGGTTAATTGCAGTGTCCATTTCTTGTTCATTACTTTTGTCTGTTGCTTCGTGAGGCTTAGTATTTTTTGAGATTTGGAGCCAAAATCGTTTATAAGCAATTCCAATACCAAGTAAACTTGCTATAATTAGTATTAAGTAAATTGGAATCGTGGTATGATATATTATACTGTCGTTGACTTTATTTAATTCAACTGGTGTCTGCAGGGCTAATCTTGAACTAATTGAGTGAAGTTTCTGGAGGTTAATAGAGTTTAATACTATTGCTGATGTTTTTGTATCTCTTTGACCTGGGGTTAAAGGCAGTTCTATTATATTAATGGCATATCCTTTCACATGGTCATTAGAATTTTCAATGGTAAAAGTTGGTGTCTTGACATTGCAGTTAACTGGTATGGTTACAAGAAAACTCCCTTGCATCGTTTTATATATTTCATGAGCACAGAACATTTTCACTTTTGTTGGATTTGGGAAGCTTAAGATGTAATGTTTTTCATCCAATTGGTCTATTGCTTCATCTTTGAGTATCACATGAGTTGTTTTGCAAGATTTGTCAATTTCGTGAACTTTGATCAAGTGAGTAATACAGTCCGGTTTCTCTTGAATTATGTAATTGACAGGTTTTTTACAGAGGTATAAATAATTGATCTTCGGGCATTCAGCCTCTATGTACATCGAATTATTACTGGATATTGCTAGAAATGGTTGGTTAGGAATTAGGATTTCATTATATTTATTGGGAACAACTGATAGCCGGTAAAGATCATAGGACTGGGGTAGGGTGATTGGAACTTTTAAAACTAAAATTATCTTATCCTCGACATAGAAGTAACCTAATTTAATAATATCATAATAATATCTAGTTTCTAAGCTAAGTATTTCATCTGTTGAATATAAAAGGCTAAGTTTCCTAATCATTTTCTTAAGCTCTACTACACTAATAATAGAATGAGGAGTGCTCAATGCACGAATGAAACCTAAACTATTTTCTATTCTATAAAGTTCCTCATATAAATTATCTATATTATCACTTATAATCATAAAATATTGAGCCATATGGGCATAAATTTCTACATTATTGGAATTTTTTATAATAGTATTAAGAATTTTAGTTAAATTATTCTGATTTTGAACAATGTTATCAAGGATTTTAGAACTGTGAATAGACCACTCTTTAGCTAAGCTAATATGCTCATTAATTTTTGATTCTAATTTATATTCATTATTTTGAAGAATTGTTATGGCATTATTATACCTAATTGCATCAGTGTAATCAAGGTTTCCGGATATACTCTTGATTACAGATCCCAAGCCGTTAATGAGCCCTCTTTTAACACGATTATGCCCAAATGTGTTCAAAAAGCTGATTGCTCTGTTTAATTTATTGTCAAGGTAATGCAGATGAGGTTCATAAAGAGATGAAGATTTGTTATTCAAATATAATTTAACATCGGATATTTGGATTTTAGTCAATACCGTTTGATTTCTAATTTCGTCTAAATCTATACTATTTAAAAATGAATGATAGTGTGATATGATTTTTGTATTGCCTAATTTAAACGGAAGTATTCCAGGTCCAGATTCTAAGGAATCAATCGTTATATCCTGTCCTGGCGCTTGCTGGAGTAATATCATTAGAATTATCCTGAAACAAAAGATTACTTTTAGGCACCCGTTTCAAACGGGATTTAGGTACAGGGCCTCTTTTTTTTCTAGTATATATATGTATTGGTAAATTAGTGACGACTGTATCATGTATGAAACGAGAAGCTAATTTTTGCCTACTGGCCAAAGGATTTCTTATAAATACTTCTTGGTTAGGGAGATATTCCTCTGTTGGTTCACGGGTTTTATTAGCATTATCAATTATTTCAGTACGTTTTTGCAAAGCCGTTTCGTTAATAATTTCCAATATCTTTAACATTTTTTTACGATGTTCTCGAGTGTACTGTTGTAACAAATATTCCGTTAAATTCATATCTAAAGGATCACGTGGATCAAGATGACCAGTGATTATATCAATCGGTCTACAATTTGTAAAACTATGTATAGCGCTGTTATAACCTAATATTGCATATGGCATAAGATTAGTAACCGTTTCTGTTCTATGTTCTAATTTTAATATACGCAAGTGCTCTAGTAAAGTTGAATGTAGTCGTTCTACCATACCATTTTCATTAGGCGTATTCGGGCAACACTTGTGATGGTGGATTTTATGCAACCTAGCAAACTCTAAGAAAAGTTGATTGGTAAATTCGGGACCATTATCTGTTATTATCGTTAAAGGAAGTCCGTGATGCGTAGAGAACAGTAATAAGCCTTGAATTACACTAATTGCTGTTGCATCTCTCAAAAAATAAGCCTGTGCATATTTAGAGAATGCGTCAATTATTGTCAGATATTTATGGGTTTCAACGCTAAGTAAATCTAAATGTACAACTTCGAAAGGTTTTGTGGGTGGAGGTACAATTTGAAATTTGGGCATAACTGGATTTCGATCGTATTTAGCCTTACCACAAATATTGCATTCATTAATTAGCTTAGTTACATGTTCTCTCATACCAGGCCAAAAATACCTTTGAGATAGTGATAAAAAACATTCATTGATGCCTCTGTGGTTAGTTTTTCCTATATGATATTTTTGTATGATCTCTTGCTGCTTTAAGTAATCTTTAACATTTTCTATTTCTTTTTTTGTTAGAACTAAGACCATTGCTGAATTAACAAAATTATTTTGTATAATAGGTATAATAGAATACATTTCTAATATTGGATTAATTAAAATGGCCGTTTTTAACTTCGGCTTAACATGATCTCTAATAGCATTTATAACATCAGTTTCTAGGTTTAATTTTGAAATTTGAATGCAGGTTCTAGTAAAATTTTCAAATGGTTTTGAAACACTATGTCTACTTTTTATATCATCCACAACGTTAAATATGATTTGATTATGAAATTTGTTAAGAGGATCATCCGTAATAGGGATTTCTAAGATAGGATTTTCCGCATTACTATTAATACTGTCAGTGCGGGAATCGGCACTTTCAGTTCGGGAGTCAGAGTTAGTGGTTTGAGAAGTGTTAACAATAATTGAACTAGATTCTTCAATATTAATTTCAAGCCTAGATAATGCATCGGCATTGGTATTAACTTTGCCTTGCTTATAATGAACAGTAAAATCGTACTCGCTTAATCTTAACTTCCAACGCGTTAATCGTGAGTTGGGTTCTTTTATATTCATTACCCATTGCAAAGGACGATGGTCAGTTATTATCTTAAATCTTCTGCCAAAAAGGTAAGGACGGAAATATTTGGTTCCCCATACAATTGCTAACAGCTCTTTTTCTATGGTACTATAATTTATCTCACTCGTGTTAAGAGTGCGCGAGGCATAGGCTATAGGCCGATCAGAACCTATGGGTCCCTGTGAAAGAACGGCTCCAATAGCCACATTTGATGCGTCTGTTGTAAGAAGAAATTCTTTAGCAAAATCCGGATATTGCAAAATAGGATCGTTGACGAGAAGAGTTTTGCATTTTTGAAAACATTCAATATAATTTTTATCTAAAGTAATTTTGGAGCCTTTCTTTAAGCACTGCGTCATAGGCTTAGTTATTTTAGCAAAATCGGGTATGAATTTCCTATAATAACCAAGTAATCCTAAGAATCTTTTTATCTCTTTAGGAGTTCTGGGTAAAGGATATTTTGTAATTGCTGATATTTTATCTGGGTTGGGTTTAATTCCATCTTTACTTATAATATGACCTAAGTAAGCGGTTTCCATTTTTAAAAATTCTGATTTGTCCAGTTGTATTTTAAAATTGGAATCGCGCAATTTTTGAAAAACTTTGCCTAAATTGATAATGTGTTCCTGAAGGGATGTACTAAAGACTATAATGTCATCGAGATAAACTAGACAAACAGTGTTTTGTAGTTCCCTTAAAACATTATCCATTACCCTTTGAAAAGTAGATGGACTGTTTTTTAATCCCATAGGCATTCTAAGAAACTCAAAATGCCCATTTTCCACGTTAAATGCTGTTTTTTTTATATCTGAGGGATTCATTTCTACTTGATAGAAGCCACTAGCCAGGTCTAAAGTTGTGAAGTATTGGCATTTACCCAATTTACCTAAAACATCTGCAATATTTGGAATGGGATATTTATCGTCGATAGTTTTTTCATTGAGCTTTCGAAAATCTACTACGATTCGCCACTTGGTCTTTCCTGACGCATCAGCTTTTTTGGGAACAATCCAGATGGGAGAGCTCCATGCAGAATTAGAAGGCCTAATGATACCTTGCTCTAACATTTTTGATATCTGATCTTGTACCTCCTCTCTATGAATATATGGATATCTGTAACTTTTTGTATAAACCGGTTGCTCATCAGTAGTTGTAATGGTATGTTTTATTTTATTCGTAAAGGTAAGGGGTTCTCCGTCAATGTAAAATATATCGGCATATTGTGTACATAATGACTTTAAATTTGCACGTTCTTCAGCATTTAAATGGTCAGTACGCAAACGCGACAGCACGTCCTTGACGCGATCAGATGATTGTTCTGTACGCATACACTGAACGTTGAGCAATTCGGCAGTAACCGGTCGGTCCATAGAAAAAACTAAGTCATGACGTGTGGGATTTGTTACTTCTAGAATACCTCGGTTATTTGAAACTGTAGTGACGCAATTATTAACGATGCAATTAGAAATATTCTGTTCAGAAATCCAAACATCGCCTTCAGAATGGTTTATAGGCACTCTGACCAACTTAGAAGAATTGGCCGGAATTATAATTTCATACAAATTATAGTTTCTTGAATCATACATTGACAAAGTATTTTGAGCATTACGCGTTTTCAGAATTTTATTTTTCAAATCTATATTGGATTCAAATTTTTCAAGCAAATCTAGTCCTATAAGGCCATCAAAAAATTCATGAAATTTATATATAAATAACGTTATATAATCAGATTCATTAAATTCACTAAAACATGGTATGGTTATAGAAAAATCATTACGAGTTGTAGCGTGAATATTTGTTACCTCAAATGGATCGTAATTGCATAAAATATGTGGGAAAAATCGCTGCACAGCTTCAGGAC
This sequence comes from Heliconius sara, assembly GCA_917862395.2. Lineage (NCBI taxonomy): Eukaryota > Metazoa > Arthropoda > Insecta > Lepidoptera > Nymphalidae > Heliconius > Heliconius sara. Next base: position 11,174,112 of record OU860787.2, read on the forward strand.
TAATAAAAGATTGATTTGCTCCTGTATCAATTAATAATCTAAGAGGTGGGTTCTCTATATTAATGTACGGTAAGTGTCGTTGGGTCTGTAAATTTATTTCTATTTTAAGACGTCTGATTTGGGATCCCCCTGAAAATTTTGAGAGTGAATGGTGGAATCAAGATTATCTAATTGTTTTATATCTTCTTTTTCATGAACCTCTGAGCATCGAGGTGGTTCATGATAGTCGTATTGGTCAGCAAAGTGAGGATAACCAGAATAATATTCGTCTTGGAAATATTCATTTGGTTCGTAAAAATCGTTATAATTTATTTCCCTACTTTTAAAATAATTGGTTGGTGGCGGATTGCCCATTTTAGACCAATCCCAAGGTTGACGGTCAGGTGTCGGCTTAGATACATAATGGCTCACACCGCTCATTGGCTGTGGGGAATTATTGCTTTTTTGAGTGAAATTGTTACTGTGGGATCTATAATAAGGTGGCGGGGCACTAAATATCTGTTGCGTTCTAGTAGGGCCACGTAATTCAGGTCTCTGCATTCTCCACAATGGTACTGGCTGTTGCTGAGCAAAGATTTGTTGAGATGGCCCCGGGGTATTATTAGAATTTAGTCTATTATAAAAAGGTCGTGAAACTGGCATCGATAATGGCCGTGGCATATGGCCATAGTGGAATTTGGGAAACTCACTTACCTGATGGTGAGTCTGCGATCGCCTACCGGGAACATTTTCGTTTCGCTGCTGTAAATATAACGTGTTCATCTCTTCATGAACAAATTCTAATGCTTTTTCAATTGTGTCAGGTTGCACGCAACGTATTCTAGAGCCTATTGGATCTCGAAGTCCACGCAAAAACGATTTTAAAGTTAATTTTTTATATAGAGATCTCTTAGATTCTATAGTGCTTTCAATAGTTTCATGCAAAGTGACGTACGTCATGATCGTACTAAATAAATTTTGACATTTTTCATAGAATTCTTGGGGAGAATTCGAACCTTGTGTTAATAGGGCTAAATCGTTATAAAGAGAGGTCTCATCACGGTGATCCGCAAAATTATTAATTAATGAGCTACGAATACCAGCCCAACTTTCAGGTATCCCGTTTGAATTGATCATGCGGGCGGCGGGTCCGGATACTTTATTTAAAATTCCATTAATTAACGCTAAATTTTTCAATTGTTCACCCGGCTGATCAGATATAAATTGATTAACTAATGCATCGCAAATTCTTATAAATCGTGTTAAAATATTCGGATTTCCGTCGAATTCGGGAATCAAACGGAGAGCTTTATATATATCTTCTAAATCTGCCATATTGCCTAAGTTGCTGATATCTATGTTATCACTATGATTAATATTTCTATTAGAATCTAAAATTTTTTGTCTTGTAGTAACTAACCTAGAGGTCTGAGAATGCCGTGGATAGAAAATTTTGGATAATTATTAGGACTAACTTAGGAATAAAAGGAAAGCAACTCCAGAAAAATTCTAAAGTACTTTAAAAAAATCGTACCTCTTTTGTATCTATGTCTTGATACGCCTCCACCACTGCACCACGATGTAGTTTCGAGATAGCCGATGTCCTTGATCAATTCAGTGACTTCTTTCGGCTATCCTACCGACTGCGCCAGTTACGTTGGTTGCAGTTAGAGGTTTAGCAAAATACGATTTTTAAATATATTTAATTTATTTAGTTTAAATTATACATTAAAAAATTAATTCTAACTTATAAAGTACTATCCTCAATGTTAGAGGAAAACAACGCGAATGGGAAAAATTCCTTTCCCACCGTCGTCCACCCGATCTCCTTATTCATCATTTTTGTTGCGATCGGCCGTCTATCAGACGGACGCTCGTTTTTACGTAAAATAATTGTTCCACCTGTTACACCGTTCATAACTATGTAACACGAGTATATATACACTCAACTTTAAAAATAATTGTATATTTTATTACGGAGTCACTATGGAGTTATAAAGCAAGTCGTTGCATAATTGTCAAGTGTTTACAGCATAAGACAATAGTTACTAACTACTATTTATATAAAAGTCGAAAAAAAGAAATGAACTAACAATAAATGCCCTACAAAATACGAAATACAAATAAGAGAAAACCTTATAAAAATGGTTTAAATTGTTATTTAAACGTCAATTATACACACGATTTCAATAAAAAATACAATCGATTAACAGTTACAGCCATCTTGACACAAAACGTTAGCCCTTTGCCGTGACAAAATAAAACAAAAAAAAACAAAAGAAAAAAACCAAAGCGCTAATGGAAACATATTTCGTTGCTCAGAAAATGATAACAAGTCAAGCCAAGTTCAAGATAAGTGAAATTGCGAGACAAAATTGTCACGCGGTCGCATCACTATGCAAATACACATCTTAATTGCTTCAAATATCTTTACTACAATCTACTAGAGACGCCGTTTCTTTTAAAACAATTATGTTAATGACCAACGTCGGACTATAATTTACAATTACGAGTTTT